>JAFJYJ010000097.1:1200000-1885646 GCA_019022615.1 Acacia melanoxylon
TGACACGAAAAGAAGGCCCCGGAGCTAACCACTCGATTGTATCGACACTCCGGTCTCGTACAATACCTTCTCACCTTTGAACCACTTTATGAACGTCTTCTTTTGCTCATTCGCTATCGCATGTCACTCTTCCTTGGATTCATATTCTTCAAACTCTTTTTGTGTTCATCAATGTATGGTTGAACTTCTTCCGTATTATTCAAGATGTATAGGTGTGCTCGCAACACCTCTTCACGAGGCTTATTCTTCATTTTCATTCCTCGAGTTCCTCGCTTATCCCTCGTCATGCGAGATTGTATCGTCGGCCCCGATAGATAATCTTTGCGAACTCCATAGCCTCTTCAACTACATATCTCTCAACTATTGAGGCTTAGGTCGATAAGGGTTTTTAGAATACCCTTTTAAGATCTTCATGTATCGCTCGAAAGGTACATCCACCTTAGGTAAATTTGGACCGCACAGTCTTACCTCCTTACCAAGTGCACTATTAAGTGCACCATGAAATCAAAAAGCGGGAGGGAAATGCATCTCTAGTTGGGACAAAATAATATAACCCTCATTCTCCAATTCATCCAACTTTTCAATGTCAATGACTTTGTTGCGAGATAGCATTGAAGAAAATACTCAATCTTGTTATAGTGGATCGAACTTCATCTTTGATAATGCCTCTTATAGCTATTGGTAGTAGTTGTTGCATCAACACATGATAATCATGGGACTTCATTCCCACTAACTTCAAATCGTTCATTGAGACACACTTTCTCAAATTAGAAGAATATCCTTGTGGCACCTTAATGTCATATAGACATCCACACAAACTTTTCTTCTCCGCTTTTGATAGTATATGAGTTCTTTGGCTCCATGTATGCCCTCTTACCATCTTCCATTACTCGTGGATGTAACCGTTCTCTTATTCCCATATCAACCAGATCTAGTCTCGCACTAATTCCATCCTTAGTCTTCCCTGGTATGTGCAAAGAGTGCGACAAGGCTATCACAAACGTTTTTCTCCACATGCATCACATCAAGATCGTGTCTCACATCAAGACTACGCCAATATGGAAGATCAAAGAAAATTGATCTCTTCTTCCATATATTCTTCTCACTCGTCTTCCTTTGCTTGCTTACCCAATATGACATTGATATGTTTCACCCGACTATAAACGTCCTCTCGGTTAATGCCTTTGGAGCGGTGCTCGCTCCGTAAGCCGTTAAAACGCTTTTTTAACTTACGATATGGGTGGAACCGATGAAGAAACCTCCCGTGACCGAGGTAGACCATCTTTTTTCGTGCTTTAGTTGATGGAAGTTTGTGTCTACGCTTCACATATTGGACATGCTTTTTGCCCCTTCACACTGTACCACGACAAATTTCCGTATGCAGGAAAGTCGTTTATCGTGGTAAAAATCGTTGCACGCAACTTGAAGTGCTCCTTCTTATATGCATCAAACACATCTACGCCTTCCTCCCACAACTTCTTCAAATCCTCAACCAAAGGCGCCAAGTACATATCGATATTGTTCCTGGGTTGTTTTGGTCCAGAAATCATCATAGAAAGCATCACATACTTGCGTTTCATACATAGCCAGGGAGGTAAGTTGTATATTACAAGGAGAACCGGCCATGCACTATGGGTGCTGCTAAGAGTTTGATACGGATTGAAGCCATCTGTACAAAGCCCTAGCCGAAGGTTTCTTGGCTCACTGCCAAATTGAGGGAACATTTCGTCTATTTTCTTCCATTGCGGAGAGTCAGCCGGGTGCCGAAGATATTTTCCATTGGATATTCTCTCATCAGAATGCCATCTCAACTTCTTCGCCGTTGCTTCACTAGTAAACGACGCTTAAACCGTGGAATTATTGGAAGATACCACAATGCCTTCAAAGGTTGCCTTTTTGTTGTCGCTCTCCGAAACACTAACTTTCTTCACTTTGTATCGTGAAGTTTTACACTTCGGACAATTACTGAGGCCTTCGTACTCGTTTCTATACAATATGCAGTCATTAGGGCAACTGTGTATCTTTTTATACTCTATACCCATCGTAGACAAGATTTTCTTGGCCTCATACATACGATTTGGAAGTACATTATCATCGGCAACATATCACACAACAATTCAAAACGACGTGAAGCGCTATCGGTCCCACCCACAAGTTGCCTTTAAGTTGACCAAATGTAAGGTCGCAGTCAACCGTGTATACTTAGTACACCCAAGGAACAAAGGTGTCTCTGCATCACTCCGCACGCTTTCATATTCACCCGATTGTGCAAAAGATTATGCCTCAACATCATTAATCATTTTCTCCATTCCATCATCATCATCTACCTCAACTTCATTTGCGTGGGACGCACCGGTACTTACTTCCTCACCATGCCATATCCATGTTGTGTATCGAAGGTGTATTCCATCACAAAGTAGGTGGTCCTTTATATCAACAATAACCCTTCGACTCCCATTTAAACAATTAACACATGGACAATAATACATCCCATTTTTTGTGGCCACATTCCTTCTAGCAAATTCAATAAACTCTTCCACCCCATTCTCATATTCTTCACTAGTTCTCAACGCATTCATCCAACTATGACCCATTTTATTACCACCTACGACATTTCCAACAACGGTCAAGTTCATGTCAATTTCAAGAACGACATGCTTTCTTTTAAGGAAATTTCGGACATTTCCCCTTAAAAGTAAGACATCCCAAAATTTCAATAACAACCAATTTCAGCTTAATTCAACAAAACTTACTAACTAAAGAAATTCAGAACAATATCAACTATTAAATCCAACAATTTCTTCAACTAACAGAACATTGGAATTATTCGTACTAACATATACTTCAATGGTAATGGAAATGGTAAACCATGAAGCCATCACTTGTTTAATCAAGTTCACGTAGTTCATATGGCTAATGATCTATCCTAATTAGCTAAGGGACACAATTAGTGCTGTGTTTGACTAATGCTACTCTAATAATAGCCAATACTACTGACAGCTACATTGATCTTCCCCTAAAAACTTACCAAACATTTAAAATATAAAGAATTACAATTTCATATCAGCAAGCATGAATAAGTTTTCATCCATCCAAAGCAAACTCAGAATTAAAAGATGCCCAATACTTCTTAGTCATTAACATGAAGTCTACCAAAAGCAAAAAGATTGAATAGCTATTGGTGATTGACCGACTAATTAAATACGGAAAACAAAACAACTCCATTTGGATACAAATACAATACATACTAAATCTTAAGGGCGGAGAGGAAATTAAAGTAAGAAGAAATCGAAAAGTTTCCCCGCCACAAAACTTAAATATATATTGGTGATTGACCTTGTTAATTGTTATGGCCTATTGAGAGTCTTTGATCGTAGGAAGCATTTGAATTGGAAAGCAACCATCCATCTCTCTCTGCTAGTTACTTTAAGCTCATTTTAATTAGCTCAAGTGAAAGTTGCATGTGTGTGTGTAGTGGGAATTAACGTGAAGAGAAATATAATAAAAGGTTATACAGATATGGTAGCAAATCTTCGTTAACTCCATCAGACCATGTTTTTAGTAAAATCATGAATAGGAATAATGAGACACGTACCCAATTCCGAAAGAATTTTGGCGTCACACGCAGGTTGAGAAGGGAGTTTGAGAGATCACCGGTAATCTGCTATAATCCATGAAGCTAAGAAGCGAAGAAACTTTACTGGAAACTTTTAATTTTGTTAATTAATTAATATTTGACACCCACTGAAAAAATGCAACAAAACAAAACAAAAGAAAAAAGGGGGAAAGGTATCCACCTTTAATTTTGCTCATTAAAAGTAGAGAAAGGAGGTGGTGAGAAATATTGTCAGTTTATTAGGGCAAATGAGGAATCCATATCAGAGCTAGCTTGCAATAATATATTTGGTCCCGTTGTTGAAAAGGTGCATAAATAAAGACAAAGCATTCAGCCAAAAAAATAGAAAGGAAAAGAAGAAAACGAAAGAGAAGCAACGAGAGAGACATCAAGTACAAGTTGCTTAAATTGAAGAACAAGGTGAAAGATCCACATGCATCTATTTATAAGCTAAGCCGGTCGTTATGTGCAATTAGTATGGGCTAGAGCATATGTTTGATTATATGTTAAATATGGGAGTCCCTTCAATTTACAAAGTGCATGCACGGAATCTCTTTTTGCTCGAAAGTGCCGAGAATCTCTACTACACCCTAGAATGATGGTTTTGAAGCTTACCTCGAGTCCAAAATCAGGTTTGCATGTCCAAAAGGTGCCTCCTTCAAGCTCGAACTTCTTCTTCGTGAATCTCCTCCTCACGACCTCTCTCTGTCTCTGTATCTCTTTTTCTGTTGTTTTCAGAACCGAAATGAGGACCTAGGGGGAGCTGAAGTAGTTTTAGTGGAGTGGAGTTGGCCGGAAGCACGCAGTCGATTTGCGCGGCGCAGTGGAGGTAGGAGACGCCTGCGAAAAGGGAAACGACGGGGACGGCCGCGAGAGGGAAATGACGAACGGTTTAAAATTTCGACTCGGGAGTGTGCGTGGATTTGCTTACATTTTAGGTTTAAAAATGAAAAGCGGCGACTGAATTTACATTCAGGTCGCCAATTATGGAAAATTGGCGACCTGATTGTAAATCAAGTCGCCAATTTTGAGGACCTGATTTAAAATTAGGTTTCCAAAATTGGCGACTTGATTTACAATCAGGTCGCCAATTTTTCACGCAAAATTTAATAAAATGGCGCAAACAAAAATACTCCCACATATTTCCTACGGCACCAAAATATTTGGCAGATTTTAGACGTCTTGAAAACATATCAGGACGCCAAAAATTAATTTTATTCCAAAAAAAAAATTATCATGGCGCCAAACAAAATTCTTATATTTCTTATCGTGGGAAGCGTTAAAACTTCCTAAAAAAAGCTTAGAACGCCTAAAATCAATTTTAGAAGACCTAAATATTAATTCAGGACGTTGCACACTCATTTTTCTCATAATTATCATTTTTTACTACCTATTTTTTATTTAGGACGTTTTTTAGGGTAGTAATATCGAATTTTTGTAGTAGTGACTTTTCTTTTGGCCGGGATAAGGGTCAGCCCTTAAGATGGTGACACCTTTCATTATTTGAAAGGAAGGGAACCCATGGTCCAACATGAGTTCTGCAGCCTTTGGCTAGGCTACACCTCATCATTAGTGAGCTTGGTGCAATCTTATCAAAGAGATTAAACCTATTATATTATAGCTCGTGGGTTCTGTCAGTGGTTATAAGGAGGTTATAAGGATGGTTGAGGGAATTACATGCATATTGAATAATTTCAAACTATTTAATGGTTTGGAAAACTACTCAGACTTATTGAAATACGAAGGCATATTTGGCCTCGCTTAACTATCTTGTAATCATTCCTTATCTACTTGTTAGATTGGATATGAGGTTACTAACTCCTCGTGACTCACCCCATCATCGTTTATTTTTCAGGTGAGAATTCAGGCAGTGGCAGTAAGGTGAAAGCATCCAAAACTTGATTTGAGTAATCAAATATTGTATGTCTTATTTTGTTGCAAGAGCATGTCTAATGTATATTTGCCGAACTTTAGGGCCTTTTTGGTACATTGCATACTTTGATATTCTGCTGCATGCTAGAATTTGTATTATGAACAAAGCCTTTTGATATGATGTTTAATGTAGAATAATTTATTTTGGCCGGAATTAAATATGTTTGGGTATAAAATAATTATTTAAATGGTAATTATGGAAGGATGTTACACAAGTCACACGCTGATGAACTGAGAGTGCTTTTTCTCTTTTAGAAGTCACTCGAGTGTCACAAGGCAACTCGAAGAAGCACTTGAGTCACTGATAGAGTTAATGACACTCGATTGACCTGCTATTTCAACAGTTCACTACCAGAGACAAAGTTCATCAGCACTCGAATTGGATTAAGATAATACTCCAGTGATGGACTTATACTCGAGTGATTCTGGGATCACACTCAAGTGATTGTTCTTGTTTCACAAAACCAGCTTCTCAGAGAATTCAAACTTTATGATTAACATCTGTTTATACTCGATTACTACTTATATTACTTCTCAATGCTACTAATCTTACTTGTGTATGAGTTTTAGATGTTTAAGATTTTGAATTAACTCCAAAAGCTTAAAAGCAACTTCATGTGTTAAAGCATTAAATGCATACAAGAAAAAGAGCATGCAAAAGCAATTGTAGAGCAGACAGATTTTGATCAAAGCAGTTGTTGCAGCAAAGATGAAAAGCGACCCAACCTTAAGCAAAACTCAGAGCAGACCAAAGTGATGTCGTATGAAGCAAAGCAAAAGTGAATGAATGCTGAAGTCTTCCAATGAATCCAATATGTCTCTAACGGATAGTTTGAATGCTCACAACATTCATTAATGGCATTCAACTATAAATAGCTAAGCAATCAATGAGCAACCAACCAAGCACACAATCAATCTTCTGGTCATTTATTGTTTAAAAATTATTGTTATAATATCTTTTGATATTATCTGCTCATAAGTGTTTACATATCTACTCTGTGAGAGAGTTATTTACAAACATTTTCAATTGTTGTAAAACCTCAAGGTCGTGGGACATTGAATGTGGTTATTAGATTACAACTTGTAGGGGGAGTGAGTCCTGTTGAGGATTACTTTTGTACTGTGGTGCCAAGAACTCATGGAATCTTGGAAGTATAATGAAAATCTCAGAGACATTCTAGAGACTGGACATAGTTAGAAAATTAAGGCCGAACCTGTATAATCCAATGTGCACACTTTGGTGATATTCTTCTAACTCTTCCTTTTTGATTTAATTGTTTATCATCTTCGGATTAACTTTTTAATATCACCCAATTCACCCCTTCTTGGGTGGAACGTTGACACTAACACCATGATCTGAATCTGAATAAGCAATGAGATATTCATTGTCTCCTTTTTGGTACCAAATTCTAAGTTCTGCTGTGTTTGCAAGATACTCTACTGTGTCCACAAGATATCTAAATATCCTCTTTACCGTCTCAGCATGTGATTCCTTCATTATAGACTGATATCTTGCACACATCCCTACATTAAATTGAATGTTTGGCCTGCTAGCGGTTAGATACAAAAATGAATCTATCATTCCTCTATGCTTGGTTATGTTAAAATCTGGCCCTTTTACATCAGCATCTAGTAGTGTCAATGATCTCATTGGAGTATTAGCACATCCCTACACTAAATTGAATGTTTGGCCTGGTAGCGGTTAGATACAACAATGAATCTATCATTTCTCTATACTTGGTTATGTTGAAATAGGGCCCTTTTACACCAGCATCTAATAGCGTCGTTGATCTTATTGGAGTATTAGCTCCATTGGTGTGATCCATTCCATACTTCTTGAAAAGTTCTCTAAGATATTTGGTTTGAGATATAAATATTTCATTCTTCTTCTGCTTGATTTAAAGCTCAAGGAAGAAATTCAATTCTCCCATTATAGATGTTTTCAAATTCTCCTTGCATAGTCTTTGAAAACTCTTGGCAGAGAGAATCATTAGTAGAACCAAATATAATGTCATCAACATAAATTTGCACAATTAATAAATTGTTGTTCTTGTGCTTGATGAAGAACGTTGTGTCAACCATTCCTCTGACAAAGCCTTGTTCTATGAGGAATTTGCTCAGCCTTTCATACCAAGATCTGGGAGCTTGTTTAAGATCATAGAGAGCCTTTTTTAAATATGCAAACATGGTCTGGTTTAGACACACTTTGAAATCATGGGGTTGTTCAACTTAGACTTCTTCCATAATGTAACCATTTTGGAAGGCTCTCTTAATATCCATTTGCTAGAGTTTGAATCCTTTGATGCATGTAAAAGATAAGGAGTACTTGCATGGCTTTCAATATAGTAACTGGAGCATATGTTTCCTCATAATCAATTCCTTCGTCTTGATTATAGTTCTGGCCACCAATCTTTCCTTGTTTCTGACAATGATTGTAGATCATATTGTTTATTCTTGAATACCATTTAGTGCTAATGACTAGATGGTCCTTAGGCCTGGATACAAAGTCCTAAACTTGATTTCTCTCAAATTGATTTAATTCCTCTTACATTGCTATCACCCAATCATTGTCTGAGAGGGCTTCTTCAATGTTAGAGGGTTATAACTCAGATATAAAAACAGAGAAACTCACTTCTTTGATAGTTTTATTTCTGGTTTTCACTCTCTCATTGACATCACCTATCACTTGGTCTAAGGGAGGAATCTTGTTATATCTCTAAGCTCTAGGTTGGTTTTTGTTGGTCGGATTTCCTTATGGCAAGTGTCAATCAAACAAGTAATAAAGTGATTAGTAGAGTATTCTCCCATAGAGATTATAACACTATCTTATGCAACAAGAAAGTGAATCGGAGTTGCTTGATTTGGTAAAATCAAAAGATATATGGACGTGAGTTGAGTGATGTAAGTAACTAATTCTAGAAAATGAATATAACAAATCAAGAATGAATATGGTTGAGAAATATCAGGATAAAAATAGGCTAAGCTCAGATTTCCCCTTAATTTGAAACACATTACCTAGATTGCTACCACAATGTTATAACAAAGCTATAGCAGATTCCTCAACGCTACATCAACGCTATAGCAAAGTTCTTCAATTAACCCACCTCTTCTGTGTACATAAGTTTTCAACCAATCCTGTTCTTTTTTTTCCCTAACTCTACTTTTCTCATATGCCTATGCAAGTTTCAAGTTTAGAACTACATGCAAAACAAGGTGTATGGTTGTGTGAGATAAGCCCATTCCTGTAGCTTATGAACTCAGATAAAATTTGCTCAATTCTCCTGCCACGCATTGTTCAATGGAGTTCTAATCACACACTATTCAATTGAGGTCTAATCTTAACTCCTTTCTAGTAAGTTATGATCATAACTCTTGCTTATTATTGGCCATTTAACAAATAAGACTGACATTAACATGCACGGTATTAAACAAACTAAATTATATTAATGTAAAACTTAGCAATCTGGTTTAAAGAAACAAATTAAGGTTCCATCATCGCTAAGCCTAATAGAGTTCATGGCTCGCAAAAGGATTACAACTAAAACTATCATCATATAATCGATGAAGTACAGAGAAGTAAACTAAGAAGAAGAAGAGGAGAAGTCGAAGGAATTCGACAACACAAAGGAGTGTTTGTCAAGTAACGCAACAACGTCTTCATTGTTTTAGCAACCTTCTACCTCAGCTGTTCTATCCGTCGCATGCACTCTCGTAGCTGCTAAATGTTCTATCAGTCCTAGGTACTGGGCATGAGAGATTCTGTTTGTGTCATTCTCAATGTTCAGTACACTGAGCGTATCTTCTGGGGTTGACCGCCTTTCCTTTTATGTTTAGGATCCTTGTGCCGCACATCCTTTAGTAAGTTGAACTTTCCTTTTTATCAGGCCCAACATGAAGATTCTATTTGATTGATTTTGTTTTTAATCTAGTTAGATTCTATTATGATGTTTTTTTAATTACAGTTGTCCTTGATTTTTCTTCTTCCTCAAGTAAGTGGCCTTCTTTCATCTAAAGCCCTCAAAGCATTGGGCCCAAGTTCTTGCAGACGGTTTTGCATTTTTCTCAAGAAAAGATTAGGGTATAACAGAAACACGACACTATTGATTTCCATTATTTAGTTAAGATATGATGATGCATTATCACTACAATATTGATTTAGTAATGATAATTAAGCTCAGAAGTAACAACATCCAATTCATTTTTCTGGCTAAATATAGGATAACATAACATGTAAAATACATCAATTCCTGAATTCTATCACAATTGATCATGTCAAATGCACTTTAAACATTAAATTCTCAACAAAATCAATCAAAAAACTGTGGAAATATACAACAGAATTTGGACTCAACAATTTTGATTGGATGGTTCAAGATTTTTTTAGGCTCATTTTCTAAGGAAGGTATTTTCGAAATAATCTGATTTCCTTCTTGATGAACCATTTTAGGTTCAACATCCAAAGGTTTGACTAGATGTTCATTTTCAGAAAACACAACATTAACTGATTCTTCAACAACACAAGTACATTTTGTTATAAATTATGTATGCTTTACTTCTATTAGAATTGCCCCAGAAATATACCTTCATCTGATTTAGGATCAAATTTTCCTAAATTGTCATTACCATTATTGTGAACGAAGCATTTGCAGCTGAATATATGCAAATGAGCAAGATTTGGTTTTCTTCCTTTGTAAAGCTCGTAAGGGGTCTTACTGAGTTCCTTTTTGATATAAGCTCTGTTGGAAATGTAGCTAATATGGTCATTGCATCTGCCTAGAATACTCGCGATACATTCTTTTCATTTAGCATTGCTCTGGCTATCTTCGCGAGAACCTTGTTCTTTCTCTCTATAACTCCATTTTGTTGAGGGGTTCTTAGAGTTGAGAAATTGTGGTCAATACTATTTGATTTGTAGTATTCTCTAAAAGCCTGATTTTAAAATTCTTCCCTATGATTTGTTCTTATTCCTGAAATGCATATACCTTTCTTATTTTGCACTTTCTTGGCAAAAATAATAAATTGATCAAAGGTTTCATCTTTGGAGGAAAGAAAGATGGTCCAAGTAAATTTAGAGTAATCATCAATAATGACCAAAGTATAAAGTAGCTACCAAGGCTTTTAACTCTTGTTGGTCCAACTAGATCCATATGAATAAGTTTAAGTAGTCTTTCTGTCATGACCTCATTTTTAGATTTAAAAGAAGATTTAGTCTATCTACCCTTTTGGCAAGCATTAGAAATCAAATTATTTTTTAATTGAAGATTGGGTAAACCAAGAACTAAGTCATTTTTGAGAAACTTGCCTAGTTGGTGCATATTGACGTGTGTCAGTCTTTTATGCTATAACCAATTAATAAGTCATATTCCTGCCATATATTTCCTATGTATAATGACTGTTTTGCACAATAAAACTGAGTTTTAATGTGTTTGATCTGATGAAATGTTACAAAAACATGCACAGATGGAAATAGAGGATATATGCATTGACTTGTTGCATTTTAAGTACTATCCTACTTATAGGCAGAAGAAAGGATGCATTTTAATGCATTCTGAAATCGCTTGATAAGGCTGACATGATACTACAACATAGTAGATGTTTGTTTGAACGAACATCCCAATGCTATAACATCGTAAGTGATAAATTGTTATAACATTCAAGAATATTTCAGGAAGTAAATGGAGGTACTTAGGCTGAACGTTTAGATGGCAGTTGACTTGATAGAGACGGAAATAAAGAACACCTAGAATCAAATGGAAGATCTACAGAATCTTGTGCAATTAAAGAAAGAATCAATCAACCCGATCTAGGGAGTTAGGCCTAACAAAATTGGAAAGCCCAGCTTACTGAACGTACGACGCGAAGGTCCTGACTAAAAAAGGAAAAGACGGGTAAACCTAAAAAGGCAGTCAGTAATAGATGACATGACTCATAGTATGAATACGGATTCGCTGAGAGAGATTAGAACTCTACCGAGAGCTACAGAGAGAGACAAACTATGACGGAATTTAAGCTAAGTTAAAAAAGATGCAGAAGCGTTGTGGGATGGACATCTCCTGCACCGTCAAACACTCCGGCAACCCTTTTTATTTTAGATTTTCTTTTTCTTATTGTTCATGGACTATTTGTCTTTTGTTTCGATTATGTTTCCTTCATCAGCCATGAACTAAATTTCTTTGACTTAGTGAGGATGGATTCTTAAGTTGTAGAATGAACCCCGATTGCTAGTTTTAATTCAATAAATTCAGTTTTCTTAATTGTGATATAAAGTCTTGTTCGTTAGTCGGCCACTAATAAAAGGTAATAGTAGCCTTAGCTTACTAGAAAGGAGTTAAGATTAGACCTCTGTTAAGCAGCGTTTGCTACATGATCTTGTGTAAGGCTCGATCTAAACTATAAGCTAAAAGAATGAGTTTACCTCACATAACCAACACACCTAGGTTAAGCTAACGTTCTAAACTTGTAAATTGCCATAGGAATATGGAAGAAGTAGAGTAAGGAATGTACTTACATGATTGCGGAAGCTTCTATATAAATTAATGGTGGGTTAACTGAATAACATTGCAATAAGCATTTTGCTATAATATTGTGGAAAATGTGTAGCATATTGCTGTAGAAATGTGATAGATACAATCTATTAGTACTGGCTGACATCTAAGAAGGGGTGAATTGGGTATATGATAAAAAACTTTGAAAATCTTTTCACATCTTAGTAAAAGTAGTTCATATAACACTAATAAGTTATAAAGTGATAGTCAGTCTTTCAAACATATGTGCTGGAAATATAGAAGTTTAAGGAAGAGAATATGTAAACTGTGATTTATCATAGTTCAGCCCAATTCACGATGACATACGTCTAGTCCCCATGCTCCTCTTTATATTTTCAATCCACTATCTTCTTGTTTAATTTGGCACAAGAGAAGCCTCTACAATCTCACAAGTTTAGCCGGGCCCTTGTGCAGCCTTTCAAAAATCTCTTATTGAGATACTCCCCCCTTACACATCGTAAGGATACAACCTTTGTGATGAAGACTTACAATCAATCTTCTCTCATAGAAGTGAATAAGATGGACATTGAAGTGCATTACAAATAATCTCACTCTCTATGATAAACTATATGATCACTGATATAATGGAGATTAAGTGATATAAGCATCAAAGTATTGGTATTTTAATAGCAAAGATGCAAGCTCATGTCATCATCGTCTATCTTGAATGCTTGTCCTTTAATAGTTGATAAAGAACATTCAACCGTTGAGAAATTCTTCTTATTTAGAATTTGACCGTTAGATGTCTGTTGGAAGTAGCTGTTGAAGCTTCTGTTACTTTTTGGCCATTGAGCTTTAATCCAAGTTTAATCATATAATGTTTGTTGTTGGCTTCGTTAATGCCTTGACTTGAGTGTTATGTTAGTAACTGTTGTGAAGGTTCAAGCTTTTTGTTAGAATGTTCAAACTATTTGTTAGACTCGGAAGCTTTTTGTTAGTCACATTTCAGAGTTGTTGGCAGAAAGAGAGATTCGGTCGTTTTCCCTTTGCTTCAATACAAAATCCATTTGGTCTGCTCTGGGACTACTTAGGATGGGTCTCTTTCACTTTCACCAGAATGGGTGGCTTAGAAAATCATCATTTGAACTGCTCTGAATAAGTTTCCGTGTCCATCCTCTATTTTCAGCTACGCAATAAATGCTTTTGACATAGATATTGCTTTTTGAAGATTTTCACATAATCCTTCATTTGATTATCTGAAACTTACTAATAAACATGATTAAAAGCAGTGAGAATAATAATTTGAAGTAACAAGATAATAATCATTGAATTTGAATTTACGAAGACAATGATTTATTACAGAAGCAGTCACAAATCAAGTTCTGATTAACTTAACTCGAGTTACAAACTCGAGTTCTGTTTTACATAACTTGAGTTATGATGACTTTGTTCTCAGAACACAAACTGTTACAAAATGAGTTAAGTTTACAAATAAGGTTTCAAAAAGAACACTCGGTTTTGGATTTCCAACTCTTACGTGGAACTCAAGTTGTACAATCACAACTCGAGTTTTGACTTTTTTGAAAGATTGGCAGAAGAGTCCTTATGAGATAGAGTTCAGTGAAAACATTAACGTATACCAAAACTCGAGTTTTATTTAATCAAACTCGAGGTTTATAAAATGAAACCTCAAGTTAGCCAAAGTACTTCCTCAAGTATTCTTAAGATCAGAGAGGGGTTGAGGATTACCTTAGCACTTCGAGTTTTGTTTAGGTAATGTTGGTCGATTTCCTTGATGGCAAGTGAACCAGTCGAACAAGTAATAAAGTGAAAGTAAAGTATCGTCCCACAGAGACTGAGATACCAAAGAGAGACGCTCAATTGCTATGATAGTTGCAATCAGAAAGTAAATGTAATTGGTTTGAGAGGTTTTTGATGATTACGCTAATAACAGAAGTAAACAAAGTAAATTTAAGAAGATATCAGTAAGAAGTTAGGCTGAACTCGGACTCCTCCTTAAGTGCATAATTCCCCCAGTTGCTCTACCCATTGCTATAGCATCTATATCTTGCACATGCCTTCCACAATTGCTACAACATAGCTACTAACTACAAAGCTATTCGATTAACCCACTGCTATGATCTATCGAAGCTTCCACATCCGATACATATGATATTAACTATACTCCTTCCATATTCCTATGGTAACTTTCTAGTTTTTATCTCGCATTATACTCAAGGTGTCTTGGTTATGAGAGGTAGATCCATTCCGAAGCCTACAATAAATAGGTCAAGCCTTGCACCGCTGCCTAGCAAACATCAAGTTTCTCGCAGGTCTAGCCTCGACTCCACCCGATAAGCCAAGACCACGTGTCTAGCCCTTAGATTCCTCTAATCGACTAGTAGTTAATTTCCGATAAGCAAACCGAATCTATTAAATTAAGAACTTGCAATTGGGTTCATACACGCTTAAGAATTCATCCTTGTTCAGCCATCCGAAAGTTAGTTCATGACTAACAAAGGAAACACAAAACAGATGGTAACAAAATGACCAATGATCTAACTACTGAAATTAAAAAAATGAAAATAGAAAGCTTGACGGCGTTCCGACGGTGTGGACGAAGCCCTGTCACGTCACCACTCCATGTCTTCTTCCCTCCGTCTTACTGCGAGGAAGGATGTTGGGTTATCCTAGAATTCTCGTGCTAGTGAAGTCTCTCACTCTTCTGTTGAGTCGGCTGAATGTGTAATCTTGTGTTGGCTCTCTGCGACTCCCTCCAAGGTTGTCCTGCTATTTCCTTTTATATTCGAACTTTCATGTGACGCAAGTTAAGCTAGCTGGGCTTTCCAAATCTGTCGAGATCTATCGCATCTTCTGTTTGTAGATTGATTCTGCGGATCTGCGGGATTCTTCAAATCTTTTTCGTTTTGATCCTCCGCATCTTCTATTTCATTATGTCGAAATCCACTTGTTGATCTCGATCTTTTATTTCTATTCCTGAAATCAGCTAGATAAAAGGGTCAGAAAATATGCCGCATAACATTGCCCTTTACTTTGCTATAGCTTTCGTGATGCTTTTTATTTCCTTTCGAGTTGCGGTCGGAATGCTATAGCATCGTATCAGCTTTGCTATACGCTCTTTAAAACCATGTAATTTGCTCTTCTTAGCACATGTTCAGGATGTAAATGGTTTCCATCCTTCTGTTCCCTGTATCATGAATATATGCCTTTTTGCTTGGATTGTTTGCAGTTTAAGCTTTTATTCACCCTTCAATTCGGTCATGAAGTACATGGAAAACATGGTATAATTTGTGCTCATCAAATACCCCACATTTAGCTTTTTGCACTCCTGGGGAAAATAAGATAAAGCGAACAAAAATCATAGTTATAGTGCTCTTGTTGTATAACCCTTGCTTACACACTTGCCTTTAGTTAACGTCCTCCTTCGGCAATCCCACTGCCCAATGCTAACGGCTCAGAAAGCATGGTATTGCTTAGTTGAAGAGGCCTCAAGAGGCTCTCAAGTTCGGTGTTTGCGCTCTCTCACTCAGGGGATTTTAATTTCTCTCTTGTCATACGAGCCCTGGAAGTTCCATGGCCTTGTTAAAGTTCTAAGATTGCTTCCTAGCATTCTGAGTATTCGTTAGTCAAAAGGACTTTTTGGGTTACAATGGTGAAGATGGTTAGGAGTTTGAGATGGGAATTGTTGGTAAATGCTATAGCAGATTAGGTAGCAAGATATCTTGGTCTTAGCCGAGTGCTCCTTTTTTTTTATAAGCTCTTTTCCGCAGCCTTTTAATGGAGCACTCTGCCGTAGCATTTTCACGGTTTTCTTCTAGTTTCTTTTATGTCTATCTCATTCTGCTATAGCATACTCGTGTGGCTTAATAGGGTAGCAGTATGGGGATCATGACAAATGGTTTGTGTATGGGATTGATAGGTATGACATGAATGCCTTTATCCTACGAACTTCAAACTCAGATGCCAGATAGCTTATCAAAGAACTAAAACAAATCAAGGATCAAACATGGACTAGGAGACTTGCATACTAAAAAGATATAACAATTAGGCTCAATTGAATCCTTCCATCGGGGGTTCTTCCCTTTAAACTTCCTCACTGCCACTTTACTCCGCATCAGATTAGTTAGCATTGTCAATTTCCCAAGCCTACAGGTTCAGTTTTCTTAGGCAATCATGCTACGTTGCGTTATACAGACATTCCTTCTATTTCTACAGTATTCTGTTCATACTTCATCATGCAATTTGAAAAAAATTCCATCTTGTGCCCAAGAACTAGATGCAGAGTAATTCGATCGCACACACACGGAAATAGCAGATAGCAGGTTATATTACCTAACTAATCCCTCCCCCACACTTGAACGATGCAATGCCCTCATTGCAGCAGCAGTAATAAACGATTATTAGGAATTTGGCACGCAACAAGGGGGGTGGGAGTGATGTAAAGAGCAAAAGAGAAATTGGAAACAACATCATTCACAAAATAGCCCTGGGGCAAACGCCCAGGGCATTGGCATAATGTCAGTTAAACAAAAAGAAAATAAAATAAAAGCAGTAAAAGGAGAGAACTAGGGTGCAGGAGTGGGTGGAGCGGGGGCACTGCTAGCGATGTCCTCCTCGGCTGATGAGTCTACCCCGATGACGACCGGAATTCCCAAATGGGACTGTGAGAGTGAGAGGGATATCAGCGGGCCGCGATGATGGGCGGCGGAGAATGCGTGTGGGTCCCCGTGGATGGTCTTCAGTTCCGTGTGCAACAGGCGAAGACGCTTACAGAACTTGTTCGGGGAGTTGGCGTCGGTTTCCGGCCGCCAGTAGAGGGGTTCATTGGAGATCATATAGGCTTCGTCATAAACCGAAGCAGGGCTTGGGGAAAATGAAGAGTCGGAGGAATAGGAGGAGGACGAGGAGGTGGGTGTGGAAGCTGCTGGTGCTGGTTCTGGTGGTGGGTTAGGGTGACGGCGGGCATCGACCGGTGGGGGCGCCTGATGGAGCCTCGTCGTTTTTAGGACCCTAGGCATGATTGTTGGGTAATGGAGGGAGATGGAGAGTCTGTGAGCTTGTGAAAAGACGCGGGAAGAGAGGAAGGCGATGATAGACAAAATAAAGGTAGGAATTTGAATGTGAACCGTCACGACTCTGTTGACTCGGAGTTAAACTTAGTTGTAGTGGGCCCACAGAAGTGGCCTACCAAATCTAATTCATGCACACACAATGTTTATTTTAAAGGTGGGGGAGTACCTGATAGCCTTCCGTGGGCCTTCCTGTATTGCTATTCTGGAGCCATAATGCTTTGTAGTATGCCGTAGCATGGCTCCTGCTGGACCCGTTCCCTTTGTTAAAGAACCACGAACTTGGGCTGCCTCCCAATAGCGCTTGCTTTAAAGTCTTTTAGCCGGACTTTGCCATTGCTATTCAATCCTGTAGTAGTGCAAGACGACTTCCTTCTCTTCTTGTGCTTTTGCCGTCATCTTCAGAGGTTAGGTACTTCTCAGCTGGATCTTCGAATCTTGTAGTCTTAAGGATTGAGAAGGTGACCTGATCATCGTTTATGCGCATAGTGAGTTCTCATTTTTCCACATCAATCAGTGTACGCCCAGTTGCCATGAAAGGTCTTCCCAGAAGAATTGGGGCATCGCGATCTGCTTCAAAGTCCAGGATAATGAAATCTACGGGAAAATGAACTTATCCACCTTTACGAACATCTTCGATCTTTCCTCTGGTAGGACTATGGAGCGATCGGCTAATTGCAACGTAACTGTTGTGGGCTTGGCCTCCCTAACTGCCAATTGTTTAAAGATTGACATGGGCATGAGGTTTATGCTAGCTCCCAAATCACACAGAGCTTTCCCTGAATATTGAGGTCCAATGGCATAGGGTTTTGTGAAGCTGCCAGGATCTTTTAATTTTGGAGGTAGCCGATTTATCAGCATGGCACTGCAGTCCTGGGTTAATGCTACGGTCTAAAATTCTTCCAGTCGTCTCTTTTTAGATAGAATTTCCTTCACAAATTTTACGTAGCTGGGCATTTGCTCTAGGGCATCCACCAGAGGAATATTAATGTGCAATTGCCATAACATGTCGAGGAATTTCTTGAATTGTTTCTCTTGGCCTTGCTTCTGTAACCTTTGTGGGAAATGTGGGGGTTGTTTTAGCATTTTTGAAGGTCCAAGGTCACGATTATGCCTTGATGATGATGCGGTAGTATTCGCTATTGGGTATTGCACGTGATCATCCAATGCTGCACCCGTAGGCAATGTGGGTCTTTGAGATCTTGTCTTTGGTTGTGACAGTCTTGGTTGACTCTGCTCGTCTTCAGGGAGTTGTTTAGTACTCTCTTGCCCTTCTTTAAACTTCTCATAGTGCAGATTAGTGGCAATCATAGGCTGCTTGGTTGCCTTTCTAGGTTCTAGCCTTTTACCAACATCTTCGGATGGATTAAGGATACATGCTTGAGGTGGGTAACTGTTATCTTATTAGCTTGTATGTATGTATTCATGTATGACTAACCATGTTTGCTATATAATTTGCATATGTGTATTCTAGCTATGGATTAGGTCTACGTGTCCCATAGGGCTACCTAAAGGGCTGTGGTTCTTGGCCGATAACTGCGGTTACGGTGTGACTTCTTTACTATGAATTATTCTATGCTTAACATGTGATATATTGTCATTTATATTTCATAATTTCATATAAGATTAACTGTTACCCCTAGGGTTCATTCTTTTGAACTTAAGATCACATGAAAGAGTGATAGGGCAAAACTTTACAGCCTAAAAACTCTGCAAGTGCACGGGCCGTATCAAGTAATAAAGAGTAAGAAAATTATTGTTCCCACGAGACTCGCCAAACTAGTGATTATGTGTTAAATTTCCTTTTTTCGTTTAAGTTGAGAAAATCGAATTGTTTTCAATAAGAAAATAAATAAGAAATAATAGTAGCAAAGACTTTTAGTAAAAAGAGCAAATTCCAATATCAAGAAATACAACCTAGAGTCGCTAATCCCTTGTTGGTTTCTTAGAATTAATCCCCACTAATTTAATTTTGAATTAACCTAATCAGCTAACCTAGAGTATTAATGTTTATAAATGCCTTCCGGTCCATTTATAAACCTATCTTAATTAACTATGTAATGCCTCACACAATTAACTAAAATGCGTTTTAGATCGAACTCACCCTAATTTGATTATGCGGAGCTTCTAGGTATATTCCTATCCTAGACGCAAATTAGATTAAAACCTAATTCCTTATTAAACTTAAACCTAATTCCACATTATCTAATCTCAAGGTCTATTTAGGATTCCCTCTTCCAAGTTCAACCCTAAATCCCCAATACATGCTCACTAGTGGCCAATTAATAAGTAATAGCAAGAAAGCAAGAATAAATAAACTGAATACAATTAATTAAAACTAATAGTGGGAAATAATACCTAGAACCCAAACAAGTTCATAGGTTCTCTAGGTTGAAAAGAAAATTAGCCACACATGGCCATAAATAAATCCATGAAAACAAAATAATATTCAGATTTAAACAAGACAGGAAAGGAAAAGAGAAAGAGAAATCAAGACTCTTAAAGAATCCCTCAGTTCTCCTCGCTATTATCCAGATCTGTGTTGTGCGTCTCTGCCTGTGCGTCCTTGCTGATCTTTCTTGAATTCTTGAATATCTTTGTGCTTTGCGTGCTACCCCCTCCTGTGCGTCCTGATGTTTGCGGCGTGTGTGCGTCGTCGGAATTCTTCTCTGCGCTCCCAGGTTTTCTTTCTCCATTTATAATTATTAGGCTTGGTTCCACGTTTTGTGTATTGGGCCGCGAGATTCTCTGATCTTCTTTTTCTTTTTGATATCTATATAGTATATCACAATGAATCTTCAACAATTATGCATCCGTGATAGTTGCTGTGGGCCCAGCATTTTTGATCTCCTTAAAGCCTCTCATTATATATATATATATTAGTTAATTCCTTTTTATCTTTTTCCTCATATAATATCTCCTGTACAATAAAATAGGATATCAATAGATTTTCTGTTATAATATTCTTTTATCCTATATTTAATTAAAAGATAGATAAATATATAAAAGATAATTAAATAAGTACAATATTAATAAATTCAATCCAATATATCTGAAAATCTATACTTATTTAATTATAAAATATATACTTATCAAACTCCCCCATACTTAAACGTTTGCTTGTCCTCAAGCAAAAGAAATAGAATTCATTATCTGAAAAGAACATCGCTCATGAAATTCCTAAATAGAAAGCAATAAACCACCACACTTAGATCATATCATCAAGTTTTATTTAAGTCAATGTCTTATAAGAATGGGTCACTAAGCCAATAGCTTTAAACAATTGTAACAATCTTTTAACGTCCCATGATCAAAATATCAGCAAGCAATAAGTTCAACAATACGATTAGTAAAGGAATATTACGCTACTCAATTTTTCTAGAAAAATTCAAATTCCCCCACTAAACCAAGCTTTTCATTTAATTTAATAGGGATCCTCAGGTAGGAAATTCTCTTTTTTTTTTCTTCCTTTTTTTTGGTTTTTTTTCTTGAGCCGTTGTAGGTCCCCTTTTGACGCGACCCTGCACATGGGTGATGCAGCACCGGTTACTCAGTTACTCCAACAGGCACCTCAAAAGGCTTTTAGCCCAACTCATAACCCTCTTGGACTTTACCGTTTTTACGCGACCCTGCACATGGGTGATGCAGCACCGGTTACTCAGTTACTCCAACAGGCACCTCAAAAGGCTTTTAGCCCAACTCATAACCCTCTTGGACTTTACCGTTTTTACGCGACCCTGCACATGGGTGATGCAACACCGGTTACTAAGTAAGGCCTAGAGAGGTCATTGGAGTTGTGTGCGTGTGTGTGTGTGATTTTTTTTTTGAGTCATTTCCCGACACAAAAGTTTTACTTAGCTAGCAAAGGTCATCATCTAATTTTCTAAAGAAATCATGTAGCAAAATATTCATAGACTAATAATGCGTGACCATACTACAAACTAATCTCTATTCTCATAGTCAATCTCAAGATTGCCACAAAAATTCAAGCCTTAGAGGCTTAATTGAAACATTCTTTTTATTTTAATTTTTGACTTGATAATATTCTTTAAGATGGGGAAAGCTCAAAATTAAGGTCAATCCTAAACAATGCAAACATCTCAAATAATAAAAAAAAATCTTTTCAATTTCATAAGAACAAGCATAACCAAAAGAATTATATCCCTCCCCCACACTTAAATCAAACATTATCCTCAATGTTGCACAAATATAAAGAGGGAAAGAAACTAGTACTCCCCGGTTTAGGCTTCTAATTCTGATGTAGAGTGCTTCTTCTGGTACCATCCATGATGTTTCAAATTTTGAGAGATGAAATAGTGCACAGGCAAGACTTTGCAGCAACAAGAGGAGTGATCTTCTTTAAACCTGAATAGAAAAATAAAAAAAGAAAAACATAATAATAAAAAAAAATGCGAGCACAATCATTGGGTTGCCTCCCAAGAAGCGCTTGGTTTATAGTCTTCAGCCTGACTATTCCAGTAGTCTAAGTAGGCGATGACAAGTGGTGAACCATTGTTTGTCGGTTCACTTCACCACCATGGTAGTGCTTCAGTCTTTGTCCATTCACTTTAAAGCAATTTCCTGTTCTCTCATCTTTAACCTCAATTGCTCCTTTTGATGACACCGAAACTACTCTGAAAGGACCAGACCACCTTGATTTAAGCTTCCCAGGAAATAAGCTGAGTCTTGAATTGAAGAGAAGAACCATCTCGCCCGGCTCAAAAGTTCACTTCAAGATATGACCGTCATGTCATTTCTTTGTTCTTTCTTTATACAATCGTGCACTATCATATGCTTGAAGTCTAAATTCTTCCAACTCATTCGATTCTGAGTCTTTTTGAGCACGCTTGATTGTGATCCATATTTAATTTCTTGATTGCCCACCATGCTTTATATTCCAATTCAAGTGGTAAATGACACGCTTTTCTGAACACCAAACGGTATGGTGACATGCCAATTGGAGTGCGAAAAGCTGTCCTATAAGCCCATAAAGCATCATCAACCTTGTCAGACCAATCTTTTCTAGTTGGACCCACAGTCTTCTCAAGAATTCTCTTAATTTCCCTATTAGTCAACTCACATAAACCATTAGTTTGTGGATGGTATGCAAGTGACATCCGGTGGTGTACTGAATATTTTTCCAAAAGAGCTTTGAAATTCTTGTTGTTGAAGTGGGTTCCTTCATCAGTTATAATGGCTCTGGGGGGTGCCAAATCTTGTCAAGATGTACTTCTTCAAGAATCGAATCACCGTGTTGGCATCGTTAGCTTGGCAAGCCATAGCTTCACCCATTTACTCACATATTCTACAAAGAACTAGGATGTATTTGTTTCCTCTTGAAGACGTGAATGGACCCATGAAATCCATCCCCGGACATCGAATAACTCAACCTCAAAGATTCCAGATTGAGGCATCTCATGTCTCTTAGAAATATTACTGTTCTTTGACATCTATCACACTTCGTAACACATTGGTGAGCATCTTTAAATAAAGTAGGCCAATGAAAACCAGATTCAAGCATCTTAGATGCGTTCTTTGCCCCCATAATGTCCCCCATATGCAGATGCATGACATGCATTCAAAATTTCATCTTGTTCAATTTCAGGCATACATTTTCTAATAATCAAATCAGCACATCTCTTAAAAAGAAATGGTTCTTCCCAAATATAGTAGGCAACATCATGCAAAAACTTCTTTCTTTGATAGAAATTTAAATCAGGAGGTAATACTTCACACACAAGATAATTCACAATATCAAGATACCATGGCGAACCACAACTAATTACGGCAAACAATTGTTCATCGGAAAACATTCATTCACCAACAAATTATTCACATGATCGAAGGGTTCACAATCCTAGATAAATGATCGCAACTTGATTTTCAATTCCTTTCCTATCAACTATATGCACATCAAATTCTTGTAGCAACAAGACCCATCTAATCGTCTAGGTTTAGACTCTTTCTTTCCTAACAAATATTTAATGGCGCATGATCGGTGTAAACTACAACCTTAGCACCCATCAAATATACCCTATATTTTTCAAAAGCAAACACTATAGCTAGCATTTCTTTTTCAGTGGTGGAGTAATTTACCTGAGCTGCTACTAGGGTCTTACTTGCATAGTAGATAGGATGGAAGATCTTTGCATGTCTTTGTCCCAACACGGCTCCAACAAAGATAGTCACTCGCATCACACATTACTTCAAAAGGTAGTGACCACTCAGGAGCTACAATGATAGGAGCTGAAGTCAATCTCTTCTTTAGTTCTTCAAAAGCCTTCATACACTCCTCATTAAATTGAAAAGGAGTATCTTTCTCAAGTAATTGCGAGAGGGGCTTTGAAATCTTGGAAAAATCTTTAATGAATCGACGATAGAATCCAGCATGGCCCAAGAAGCTTCTTACAACTTTGACATTAGAAGGGGGAGGGAGCTGCTCTATCACAGAAATCTTGGCTCTGTCAACCTCTAACCCTTCTTTGGAGACTTTATGACCCAAAACTATTCCTTCAGTCACCATGAAATGACACTTTTCCAGTTGAGCACTAAGTTGGTCTCCTCACATCGCTTCAACACCTTATTCGATTTATCAAGCACTTGTTAAATGAGTCACCAAATACCGAGAAGTCGTCCATAAACACTTCCATTATCTCTTCTATCATATCGAGAATATACTCATCATGCATCTTTGGAAGGTGGCGGGGAGCATTGCATAGACCAAACGGCATTCTTCTAAAGGCAAAAGTGCCATACGGACATGTGAATGTTGTTTTCTCTTGATCTTCGGGAGCAACCGCAATTTGATTATACCCCGAATAACCATCCAAGAAACAAGAATTCTTTACCGCCCAATCGGTCTAACATCCGGTCAATGAAAGGAAGTGGAAAATGATCTTTCCTCGTGGCATCATTCAATTTTCTATAATCCATGCAAATACGCCAACCAGTAACTGTACGAGTGGGGATAAGCTCATCTTTCTCATTAGTAATCACTGTCATACCTCCCTTTTTAGGAACACATTGCACTGAGCTAACCCACGAGCTATCAGAGATGGGGTAGATAATCCCAAAGATCTAACCACTTAATGATTTCCTTCTTGACCACTTCTTTCATCATAGGATTTAGTCGTCTTTGATTCCGGATAGATTTCGTGATCTTCTTCCAAAAGTATCTTGTGCATTACAAGTGATGGGCTTATACCTTTTATGTCCGCAATTGTCCAACCTAAAGCGTTTTTGTGGCCTCGGAGAACGTTCAACAATCGTTCCTTTTGGTCGCAGATAGGGAAGATGAGATGATAATAGGTAGCGTTTCGATTCACCCAAGTATGCATATTCAAGATGTGGAGGTAAAGGTTTAAGCTCCGAATTGGTGCTTGTTCAATAGAAGGCTTCAAAGAAGTAGTTTGCCTTGATTGCATCTCTAATAACTCAAACTGCTGTGGTGGTTTACTGTAATACGGAGAGGCTTCAAGTACCTTCTTACATTCAAATGTATTCTCTTCTTCAATTTCATCAGTCCCTTGTAATACAGCTGCTAAAGGTTCTTTTATAGAAAAGGACTCCAATGCCTTTTGAATCACCTCATCGAGCACGTCAACCCCGAAGCAATGTAACGTCTCTAGGATACTTCAATGCCTTGTTCATGTTAAGTATAACTTCTTCATTATTTACCCTCAACTTGATCTCTCCTTTTTCAACATCAATCGGGTTCGATTGTGGCAAGGAAAGGTCTTCCCACAATGAGTGGTATGTCTCTATCTTCATCACAGTCCAAGACAATGAAGTCAGCAGGGAAAATAAACTTGTCAACTCTAACCAACACATCTTCAATAATACCCTTTGGAAACGCTAAACTTCGATCAGCTAGCTGAAGTGTCACAGAAGTTGGTTGAGCTTCACCGAGTTGCAATTTTTTCGAACACAGATAGTGGCATCAAGTTGACACTTGATCCTAGATCACATAATGCTCCTCCTTGAAACTTTTCTCCTATTATGCAAGGTATGGAAAAACTGGATCTGGATCTTTGTTTAGGGGTAGCTTGTTGAGAAGAATAGCACTACACTCTTGATTAGGGCTACGGTCTCATAGTCACCGAACCTCCTCTTCTTACTTAGCATATCCTTTAGAAACTTCACATAGTGAGGCATACGCTCTAATGCTTCAAGGATAGGGATGTTAATGTGTAGCTGCTTGAAAATCCCCAAAAACTTCTTATATTGCTCATTTAAAGCTTTCTTCCGAAATCTTTGAGGAAATGGTAGGGGTGGTACCCATTTAGGAATCTCTTGAGTTGCCTCGCTTTTTCATGTCACCCCGTTTGGATTCAATCTCAACCTTATCTTCATTGATTGTTTCATTCACCGTCGTGTAACCTCGCATCATCCTCTGTAGTGACTTTAGGAGTTGTTTGATCATTCAACACTGGGGGTTCCTCCGTTGGTTGTGGAATCTCAGGTAAGTCCTTTCCACTTCTCAATGTAAGAGCTTTGCATTCCTATTTCCCATCTTTACGAGGATTAGACACAGTATTACTAGACAATTCTCTCGTTGTAAAATATTCATGCATTTGCAATTTGTCCCATTTGTACCCGAAGATTCTTGATGGATGAGTTTATCGCATGCATTATTAGTAGCTTGATCCTGAGTACTCTTTAATTGAAAAATTACGAGCTGAGATACCATTACTTCTAGATCAGATTTAGGTTCTTGGGTAGGAATGACTTCCTTTTCCAATTGATGAAAGCCAGGAGGTGGCACTTGTCTTGTATTAGAGTTTGATGCTTCATTAAGAGTCGCTCCTTATTTCCAAGAGAAGTTGGGATTGTTACGCCACCCAGAATTGTAGGTGTTTGAGTATGGGTTGTTCTAGTTATTGCCACGATAGTTTCCTGCATAGTTCACTGGCTCTATCTGTTGAGATATGAGGCATTGCCCATTTTCATGACCGTTTCCAGAATCACAAGGGGCATGAATAGCATTGACTCCCATGTGTCTACCATTAAATCTCGTTGACTTGAGCTTCTAAGTGATCAACCTTCTTGTTGATTGTATTTAACATTGCCATCATTTGTGAAGAAGGGTCTTCAATGATTTTATCAACTGACTTCACCGGCCTCCTCTCATTGTTGTCAACCGGGTACTGAAGATTTGAAGTAAGACCCACTTCTCTAGATTGTGACCAGGGCTCGCCTAACAAGCAACTTGAACCTCTCCCAGGCTTCATACAGGTGTTCCCCAAATTGTTGACAGAAATTGGTAAGAGCGGCTCTTGCATCCACCATCTTGTTATGTGGAAAAAATCTTGATCTGAATTTTTCTTCCAGTGTCTCCCAAGAGGTTATGCTGCCCTCTTCTAAGTTGTTGAGCCATTCTTTGGCTTTCCCTTGTAGAGAGTAAGGAAAAAGCCGAAGGCGAATTACACCATCGTGAACTCCATTCATCTTGAATGAGTTGCAAACGTCAAGAAATTGTACCGATGCCGATTTGGATCTTCCGAATTGTTCCGCATACCGACCCCGTAGTTCAAGCATCTTCAAAGATAGTCGATTGATTTCGAAATTGTTGGCTTGAAATTCAGGTACTCGATTCCCGATCGATATCCTCGAGATTGTCTTCCGAGAAAATCATTAATACACAAACGATCATTTTCATCCGTAGCCATTTCTTCAAAGTGTCGGTCGAATCAATTCCTCCTCTTGGATCGAGATGTTGTGGCTTCCAAAAGCTCTTGTGTATTCCTTGTTTTCTGTGGCGTTTTAGTAGATTTGGTTCTACGAGACATGTACCGGAGTACCTGAAAAGAAGTTCATAGGTTCTCTAGGTTGAAAAGAAAATTAGCCACACATGGCCATAAATAAATCCATGAAAACAAAATAATATTCAGATTTAAACAAGACAGGAAAGGAAAAGAGAAAGAGAAATCAAGACTCTTAAAGAATCCCTCAGTTCTCCTCGCTATTATCCAGATCTGTGTTGTGCGTCTCTGCCTGTGCGTCCTTGCTGATCCTTCTTGAATTCTTGAATATCTTTGTGCTTTGCGTGCTACCCTCTCCTGTGCGTCCTGATGTTTGCGGCGTGTGTGCGTCGTCGGAATTCTTCTCTGCGCTCCTAGGTCTTCTTTCTCCATTTATAATTATTAGGCTTGGTTCCACGTTTTGTGTATTGGGCCGCGAGATTCTCTGATCTTCTTTTTCTTTTTGATATCTATATAGTATATCACAATGAATCTTCAACAATTATGCATCCGTGATAGTTCTTTGTGGGCCCGCGTTTTGATCTCCTTAAAGCCTCTCATTATATATATATATATATTAGTTAATTCCTTTTTATCTTTTTCCTCATATAATATCTCCCGTACAATAAAATAGGATATCAATAGATTTTCTCGTTATAATATTCTTTTATCCTATATTTAATTAAAAGATAGATAAATATATAAAAGATAATTAAATAAGTACAATATTAATAAATTCAATCCAATATATCTGAAAATCTATACTTATTTAATTATAAAATATATACTTATCAAAGAGACAGGTAGTGGATCGGGATCAAGATGAAAGATGCAGCTGTAAGGGTTACAGCAAAAGGAAATTTTTGGAAAAATATGAGTAGATGGACTGTATTACTTCGTTTATCATTCGTCTATTTTTGATTACTGTATTAACATCCCACTATGGGATAGATTTGAATTGCAAAAAATTTATCCTCATGCTTTCAACTAAGTTATTTTAAGAAAGTTTTATTCCGTAATTAAGTCGTCCAAACTATTTCGATGCCTGTGCGCTTAAACTCTAATAAATAAAGGCCTATTAGGACGAGCGTCACACAATGTATGCTGAGCATTATGATCAGATTACTAACTGTTGTTCTGGACCAGCGTTTTTGCAATGTTTGATTTGAATGTGAACTTTAAAAAGTCATATCCTCTCATTTGATCTTTTTTCTGTGATGTTGATTTTTTTAAAAGGTATTTAAGTCTAGTTTCATAGGTCATCGGTTTCAACTCATTTGGATGTGTAGTTTTGAGATATATACACCCAAATTACCGAAGCTGTGTCTGTTGTGTGACGTGATTTCATGTGGCAAATTCTGAAATTCATATCTCTTTCATATGAACTCATTTTGGCTTTATTTTGGTGTCAAAAAGATGTATTGGGAGTCTAGTTTCATATGAAACTAATTTCACCTCAATCGGATCTTTGGTTTGGGAGATATCATCAAATAATCTAACCTTGCTCAAGCAAAACGCTAAAGAGGGATGAACAAAGTGGCTGAAAAAAATGTTAACTCAAGTTTTACACTCGAATTTTGAAAAACAAACTCGACTTTGTCATTCTAGCGAGGACTAAATTGACATTTTGAAAAATCATTGTCATTTCTAAAATTTGAGCCAACCAATTTCTTTCTTCTTTTTTCTCTTAATCAATCCAATTCAATAACTTCTTTATTAATCTGCTTCTTGATCATTCTCTATAATTGAAATTCATATCTTCTAATCTTTAATTATACATTAGATATTAGAATTATTCAATGTAAGGCGTTTTGCTCTTAATATTTGACATCATCAAAACTAATCTTATCTAACATTCTTCCCCTTTTGATGATGACAAATCCTTTAATAAAAATATGTATGAATATGAAAACATATTTAGTGCAACATGTTTTTCTTGTCGTTTTTTGTCCATTTTTGACATTAGCAAAAAGTTTGAAAAAGAAAGAAGTCCTTGGAGAGGCAAATGTGAAAACAAATTAGAAATGACTATCCCTCCCTTAATCCAAAAGGAATGTATTTACATTTTTAATGTTATGCAATTTGAAATGCTTTTATGAAAACAAGTTTGAGACAATTTGGGGTGATTCTCAAGAGAAAACTTTCATGATTGAAGCAAATTCATACCAAAGATGTGATAAATATTAACAAAATATAAATAGATAGGGTTTAGAAAAGCTCATGTAGATTTGGATTCGGCTGCAAGTTGATGTATAATCCACGAAATCCAAATTTCTTCATTGAGGTTGGGCTTTCTTCCATAATGATCATGTCAAGCTAACTGCTTACTTGTATTGACAAAAATGATGTTGCTTTGAATATAGTAGCTAATATATTTATCTTGATTGATCGTTAAAGAATCATTCCTCAAATTTGATAGCTTCTTTTTGTAGTATGTTGAGAAAAGTCCTTGCAAAGAATGAATTCTTCTGCCACAAATTTAAGACTTTCTTGCAAAGGAGAATTATTAGTGCAATCAAATATTAAAATATTCCTTTCGATATGGTATTTTAAAATTAAGATAATGAAAGGAGAATATAAGATTAACTCATCATCAAAACTAATGAAAGATAGTGAATGCAGATGATTATGTTTAAAAGGGTTTTCTTTAAAGGAGATGAGCTTTTAAGATAAAATACACATGTGAATGTGAAGCTCCCCCTTAATCAGTGCATAGCTTAGAAATCATAAAGAATAGAGTTTAGAGCACTCCTAGATTTGAAAAACTGATAGAATCTTTGTTGGCTTAGTCTGCACAACTTTATTTCTCAATAGAGATGTAACTCAGCTTTAGCCTTTCATCAATCGAGTGTTCAAAGCTACAACTCGAGTGCTTCACTTGAGTTCTCAGTATTGTACTTGAGTGATGTCTTATATGCTTAAGCAATATTGGGAAAAAAATCCTTGATGGTACTCGAGTGTTTTTTGTTTGACTTGAATGAAAGATTTAAACTTTTACTGTCACTCAAGTGACTTTGCTACTAATCCCTTCTTTATTGGACACTGTTTTACAACGTAAGAATAGGAGATCATGCAAAACACAAGTAGCTCTTTAGTACCCAACTTTTTCTTGGGTCCATGCAGGGTTATACATAACAACTCTTATACTTTTATAGAATTTAACCATATGATATTTGATCAAAGAGTAGAACAATCAAAGACCAAAACATAATGTTATCCAATGAATTCGTGTCACTGAACATAAAGGACAACAAATAAATGAAACCAAGAATGTTGTTTTTCAATGACAATTTGTAAATACAATTTATGTAAAAAAGATGTCATTGATAAAAATCCATGTAAGTTTGATAAAAGAGCATATAAAATCTTATTCAGAAAGATAAGCAATTATCAAATAATAGTTCATAAATGAGATCAGATTTTTCAAGAATGATAATGAAATATTCAAATTATTTCAAATCTCAAAAGTTCTTTCAAACAATGATAATGCATTATGAAATTGAAATTTTAATGTATCAAAGATTCCCCTTCTTTTGAAACATATTTAAAATCGATGCTTACTCTAAACGTGGAGGAAGTCAACATGTTAAAGAATATATGATAATGCTTCAATTTTTGGAGGATATGTTGAACTTTGAAGCTAACATGTCGAAGAATTTTCTCAAAAGCAAAAGTCATAAGGAAAATGAATACAATGACTTTGCTATTGACGAAGAGATAATCTTGCCTTTTAGAATTGTGTTTTGAAATATATGAACATTCAAGGCAAGAATTTGAATACACCGCCGCTATAGTTACTCAAAAATGGATGAAGACAAATGTTAACGTATTTGAGTAGCAAAAAGAGTACTAGGATTTATGGATGATGACACTCATACCCATCAGTCCAAATGACTAGAGTTCTAGAATATATCATAGTAAGTTATTCCATTAATGGTTAATGCGTTAAGATTCAATCCACTAATAAACATTCATAATGCTTAGAACAACATGGCCAACTAAGAATTTATGCATTAAGCATAACACTTTCACAAATTGAAGTCTTTTATAGGAAATGAATTTGAAACTCATAGATGATCAACTTGTTAGACATGAAGTCCCACTAGTTAGAGAATGAGACTAAAGAGTTCAAATCACATTGAATACCAAAAATCAATATATGAATGATAGGGAAAAACTCTAGTGGACAAATTTGAAGCACTTCTGACTTTTTGCATAAAAGATTTAACTTCCAATTTTGAAACATCATTTGAATGCAATCAAAGTATGAATATTTTTCAAAACATGTATATGCATTTTTATAAAACAAGGTGAATTGAAATCCAACTAATTTTAAAATTGTGCATTTCAAAAACATAAACTCGGAAAGTTTTGCACAATTTCACTTATGTTCCATTTAGCAATTCGAAAACATTTTGAAAACCATAAATAATTTATTCCTAATGGAATGCAATAATGGACAATTATTCATTACCTAGATATGTAATTTATTTAAATGCAATATAGGGTAGTATTAGATATCACCGTAATTTCTCTTGTCCTTGTAGAAGCTTGCTTGGTTAATGTGGATTGATGTCGATGTCTCCCTTTTTTTCACGTTCACCATCAACATCAAGCATAGCTTATTTAGCTTCCTCAAGACTTGGAATTATTTCTCTTTGTAGTCACATTCTTGAGAAGCTTTTTTTGATCCTACAAAACCGTATAAATATTTTTCTTCCTTGGTATCCAACTTTGCTTGGATCCCTTAATTATTAGTTTATAGGAATTTAAACAAAAATTCACATGCTCTAACAATCAAATCAGAAAAATTGAGCACAATGAATTAAACTTGACTTTATGCATAAAAGAGATACTTTATTTTCAAAATGCATAAAGAACTAAACTATTGAACATTGCAATCCATTTGTAAATAAATTGGGATGTGAAAACCCAGTTTCAAAATAATTTGCAATGCTCATTCCTAAGGTTCCAAAATATAAAACCTCAATATATATTACAGATAATAGCGTATGATGTTTTACCATTATATACCTTTGCCTTAAGAACTTGAAGGATTGACTTTGCTTACCCATTGATTCTTCATAGGTTTTCCTATGGGTGTTTTCAAAGCTTTCTCAAAAGATATAGACTTCAATAATCTTTTCCTATGTGCGTGAGAGATCCTTCTATTCTTATTCTCCACAAGATAGTTGAATGGTACTTCATGTTAGTCCATTCTTGAGGCAGAATATATTCCTCTTACTGGTGTCCATTGCTTCTTATAATTTGACTTTGTAATTATAGCAATGGGTGCTCCGAGAGTTCTCTTGTTTGATATAGTTGCTATGCTCCTTTTCATTGGTGCATGATAAACTCTTGACTTCTTCATCATAACCTCATGTCCATTGATTTTCAAATCATCTTGCAAAAATGGAGCACTAGATTGAAGACGTAAGAGAGGGGACTTCGAGTTCACAGAGTGCCGCGAGCTGACAAGAGCTGGAGATCACATAAGCTACAACGCCATCGACTACCTCTGTCACTCTTCATTTCTTTCCATTCTTCCACTGATTCCATCGTTTCTTCTTTATCAGAGCTTGCTTTCGCCATGGCCGAACTGAACTAGAGCTCGATGGAGCTTAATTTCACGCCATGAGTAGCTGGCTGTGACCTCTAGCCATAATCAGCTCACCACCTTCGCCGTCATTCTTCTGTCTAACCACCGTCAGCTTCCCTTTTCTTTCCCGCCTAAATCACTGGCAACTTTGTAATTTTCTGGCGACATTTTCCAGATTCCGGCAAGTGTATGCGTTTTCCGACCAGTGTTCTGAAAGCAATGAGAGGCTGATTTCCTTGCTTCTTGGTGATGATGATTTGTTCTTGAGCTGTACGAACTACATAGGGGAGTTTCCTATCATTTCATAGTCTAGATTTTTATATACTAATTGCCTAGATTTAGGAATTATTATGTATGATTCTAGAACTGAGATTAATGATTATTGTCTCTGTTGGTTTGATATTTGTGATTGAGATTGGATTTGAATTATGAAGATTATATGTATTTGAATTACTTTGTGGTTGCATTGAGACTATCTTGATTAGCGTGATATTGTCTAATTAATGTGGTTGATTTGTGCATTCGAGGGACTGATTAGTACTCAATTCCATGAAGACTCATTTTACATTATCCCAATCTTAATTACACATTAAGTGATTTTAAACAATTTCTTAAGAGATAGTAGCTAACTACGATTGTAGGAGTTACTATTAATTAAGAATATTGGACTTAAGTGATATCTTGAGGTTTTTCCAATTAAGACTTAATGAGTTTCAACTCCCATAATTTTTTTAGCAAGGATAGTCACTTCTTCATTACCAAGAGCATCCATCATCTATATTTCCATTTTCATATTCCTTTCCATTTTATAAAAATACCAAAAGTAATAATTAGCATTTAATTAAATTTCATTTCCATTCTTTTAGTTTATTAATCTAAAAATCCAAAACCCAATCCCCCATTGTTTTCATTGCATTTGTATGACACTTAGATTACTTAGGATTCAATAAAAGGCTCCTCGAAAACAGAGAACGATCCTAGGTTTGCCTATACGCAATCCTTGGTTAATTGTTGATTGTGGACCCTAAGGCTAATGACAAAAAGTCTTCATCATAATGCCCGTCCTAAATACGCCTTTTATTTATCAGAGTTGTGGCGCACAGGCATCGAAATAATTTGGACGACTTAATTGAAAACGCGAGGAATTATTTTTCGCGAGCGATATTGATCCCATAGTGGGATGTTAATACAGTGATCCAAAATAATTGACAAATGATAAACGAATTAATGTAGTCCAACTACTCGTAATTTTGCCAAAAAGCTCCTTTAGTTGTAATTCTTACACATGTGTTTCCCTCTCGATCCCGATCCACTACCTGTTTCTTCTATGCGGTCTGGAGTTCAAATGAATGAACCCCAAGGGTAACAGTTAATCTCATATGCATGTATGAAATGTAAATGACAGTATAACATATGTATAAGCATAGAATAATTTACAGTAAACAAGTGCATCGTAATCGCAATTATCGGCCAAGGACCGAGACCTTTAGGACATGCAGCCCTATGAGACACGCAGCCTCAATATATAGCTAGGATACATACATGCAAAATTATCTAGCAACCATGATTAGTCATACATGAAATACATACATACATACATACATACAAGCTAATAAAATAATAGTTACCCACCTCAAACTTGAATCCTTAACTTGTCCGAAGGTGTTGGGATCTGAAGAGGTCTCAAAGTATGCCTATAAACGTTTATTATTGTCATTAGTCACTTCTTGCGTCGCAAAGTAACTAACTACGCGAATTAATTTTTAGAGGATTAAAAATGGTTTAACCCCTAAAAATTCCCTTAATAATATTATTATTTATTTATCTATTTTATCACTTATTTCCTTTCCTAATAATAATAATACTTATTCATTTTATTGTTATGATTATGATTATGATTATGATTATGATTACTAATTAATTATTATTTTTCTGTAATTATTTCAAACTCTAAGAGGTTATCCTAACACTCTAAATTAGGAGCTTAATAGTTACTAACTCCATATAGATTATGTTTTAATGTTTCCCATGGTGTTTCCCAAAGCCTTTGATAAGTGTTAATACATATAAAATATACTTCAAATATATGGAAATAGCAATCCTGAGTGGAATGAATATATATAATTATGGATAAACAATCTCCTTCTATTATACATATACAAGGCCTATATTTTACTAATGCATGACAGCACCTTAACATCATATTTATGTTACAATCATATATATCCTTAAGTTTTTCTTGTCTTTTATATATATATATATATATATATATATATATATATATATATATATATATATATATATATATGTTTGCATCGATCATATGTACCTATTTACTTAGCCTACCACTTGATTTCCCGTTTAACTCCCACCTACAGTAATATATTTACATATATATATATATATATATATATATATATATATATATATATATATACACTTTTCATGACAGCAATTTTTATTTTTTTTTTTGCAACAATGATACCACAAGTTTGGCTTCTTCTCCTAATATCAATATTAGTCACAACATGATAGTAAGTTTCTCTTTTCTTCCAACGTCCAAATGTATATATACCCTACATGATAGCCAAACTTATATGCATATATCAGTTAAGTTAAGTTCCTTTCTCTTTTATACAACAAACCAAGTTTCTCCCTTTCCAAAGCTACAGTATATACATATACATACACAAAATAAGGAGTTTTTCTTCTTATTTTCTAAGTGTATGGCGTTATATACATACCTAGCACATGACAGCCACTAAATCAGCTTTTCTTTCTTCTCATATTCAGCAACGTTACTGATTTATATCAGCAAGTTTTCAAGGTTTTTAGGTAGCAACTTACACAGATTTATGCATCATATCTTTCTTTATATATATAACAGCAAAGCTTTTAGTTTTTAATTCTTCCATTTATCACGCACCCAATGGAGTTTTATGTACAGCGTTTTAAATGACAATAAAACTTCTTCTCTTCCATTTTTTCAAAGTCATGACATCATATATATATATACATGTAGTTACAGTACGCTTCTGAGGATTTTTTTTTTTTTTAAAAAAAAACAAAACAGCAAAGTCTTCTCTATATTTTTTTTCCCCAAGGTTTCAAACTTGAATACAAACGCTGGGACATTAGAAGGAAGAAGGATCCGAAGATTACCGCCAGTTGCTGCTACGCTTCTCGCCACCATGCACACACTGTTTCATGTTTGTTTTTCAGAGAGAGAGAGAGAATAATAGAAATGGAATGAATATGGATCAAAGAATAGGGCAACTTGAACTATTTCTTTCTCTCTCTCCCCCCCTTCACATTCACACTCTCGGACTAGACTTGGTCTCTTCCCTTGTTCTCTTCTCTGGATGAAAGAAGATGAAGAGAATAAATATAAGGACTTTGGGGGTGGTCAGACCGAGAAACATGGCGAACGGAGGGAGCACAACGTTGGGCTCAAGACCAACGGCATGGTTCTGCACTTGCGTGTACAGTGGAAGATGAGATACGCTGAAAGTGATCTGACAGCCCTGCTCCATCGTGTTTCCGTAACGTGCGTGGATAACGTTGTGATCTCTCTCGGCCTGCTCTGTTTCTCTTATTTATTTATTTTTTTGCTATAAAAGATGGCATAAAAGCCTACATTACAAACACCAAAATTACACCCATAGGGAACTTAATCCCAAACTTTCCTGAATAATCCTGAATAATCCAGTTCCTCAAATTTAAAGGGCACTCATTAAACAAGATAGAATTTGAAATCCCCTTTTTAGTCAATGCATCCGCAATTCTATTTGAGTCTCTAGGAATACATCGAATATCCACCTGCCAACTATGAGACAATAATTGTCTAGCTTTCATAATTAAATTGCTACAAGTGATACAAGCACTATCCAACAAAAGATTAACAACCGAATCCGCATCAGATTCCAAAATGATCTTCCTAAAACCCAGGTCCCAGACAGTTTGCTGTGTTTGCGTGAGTTTAGAAGAATGAATTAATGGATATTACTTGATTATGGGCTGAGGAAATATGGGCTTCAGTGTTATTTGAATTGAAGAAGTATGTACATTTTGCTGCTGTGTAAATGAATTAGTTGTTTTTGCATGAATAGAAGCACATGCCATGCACATGCATAAGTTTAAGCCACAAGTATATACATAACATTCATTTTCCACCACTATATACCGTTTCAAATTTAATTGCAACATTAAATAAGTGATAGAAATTAATCCTTATTTTCTTTTAAGGATTTTTTTCTTTCACAATTAATTCCTTTAGGCCATAAATATTATCTCTAATATATTTAGGCCAAGCATTATTCCTTAACTATTTGTCCTTTAATTTACAGGAAAATATATGCTTTAATCTCCAAATATTACCTTTTTAATTTATCCAGGCTAAATTTTTCATAAATAATTTCCATATCCTCAAAATATTATTTCATAATCTTCCCAATTTTCAAGGTCCAAAATAATTTTAATAATTATCTTAAGCTTTCTTCATAATAGGCTTAAGACTTTTGGACTCTACTTGCTAGAAGCCTTCTTATCTTAGTTTTATTTCCAGCCTTTTGGTCCAAAAATTTGGGATGTTACAGGGACTGCTTAGGTTTGGTCCCTTTCACTTTTACCAGAATGGGTGTCTCGGAAAATCATCATTTGAACCGCTTTCTGAATAAGTTTCCGTGTTCATGCTTTGTTTTCTGCTATGCAATAAATGCTCCTGACATAGATCTTTCTCTTTGAAGATTTTCACATAATCCTTCGGTTGGTTATCTGAAACTCACTAATAAACATGATTAAAAGCATTGAAAATAATAATGAGTGATAATTTGAAGTAACAAGATAATAATAATTGAATTTGAATTTACGAAAACGATGATATATTATAGAAGTAGCCACAACTCAAGTTCTGATTAACTTAACTCGAGTTCTATTTTACATAACTTGAGTTCTAATGACTTTGTTCTTAGAACACAAATTGTTACAAAACGAGTTAAGTTTGCAAATAATCTTTCAGAAAAAACACCCGATTTTTGGATTTCCAACTCTAACGTGAAACTCGAGTTGTACAATCATAACTCGAGTTTTGGCATTTTTGAAAGATTGGCGAGAAGAGTCCTTATGAGATAGAGTTCAGTGAACACATTAACGTCTACCAGAACTCGAGTTTCATTTAATCAAACTCGAGCTTCATAAAATGAACTTCAAGTTAGCCAAAGTACTTCCTCGAGTATTCTTAAGATTAGAGAGGGGTTGAAGATTACCTTAGCACTCGAGTTTTGTTTAGTAACTCAAGTGTTTCCTTTGTTTGATCCAGAATTATATGAGTGTCAAGCATTGATGTTGCGAGTGTTAGGGCAACCATGTTCACTCAATTGAAGATCAATTTCCATAATCCAGTGACTTCCAAAACGCAAGAACATTGGTAGTACGAAGGTCAAATTCTAGTAAGCATAACGTCTTCGATATATCTCTAATTTTGGAAAATCACATATCCCTAAAAATATCTTTAAGTTATCTTTCCAATACAAAAAGAATAAACCCCAAATTCATTGTGTCCTAAGCATTACGATCATATTACTGACTATTGTTTTGCACCAGCATTTTTACATTGTCCCGATTTGACTGTGAACTGCAAAAAATCATATCTCTCTCATTTTATCTTTGTTGTCCGTGATCTTGATGTTTAGGAAAAGTTATTTGAGTCTAGTTTCATATGCCACCGATTTCAGCTCATTTGGATGTGTAGTTTGTGAGATATACCCAAATTACATATGCTGTGTCTACTGTGTGGCGTGATTTCATGTAGCAAATTCTGAAATTCATAGCTCTTTCATATGAAAAATGACGTATTGGGAGTCTAGTTTCATATGAAACTGGTTTCACCTCAATCGGATCTCTGGTTTTGGAGATATCATCTAATAACTAGACCTCGCTCAAGTGAAACGCTGAAGAGGGACGAACAAAGTGGCTGAAAAAATGTTAACTTTAGTTTTACACTCGATTTTTTAAAAACAAATGCAAGTTTGTCACTATGTAGGGAGGACTAAATTGACATTTTGAAAATCCCTATTATTTCTGAAATTCGTGGTACCAAACTGTAATTTTTGAAATTTGAGCCCCCGCCAATTTCTTTCTTCTTCTTCCTCTTAATTAATCCAATTCAATAACTTCTTTATTGATCTTCTTCTTGATCATTCTCCTTAATTGAACTTTATATCTTCTAATCTTTGATTCTACATGAAATATAAGAATTAGTCAATGTAGGAGATAAATGTACTATGCAAACTTTTTGCTCTTAATATTTGGCATCTATATTTGACATCATTAAAACTAATCATATCCAAGACAATTTGGGGGATTAATGCTACTTAAGATGAAATCTGAGCTCTGTCTATTTTTATCTAAATCTCTCAACCACATTCTCGATTATTTACTTTGTTTTGTTTATTGATAGTCAAACCAAAAATCACAATTGTTACCATCACGCAACTATCAATCAAATACTAGCTGCATAATTGGTGTTACAATCTTTGTGGGACGATACTCTACTTACTACTCTATTACTTGTTCAACTAGTTCACTTGACACAAGGGGATTTTGACCAACACCATGTTTTATCATTGTTGCTAAGAAAACAATGTTCAGAGTTAGTGTTACAACTAGGCATATTAATAGTATAGCAATTACTATTTCTTGCGGCTCTTATTAAAACCTTGAGTTGATCTTTGTTCAACTAGAGATCCTTCTTGTTCACAATGAGACATTCTTTTGAATCAAAGATGATCCAGATGTCTTTATTTTCACTTTGAATGACATTAAGGAGGTTATGGCAAAGACCTTATATATAGTAGACATCTTTGATTTGAACTCCATCCTTCTTGCCAATTTCACCTATCTCAACTATTTTACTAGATTGGTTTCCTCTGAAGCTCATCTTGCCACTGGCTTTTGATCTCATTGTGACAAATTTGGTCTGATCTCCAATCATGTGTCTAGAGCATCCACTATTAATGTACCATTTGTTGGTCTTTGATGCTCTTGGACATACCTGCTGAAAATGTCAATTAAGTTTTAGGCACCCATCTTTTCATAAGTCCTTTATGGTTAGTTCCATATCACTGAAGGAGCGTATGATCCTTTTGGTACCCATTTATAGGTACTTATAGGTTTTTCTTTCCTATGAAAATAGGAGGATGTGTTGTGCCCCTTTCTGTAACGTTCTTTATTTTTTCCATAAAATAAAAACAACCAATCAATAGTTTGATCAAACCAGTCGTCATTTTTATCAAAATAAACTAGAGTATGCAAAATGAGCCCTAATGTGACAATATATAATAATCCAACATATAATAAAAAGGTGGAAGCAAAACTTTAGCATAAGTAACTTAAGCTTTTGTAGCCTTCCCTGATGGACTCACACAAGAACTATCACTTGAAAAATAGTAACCATCAATCCATCTCATCAGGCATATAAGTAATTGCTCATGAGGTGTCAAGTGAGATATTATAAAATCATAGTATTATCAATAATGTCACATGGTAATATATATGTATGTATCAATTCACAATATCAATATTATTTTTCATATTTAACACACAAGTACACAATGATCAATATACAAAAATTTATTCATGATCCTCCCTTATTTCCTCCCTGTCTTATTTCCTCTAACTGAATCCATGGACTAGTGCTCACCCATATGACCGGTAGTTCAACTCAACAAGCTCATCGATCAAGTGATATGGACTAGCCAAAATCCACAGAGCACTAGACCGAACTATGGGTTCCCCCTCTAATATACTAGTGGGATGTCAAGGCCCTATTAAACACAAATGGGCCGAAGGACTAACCAGTGTACACCTGGAAGCCCACCACCTTATTTCCTCTTTCTATATAAGATTTCACCCCCTTATTTCCTCTTTGAATAATCTCTAGTCAAATCTACATCCACTATCCCCTCTCATATAATTCACAAGTGACTAATAGAATATTTCCAATCTCATAATTCCACACAAATTCATATAATATAACTAGTGATTTCTTCATAAAAATAAATCCCACAAGACAATTGCATTATCGACATAGTTTCATAATTTTATATAATTAAAAACATTCACAAACATCATACAAGTATACACAACAAGAGGAAAGTGGTTACCTCTCGCCAAAGCCAATTATTATCACACTACTTCTAATCCAAGAGCTCAAACATATGCCAAAATCAATCTACCACCATCAATTGATACATACCAATTTTGCCATGGAAGTTTTGGTTTTGAAGCACCCAGCACCCAAAAGTTTTTTTGGTATCATTTTTACCCCGAAGTTTATAAACATAGCAATCTTACCCGTCGGTTGATCTTGACCGTTGGATTGATCATTTTTGCCCCGAAAGTTTACAAAAATTTGCTCGTAAAAAAAACTTTCAGGGCAAATTTGATAATAAAAAAAAATCCGGGGCATATTTGCTCCTTTTTTTGTAAACTTTTGGGGAAAAAATGATACCAAAAAAACTTCTAGGTGTTGAATGCCCCCTAGCCAATACTTTCGTAGCAAAAATGGTATTTAACCCATTTACTACCCATTAATAACTCTTCAAAACTCCAAATAATGAAAATTATAACTTCTAATTTTATATAATTCAAAATGTATAAATTTTAACAATAATATATTATTATAATGAAATCTGAAAATGATAGTTTAATCCTACAAATTTCAGAAATAACATGAATCCTAAACTTTTTAAATATAAAAATTAACTTTAAATTCCTAAGACACTCAATTAACAAATCAAAATTGATTAAAATTTACTGTTAATTGTTATACCCTTACTGGCCTCACTCTTTGTTTGGTGGGTAGTATGATACTTCCCTTTTTACTTAGAAATTATATTACTTAGACGTCATGCATCAGAGTATATCATGCAGCAAAGCATACAATTGGTTTGGACGATAAATACTGGTAAAAGTAAATAAATATACTATATAACACCAAAAAGAATAAGTCCCGATAGGGTTATGATACAGTCATCCCAAATAAATACTAAAACAATGATTAATATTATATAGTCCTCCAAAATATAACATGGCTATAACATGAGAAGAAGTCTCTATAGGATATCCTCCTCAAAGTCCATATCACTTCTCCACATTCTTACCACTTTCCTCTTGATCAGCCCTAGAAGATCTACTTGTATCCTTTGAATAATTTGGGATTCAAAATTGAATCCAAAGTAACCGTTAATCTCATATACAAAGCATATACAGTGCATGTAGGCAACCACAATTAGGAAAAATAATATACCACAAAGCATTCAGTATATTCAACATATCATCATGTGCAGTAACATAAACAGCATACCACAAATACAAAGTTAATTGTGGAAGGACCAACAAGTCCTAAATAAATGCATGACTGCTCCACAAGGCAAGCCCCGGATCCACAATGCTTGGAAAATGAATCACAGTCAGGCCTTAAACCCAACATAACTAAATGCATAATAGGCTCAATAGTGACCCAAGGACCTCCAGTCCACTAGGCCCTATAGCAACAAACGCATGTCTCTCTCACGAGACACGGGTCCAAAATCATGGCAAACATACATACAAAGATACACAAGGCATATGAGATTAGAGTTACTACCTGAAAGCTGATCAAGTAATTACAAGTTCCTCGATGATTGAATAGTAGTGATAATCTTAAAGTAATACAAACATAAATAATTTTAATACATATTCAAACTCTCCTTTAAATAATATTAACTAAATGGCTTGTGATAAGGGCTTAATAATCATTTGAAACTCACTATATTCCTTTACTAATGAGTAATTTATCATTAGTAACATTCCCTTGATTTTCGGCCATCTTCCATAAAATTGCCAGAACTGTTGACCAACTTTAAACATTCATAACTAATTGTAGAAAAATCCAATTTGAAGTGATTCCAAAGGCTATATGACCCTTAACATGTCTACTTTTGACTAAAAAAAATACTTTCTGGGACTAGACAAATTCGTACTTTTCCAAGTATACCAAATAATCCCCTCTGGACATCATTGACATATTTCAGATTCATGAGCTATCTTCAAAAATTCATATCTCTTTGAATATAACTCTAAAAATTACAAAGTACCTATCAAAATAATTCTTATCATGTCTACTTCACTTCGACAAAGTGTCATAGCCTTTGGACATCATTGACATATTCAAAATTACAACACAAATTCGACTACCTCCTAGGGTTTCAAAACTTGTAGATTTGCAATACTTTGTAAATTGACTTTAATGTTTCCAAAATCATGTTCCATACTTATTCTTATACAATTTTTCACTCTAAGCATTTTGGAAAAATCAAAATCACCAAAATCACATCATTTCATCATGTTTCTACTTATGGCTGAAAATCAAACCCTAAAGGCAAAGGTTACAAATTTCCATTTCAACTTCATATTCATCCTAATTCTTGTTTTTCCTTCCTTTTTAAGTCATAATTTTGGTTTAAAACCCCTGTTAATCCATTTTACTAACTTGAACAGAACCTCTCCTAATAATATTGGTTTCCACAACAACTAAATATTATGAAAAAGAAACCATATTCCAAGTCACAAAGTCATAAGGATGTTAAGGAGGTAACTAACTTGACTTGAGCTTAGTTTTTCTTGAAATTCCTTCTCCTAGAGCCCCTTAATATTTTTGGCCTAAGCTTCAAAAATACCATATTAAAATTGTTTATTAGGACCTTAGGTACATCTATGAAGGTAGAAGGAAGTATAACAAAATTCATGGCTTTGCTTACCTTGATCTTGAAATCCTTGCTTCTTCTTCCTTCTTTGTTGCAAGCTTCTTTCTCTCTTCTTCCTTTCTTGTGTATGCCGACGTTGGCATGCATAAATGAGAGAAAAAAAGTCTTAAATAATAGATGGGCAACATGCTTCAAGTGTCTCTCTTAAATTTACTAAATTGCTCTTACATTTATTTCCTTTTGTCATGTGTTTTCTACCCAAATCTATAATTTTCTTGCTTGTCCCTCCTTGGCCGACTTTAGCTCTTATTTTTGCACAATTATGAGCTTTTTGAAATGTCCATTTGGTTCAAATTTAGGCCCTTCCTTTGACCCTCTCTTATTGGCCAACATGTCTAGCCTTTTTGACCTTGTTCTTATACCTTTATTGCTTGTGTCACACTTCTTTCTTCTTGTCTCATTTCTGGTCAAAATTTGAGACTTATGGGGGAAGAAATTTGACCTATTGACCAAAAATATCTCAAATAAGGATGCTTAGTGTCCCCCACAAAGTCAACTTTCTTTCCCATGAAGACACTTGGCAACTTAGGGTTTATTTGGTTGACTTTTGTATCAAACATGTGCTAAATGTGTTTGTCTTCTTCCTCCAAAGGGGCTGGACGAAATTCACCCTACTTCAAGAGACTTTGTACCTTTTTAATGATTTTGGGACACATATGCATATTAAGTCAACATGTAGTCAGCTTACGATGTAAGCATTACATGTACTAATCTTAAAGTCAAAGGGATTCTATCATATGAAGTTCTTATCTTGCCATGTGTCATTGATCATGAAAATTCTTCTTGTCCCTTTCTCTTCTTTATTTATGCGAAATATAGGCCTGTTTTGACTTCAAAATTGGTCTTCAATTATGTCAAACCATGTTGCACTACTATTTTGACACCTAGCAAGGTCAAGTGTCTACTTTATAAGTTTGAAAATTTTCCTCTTCTGTTTTATTACCTTTGGCCGAAATCCATGCCCAAAGGGTAAGGATTTGTCTCCTTTACTTCCTTTTGTTACTTACCCTAATTTCAATGAAGCAATTCCTCATCCTGCTCTCTTACCATTTTGGGTTGAAATAAGTCACTATCATTGTGACTTCCATATGTTTCATGTACCATTCTAGTGTTGTTACATATATAATATATTACCTTTGTTAGCCAATGAAACAAATGTCATTACTAAATACTTCATAAAAATGCATATATTTCACTAACATTACATCAATTCATTTTTGTGTTAAATACCAATTTTGCCACGAAAGTATTGGCTAGAGAGCATTCAGCACCCAAAAGTTTTTTTGGTATCATTTTTGCCCCGAAAGTTTAAAAACATAGTAATCTTGCCCATCGGTTGATATTGACCGTTGAATTGTTGCTCTTCTTTGTAAACTTCCATGGCAAATTTTCTCCAAAAAAAAAACTTATGAGGCAAATTTGCTCCTAAAAAAAGCTTACGAGGCATATTTTCTCCTTTTTGTAAACTTTCAGGGCATAAATGATACCAAAAAAACTTTTGGGTGCTGAATGCTCCTTAGCCAATGCTTCCATGGCAAAAATGGTATTTAACCCTTCATTTTTATACAATACATAAAAGTAGGGATATTACATTAATCATCTTCTACATTCCTATAGTCATATATTGAAAAAAAACTCAACTTGCCTAAAACTCTAACCCCAAAATTTTCTTTAACCGACACAAAATTACTATAATAAGGGAGAGAAAATTATTTAGAACAAGTTTCATGAAGAAAATTTTGTGATTAGAAGTGATCTTGAGTACCTTATTGATCTTCAAAGTAGAACCCTAACTCACAACACGTAAGACTTCGGTGGCGCTCCTTTAACGTTACTGTTCTCATTTAATTGATGGGTGGGGTTTATGTAACCCCGCCCCACATGACTGGATATAAGGGGCCACATGCCCCTTTATCCTTGTGTGTGTGTGTAATACCCGCATATTTATTTATCTGAAATATTACATTTTGGTAAATAAATTGGCTATTTCTGATAAGTGAAATTATTGTTGCAAGACTTGTGTTATTATAGTCTATGTTTCTAGGATAAGTTTTGTGGGAAATTAGAGAATTTAAGGGCCAAAGTGTCAAATGACCAAAATACCCTTGGTATGCAAAATGACTTAGGAAAATTGTGAAAAATCCTAAAAGGCAATGAAATAATTATTTGAGTTAGGAGAGTATATTATCTCTAATTGTGATAATTTGATAAATTGAGCTTGGAGAAATTGAATAAGAATGCTCAAAAAGTATTGTAATGACCATAATACCCTCTCAAATTCTTGAATAATGCAGAAAACATGGAAACAGAAATGTCAGTGCTAGAATTATGAGGTAATGAGGCCTTCTAATTAAGAAAATTATCAACTAGTGATAATAAAGTTTTAAGTAATTTCTGGCTAATTACTTAAGCATAAGTAAAGGAAATTCATAAGTAATTTTGTAAAACCCTAAAATTAGTGGTTTTTGGCTTAAAATTAGTAAGAACATATTTAGTAATTAATTGGAGAATTTTGTGAAAAATAAGTGAGTTTAGGTATTTTTAAGCCTAAATACAAGAATGGACCAATTAGGTAATTTTGTGAAATTTTTGGAAAAATTGGAATAAATAAATAAATAAATATAAAATAAATATAAAATAAAAATAAAAAAGGGTCCAGCCGAAAATTGGAAAAAAATGGAGATAGGAACAAATTTTAAATATCATGATATTTTTGTAAAATTGTATTATTATATAATATAATTAAATATAGTGAATAGTAATGGAATAAATAGGAAACAGATCCTATCTAGAGAACCAGGAATAGGAATTCCAAAGTCAAGGTAAAATATTGATCAGTGAGTTTTTACCTTCAAGTGACCTCTTCCGGAAGTTTATTCCGAGATCGGTAGCGCATTTTCCTAATAAGACGAAATAGGGAAAAATGCAGATAGTCACATTTTGGATTTGAAGAAAATAAATTATAACTCAACATCCGGAGATGAGTTTATAATTATATGGACATATTTGGAATCAGTGAATTTTTGTCCAGAAGTTGATGATTCCGAAAATGATTTTCGTAACCGGACGCGTCACGGACACGTTTTTCGAGAAAACTTCAACTGGATTGTTGGAACCCTGTAAGGGACCGAAATCTAAGTTAAATTAGATATTATTGATGAGGAAGAGAAGATCTTCAAAGTTATGAATTCAGAATTTTGAGATTTTCCGAGACTACGCGAAACGGACACCGATCGGGGGAATTCTATCGGGATAGGGCATAAAGTGAGCTTGAGTCACCATTCTTGGACCAATTGCTTGCTGCCACATCACCCCCTAAGTCGACCAAGAGCTTCCCATGGACAAGAACTAACCACCAATTAGCCTTGATTTTACATGGTTATAAGGTAGGGAAAAATTACAAGATTTGGAATGTGGAAATTACCAAAGTGGCACAAATTTTGCCTATATAAAGGCATGAGCACCTCTTGGATTTTCACATCCATTCTCAAGCTAGAAACCGAATCTAGAGGGAGAAAGAAGAGAGAGAAGCTCGGAAAAAATTGTGAAGAAGTCTTCAACGGGTAAGTTCTTCGGTCTTAGCTTCTAAGTTCTAGTCTTTAGTTCAGTAGTTGGTAGAAATGTTAGTTAGATTTAGTAAGTAGGGAATGAGATTCCTACTATTTTTTTTAAGCCTCATTGCATTGAAAGATGCCTGACGAGGTAAAGACTTGGTAGGGATTGAGTTCCTGAAAAGTGAAAGTTAGAGTAGCGAAGTCTCGCGAAATTCCGCCAAATTTAGGGGTAGAAGGGCAAAATGGTAATTTTTACCTAAAATGCCGTTATGATGTCAAATCACTAATGAAAGTGATATTACTCTTATAGGGCATCGAAACTCGATTTCTTTGCCGTTCGCCGCCCGACGTGCGTGAGTGAACATTTCACGTTTTTCCGTAAAAAGTACATTTTTCCGCCAGAAGTACCTAACGTCGTCAACGAAAGTACGGACGCGTATTGTAACCCTAAATCTATGCTGCTCATATACTTTTGCGTTATAGATACGTTCATAGCGAGGTTCCGTTGAGAATCGTCGAGATACTTACGCCTTTACCCACGGATTATAGTATTGGTAATTCCGTTTGAGTTATTCCTAGCGCGAGGACACGTTGTGGCGTGGCTTTGGATATGTGCAGAACTAGTCGAGAGAGAGACTTTACATACGCTTTGTGCTTATGTTTCTGTCCATGTTAATGATCATACATCTTTGTTTGCTTTTGTGATGATATCTTTGTATTGAAATGAATATACATTTGTCGATATATCTTGTTTTATTTGACCATAAGGTTAACGTTACCCGAGATCCATATGTGGAATGGATCTCGGTTGTAGCATCGTGGTCGGAGGACCAATCTTAGGCGATCGAGGCAAGCAACCGAAGTAGGCGGGACGTGTCTACATTGTTTATCGTTTTCCTTAGTTTCTTTAACCTTTAAGAATTTTGGATGACTGTAATCCAATACAATTACACTATGGTCCATATTTTGAATGTAATGTAAATTACTTACTCGCTCCAATGCTCTACTCTGACTACTCTGCTTGAAATATTTGGAAACGTTTAAAAAAAAAATACGCCGTTTTCAAATGGGATGTTACAGTGTGTGTGTTTTTTATATCTTGTTTGTTTTTTAAAAAATAATATAATTATTATCATTTAGTTTTATTTCATCATTTTTTTGTTACTTATTATTCTATAATTACATTTACTCTGATGAATTTTACTTTAGATAAACCATTTTTTTAGTAATTGTATGATAAATTCTATTTATAATAAGTAATTTTTTCTTTATTGTAATTTAATCCTAACCAAAAATTAGGATGTTACACTTTATGTTGCAATAGTTGCAGTGAACAAAGGGATTAGGCAAGTGCACATATTTTTAAAAATAATTTAAATATGATTTACCTCCTCTTTTTTTACCTTTCTTCCGGTCTAGTTCTGGATTGTAGCCTATTTCAAATTTGTCATTACTGAATCTCTGAGCCTTGAAAATAACCTTGAGCATTTCACTTCCTCTCGTGAATTTCTTAAGTGTCTTATTTAGATCATAGTTTTTTCTTTCTAACTCAAGACAAGTTTCACAAGAACTCGAAGTGATTTCTTGAATTTGTTGTTCAAGTGCTTTAACTCTTTTCTTTGAATTACAAGTTCTTTAAAATCTTTATTAAACTCTGAATGTAAAGCATTGTATTTAGATAATAGTTCATCATAAGAAGGTTCAAAATACTTTACCTCTTCACTTTTTGATTCTTCTTGAGTTGCAAGGTAGATGTTCGTCATTTCTTCTTTATCACTTTCCTCATCTGATGAGCTATCTCCCCATATGGCAGAGACATAAGGGTTCTTTTTGAAGTGATTGTTCTTCTTCTTTTCTTTGTTCTTCAAAAGTGGACATTCATATTTGATATATCCTAGCTTTTCACATTCGTAACAAATAATTTGATCTTTTGATTCTCGTCTGCTACTTGAGCTAACGTTATGGAATTTCTGGAATCTTGATATTTTCTGTAGAACTTCTTGAATCTCTGGATGATTATTCCAAGCTCGTCTTCTTCTTTAGGTTCCTTCGCTTCCTTATGTTCTTTTTATTTCATGGTGTTGGATGCCATGCCTTTATTCTTGTTGTTGTTGTTGTTGATTTCATCTAATCCTTTCTTGAACTTCATATTCCCTCATACTCGGAAAGACTTCCAAATAGTGCAGCTACAGATCTCATTGATTCTCCTCTGGCTTCTTTTATGGCTAAGACATTCACCTTCATTCCTTCGTGAGAACATTTAAGATTTTTTCACTTGGGAATTTCAATCGTATGTTTTTCCCAAGGCAACTAGCTGGTTTATCATATTTGTAAATTTGAGTTCAAACTTAACTATAGATTCACTAGACTTCATTCAAAGTAAGTCGTATTTGGTTACCAGTGTATTGACTTTGTTTTCCTTCATGCTGGAAGTTCCTTTATGGGCAATCTCGAGTGCTTGCCACATTTCTTTAGTCGCTGAGAGATGCATATTCGGAAATTCTCCTTTTGATTAAAGGCACTATGAATCATCAAAATTGTTTTTCTATTCAGGGTTACCAATTTTTTGTCATTTTCATCAAACTCTACAACATTTTTTAGAACTAGACATGGCTTAACCTTTTTTGTTGGAATGTAACCTCCGTCCTTGATTACTTGCCACAAGTCGTATTCTATGGCCATTAAAAAGACTTTGAACTTCGCTTTAAAGAAGGAAAAAATTTCTCCATTGAAGCCAAAAGATCTAGAAACAAATGCACCGTTAGGTAGAATTCCTTCCATGGATCCTTTTTGGGAGTTAATCCTAAAATGGGAAGATTTTGCTATGATACCAAGTGTTAGTGCCAACATTTCACCTAAGAGGATGGTGGATTGGGTGATATTAAAAATTCAAATTGAAGATGATAAACAATTAAATTAAAGAGGAAGAGTTAGAAGAATATCATAAAAGTGTGTACAACGGATTGTACTGGTTTGGCCTTAATTTTCTGACCTACGTCTAGTCCCCAAATCGTCTATGAGATTTTCACTGTACTTCCAAGATTCCACAGGTTCTTGCCACCATAGTACAGAAGTAATCCTCAACAGTAACCACTCTCCTTACAAGTTGTAATCTAATAACCACACTCAAGGTTCCACTACCTTGAGATTTTACAATGATTGAAAACATTTGTAAACAATTCTCTCACAGAGTAGACATGTAAACACTGATGAGCAAAAAATATCAAAAGATATTATAACAAGAATTTATAAGCAATAAATGAGCAAAAGATTGATTGTGTGCTTGGTTGGTTTCTCTATATTGAATGCTCAACTATTTATAGTTGAATGCCATTAGTGACCATTGTGAGATTTTAAGCTATCCATTAGAGGTAGATTTGAGTCGTTGGACGAATTCAACGTTCAGTCGCTCTTGCTTTGCTTCATACGCATCCCTTTGGCCTGCTTTAAGATTTGCTTAAGGTTGGGTCGCTTTCATCATTGCTGTAACAACTGCTTTGATCGAAATCTGTCTGGTCTGTGTTCTCTATTTTTGCTATGCATTTAATGCTCTGACCCAGGAAATTGCTTTTGAGATTTTGGAGTTAATTCAAGATTTTAAATATATGACACTTATGCACAAACAAGATTAATAGAATTGAGTAGTATAAGTAGTAATAAAGTATAAAAAGATGTTACTCACAAAATTTGAATTCTCAGAGATGTGAAATGAAATAGAAACAATCACTTGACCGTGATTTCTAGGATCACTCAAGTGAACATCCATCACTCGAGTGCTTTTGAAATTTAACTAGAGTGTTGATGAACTTTGTCTCTGGCAATGAAGTGTTGAAAGCATAGCTTACTCGAGTAACTAAAAAACTTGAATCAAGTATTGTTTGAAAATAACTTCAACTTGCCAGTGACTCGAGTGCTATTGGAAGTTTCCTTGTATCACTCGAGTGACATTGAAGTTGACTCGAGTGGACTTTGAGAAGAGAATCCAGCACTCTTGATTCATCAACGAGTATCTTGCACTAAACTTGCAAGTTGGTTGTCATCAATCGAGTGGCATCACTTACACTCGAGTGAACCTAGTCATGACTTGCATAACTATCACGATTGACTTACAACTTACTCGCAAGTGCTCACCTATCACTCGAGTGACATTATGCTTACTTGAGTGAACATCTTAATACTTTTAAAAAGAGGGTGAGTGACTTACAAAATCTCAGCGAGTGATCAAGTGGTCACTTATCCACTCGAGTGCTTTGAGCTTATCACTCGAGTAATGAATCTCATAACTTGAGTGATCTGCCATAACTTCCAAAACTCCTTCAAGTAACAAGGGATAACTCGAGTGCTAACTTAGCAACTCGAGTGATCTTGGATCACTCTCATTCATTTAGCGAGTGACCTGAAAAATTACTGGAAGTTAAGGATCTTCACTTGAGTGCGTTACATGCCACTCGAGTAATCATCGCAGATCACTTGACAAGTCTTGTTGATTCAAGTTTAAGTTCAAATAAGGTTCTATCATTTGAGTGTTTTGAAATACAGAACTCAAGTGACTTGAATCATCAAGTCCTTATTATTTTTTAAGTTTGTCATCATCAAAACATAAACCGAGAACTAACAGACTCATCTCAATATTCCCTTCCCTGAGACATCCACTACTACCACCTTAATCCCTGATACCACCACCATCCATCCATGATATCACCACCACTATCCCTAACACTACCATTGACCTTTCATCACCACACTTATCTCTGATCCTATCCTAGTTGGTAATCTTCCTCGTGAGGATCATGTTCTTTACTCTCAATCTTCCACCTCATCTAGCCAGTCACACCACTCTAACTCCAACTCTAATATTGAAGTGATTGAGATACGTAAGCCAGAGCCAATTATGCTTTCCTCTCTGACATTCACTCCATACTCTCCTTCTCACTCCTCCTCTCCTTATCCCACATCTACCTCATTTGATCCCATGACCGCCATGGTTCTTTACACTCCACCTCTCTTCCTCTGATAACCCTGTTCCACATCTGCTCCCCTCCAAACCAACCCTCCTCCACCTTTGGATATCACTTTACCCTCTCCTTTCGCCCTTTTTATTGACGACAAAAAGGGAGATAAGAGTGGAAGTTGTTGTGCTAAGATAGATTTTTATTTGTTTTAGCTTTTTGTAAATCTTCATGTGATATTATTGAACTTTATGCTATTAACTTGTGTACACTGATCATTTGAATCCTAATGGCATACATGTTTATATGGTATTTTCAATATATGAGCACTGTATGAAAATGTTCTTGATCTAACTTTGTTTTTCAAATGATTTCAAATATAATCCAAGTTTTGTCATCATTAAAAAGCGGGAGAATGTTAGCTCTCATATTATTATGTTTTGATGATAACAAATCTTGATATAGAAGTATGGTTTGAAATATAAAAAGCATAATAGAAAGTTGACTTGATAATTCAATTCACTCGAGTGAGTTTTTAAGGACTTAAGTGATAAAACTGTATTTGGAGAAAACTTGAACCAATGATGACTTCTCATTTTTAATAGATTTGAGATATATTTTGATATATTTTGGAAGTCATGAATACTAAATTGAACAAATTTTATTGAGATTTAGGAGATATCAATTTGGATATATTATTTGGGGGATTTCAATTTAAAATAAGAGTTTATGAAATAAATAAATATATTATTATTATTATTACTACTACTACTACTATTATTATATAATATTACTTCTTCTTATTGATAGCACAGCCACGCACTAAGAATCAATTTGGAAGGTTGTTTTGAATTGAATGGAATGGGGCCCACAAAATTGACCATGGAATAGCAAGACCTAAAAGCTAGAAGAGGCAGCAATTGGATTGGAGATATCTCGCTGGACAAAAACAAAGAACACGACTTGAAGAAAAAAAAGAAAGGAAGAGACGTACCATTTTTGTGGGCTGAGTCAATGGAATCAATTAAAAGTTTAAAACCTAAAGACGCACGAGAGAGGAGGCGGCATTTTGAACGAGAAAGCAATAGACGCGCACAAGTGAGCGCGAGATTCGAACGGAGAAAAAAGCAGCAGCAGCGGCGCACGGACCTTCAATCTTCTTCTTCTCTCGCCGGCGGCTTCCTCTCCACCACGGTCGCCGGCGACCTTCGCATCTCTCCATTCTCACCACCACGGGGCCGAGTTTCAAGAACGAGAAAGAGGAATCGGAGGCTCGATATTGGTGTTATTTGCTTTATCTTTACTCATTTGCCTTTGAATTCCAGTATGGCTTGAACTCTGAATTTTGTGTTGATGTGATGTTGATTTAAGCCATGTGTGGCTAGTTTGTCTTGCAACCTAGAGTACCTATGAACTTATAAGAGGAATAGACTTTTGTTTTTATTATTTAGTTATATTTAATATTAATTTTGGTTACCTAATCTTATTTAGCTTTATCTATTTAGTGTCTAATCATCACTGAATATGAATTTGAGAATTAGGATTTACCTTGACGAAGGGAATTTTAATTAGGCTCTGAGATTAAGTAATATGTGATTAAATTATGATTTAATTTGCGATTAGGATAGACATATACCTAATGGCCCCATATAATTGTTGAGGAGTTTGTTCGAGATTTATTGCCTCTTGAGTAATTATGTTAGACATAACTAATTATACTTAAGAGAGGGTTATAAGTGGCCCGAGCACTTATAGCTATTTATACTCGAGATTAACAAAATTGATATTAAGGCTAATTAAATTAGTGAAAACAAGGTTTATGAAACTAATAAGGGATTAGTGACTCTGGGTTGCTCATTTTATTATTGTGGTAGTTTGTTTGTTTTGATTTGATTTTAATTAAATTCAATTTGGTTTCCTCAACTTAAACGAAATTGTAAAATTAATGCTTAACTGAGATTGTGATACAAAGTCCTCGTGGCAATGATACTTTTCTTATCACTTTATTACTTGGTACGGCCCGTGCACTTGCAGAGTTTATAGGCTTTAAAGTTTTCCCCTATCAACCAACAAGTAAATCGAGTGAATATTTTTCACTTCAAGTGATCAAAGGGGATCACTCAATCGAGTGGCAATGGATGCCCTCGAGTGATGTATCTTCACTTCCAAAATTCATGCAATTTGCTCAATAAAAATATGAAGTTATGAAAGATCACTCAAGTGATGGGTAAGCATTCGAGTGATTCAACATCACTTGCAATCATTTGCAAGTGACTCGCAAAGGTTTTCAAAGTTGGAGAAGATCACTCGAGTGATGTTTTGGGGTACTTGAGTGATGCATTCACTTGCAAGTCTAAGCCAAGCACTCGCAGGTGGAACAAAAGTAATGTGATCTTAACATAAGATCACTCGAGAGATCTGAGATTACTTGCAAGCTCCTGCAAGTGATCCATAAAAACACTTAAGTCACTCGGTAGTGTTGAACCTTTTTTTAAACAACAAAAGATCACTCGAGTGATAATCATTTTCACAACACTTCACTAACTTGAGTGTCAGTGCAATAACTCAAGTAACAAGGTATCACCCGAGTGATCCTAAGTCACACTCGAGTGCATGTTCATCGTCTTTAAAAATCAACATCTCGATAATTTTGATACCTATGATGAACATCCTTATTAACGCTATAATCACTTAAATGCGTAGTAGAGAGAAAGTGACAGAAGCATTCAATTTCATCAAGGGCTACAATTACTCTCTAACGGACAAATTTGAATGCTCAGAACGATCATCAATGACGATCTACCTATAAATACCAACGCATTCAAGATGGAGCAAAAATGAAGCCAACGACAAACATTATGTATATTAAGTGCTCTGTTATTCTCTTATATCCTTATTGTTCTTCAGTGTTTATTTATCAACTCTTTGAGAGAGATTTTCCAACCTTATTCAATACTCTTCTAAAGAAAATCTCAAGGTAGAAGGACCTTAACTGAGGTTGTCAACTTACAAAGTGTAAGGGGGAGTGAGTGTCTTGTAAGGAACTCTCTTTTATCATGGTGCCAAGAGCCAATCAAATCTTGAAAATGTTAGTTCTCTATGTGTTTTGATTATAACTGACAATTGTAAACTCAAGATTGAAGTTTGTCTTAGTAAGTTGAAAAACTTATTGTCAAAGGCAAACTCGAGTTTAGACTTGACAAAGAGTAGCCCATTTTTATGAACCAAGCCAAAACTCCAGTTTGTGTAGACAAACTCTAGTTTGTGGCATACAGAGAGCACTCTAAGTTTTTCAAGTTAAAGACAAACTCGAGTTTGGTCAAGACAAAGAGCTATCAATATTTTTGAACTAAGCCAAACTCCAGTTTCCATTTGGAAACTCCAGTTTGTGCTTAACAGAGAGCTCTCATATTTTCCAAGCTTTATTGGAAACTCGAGTTTGCTGTTGTCAACTCGAGTTTGTAACAAACAGAGAGCTATGCTCCATTCTGCACTTGAGAAAACTCTAGTTTTGTTTTATAAACTCCAATTTGCATTTGGCAGAAAGTTTTCAAAGTTTTATTTCTTTTGAGGAAACTCGAGTTTAGATTGACAAACTCAAGTTTGGATCATAGAGAGAGCATAACATATTTCGATGTTTTGAAAACTCTAGTTTACCTTTGCAAACTCCAGTTTTCTCCATATAAAGAGTTTTCATCTTTCCAAATGTTTATGAAAACTCGAGTTTAGATTTGTTAACTCGAGTTTGGACCAAGCAGAAAGTTTTGCTCTATTTTGTGTTTTTAAAAAAAAAAAAAAAAAAAAGCTCCAGTCTAGATTTGAAAACTCTAGTTTTGAGCTTTTGGACTTAAACATATCTTTCATCATAAAAGTCCAAAACTCGAGTTAGTCACTAATGAACTCGAGTTTGGCCTCTATTCAAAATGCCATTCACAGTTCAAATCGCGACATTCTTCTCTAGATGAAGTAAACTCGAGTTTAGGTTTCTAATTAAACTCCAGTTTAGCTTTTGAAGCAAAGTTACAAACTCCACTTTGTAAGAACAAACTCAAGTTTATGTCGCTCAGTTTGAAAATCAAATTGCATGAATTTGTGAAATCTTCATGTTTGATCTAGATACTTCTTATCATCACTCATTACTATCCCTAACTATGTTTAATCAGTTTTTTAGTGAGTTTCAGATGGTTTAAAGAATATTAAATGAAGATTTAGCTTAAAGCAAAAGTGACGTCAGCACATTTATTGCAAAGTCCAGAAAGCTTGTATCCTTTTGGACAATCATTCTACACACGTTGCAAAGGGATTAATGTTTCATTTCCCTATAAGGAAGCTTTCTTTCCGTAATACCCTAAAAACCCTAATTATCATAAATGGTATATTTTGAAAAATACTACATTATAGTATGTAATACCCGGATTTTAGCAAACTGAATTTCCGAGATAAAGGAAAATTAATGAATATTTTAATGAAGTAAATTCATAAGATAAAACTATTATAGAGTAAATTGTTGAAAAAGTTACGGGAAAATCGATGAAAGAATGACTAAAAATGATATAATGGTGATAAAAACAATCTAAAAGTATTATGATAAATACTGAAAGATCATGAAAAATTATGAGAAAAATATGGAAGTGATATCCCTAAATTATGAGAATTTAATAAATTATTTCGAGGAAATAACTTGAAGAAAAGTTTAAAAAGCATTTTAATCATAAAGTAACTTGATGGGGTAAACATTTTTAATATTTTACACAGGATATAAAATGACAATATCAAAAGATAGAAGTTTGAAAGATAACAATATACTGTAAATTAGTAAAGATAAATATATGAAGAAACCCGATCCCGAAAAGATCACTAAACGAAGAAATTAGGCCCGATTAAGCCCTAACGAAGGCGGGGGTAAAACAGAATTTTGGTAAAAAAATTATATTTTTAAAAAATGGAAAAAATTATAGAAAAATAAATAAATCTGAATTTTTAAAAAAGGGGGTCGAAATTATGGTTATTTTTAATTAAAAAGAATTGTTTAAATAATTAAAATGGTAATTAGAATAAAATAATAATATAATGCGGTGAGTCACTTTATAAAAGGCAGCCGAGGGAAAAGTTAGAAATAAATTCTACAGGTAAACCAGAGGTAAAAGTCTTTTCAGACTGATCAAATTAAGAACAAGTGAATTTTTACCCGAAGAAAGAATTTACCAGACGCGTCGATTCCGCAACCGAAAACCCTAATTCCTAATAGGACGGAAAGGCGATCGAGATAGAGTAAGCCGGATAGGTAAAGTGAGAACCTATAGAAACAATTGCGTGTTTTCAAACACGGGATTAAGTTAGGCAACCACTGGACGTTTTACGATTCAGCGAATTATTGTCCAGAAGTTGGTTCTATCGGAAGCGATTTCCGTAACCGAACGCGTTTGTCCGAATATCTTCCGACGCACCGGAGAATACCTGGATATGATCAAAAAGAGGATCAAAATATATAATATGAAAGAGGATGAAAAGATCTTCAAAGTTACATGCCCGGATTTTTGAGTTTCGCGAAATCGCGAAACGGACACCGATCGGGTAGCTTTATCGGACGGGAGGCCATAAAGCAAGATGAAAAATCAATCTTTGACTTTTGGGGGACCAAGAGGTCGGCCAAGACCTTGAATGGTCAAGATTGCATCTTACAAAACCCTAGATCCAACGGCCGAGAATCATTTTCAAGACTTTTTGTTAATACCCACCTTGTCCTCCCTTTTTCTATAAATAGCACCCTTCCCTTCTTCATTCTTCACACCTTTTCTTCTCTCTACCTTGGCTGAAACTTAGAGTGAGAAGCTCTGCAAAAGTTTTGCCTTAGCTCCGAGTAAGTTCTTCTGTCCTTAGTTTTTAGTTTCCGTAGTTCTTTCGGTAGTTATAGTAGAACCGTTGTTTTGATCTAGGAAGTTTGAGAATTTGTTCCTATGCTTGTTTTTATGCCTCATTGCATTGAAAGATGCCGACGAGGTAAAAACATAGTGGGGATAATTTTGAAATGGAATACGGTCAAAGTAACGGTTCGCGAAATTCCGCCAAACTAGGGGTAGAAGGGCAAAATGGTAATTTTTACCTAAAATGCCGTTATGATGTCAAATCACTAATGAAAGTGATATTACTCGATAGGGCATCGAAACTCGATTTTCGTTGCCGTTACGCCCGACGTGCCGCCGTTGAACATTTCACGTTTTTCCGTAAAAGTACGTTTTCCGCGAAGTACCTAACGTCGTCAACGAAGGTACGGACGCGTCTTCGTAACACTAATCTTGTCTCGCTTAAATGCATATATATGTGATAGATACGTTCGTAGACCGATATACAGACAGTTTTACGGGTTATAGTCATGATAACGCCGTATGTTTTTCTAGCGCCGAGAACACGAGTGGTATCGTGGCACCGGTGAATAGTGCAAGTTGTTATTGTTGTTTTACATTGTGGGGCTTTACATCTGCGTAATGCTTATGTTTTGTCGGCATAATGATCATGCATCTCCTTTGTATGCTTATGTAGTGATATCCGTTGTATTGTCTAGAATATCGTTATCTCGTATATCGTATTGTTTGGGTTTGAGATTAACGTTACCCGAGATTCAATGCGGTGAATTGAATCTCGCCTATAGCTTCGTGGATCCGGAGGAATACGGATCGAAAGATCGAGGCAAGCAGCGATGACGTGCGGCCGAGACTTATCTATCTTTACCACATTCAGTTATCCAATTTCAAACTCTAGGATTAATGTAATCATTACAATGTTACACTGTGGTTGATGTTTGTTATGAATCAGTTACTCTTTCGCTCCAATGCTCTCCTCTGATTACTCTGCTTGAAATATTTGGAAACGTTTTTTTAAAAAAAATATTCCACCGTTTTCAAATGGGATGTTACATAGTAAAATGAGAGTATATTGTCTCACATTTTGGGATATTGTTTATTATAAATTTATGAGCAATTTCTCCTTAAGTTTTAAATAGATCAAGTGTGAATCTTGAGATTTCGTTTAAGGATTATAATATACCCTAATATAAATATTGGATTTTAGTAAATAAATACTAAAAATACAAAGGTGAATTTATCAATTATATTTTCATCCAAATTTCACTTTGGAATTAATTAACCAATGGTTAATTATGTGACTACATATTGTAATACCCAAATAATTATTTGTCTTGAATATTATATTTGGATAAATAATACCTATTTAAAATAGGTGAATATGTAGTCTCAAATTTTTCTATTATGTTAATTTTATTTTCTAGGCAATTTCTTCCTAGAATTAAGGTGATTGAAGATTTGATTTTCTAAATCTTATTAGGAATCATAAAATATCCTAAGATTATCATAATCAAGTATAATCTTAACTATATCATAAAGGTAATTAAATATCATCAAAATACCTAAATCAATTGGAGAAAATTATCAACAATTATTGGGCAATTAAATTTGCAATAATTAAAATATTTATGTAATTTTCGAAATTAAATAATAATTAATTTTAAAAGGGCATAATTAAGAAAATATCAACTTAATTAATATCCAAATGATATCTAAAGACCAAGATTAGTACACAAGGGGTTTTTAATCATCAAGATTAATATAAAAACCTATCAAATATTGACAATTAGGCCTAATAACTCCTAAAACACTATATTAGAAATATTAACCAAGATTAATTAATCCTCCCTAAAAATCATACAAAAATGGTGAAATTGATAAATAAAGAGGCTAAGTAATTTCATTAATTTTTAATCCTAAATCATTAACAAATAGCATCAATAGTGTTTAGATTTTTCCAACCCAAATCAAAGGTTTGGATTAAAACTAATAAAGCTAAATCCTAAGGCTCTAATTAAGTATCATAAAGCTAAATCCATGGGAAATTAGATTTAACCAATGGGGAATTCCTTCTAGATAATTTAATAGGAATGAAAAACAAAAAATATGAGGGTTGAAGGGGGGAGTACACGGTTTTACAAAGAGAAAATTCAGAATTGAGATTGTTAAGTAATTAATTTAATTTAACAAAGATAAATACACCACATACATGTCATAATCAAGCATTAATGCATGGAGACTTTAGAGGCTTTGAGTTTAATGCTCTTAATGAGTTTTTGGAAGAGGATAATGAAAGAGATTAAAAATGGTTAATTAATTAATGGTAAGATAAAAATCATTAGGATAAATTCAAGACATAAATAAATGAGAACCTATAGAAAATAAATTGTATCTTGAAAAGCTTTGATCATAAATCAAATATAAGGATTTATTATGAACGAGCATATTTTAAGCTTGGATTAGGATATCACCAAAATCATTTTCCTCAAATTTTGTGATTTGTGTTTAAGTGATTAAATTGTTTAAAAAAAGACCTTAAATTAAGTCATACAATTGAGATTTGAGAAGTGAAGAAGAAACTTGAATAAAACTACCAACTTGCAACAAATTATATAAGCTTTTGGTGTAACTAAAAATTGAAATAAACAAATTAGAAGAGGAGGGAGTAGAAGTCAGTTTTTAGGGATTGAGGGGTGAGATTAAACTTCTCAATTAAGTTAAAATCCAAAGGTTAAAAATGAATAAAAGTTGTAGGTTAGTTAATGGCAAAATGACTATAAATAGGGAGGTGATGTCTTCATAATTTCTCACACCAAATCAGCTCAAAGAATCTGATTATTAAGTTAGAGAGTGAGTAGAGTAAGTTCTTGGAGCAAGAATAAAGAAGGAGCAAAGTTCTAGGTAAGTTCTTGAGCTCTTGCTTTGTAGTTTATAGCTTAAATGTTGTTTTGATTTATAATCTTCCAATTATAGTTTTGTTTTCATGTTTTTGTGGTTAAAATTGGATTTATTTTGAAGAAATGATGAAGAAGAAGTTATAGCAAAATTTTTGGAAGATTATGGTCAAAGTAGCGAAGCTTCTAGGGGAAAATTTGTCGGTTAGCGATTTCTGAAAGCTATTACAAAAACGCTGGTATCTTATGTTGAAGATGCTGTGCTAAAACTCTGAGAAAATTCATGTTCAAATTAGACATATAGAGCTTTCCAAATATACCTATAGAATGTGGTTTTGAGTTTTTTGCTAGGAGATAAAAATTCTACAACATGGGCTACGAAATTCTGGAAAATTCTGAACAGAGGATGAAAATACGAAAACTGGGAATTTTTCATAAAATCTGGGCAACAACCAATATTGTTTCCTAAAATTAGACATCTTAAGGATTCCGAAGAATTTTACGGATCCTCGTTTTGAGTTCTGTGGAATTAATTATAAATTTCCAAAGTTAGATGAAAAATCAGCTTATATGCTGTTAAGTAACGTTTTTACGAAAATAAGATGAAATAAATTGGAAATAATTAATCCAGGGGTAAAATGGTCATATATGGCCAAAATGTCTCTTGAGATAATATTTATGAATTAATAGAGGCGATATTACCCTTATAGGATATCTGTGATCGCCTTTCGACCGTCAAAACGTACCGTGATCATCAACGAAGGTACGGACTCATATTATAACCTTAACTCTTATGCTTATTGTATGCCTATATATGATAGTTGTGTTCATATACTAAGACTATGTCTTAAATTGTTCTTTATACATTCAAATATATACGGGTTATGGTTTTAATAATGCCGTTAGAGTTTTTCCTAGCGCTGAGGACACGATAGGCCATCGTGGCACCGGTGAATAGTGCAGATCGGGATAATGGACATCTGCGGGGCCTGTGTTTTGTTATTGCCTTACATATTGTTAATGTTTTTAAAATGAGATTTTGTACTACTGTAATATCTGTCATATATATACTGTTTACATAAGCATGAGGTTAACCGTTACCTGAGGTCCGATGGGCATTGGACCTCAGTCATAAACTAATAGTTCAGGCAAGGATCAAGGATCAGAGAAGTTACCAGTAGATGGAGCCGTATAAAGGCACCGATGAACGGAGTCGTGAGGAGGCACCGGTCAAAGCAAATGCAGAAAGAAGGTTAACAGAGACTACCTTCTGGCATGAAACTAATAGGGTTACTTCAAATCATTTGGTGCTTAAACTAAAAAGGGTCGTCTATGTGGTTCAGTCAATCAGTCGCCGTGAATTCGGGGAGACTTCCACTAGACTTTACCCAGCCTGGCCAAATGGATTTAATTTAACTGTGTTAGGTTCTATGCCCCAAGTTAGGAAATGGCTTGGTCTAAAAATGTATAGTTACAATGTAAATTCTGTAATTATATAAGTCTTGTATCACATGAATATTCCTTCGGGAAATTTGTAATATACCAGTATACATTAGGCATCAGCATATGTCTGAGTATTTTATATCAGTTACTCGTTGTTCAAATTTTTAGTACATGCTCTTCGTTTCCGCAACACGCTGAGTTGTAGCACCTCAAACTCTGACATTTTTTCTAAAACCACGTGTCACCGGCACGATTTATGCTACGGAACTTGGGGTGTTACACTTCCAACGGATTAAATTCAAAGGAAGTCAACCCTAATCCTCTGAGCAACTGGATTAACTGAAGAGTAGAGAAAGAAGAGACCAAAGTGTTCCTAACAGCTACTACAATGTCTCCAATGGTTACATTGAAGAATCCAACGATCATTTAATGCTCTCTTCATACACTACTAGAAAAATAGAAAATAGCTACGGAATTTGCTACGGAAAATTTTCCGTAGCAACAAGGACGGACTTTGCTACGGATTTAACACTCCGTAGCAAAGGAACGAAAACGAGCAAAATTGCGACGGATGACGTCATCCGTCGCGAGAAAAGCGGACTGTTGGTCCGCTTTTTGCGACGGATGACGTCATCCCGTCCTAATTTTGTGACGGATGACTAGTCCGTCGCAAAAGGGAAGTCTCATTAATGAGACTTCCCATTCGTGTCTTCTTCCTCCCACACCTAGCTCGCCCTGGGCTCCGGCAACCCTCGGCTCCGGCAACCCTCGGCCCGGCAACCCCACCTAGCTCGCCCGGGCTCCGGCTTCCCTCATATCCGGCCCCCAGCTCCGGTTCCCCAAGCTCGCCCCCAAGCTCGCCCACCCCCAGCTCCGGCCTTCCCTCATTTCCGGCCCCCGGCTCCGGTTCCCCCCGCCTCAGGCCCCGGCTCCGGTTCCCCAAGCTCGCCCTAAGCTCGCCCCCCCCCTTGGCCCGGCCTTCCTATTTCCGGCCCCCGGCTCCGGTTCCCAGCGCTCCGCCCCAGCTCCGGTTCCCCAAGCTCGCCCCCCTGCTCGCCGACCTCGACTCCGGCCTTCCTCATTTCCGGCCCCCAGCTCCGGTTCCCCACAGCTCCGGCCCCCCAGCTCCGGCTTCCCTCATATCCAGGCCCCCCCCCGACTCCGGTTCCCCAAGCTCGCCCCCTCGCCCGCCCCTTGACTCGGCCTTCCTCATTTAGGCCCCGACTCCGGTTCCCCAGCTCCGGCCCCCGGCTCCGGCTTCCCTCATATCCGGCCCCCCCAGCTCCGGTTCCCCCAAGCTCCGGCCCCCAAGCTCGCCCCATTTCGCTTAAGGTCGCCCCACCCCTATTCCGGCGCCGGCTCAGGTCGTCCCCTCGGCTCGGCGGCCGGATCCGCCCCCGGCTCCGGCGTTCCCTCGCCTCCGGCCGTCCGGATACGTCAAGCTCCGCCCCCTTGATTTCATCTCCCATTGCCTCCCTCGGCTCCTCCGCATCCTCTTCTCCGTTTTGGTCACCGCCGGTGTTAGCTTGAAGTATTTTTGGTTTTTTTATATATAATTATTTAGAAATATTTATGTTAGATTTACTTTATTACATAATTGAAACATATATGTTAGTAGAAGATTATAAGTTACATGATATTAAGTATTCTTTTTTGTTTTAGTTTTTCCTTTAGCTGAATATATTAATTACATAATGATCTACACTTAGTTGTTTATCAATTTGAATTATGCTTATAGTTTGTAGGAGTTTATATGAGTTTTTTTATTATTGGGCTGTAATGATTATTATTTATGATATTGATTTTTTTTCAAGTAAACACAGTTAATACACGTATATAAATATTTCATGTGAAGTATTTTATGTATCACTTTTAGGAATTTAGAAATTTGGATTCGATTTTGATAGGATAAAATTATGATTTTGTATTTGTTGGTAATGATACATAAATAATCTATTTTACCAAGCCCATATATGTTAGAAACTCCAAAATATTTAGTATTCTATTCTTTGTTTGCCCCCCTGCATGTATGTCCCCATGTTCGGTGTGCTATCCTCATTCTCTCGGTTGCTTGCCGGAATATGTTCTTTGTTCAATGCATGTGTTTGTTTTTCACTTTCTTGATTAAGTGGCAATTGGTAGGCATAAGAGGCGACTTATATATATATATATATATATATATTTGTGGTATGTTGAGAAGTTAATTAGGGTAGTAATCGAACTAGCTAGGAAGTATGGAAGGCAACCATGATAGAAGTTGGATGTACAATCGTCTAAGCGATGAAGAGAACTAACGCAAGCATTCTTGGTGGGTTTGGAAGTGTTCGTCAATTTGCTTTGGCGAATTCAAATAATTCAAGAAAGGAGATCAGGTGTCCGTGTGCCAAATGTAAGTGTTTAAGATTTACGAGATGCGGAGACGGTCGGAATTCATTTGTGTCAAAGGGGATTCATTAGAGATTATGAATGTTGGGAATTTCATGGCGAAGTCCGACGACACCGAGTGGTTATTACGGGGACAGTAGTCATCGATACAACCTTAATCAATATGAGCAGTTGGTTATGGATGCCGTGGGACCGTCGATCGGCCAATATTTTGATCCTGTTACTCAAGTTCAACCGTCATACATGGGAGAGGAGACAGGTACCCATCCTCAACCATCAAACATGGGTGAGGATCCTCATCCGGAAGCCGCTAGGTTCTATAAAATGCTTCAAGAAGCACACAGCGTCCGTTATGGGAAGGTTGCGAACACTTTGAAAATAGTGAATATTCATCGCTATCGGCTACCCTAGCAACACTAAGCTTGAAGACCGATCACCATATGAGCGAGAGGAATTACAACGAAATGATGCGAGATCATGAGTAAGGTTGTTCCCAAAGACAATAATTTGCCGAAGGACTTTTACCAAGCCAAAAAAAAGGTGAAAGAGCTTGGGCTTGGATGTGAAAAAATCCATTGCTGCCCCAGAGGATGTATGTTGTATTACAAGGATGACGCTGAGCCGACCAATTGAAAATTTACGTGGAGATGATGAGATATAAAGTTGTGGGAAAGGAAGGAAAAACACCCGTCATGCAATAAGCAAGATGTGGTACTTTCCTCTCGGTGCCCGGACTTACGAGATTGTATGCATCCGAACAAACAATTTGCTCACATGAGATGGCACGGGAGCATCGTAGGGATGAAAACTTTGTGACGCATCCATCGATGCCGAAGCTTGGCGTAAATTTTGACGAGGCGAATCCTTTCTTTGCTATGGATCCCCGTAATGTTCGTCTTGGTCTATGTTCGGATGGGTTTGCTCCTTTCAACAATACGGGGGGAATTATTCCTGTTGGCCGGTCATTGTGACTCCGTACAACCTCACACCTTCTATGTGCATGAGAAGAGAGTTTTTCTTCCTTAATGCGTTAATCCGGGGCCGTCGAACCCAAAAAGAAGATAGATGTGTACCTCGGGCCTTTGATAGACGAGTTGAAAATGTTGTGGAGTGAAGGTGTTCTTACGTATGATATATCATTAAGTCGAATTTCACCATGCGGCCGCCTTAATGTGGACGATAAATGATTTCCCCGCCTATGGGATGTTGAGTGGTCGGGCAAACGTCGGGAAAGCTCGCATGCCGGTATGTCTTGAACAGAACATGGGTTTTAGCTTGGAACACGATCGCAAGGTCGGTTGGTTTGACAGCACCGACGATTCCTACCCCGATCATCCGTTTAGGAGAAATAGAAAAGACTTCACGCGGAATCTTTCGAACGAGCGAGATCCACCTCGTCGTTTAAGTGGAGAAGAAATATGGGATGTGGTCAGGCACATTCCGAGTGTCGAAGAGGGCTTTCAAGCGAACCCGGAGGGTACGGCATTGATCATCATTGGAACAAACGCGGTATCTTCCGGGAACTACCATATTGGAAAGATCAATTGTTAAGACACAACCTCGATGTCATGCATATTGAGAGGAATGTGTTTTGCAATATTTCGTACACAGCGATGATGGACACCAAGGGCAAGACGAAAGACACGATCCAACGCAAGATTGGACGTTGAAGCGATTTGTAGAAGGCCCGCTTTGCATTTGGCGGAAAATGGCACTTTGGGACGAATTTCCAAACCCGGCAGCGCCGTACACATTCAATAAAGAGCAGAATTTAGAATTGTTGCGGTGGGTAAAAGATCGAAACTCCCCGACGGTTATGCGTCAACCGGAAAAGATGTGTCGACATGCACGAGGTGAAGTTGAGCAAGATGAAGAGTCATGATTGTCATGTTTTTTTCAGAGATTGTTGCCGTGGGCCTTCAAAGCACTACCGAACCATGTATGGTCTATTCTAACGGAGTTTTCAATGTTCTTTAGAGAAATTTGTGCTTCGAGCTTAATGTTGAAAAGTTACGACACCGGAGGCGAGCATGCCCATAACGCTATGCAAGTTAGAGATGGTGTTTCCTCCTAGCTTCTTTGACTCAATGGAACATTTGCCCGTTCACTTGGCCTACGAAGCAAAGGTAGCAGCCCGCAATAAAGATAGATGGATGTATCCGTTTGAGAGGTAATATATATATTGACCTACATGGTACTTTAGATTATAAATATCCTCCGATATTCCATTGTAGGTTTTTACGCACACTTAAGCACAAGATCAAAAATACAAGGTACGTTGAAGGATCTATTTGAAGCTTATCTAGTCGAAGAGGCCGCAAAATTTGCGTCATACTATTATCCCCCGAAATGATGTCAAGATGGAGAGGGTACCTCGCAACGATGATGCCGGTGATACGAGGGATCAAAAGTCAATATTTAATTTTCCGGGGCGAGTCGTGGGAAAACGTTGGAAGTCAACTCTTGACGGAAAAGATAAGCGAGTTCTTTGAGTGGTACATTCTAAACAACTGTGAAGAGGCCGCCAAGTACCTAGAGTAAGTTTTTTTGTTTGTTTACTATTACGGTAAGTATTAAAGTATTAACTTAAGTTTTTTGTTACGATTACTTTTCTAATTGGGTCCGATCGGGAAATCCTTCAATGCCGGTGTCCCAAGTTGATCAATTCACTAGTTCGAGTTTCCAAAATGGTTTCGATCATATTTCTTGGAAAATCCATCAGATCCCAATGAAGTTGCGTGGAGTTTATCTTATGGAGCTGCAATGACAGGTTACCCGATGCAACAAATATATAATCAATGGGTATCGATTTGCAACTGTTGACGCGAACGCAGTACACTATGTTGCAATTACGGTGTATGTTGTCGAGGTGACCAAGTTGACGGGGTGGAGACCGCTACTACGGGAAGTTAGTTGAGATAATTCAGTTAAGTTACCGGTGGGACAAGGTGGTGACCTGTTTAAGTGTGAGTGGTTTGATAAATCCGCGTGGGACAAAAGTGGACAAACTTGGAAATATTGAGGTCCATTTGGACAAGGAGATATACGGTTGGTTATGACCCATTCATCCTTGCTCAACATTTGAACAAGTTTACTATACACCATACCCTACATCTCGCCAAGGGTGGACGGGAGTTATTAAAACCAAAGCACGAAATATTATACCAAAGTCGAAAGAGCTAGGAATCAAATGACAAAGATGGTGAACCTTTCCAAGCCGATGTGGAACATGTGCGCCCATAAACATCTTCGATGACGAAGTACCAAGCAATCTCTTTGATTTTCGTGTAGAGTTAGAGTTAATTCCTATACAAATTGACGATGAGAAATCGACGATGAGGATGAGGCGAAATGAGCTTCTCGATAGTGAATCGAGTTCGACGACTATGAGAGTACGAGATGAGGACATGCAAGTAGATGTCGATGAACATGAATCGTCCGGTTGATTTGTGTTAGTTCTTTGTTTATGACGATATGTTATACTACATACTTTGTAAGTACTTTTGTCATATTAACCAAATATCTTTCTTTTTTTATATTTTTTGACATTTAATCTATAAGTGTTCAGAGATGGAGCATCAAGGAGGACGTTCAGGTAGTGGACGTGGCGTGGTCGATCCCAGGCCCGTACTATAAGAGGGGGTAGGACGACGCCAAGCGCTCCATATGGAGGCGAGGGCTCGGCCCGGACGTGCCACTATTTGATTTTTCGTCGTCCCCGTCTGGATATTTGTCATCTTCACCATCACTTTATACATCGTCGTCACGGCGGCTAACTCCCCCCGATTCACAAAGAAAGGGGACAACAGGTTTACTTTACCCTTTCTGATTGATTTACATATGTTTAGTTTCTTGAAACCATCTATGTACAAAAATCTTCAATATTTCACATTTCTTCCTTAGCACACTTCGTCACCTCAGAGCCACGTCGGGGAAGCAGGTAGTTCCTCCGATACACCTATCTGGGGCTCAAGAGATCCCGAGACGGGGTTTCTTTGGATCTCGCACTAAAGGCAACGAGTAAGTCATGCGGTTACCCGTAATGTTACAATTCTCTTTTTTCGATTGGTTTGTATGCTAATATTTGCATGATAATCTCTGTTTTCAGATTTGTGCCTGATAATCCGGTGGCGACTTTCATGTCGACCCAAATATTCCGTAACTACACTCATTGTTGGACCGCGTGGATAGAGATTCCTACGAGCAACGAGATATGTGGTTCACGAGTTCTTGGTAAGTTATTTGTTTTATGCGTGTTAATTAAGTACTTTTAAAATTTGGAGCACTAATTGTTCGTTATTGATTTTCGGGAAAAGCATATGACATTGCCTAAGCATCATGAAAATCGAAAAAAGCTTTTAACCACAAGAGGCGCGTCTTTGGTGCGTCGAAAGCTCTATTCATTGAGAAGGTCGAGAGGCAAGACAGATTGGCTTCCACGGACACTAAAGATGAATTATTTGGCACTTGGGAAAACAATGAAAAGTTTAAGGCCATAAGTGCGAAAAATAAGGAAAATAGGGCCAAAATGGCGGGACCGTCATATCTTTGGGGCTCCATATCCATTACCGAGCATCGACGCAAAGTTGTAAGTACACGTTATTTTCTATTTACGTATTGAATATTTTGTACTTTGAAGTAATTAATTAAGGTCATCATTTGCGTTTGCGGGAAGAGTCTGGGAAGCTCCACTTTGGATCGGTTGAGTGGGTTACCTTTCGGCGGACCCATTCCCGATCGTCGAAGGGAGTGAGAGACAATGGATTAACCCAAGGGCGAAACAAATAGCGGTGAGACATTTATTGCCTTTATTACTTGTTTTATGCACGTTATTTTCTTATTTGTTATGTATTTGTTTGCTTGTAGGAAAACTTTGAGAGGTTGTCGCGGGGAGAGAGCCTCGCGGCGTGAGATCGACCCTCATCCTCTATATCCGATAACGAGAGTCTCTTCTTTGAGGCTCTTTCGGCGGATTTGACAAGAAAGGGAGGGTCTTTGGATACGGTGAGTCGCCCCACCCGATGAAGCAATCAAAGCGCTCTCATCCGGCACCGCTGCGGGGTTCCTTTAGGTAAACATAATACATTTGATATTGATAATTTTCATTCTCTTGTCCATTCAAATGAAGTACAAATAATAAATGTACTAATCAATTTTGTAGATGAGTGAAGAGGATGAAGTCGTTGGTGGAGGAGCAAGCAACACAGATGACCCAGAACGAGAGATGATGAGCCGCGGTTAACTCGGGGAAACGGAGATGATGAGGCGGCAGATGCTTATGGAACAAGAGATGAAGCGGCGTTGCGCTGAAAAGAACGGGAGATGATGAGACGGGAGATGAATCGGCGGCGGAGATGATGAAGGCGGAGATGATGAAGGAGATGCGGCTTCAAATGATGTCCTTCGAAAGATGAGGTTTGGTCCGGGCCGACTCCTGGTGATGATGACGACCATCTTTGGTGATGATGATGATCACAATCTTCATTGTTTAGCCTACTTTTTTGTATTTGTTTGTTGCTACGGATTATATATATATATATTGTGTTTTCACTATGTAAACTCTTTTTTATCGTTAATATATTCACGGTACATTATTTTACTATTTGTATTCAATTTTTCTATTAAATTTTTAAAAAAATATAAATAAAAAAATAAAAATTTGCTACCGTAAAATAATTCAAAAATTTGCTACGGAAAATAAATCCGTAGCAAATTTAATTTGCTACGGAAAAAATCCGTAGCAAAATTTCAAATGTGCTACGGATTGTTTCCGTAGCAAATTGCTACGGAAAAAATCCGTAGCAAATTTGCTACGGATTATATAATCCGTAGCAATTGCTACGGATTATGAAATCCGTAGCCATTGCGACGGATTATGAAATCCGTAGCAATTTGCTACGGATTTGATAATCCGTATCCGTAGCAATTTGCTACGGATTATCAAATCCGTAGCAAATTGCTACGGATTATCAAATCCGTCGCAATTGCGACGGATTTTAGAAAATCCGTCGCAATTGCGACGCCATATTTTGCTACGGACAAAATCCGTAGCAAAATCCGTAGCAAAAACGTTTTGCTACGGATTTTTAGGTTTTGGCTCTGATTTTTTCCGTAGCAAAATCTGAAATTTCTAGTAGTGATATATATAGAGCTGCATACAAGTTTTCTCAACAATCAATCCACAGAAAACGAAAATCATTCAAGTTTTCAACTACTCATTCAGTTTTTTATTGTAAGTATCTTTTGATACATTTTGTACTTCAATGATTATATTATCTGCTCTTAGAACGAGTTTCATTTATTGAAATTATTTATTGTAAGAATCTCAAGTCGTGGGACTTGGAGATTAGGAATATCATATTACAACTTGTAAGGGGAAGTGTATCCTAGTGAGAGGACAACTTCGAGTACAGAGTGTGTAATTGTTTATAAGTGATAGTGAAAATCCCAGAGTGCCTGGGGACTGGACGTAGGTAAAGAGGTTAGACCAAACCAGTATAAATCTTGATGTGTCTCGCTTCTTCTTCACTTACTTTGTTCTGCTCTATTTTGTGTTCAAGTTTCAGAGCACTTTGAAAAAAAAAATTAAAATCCTCAATTCACCCCCTCTTGGTGATTTATCCCACTTTCAAAAAATATAATGAAAATCTTAGAGGCGCTTTGAGAACTGGACGCATAACGTCTGGCATACACTTCGGTGATATTTCTCCAACTCTTCTCTTTTGATTAAGTTTTGATTATAATTGTTTTAAATTTTTAATATCACCAAATTCATCCCCTCTTGGATGAAACCGTCGACACCAACACAACTTTCATAACCTTGGTTACATATATGTCCACTACAATCGGGTCTTGAGAGTCACCTGTACCACATGTTGGTAGTGGTCTTCTTTACCATTACAAAAGTTGTAGCAAGTTTGACCCCAAGGGTAGCGGTTGCAATAACCGTGGCAAAACCACTTCAAATGTTTATGGTAGCGGTGAAAACTGTTACAAAACAACCAAAATAACCGTTAAAATAAATGCATGGTTGTTTCTAGTAGTGTGATGAGGCCATGGTTTAAAGGGTTATTGAAAAGAAACGAAAAATGGAGAATGCTGAAAATTATCCACAGGATACATGCATGTCAATACGAACATTAATACGTCAAGCAAGTTAAAATATTAATGCTTCATAAATATCGTGATCCTATATATTGTACAGAGTTTGTGGGGCATGTCACTATTCATAACTTATAAATTGCTTTCTATATATTTTAAATATAACAATCCATATCCTATAAATTGTATGTTATACATAGATTAGTTTTCCTTGTAAAATAGTTAAACAATTAATTGTTATAAAAAGAAACTTATATTGGCATCGTTTATCAATAGGGTTCAAGGTGATAATAAATTTTAAATAGCTTTAATTGACATGAACCAACGAGGAGACGTGATTTTTTTTTTTTTTTTTTTTAAGAATGTCTAAATTTAAGACTTGCAATATCAAGGCTTAAGTAGGCTAATTGTGCTTGAGAGATTTCATGCACCTACTTCGCCCTTAATTATATGGCCTTTTTAAGCAAGATTAAATTTTGTGTGAATCAGATTTGGCGTGTCTTTTGCATTTATGACACTTCCATATGTGACCTATTTAAAGTGTTGGGAGCTCAGCCGAACAAACACCACAAGATATGCATTTTACTTCCCTAATAAACGTCTGTTTTTCAAAAATAAAAGTAAACAATAAAGACGATGGTAGTTTTATAATTTTGTGCAAGAATTTAGATATATTGGGCGTCCCTTTAACAAAAACAAACACCAAAAGTCTAATTTTGGCATCCCAATTTAGAAAATGATGCCAAAAGTAGGGACTTTTGGCGTCCGAATTCTAAAAGGGATGCAAAAAGTAGAGCTTTTGGTGCCAAGAGTATTACTTTTGGCGTCTCTTTTAGAATTGGGATGTCAAATTAAAAGTGGTCTTTCGGCTGCCCAATTCAAAATTGGGATGCCTAAAGTCACTCCTCCCTACACTTTCTCTCTCTCCACTCTCACCCATGTACACCATCTCTCTCCACTCTCACCCTCCTGTAAACCTAAATTCAAAATTGAATGAGCTTCCCCTCCTATACACCTTCATCTCTATCCACTATCAACCAATGGCCTCCCTCTCCATCGCTTACGGTGATGGCGAAGCACCAGCAACGATGAATGACAGCGAGCTACCAGCGACAGCGAAGGACGGCAGGCACCGGTGATCTCCATGGTTCCTCAACTTTTCCCTTTCCCCTTTCCTTCAACCACCACCAACCTCTGTTGTCTAAGCCTCCTCTACTCCCAGTGTTCATTTTTCCTCAAATCTAAGCCTCTAGGTCCTCAGATCTGCGCCTCTAGATCCTTAGATCTATGTTGAAGACAAATGGAAGAGAAGGATGCCGGTGGAGAACGGCGACAGTGAGGAGGAATGCGCTTCACTCCTTTATCATGTTTTTTATGTCAACGAAGAGGTTGATCTTCTCCTTAGATCTGTGATGGCAGAACAAAAAGGTAACGATGACAAGCTCTGAGATCTGAGACGATGAAATCGATGGCAAAACACAGTGGCAACGACATTGAGATTTGAGACGGTGAGAAATAACTTCTATGTATGGCTCGTTTACGAATTTTATCTTCAATGGATGATGGGTTCGATTCAGATTTGATTTGAATTTTTTCTATTTGTTAAATCTGGTTGGTGTTCAATGGCGATTCCATTTTATCTGTTCACTCTTCCTTTCTCACTTAACTTCTAACTATGGTGTCCCATTTGTTGACTGTGAGTTCATGATTCCATTGGGTTCCTTAGATCCCAGTCACGATTTCCTTTGTGTTCCTCAGATCCCACCCTACTATAAAAAAAACTTCGGATCAGGGACAGAATTATCGACAGAAATAATTCCGTGGGTAATTACTGACAGAATTATGTCAGTAATTTCGTAAGTAATTTCAATTACCCATGAAATTTCGTGAATAATTCTGTCGGCAATGTCTTTTGCCACGGTTTTTTTTTCTGCGACGGACGTTTTCTGTCAGAAATCTAATTACCGACAAAATTCTGTCGGTAATTCCGTGGTGATTTCAATTACAAACGGAATTTCGTGGTGATTTCAATTACGGATGGAATTCCGTCGGTAATCTAGCCCACTTCCATCGATGTTTAATTTTTTTTTAAAGAAAACTGTAAGTGTCTGTTTTAAAATTATGGCATCTCTTTTTTAACGGACGTTGTTCTCAGACTTTACTATGTCTCTTACTTAGACATCCCCTTGGAAAGGGACGTAAAAAAAGCCCAAATACAGATGTTAAAAGGGTTTTTTTTAGTCATGTGACCAATTGATGGTTCCCTGAGTTTTAAGTCAAGTTGACCAGTTCCGCCTGAGTTGAAGCGATATTCTTTTTACCATTTACAAAAGTTGTAGCAAGTTTGACCTCTGGGATAGCTGATACATTAGCCGCAGCAAAACCACCACAAAATGTTGTTGGTAGTGCTGTGAAAACCGCTACAAAACAACCAAAATAACCATTACAATAAATGTATGTTTTTTTTTCTTGGAAGTGTGATGAGGCCATGGTTTATAGAGTGATTGAAAAGAAACGAAAAATGGAGAACGCTGAAAATTATCCACAAGATACATGCATGTCAGTACGAACATTAATACATCATGCAAGTTAAAATATTTATGCTTCATAAATGTGTGGTCCTATACATTGTACAGAGTTAATGCACAGAGTTTGCGGGGCATTGCACTATTCATTACTTATAAATTACTTTCTATATATTTTAAATATATAGAAGCCATATCCTATAAATTTTATATTATAGATAGATTAGTTTTATGCGTAAAATAGGGGTTCGGTTTCTCTCATCATCATTTTCTTATTATCTCTCATAATTTCTAAATCATATCCGTCCAATCCATACAATACTACTTTAACTTTTATCTCATTTTCCCAATCAATGGTCCAGATGGGCCGATGAGAGAGAATGAGAAAAAACATTAGAAGAGGATCTCCTTCCCGTAAAATAGTGAAACTATTAATTGTTGCTAAACAAAATTTAGATTTGCATCTTTTACCAATAGGATTTAAGGTGATAATTAAATTTTTCTTTTGTTAACATGAACGAACGAGGCAACGTGATTTTTGGTTTAGAATATCTAAAATTTTAATACTTGCATTATTAAGGCATAAGTCCGTTATTGTGATTGAGAGATTCCATGCACCTACTTCGGCCTTAATACCATTGCCATTTTATGCAAGAGTAAATTTTGAAATATGTGGACAGATAATTGCAAAGGTAGTGTGAATCAGATTTGGCGTGTCTTTTGCATTTATGGTACATGTGACCTATATTTAAACTGATGGTGAGCCCATGGTTTACCGGAGGAGACAGAGAATTAGAGAAACTAAAAAATGGAGAACGCTGAAGGTGATCAACATGGTAGCAACAACTCTAATGGTTCTCGATATCGACTTCCATCCTCATCATCGAGTAAGGCTTTAAAAACTTTTATGGTTTTCTTTAGCTGTTTCTATTGTTATTTTTCATTGTTGTCTTCGACTCCGTGGTCTTCATTTATGTTTGCAACGTCATATTTTCAATGAAGTATATAACTCTTATTGCCATTTAAAGTTGTCAAACTCATTAGTTTTGATAGTAATACTCTAATTTTAAACCCGTAAGAATATATTTTTTAAATAGATATTAATAGTATATAATTAAGTAAGTAAAATATAAAAAATGACAATACTTTGATTTATTTTTTTAAAAAAATCCAAATAATTAAAATTAAATCAATCGACATTAATAATGTATCATACCTAACAATTTTTTTAAAAGAAAAATCATATATAAAAGCCACTAAGCATGATTAAATCGTAAAAGTTAGCATGAGTTTAAGAGTGGATTAAAACGATTTTGTAAGCTAAAAATGTAAAAACAATAAACTCATGGTATGAACTCGTGAGTTTAATCAAGTTTGCAAGTAATACGAGTTTAAAAGTAGCTCGACACAATTTTTTATAGTAGAAACCATGATAGTTAAAATCTCGATTTATCACGCAATTTTACGTTTTTACGATTTTTTTCATTAAAACGATTTTACTAATTTTCCAAATGCTTTTATGTTTTTAAGATTTTTTTACACTACGATTTTACGTTTTAAGATTTTTTATCCCTCTTTTGATTTTACGTAAAATCTCAATTTTAACTACCTTAGTTGAAAGGTAAAAATGGTAAATTCGGAAAGTCAACTTGCGAGTTTGATAATAATGTTGGCATATAAGAAGCATAATAGTTATTTTCTATTATTCCCTCCTACCCTGTTTATACCATAATAGTTATTTTCTACTATTCAAGTTTATTATATGAGTTTACATCACTGTCACGGGTTTAATTACACTTGCGAGTTTAACAACCTTAAGAAAGATAATGTGAGAGAATAAATGAAATTAATCAACATTTTAATTACTGCAATATAAGAAATTAATTATGGGTAAAATGGGTAAAAATACATTTATTAGTGAATCAAATTCAAATAGAACCTTATAAAAGTAGAGAAGCCTATTAAAAAATAGGACCTTATAATTAGGGATGAAGGAAGTATTTACATTTAGTGCATTGTCTTGCATACAAGTGCCAAATCCATCGCTTGTATTTGTTGCTTTTTTAAAAAAATGTTCTGGGTCCTTTCAATTGTTAAAATGGATAAAAAGTGCATAAATTGGTTTTTGATGTTTAAAAATAGCCAAAAGAAAAACATTATAAAATTTATAAAACTTGACAAGACTTGGTATTATGAACTTGGTTTCAGAATTCTTATAATTATCTTATAATAAATGCTTTTCAATCTTTAGGGATCAACAAATTAAACTTAAATGAGTCTAATAGGAATAGTACTAATTGTTAGTATTCAGGATTATAAATTAAAATTCCATCGAAGAGATTCATTATATACATCCCAAAGGGTACATAACTATTCATACAATAGAACAGAAGAATATTATCGGTATTTGATTACTAGGAGAACTTTGCACTCAACTTCTTCCAATCCGATCTAACCTTAACCAATATAATTGAGCTTAAGTTTTTCTATCACGCTTTTGAAACTCAACCGCAACACTCTTTTTTCCCTTGTGATCGTAATTAACTGTAGAAAGATTTCAAAAGGGTTTGTTGGATGTATCAAGCTTTAGGGGTGAATCATTTGAATTGGCGAGTAGTTATGGTTTTTAGTAGTGAACTCTAATTTAGGCTTCCAAAGAGTGAGGTTCTTACACATTTTGTTCTCATGCATGTGTATGGTTCCCCAAAACACATGCCCTTTTGCGTTTCTTATCTACGTTTTCTCCTCTTATACTTTCTTATAATGACATTCTTCTCCCTTTGAGCCGCGTTCTTAAAGGAACTCATCAGCAACTCATAAACATCTTCTTCTCTTAGTTGAAGCTCATATATCTCTCCTAATTATATTTGGCTCCAATTCAGTTATTTCTGTTAATGAACACGTAACTCAATGGAATAACCGAACACTCACCCCTTAGCTAGTTCAATGTTTTCTCCTCTAGATACAGTAATTATGAAAATCATAAAGTTATAGGGGTCGCTTAGTGTAACACTCTAATTCTCGGAAGAGGATCCTCTCCTTATCTTTATTCTTGTTTTCCCTCATCAGCCCATCTGGGCTGTTGATTAGAAAGAGAAGAGAAAGGTTGCATAATTCTCACATCCTAAGAAAGTAGTTGAACCAAAGTATAACCAAACAATTAAGATTGCCTGAAAACCTATTGATTTGGGTTTCAAAGCCCAAATATAAAGAATTTTTAACCAAGGCCCAATTTTACATTATGAACAACACATTATAGTATAAAGATAACATCAGATTTGGTAAAAAACCAAATAAAACAATCATCCCAAGTAAGATCATATAAATTTAATATACAAGTCAAAGTCTAAAAGTTCCAATACAGTAGTTCACCCTACAAGTATTGGGCGACCTAATCATACACGGTCACAGAAGTCAAACAGCAATGTATTCAATAAATAAGTAGTCATCAAAGTGTAATGCCATGTGTGTTGGTATTATCCCCTACACTTGGCATCATAATCTACATGGTTCAATCAAAAATAAGATTCCAACTACTGTTTGAAAACAACTACATAGATGAATCTTACTTATCTTCTTAATTTTCTTATTTTTTCTGATAAAATGAAAATACTAAATAGTAGGTTTTTTTCCTTGTATTGAAGTACAAATAACCAATGATTAATGATCTTGTGATAAGCAGGGAAATTGATAAAAAGGGAGATTGAGACCCCATCAAAACTTCCTTCAGATGTGCTCAATATCATTGCCAAGAAATTAGATATTGATGAGCTATTTAACTTTGGGGAAGTCTGCAAGGATTGGAGGCTTTTTTTTCATTCTGACTTTTGGCGCGATTTCATGGCCTCACATGGGCCATTAATTGTTCAAAAGACACCTCATGCTAAAAAATCTTGCTCCTTCTTTAGCATATCTGAAGAAAGAGTCTATAACACAATGCTTCCTTTCTTCTCAGGATTCTCCCTTGTTGGATTTTCCAGTGGCTATACAGTAATGGCCGGTTCAGAGAATGCAATTAAGCTTCTAAACCCTTTTTCTAGAAAGAAAATGACAATCTCAGGGTCAACTGATCAAGGTTGTATTATAGATGTATACGATAGAGCAACCTTAGCTTTTGCGAGAAACTCAGAAGAGTTTATACTCGTGGCCTTATGTACATGGTCATCCAACATGCATGTGTATCAATCTCGAAATTCGAGCTGGGGTATTTATTCCAGATGGGGAAATCCTTGGAGGGTCATGGATGTTACAGTTTTTCGGAAAACTCTTTATGCTATCACTAATAAGGCTGATATAGGAATAGTGAAGCTGAATACTCAAACCCTAAAGTTACTACAAATGAAGAACAAGCCGAGTTTCTCCGGCTCGAATTTAAAGCTGGTTAGCGCTGATGATGGTGATGACGATGATAATAATCTTCTTGTTGTTTATGTTGGACCCAATTCGGAACTGCAAGTTTACATGGTGGACTTAAGGGTGATGGCTTGGTTTAGGATCAAATCATTGGGAGATCGTGCTTTGTTTTTGGGTGGAATCTCAAAGTGTTATTCGCTGAGGAGTCCAGGCAAGTGGGGATTTGATAGCAATTGTGTGTATCTCATCGGTCGTACTTCTCAAGTGTGCAAGGTTGTGTCCATGGAAAATAATGAAGTTATTAAAACCATCTCACTTCCGGTAGATAGAAGTCCTCTTGGAGGTAAGCTCTACAACTATGATTGGTGTTTTCGACATCGACGTGATGAGGTGGATTATGCTCTCCATGAGTAAAATGCGTCTTGTTTGTGATTATTCATGGCAGCATCTATATATATATATATATATATATATATATAGCATTGCCTTGTTCTTTGTTTTAATTGTTGTATTAATTATTTTGGCTTTGTCTGGCTTGTTTGGTTTGACTGTGTCCAATGTACCTTTCTGTAATTTGCCTCTTGTAACTCAACTTCTTATTTCCGTAGAATAATTTGGCTACTTTGAAAGCTTGGCATGTTATGTTATAGATAGATAGTATTGCCATGTTCTTTGTTTTAATTTCCCCTATATATATATATATATATATATATATATATATATATATATATATATATATATATATAACCATGTTATTTTACTTATTTGGTTGTCTCTTGTTACTTGGACATCTTGTTTGCGTAAAATAATTTGGCTACCCTGGAAAAGCTTGGCTTGTTATATTATTTTTTGCGACATTTGTTTTCCATGGCGGCCCTTTATCTAATCCTAACAGATTACATCTTCACTCTAACATTGCATGCCCTTAATTTCATAACGTATCTTTTCAATCATTTAATCTTAAGGTCATTTACAAAAAAGTTGCTGAATATTCACAAAACATTCGTAAATGTTGACATATATTAAGTTTATTTTAAAAATAAAAATAATTGTTACAAAAAATTATCACTTTTTTTTTATTTGGTCGATGATACATATACTACAAAAATGCTATTTCAGAGCTGTTATAAACCTGCAGTCTATATTTGCATAATTAAATATATATAATGTTTCAAAATATATATATATATATATATATAGTAATAATAATAATAATAATTTTTATATAATATATTATTTAATATTTATTTTTTTAATTTACTTATTTAATATACATATTTATTATTAATTAATAGATTATTTTTTCAAAAATGAAAAAAATAAATAAATTTTTATTTATATATAATATAATATATTATTTAAAATATAAATATTTTATATTTTAATTACAATAAAAATTACAGAACCATAACTTTTCTGTATTTATCTTAATATTCTATTTATATTATAATTTTGAGTAAATACCCTTTTTCTCGGTCCTTGACAAAAAATACGGACTTTTTTTGTCTCTTACAAAAAAATCAACCATTATTCGTCCTTTTTATGGACTAAAAAGGACCTTTTAGAAATTTGTGAGGATCAAAATGTCAATCAATCGACCCTTATTCGCCATTTTTATGGACTAAAAAGGACTTTTTTTTAAGGGACCAAAATGAAGATCGCGTTTTTTTGTCGGGAACAGAAAATGTATTTACTCTATAATTTTTTTTTATATAAATACTCTTTTTGGTATAAAATTATTTTCATTATATATTATTTTTATTTTAATAATTTATTCTATCATTATATTACATTAATTATTATAATATCATAATAAATTTTGACGAAATCAACAAAAAATAAATAATAAAAAATCCTAAGATTCTTGCTTGTAGTCTCTTCTTTACAAGGGCAATGTTGCACCACAATCAACAACTTGTTGGTAAAAAAAATATAATCACTTGAGACAAAAGATGTTAGGATTAGAGAATCGAAAAAATATTTTATAAAATTGAGTGTCAAACTGAAACCATATATACAATTAAATGCCCAAAAACGTACTTTATGCTTATTTTATTTTTTTATATGATTATCTGATTGGGTCTGATTTAAATTGTGGGGTTCAATTAGAAATGTTCCTTCTAAAGAGTTTTGTGCGTTCACAAAAACTCCAACCGGATACATTGTTGTATTGTTGGTTTTATTTATTAATTTCTTTCCTCCAATTATTTTGCTAGGCCATAAAACTTCTCATGTATGCTTTTTCCTTGTATCTTTTTTCTGGCTTAGTAGTTAACTTTTTCCAACTTACTTTTGCCACAAATCTCTCGGTTTTGTTAAACTTTTTAAAATTATCATTGGAATTTAAGCAAGTTCTATCTAGTAGAAGGGGCTAGTCCCTCATAATATGGCGAATCAAAATTTAAATTTCTATGCCCACATTTAGTATCCGATAATGCTTCAGATAAGATTGCTTCCAATAGGCCGATACTTGTGCTTAGCAAAATAAAATTAAGCCCCCTACCAGAAAAACTACAATGGGCATGTCAATCCTACTCAACTGTCATGTTAGTTTCGTGGAAAATAATCCCCACATGCCGTGAGTTTAAATCTAAATGGGAGGTAGAATAATAATATAATATTGCTAGTTACTTTTGTTTTCTAAATAAATGTTTAGTATATACGTCCATTAATTATTTGAATTAGAATCTAGAATTACCTTCTATTTGAATTAGATAATCCTACTCAATTGTTACCGAGCACGTGGTGGGCGTTGGTGGATGACACACACACGGTGGGGCCGATGATGAGGTAGTGCAGGGTGGGAATGAAAATTAGGGGGCGAAAATTACAAAATAAAATTTAGTGGAGTCAGCATTTGAAATTAGGGGTAAAAATTACAGAATTTGACCCAAAATATTAGAAAACTATGCTTTGACTTTATAAAAATTTCAATATTTTTATTTTATTCTCTTTATGACACTTTTAAATAGAGACTAAAATAAAAAAAGTAAAATTTTTAAGAGGCTAAAACATAATTTCCAAAATTTTTCATCCAATTATATAATTTTAGGGGGGCGGGGGCCACCCCTAGCCCCCCTAAATCCACCCCTAAGTAGTGGTCAATAGGGGTGACACATGGCAACTGGTGGTGGAAAATTCTGTCACTAAATAATATTGTGACAACACTAATTAGTGATGGAAAATTCTGTCACTAAATTCTAAGATAACTTATTCCAACTTTGTAACTTATTTGTGACGGAATTTTTACTAACTAGGGACGGAAATTTTCTGTAATAAGTTTCTAATTTCAAAGATAGCATATTCTAACTTTGTGATAGATTAGCGACGGAAATATTTCATCGCTAATTAGTGACCGAATTTAAAATTCTATCACTAATCAATTTGGGACGTAAATAATTCTTTACCTAATTTCTGTCACTAATTTGCTTTTTTTTTTTTTATAATGATGTCTTGAAAAAATCATAACCTGTGATTGAAAGAAATCATAACCAAACACTAACTCCCATGTCACAATTTTCACGAAAGATTTCAACTCAAACTTGTGCATTCTGCAAGGTTAATTTTGGAATGATTTTGAGTGTAGAGCACTTAAATTTGGACCTTTTTTTTTTTAATTACAAAATTTGGACCCTCTAGCTAGATGTAACATAGATGGTTCAAATTAAAATTTCTTCTACTATTATTTTTTTAAAAAATAATTGTAATGTGAACAAAATCTAAACCAAATATATAATCCTTTTATTGTCAGTTTTCAAAAAATTTATTAGCTGAAATTTTAAATCTGATTTTTTATTTATTTGATTAGGGTTTTCCTTTCAAATGTGAGTGTAAATGATTTTGCCCCTCATAACAAGTATGCTTATCAGCAACTTGTTATTGCTATAGAACTATATTTAGATAGGGCACATTGGTAAACCAGGTCCGTGATATCTGGAATGATTCTATTGTTGCACGCAGGTCCGATGGTTTTTTAATATATAAAATGAATATATATATATATATATACACACACACATATGTTTTTTTTTTTCCCCTTTTTTGTTTGCTAAGCAAAGGTATCTCCTCCTATTAGAAGCAATCATATTTAAGATATTGTCGGGTATTAGAGATATTAAGTGAAATATAACCAATTAAATTAGGAATTAGTTAGGACACTTGGTGACAGCCGGACATTTAGTTACGTGTAGCTAAGTTGTTATATTAGTACACCTCATTCCCCTTCTTCTATATATACTGTACACATATATGAATAGTGTTATAGAGCATTCCTCCATTCCTCTCATTCTCATCTATTTCGTTTATCCACTTTGAATTCCTTTTATGGTATTAGTGTACCGAACCAGGAATCATGAATCCGTCACTTTCATCCTCTTCTGCTCGTTCATCTTCAGTCTTCACCACAACAAAATGATGTGGTGACATTTTCGCATCTGATCTCTGTTAAGCTCGAACAGAGCAATTACCTTTTGTGGAAGCATCAGATCTATAAGGCAATTAAACAAATACAGAATTTTTGGATTGGCAGAAGCAGGATCATCTGCTCATGTCCTGGATGTCGTGCTCGATGTCAGAGAGTATGCTTACCAGAGTTGTTGGATGCAAGACCTCTCTTCAGAACTGGGAGAAGATCGAAACGCATTTCTCAGGGTAAAGCTAAGGTGCGACAGCTCAAGGCTCAATTAAAGAGTACAAAGAAAGGTAATCTGTCTGCAAATGCGCATTTGCTCCAGATTAAAGCGATTATTGATGCTCTTGCTGGTATTGGTCATTAAGTAAGCACAGAGTAGTGCAAAGGCTGTATTGAAAGGGAGAAGTGGGTTTTTTTAATTTGTTGTTTACCGCCATTTCTTCTTCTTCTTCTTCTTCGGGAGATTATGAAATTATTGGCATAGGTTATGTTTGATTAATGCTGGATTTTGCATTCTGATGGTGTCCACACAGAAAATGAGGAAGATTAAGAAGGGAAAAAACAGAGGATTTTGAGATCGGAGGTGTGGTGGCACAAAGCTTCACCTGCATATCATCCCATATCCCTCACCCTTCTCACTCTCATCGTTTCTTCCGACATGCACAAAGCTTATTTTTTTGCACCTGTATCAGCTCTCAAATATGAGCAAGTACTTCAATTTATTATGTGTCTCACACTGATCAGTTGGGAATTATGGAAGGAAGAAGCAGTCTGATGAACTCATCTAGAAGGAAAAATCTGCAGAAACAGTATAAATCATAATGCAATCTTCAAGTCTCCAAAGGATTCAGTGAATGATCAGTCATAAGGGAGAAGATTGGTCGGCCACCACATATCCGATCTCAACCTTCTCGCATTCTTGCCTCCTCCGATATCTGGCTCTTCGAGGCTAGTGAAGGAGGATGCGGCAGCAAAGTCGGAGCGTCTGAGCGGGCAATCCTGAAAAGTTCTTTTCTGTTGTTTTTTTATTCAGACGTTTTCTAGTAAAAAAACAGAAAAAAAAAATTGGGAAAATTTAAGTTAAATGCTTGCTAGCAAATTAATTTTAGTCAATACCGAAACTTACGGAAACTTTTTGAAACTTCACTGTATGCATGGTCAAAATAAAATTAATTTTGTGGGTGAAAAGGTAATGATCTTTTGTTTTTTTTTATTTATTTGTCTTGTAAATCTTGTGAATATATATATTTGTCTTGTAAATGGTCTAAATATTTTTAATCTCTAAATTTTGAATCTTCTTATTTGTCTTATAAATATTTTTATAATTTTTAATTCATAAAGTAATTTTTGTTCAATAATTCACGATATTAAGATGACACCGTAAAGCTTGAAAGGATGCCACAGTGTTTTGATCGATGGTGTTGTGGCTCTTGTTTATTTTTAGCAATTCGAAACCTTTAAATTTATATGCGTCTTCTTATATTACGAAAAGCTTAATCACAGTTATGTGTTTGGGATCACTTCTTGAATTCTAAAAGTGCTTATTCACACCTCATATTTGAAAAATTATTTTTGAATACTCAACGCTATTCCAAACTAGAGGAGAAAGAAGTAACTCATGGCTCTGTTAATTCATACGAAATACAAGTACGTAGCAATTAACACATGTAGGGAAGTGGCAGAAGCAGCCACATATATAGTTTATTATATTAGCTGGTGTAATCAAAGTAAAAAAAGTGAATTGAGAAAAGAATTAAAGGCTGCAATTGCCTTCCACTCTAATTTATTCTCAGCCTATGAGTGGAACAAACATATATATGTAAGTTGAAGTAGGAGATAATAATATATGTCTAGCAAGTAAGATTATCACCAGGAGCAATACCCAACTGAGAACAGTAACTGGTGTAATAATTAACACGAGCCTGAACAGTGGTGGGGTTAGCACCGTCACATTCCAGGCGGCCATTGATGGCTCTAATGGTGGCGCCGAACCCTTGGTTGAGGACAGGTCGTACATTCTGCATCCAGTACCATAGAGCCGTCTTGAATGCCACCACCGCATCATTCGCCACGGTTTCCGGCGCGTTCAGCCCATCAAACCCAATGCTCTCTCCGGCAGGTCCATAGTTGAAGTTCCACGACAGTTGAATGGGTCCACGACCGAAGTATCCTTTGTTGGGGTTGCATGGGTACTGTGTGACAGTTTCATCACAGTAATCCTGAGATGCACCGTTGATCTCTTCTATGTAGCAAAAATCTGCGTGTGAGCAAGCATGTTATGTTATGTAATGAACTCATAATCATGATCATTATTAATTAGTGAATTGAATGACAAACAAAGTAACTCACGTCCAGTTTCGTGGGTGAAATGGGCGAAAGCAGCAGCGATCTCGCGTTTGGAGTCGTCGGTGGAGGCGAGGTTGCCGAATTGAGAGTAGGAATTTTGAGCGTCTAGGAAGGCAGCTCGGGTGTAGAAGTTCTTGCCGGCACAGCTGGCGTCGGCCTGGTCGATGATAGAATTGAAGAACTCAGGCGTGACGATGTCGGCAACGGAGGCTTGAGAGGTTGGGGACTGAGAGGCAATTAATATGCCTGCAACTGCCAATAAAATGGTCAGCTTCACCATTTTCATTTTTGAGTGTTTGGTCGGAGATGTGGTGATGATGATCCTAGCTTGGCGTATATATAGGATATATTTTACCCTGTCCTTACTTAGAAGGGAGTTGAGTTTCATTCCGCGTTCTTTCTAGAAAGTAGAATGCGGTGTTGCTTCATTATTCTCAAGTATGCGGTTTTGTTTGACTGTTTTTTTCTTTTTTAAAGTTACAAGGAAAGCTAATAACGGCCTTGAGTTATTATTGTTTGACTTTGGTAATTATGTTTGAGTTTTAAACATGTCAAAGTTCAACCATAACTGCGTCAAAGTTCATCCTTTTGCTCCCGGCCTAAACAGGTCCAAAAAATCCGTACACTTTGATTTTTTGTGACACAGTGGAAAATAATTTTTCTTGGCTTTAATTAAATTAACAAAACAAAAATTAAAGTCATACTAATAAGTGTTATTGTTATTCATTCATGTACTGATTAAAAAGTGTTTTCCCTTCACGCATTGAGTAATTGTTACGTCATCCTTTTATGAAACAATTTAAGAGAAGATTCATTAAACAAATTTTTGGAGGCAAGAATATCAACAAAAATTATGTAAGAAACCTTCAAATTGAGACTCAAACCGGAAGGTTTGCCCAAAAAAAAAAAAATCGTAAGTGGGGAATAATGAGGATTGACTTGGTTGAAGATTTCGAAGTGGCCGGCGGGACATGTACGATGTTGTGGTCAACCCAGTGATATTTATTATTTCTGTTAATGGCCGGGAAAAGTCACCACAAAAACGCGTTGAACTGCGAAGTATTATCATCATATTGGTTAATTTCAACGACCCGAAGCCGCTCTTTAAGACTAATTCTCACCACATCCTCCCCCACATCTTAATTAATAGCAAACCAAACTTTAAAGTACTCCCTCGAATTATTAATATAAGGGCCCAATTAATTTATTTAGAGAGATTGAAAAAACTACACAAGTTATTATTTAATCACAGTAATGTATCATTAGATTATATATTATTTTATAAATCAAATAAGTTAATTTTTTAAAAAATAAATATAAATGATTTCATATAACTTATTTAACTTCTTTAATCCTTTAAAAAAATTCAATGGCTCTTATATTATATTAAGGGTGTGAGGTAGTATTTTGTATGATATGTGATCTAAACTATTTTACAATATACTTTCTCTTTATCTATTTTATAAACTTCTCTGTCCTTTATAGTCCCTTGTCCTTGAATATTATCTTTAAATTTGAGAATATGCTATTTTAAGCTTTATTTTAGTTTTGTCAAGGCAGTTATTACTTATTACGTTTTTTCTAACTTTACTCCTTAACTGTATTTATTGCATGTATTGTCTCTCTCTTATTTATCCTCTTTACAAATAAGGGCATAGTTGGGAAAAAAAATTATTATTCTTAACTAATTTTAACTATTTTCTTGATAAACACAAATCAATTATTTGATACATATATTTAGGGACAGAGGGAAGTATTTTATAAGAAACAGCTAACCAAATAATGCAAGTTAAAAAAAAAAAAATTGGTCAAAGACAACAAATATGAAAAAATTGTAACTTTTTTCCTCAAAAATACCCTTATTTATAAGAAAAGATGGAATAAATAAGAGACAGAATAAGAAAAGTAGAAGGGGGAAAAAAGATATGGGGAAAAGAGAAAACGTGTGCTAAAGAGAGAGTGTATAAATACAATGAAATTAATATGAATAATTTAATGAAGGTAAAATGAGAAATTAACAAAGAAAATTTAAGACATTATTTAAATATCTCTTATAAATAGAAGCAAGCTATAAGTGGTAGTTGTTTCTTAATTCCCTTCGTTCATTTTTATAATAAACCCTTAACCGAATAACTAACATAGATGATTAAAGCCACGGCTGAGGATAATAAATATGCAAAAATTGCAAAAAAAAAATATAAAATATATTTATTTATGAGGACATATATAGGGAATAAGAGAGAGAATAAGGAAATTATTATAATAAAAGGATTGTAGAAGAGAGAGAATAAAAAAATTAATATTGAAAAAATGATAAAGATGATTGCATAAGAGAGGGAATGTGTGGGGGAGAGAGTCTTAGAAATATAAGCAATAAAACAGGGGCAAAATGGGAAAATAATAGGAAAAATTTAAGACATTCTTAGAATGTTTCTTATAAATAGAATCATGGTATGTGTAGCGGTTATTTCATATCAAAAGGAATGGAGACTATAAAAAGTTATTACTTCCTCCCGTCCTTTGTGCCTGTTTGGATCCTCTTATTTTTAGCTTATTTTTTTCCTTATAAGCAGAAGCTAGGCCAAACAGATTTTTATAAAAGGTAAAGGTGCAAAAATGCACATATGCTTAGCCCTCAGGAGTGTCCAACACCAAATGTTTTTTAGAGGTGCGAAAATACACATGAACTCTCAAAATAGTTGCAAAAATACCATAACTGTAGCTTATATTAACTGACGTTACTTGCAATATGAAAATACCAAAATGCCCCTAAACTTAAAAAAAAAAAAAAAAAAAAAAAAAAAAAAAAAAAAAAAAAATCCCCTCTGGCAGTGGACTCATCCTTTGCGTTTACCTTGCAGATAAAGAGAACAACCATCGTCAGTTCGTGCCGGAGAACAATCGTCGCTAGAGAACAACCATGCAGGGCTAATAGACTCTCTTCTCTAATTATCCCAACAGCCATCTAACAACCACGTAGGGCTAATCGGAACGCCATTAGATTTTGTTGTAATTTTTTCTTTTTTGAGATTTCAGGTTTGTGAATCAAATAAACATATCAAAGTGATAGGGCAAAACTTTACAGCCTAAAAACTTCGCAAGTGTACGGGCCATATCAAGTAATAAAGTGATAAGAAAAGTATCGTTCCCACGAGGACTTGGTATCACAAACTTCGGTTAAGCATTAATTTTACAATTTCGTTTAAGTTGAACCAAGTTGAATGTAATTAAGAGAAAATAAAATAAAATCAAAATAAACAAACTACCACAATAATAAAATGAGCAACCCAGAGTTACTAATCCCTTATTAGTTTCATAAACCTTGTTTTCACTAATTTAATTAGCCTTAATATCAATTTTGTTAATCTCGAGTATAAATAGCTATAAGTGCCTGTTGGTCCACTTACAACCCTCTCTTGAGAATAACTTATTATGTCTAACATAGTTACTCAAGAGGCAACAAAAATCGAACACACACTTCAACAATTATATGGGGCCATTAGGTATATGTCTATCCTAATCGTAAATTAAATCGTAATCTAATCTCATACTACCTAATCTCATAGCCTAATTAAAATCCCATTCGTCAAGGTAAATCCTAATTCTCAAATTCATATTCAATGATGGCCAGTCACTAATAGATAAATCTGAACAAGATTAAATAACCAAAATTAATATTAGTCATAACTAATTAATAAAAACAAAGTCCAATCCACACCTATAAGTTCAAAGTTCCTCTAGGTTGCAAAGAGAAATTAGCCAAACATGGCTTTAACAAAAAATCAGAGCACAGAGAAATTCAGAGTTCAAAGTTATAAATCAAAACAAGAAATCAAACTCAACAAAGCCTCTTCCTCAGCTTTCATGCTCTGCTCTGCGCCTCCCTTTCCAACGGTTGTGAAGACGAGGCTCGCCGGCGACCGTGGTAGAGAGTGATGCCGCCGGCGAGAGGAAGATGGTGGACAAATGTTAGATATGATTAGTTTTGATGATGTCTTATATAGATGCCATTATTAAAAGCAAAAAGATTGAGTAATATAGTTATCTCCTCATTGACTAACGCGTATTTAATGTAGATTAGTCCAAGTTGAATTATAGATCAAGAAGGAGATAAGAGATTACTGAAAAGAAGAAATTGGAGAAAATGTCAAGTTCAAGAAGAGATATTGAAGAAGGTAGAACTTGCGAGAGAATGATGAAGCCAAGTTAAATTATGAAGAATGATCAAGAGAAGAAAAGAAAGAAAGAGTTGAGTTATAGAGATTCATCAAGGAGAAGATAAGAGTTCACAGCAAAAAGAACTTGCAGAGGATGTCAAGGAAGCAAGAAGTTAATTTCAAATTGGGATGTTAAGTTCAAACTAAGAAGCTAAGTTCAAATTGATATGTTAAGTCCAAAGAAGAAAGAAAGAGTTAAATTATGGAGATTGATCAAGATGGGAGATACAAGATGGAAGAACTTGATAAAAGGAATGAGAATATCATTATACAAGTTCCAAGATTGATTCTAGAAGTCTCCATGATCAAATGGGAGTTGGAATGGGTCAATTTGGAGTTAAAATACGTAAAGGGAGCTTCCGGACTGATATAACTCGAGTCATGAGGTTGCAACTCGAGTTAACCACTCATTACAGCGTTTCGAGTTTTCGGACTGATATAACTCGAGTTATACTAAGTAACTCGAGTTGTGTAACTCGAGTTATCACTAAAAACTCGAGTTAAGGTGTATATCAGCAACTCTGTTCACCTCTGTTTCACGTTTCAGCTGAGCGAGGTCTGGTATTTTGATGATATCTCTCAAAAAAAAGATCGGATTGAGGTGAAACCAGTGGCATATGAAACTAGACTCCCAATGCGTCATTTTGATATATAATCCAAGTCCAAAGGAGTTCAGATGAGGGAGATATTAATTCTACAAGTTGGATCCTAATTTCACGCCACACTGCTGACCAACCTTTGGTGTTTTGAGTGTATCTCACAAAATACAAATCGGATTGAGCTGAAATTGGTGGCATATGAAAGTAGACTCAAAGGGCTTTCCAGAAATATTTGAACCAACTAAAACGGAGTTTAGACCATGGATATATGGCCTTCGAAAGTTACTATCAGTTCAAGATGGTTCAAGAATGCTCAACATACAATGAGTTTGAAATGAGTTGTTAACTCGGCTTGGATAACACAAGTTAGGACTGGAAACTTGAGCCAACATCAATCAGAGAGGCAGACAGAGAAGAATGAATATTGAGAAGAGATTTTAACTCGAATCAACAAAGTAGCAGAGTACTATTCACAACGTCTCCGAGAATTCTGAAATTAATGTTATCAATTGATTACTACTTGCTATACTCTTCAATGTTATTAATAATCTTTGTGAGGAAGTTTCAGTTGATCAAAAGCTCGGATTGAGGATCAATGACAATGCTAACAAGCATAAGTGAATGAACTAGTTTAACTCGAGTTGGGCAAGATAACTCGAGTCTTCAGACAGAAAGCAATCAGAATGTTGGCGCTCAAACATAACTCGAGTTACGAAGGGTAACTCGAGTTACGCAACTCGAGTCACATGGAATAACTCGAGTCAACCTCCCTGCTTCAGAAAATCACCGTTGTCCGAAATCTCAAAATCATTGTTTGTGATTTCATTAATCCTTACCATTACTCATTACTATTTCTAATCATCTTTAATCAGTTTGTTAATGAGTTTTCAGATGATTATGTGAAGGATTAACATCGGATTACGAAAAGCATATGATTATGTCAGAAGCTCCAACGGTCATATTCTAAGAAGCTCAACTGAAGAATTGCTCTAACGGTCGAATACTATTGGTTAGCTATAAAAGGAGAAGTATTCAAGATAGAAGATGTGGGAGATAAGAGCTTACACGTCGAAATGCCAAATTTCGAATCAAACATTTAGCTCACACGCTCTGTTCTCAATGATCATATAGTTTACCTTAGAGAGTGAGATTATTTTGTACTTCAAGTGTTTATTCATTTACTCTTTTAGAGAGAACATTTCGAGTGTTAAATCATTGTAAGAATCTCAAGTCGTGGGACTTGGAGATTGGGTTATCAGGTTACAACTTGTAAGGGGGAGTGTATCCTAGTGAGAGGATAACTTCGAGTACAGAGTGTGTAACTGATTGAAAGGAGTATCTCAGTGAGAGATTCGGCTTCACAAGTGCCTGGGTGAACTTGTGCGTTTGTATAGGCTTCTCTTGTGCCCGGTTAAACAAGAGGATAGTGAATTGGAAATCTCAAGCGGAGCTTGGGGACCTGGACGTAGGTCAAGGATTGGGCCGAACCGGGATAAATCATAGTTTGCATATTCTCTTCCCTTATCTCTTATATTCTCGGCATATATGTTTGAATGACTGTTTATTGTTCTATAAATCATTCTTGTCATACAAACTAATTTCACCTGATTGCGAAAAGATTTTCAAAGTTATCGAAAGTTTTATCGGACACCCAATTCACCCCCTCTTGGGTGATAGCCAGTCTAATGCAGATGGTGGCTGTGGAGGACCGGCGACGCACAACTCTCTAAACCTCGCTGTGTCTGATTTTCTTTTTCAATTCGTGCTCTCGCCTCTCTGAAAAATGCCGCCCCTGCTCTCCAGCGAAAAAAATATATCAATGTCGCCTCATCCTTTGTAGCTTTTAGGTCTTTAGTTTTCCATTTCAATTGCGGGGCCCACATCCATTCCAAATTGCCAATTCAATTTCCGCCTCAATCAATGTCATACCTCCTGATACTTTGATTATGAAAAAAAAACAAAAATTATATATTTAAAATAATAATAATAATTAAAACATAAACTTGTTTGTTTTTCTTTTTTTTTTTTTTCTTTTTCTTTTTCTACCTTATATCATTATAATTTATTTATTCTTATATATAAACCTAAATATTTCTATTTAATTAAAATTGAGATATTTGTAATAAAATCCCCTAAATAATGTGCCAAATTGATATCTTATCAAAATCTCAAATAAATCTTTTTAAATTAGTAATAATGACTTCTCAAATACATCAAAATATATCTTAAATCTATTAAAAATGAGAAGTCATCATAAAGGTTTTTGAAGAAAAAAAAAAAAAAAAACAATCCATAGATTCTTCCTCTCCCTTTCGCTTTATCCCTTTCATTTTTCTGTGTTCCTCAATGATTTTCCAAATGAAAACATTTGCTATCAACCCTAAATTTAATTGACTTCAGCTAAGAATAAATCATTTGAATCATCCCCTGAGATCCTAACCGACCCCTACCCCCTTCCGAATTCAAAAAATATGAAGCACCAAGAAAATCAATGGATGTCCTTAGAAAACGGTTCCAGACAACAATTCAAATATAGAGTACCTGAAAATTTTGCCTTCCTCGAATTCCATGCTACGGGAATGTTGAAATTGGATCCATTAAAACCCTAACATCAACGATCTTCACTTCGTTCTAGAATCTCCACGTCTCTAACTTGAGGGAAAGTTGTAGCTGAAGCTCATAGAATCGGAGAGCGAGTGAATCAAGAGTGAGGGTGGTGGCGGTAGATGCAGATTCGAGTGTGAAATTGAGCAAAGTCCAGTGGCGTCGGGGTGGTTCACTAGGGCGGTCGTCTTAGGACAGCGATCTGAATCATAGATGAAAGGAAGGGGGAAGGAAGGGTTGCAAGGAGACTGAAGTGAGTTGGCTACGCCCCGTTGGTGGTTGAAGTTGCCATTGGAATTTGAGATGAAAATGAGAGATGGAGAGGGAGCGATGCTCAATTGCTTTGTTTTTTAATCAAAGAAGACAAGGGCATTAATGGAAATTAGAAAACTTAGGCATTTTTATTTTTTTAATAGTGTGGGCCCCGCATCAAAAAGTAACGTCAGTTAACAGAAGCTAACTATTATGGTATTTTTGCACCTATTTTGAGAGTTCATGTGTATTTTCGCACCTCTTAAAAGCATTGGGTGTTGGGCGCTCCTGAGGGCAAAGTACATGTGCATTTTTGCACCTTTACCCTTTTATAAAAGCTCTTATAATAAAAAGAGCTTTTTTTTTCTATATGAAGAAAAAAGCAATAAATTCACTACAAAAAAACGTCCATTTGTAGCGGTTAAAATGGCGTATTTGTAGCATTTTTTACCGCTACAAACAACAGTGTTACAACAACCACAACAAAATACGTCGTTGCAAGCTATTTTGTAGCGGTTATGATAACCCGCTACTACACACAACTTAACCGCTACTTTCACTATAGCAGTTTCAGGCTACTGCTACTATATAAGGCTAGGATGACGTCGTGTGTAAAGAATTTGTAGTGGTGGACCAATTGCTACAATATGAAATTAACCAATATGTAGCGGTTAAATAACTGCTACTAAATACACCACCAAATTCTTGAAAATGGCAGAAAAAATTGGTAGCGGTGCAATGACCACTACAAAAGAGGCTCCAAATTGCAAATTATAGTGTAGCGGTTATATAACCGCTACAAAGCATTCCCGATACAAGGCCTCAAAAATTGTGTCCACAAGAGAAAGGTCTCTGCACCTTTATAAGGCATTCTTCGTTTTCCAGTCCAATCGATGTGGTACTTCTCAATAATTGTAACAGCCCAAACGCTCGCTTGTGGATATTGTTAGGTTTGGCATATAAGGCTTCATGATTTTATTTTCAGCTGGAGTTTGTTAGGCCCATCAAAACGCGTTCACAAGGGAATGGTCTCCGCACTCTTATAAGGTATCCTTACTTCACCTTTCCAGTCCATGCAAGACTTCAAAATCCACCCGCTTGGGCCTAGCGACCTTGCTGGCGCAACGACATGAGCCCTAGCGCTGATACCAACGGCAACAGCCCGAGCGCTCGCTTGTGCATATTTTCCTCTTTGGCACACAACGCCTCACGGTTTTGTTTTTAGATGGGCCTTGTTAGATCCATCAAAACATGTTTACATGGGAAAGTTCTCCACACCCTTATAAGGCATGCTTTGTTCTCCTTCCCAGTCAATGTGGTACTTTACAATAACTGTAACTGCCAAAGCACTTGAATATGGATATTGTCTGCTTTGACACCGAAGGCCTCACGGTTTTGTTTTGCGTTGGGCTTCGTTAGGCCCTTCAAAAGGCATCCACAAGGGAAAGGTCTCCGTACCCTTATAAGGAATGCTTTGTTCCCCTTTCGAGCCAATGTGGGAGTTCACAATCCACCCCTTGGGGCCCAGTGTCCTCACTAGCGCAACGTCTGGAGCCTAGGCTCTGATACCAACTGTAACAGCCCACGCGCTCGCTTGTGCAAATTGTCCACTTTGCACACAAGGCCTCAAGGTTTTGTTTTCGGTTGGGTTTCGTTAGGCCCATCAAAAGGCGTCCACAACGAAAAGGTCTCCACACCATTATAAGGCATACTTTGTTCGTCATCCCAATCAAAGTGGTACTTCATAATAACATTAACAACCAAAGCGTTCAGTTATAGATATTATCCAGTTTGGCACACAAGGCCTCACAATTTCATTTTTGGCTGGGCTTCGTTAGGCCGATCAAATTGCGTCAAGATGGGAAAGGTCTACGCACCCTTATAAGACATTTGTCATTTGCCTTCCCAATCAATGTGGAACTTCATAATAATTGTAGCAGCCCAAGCGCTCACTTGTGCATATTCTCCACTTTGGCACACATGGCCTCACGATTTTGTTTTTGGCTGGGGTTTGATAGGCCCATCAAAAAGCGTCCACAAGGGGAAGGTTTATGTACCCTTATAAGGCATCCTTAGTTCGCCTTTCCAGTCCATGCAAGACTTCACAATCCGCCCCTTTGGGGTCCAGCGTCCTCACTTGCGCAACGACTCAGCCTAGCTCTGATAACAACGGTAACGCCCCGGCACTCGCTTTTGGATATTATCCACTTTAGCACTCAAGACTTCACGATTTTGTTCTCGGTTGGGCTTCGTTAGGCCCAACAAAAGGCGTCCACAAGGAAAATGTCTCCACACCCTTATAAGGCATGCTTCGTTTGTCGTCCCAGTCAATGTGCTACTTCACAATAACTGTAAGAGGCAAAGCGCTCGCTTGTGGATATTGTCCGCTTTGGCACACAAGATCTCATGGTTTTATTTTAGCTAGGCTTCGTTAGGCCCATCAAATGTGTCTATAAAGGAAAGGTCTTTGCACCCTTATTATAAGGAATTTTTTGTTTGCCTTCCCAATCGATGTGGTACTTCACAATAACTATAGCAGCCCAAGCGTTCGCTTGTGGATTTTCTCTGCTTTGGCACACATGGCCATACGATTTTGTTTCAGCTGGGCTTCGTTACGCCCATCAAAACACGTCCAAAAGGGAAAGGTCTATGTACCCTTATAAGGCTTCCTTTGTTCGCCTTTACTGTCCATGCAAGACTTCACAATCCACCCCTTGGGTCCCAGCATGCTCGCTAGCACAACGACTTAAGCCCTGGCTCTGAGACCAACTGTAACAATTCAAGGGCTCACTTGTGGATATTGCCAGCTTTCGCACACAACGCCTCACGGTTTTGTTTTCGGCTGGGCTTTGTTAGGCTCATTAAATTGGGTCCATAAGGGATAAGTCTTCACACCCTTATAAGGCATTTTTCATTTTCCTTCCTAGTCGATGTGGTACGTTAGAATAACTGTAACAGCTCAAGCGCTCGCTTGTGAATATTGTCTGGTTTGGCACACATGGCTTCACAAGGGCTTCGTTAAGACCATCAAAACACGTTGACAAGATAAAGGTCTTTGCACCCTTATAGGCACCGTCTATTTGCTTTTCCAGTCAATGTGGACTTCACAATCCACACCCTTCTGGCGTAACGACTCGAGCCGTGGCTCTAATACTAATTGTAACAACTCAAACGAACGCTTGTGGATATTGTTCGCTTTGGCACACAAGGCCTCATGGTTTTTTCTGTGGTTGTGCTTTGTTAGGCCCATCAAATTGCGTCCATAAGATAAAGGTCTTCGCACCCTTATAAGGCATTTTTCGTTTGCCTTCCCTATCGATGTGGTACTTCAAAATAATTGTAACAGCCCAAGCGCTCGCTTGTGGATATTGTCCACTTTAGCACACATGAACTCATGGTTTTGTTTTCGACTGGGCTTCGTTAGGTCCATCAAAATGCGTCCACAAGGGAACGGTTTCCATATCCTCATAAGGCATGCTTCGTTCGCGTTTCAAGTCGATCTGCAAGTTCACAATCCACCTCCTTGGGGCCCTACGTCCTCGCTAGCACAAAGTCTCGAGCCCACGCTCTGATACCACCTGTAACAGCCGAAGCACTCGCTTGTAGATATTGTTCGCTTTACCACCCAAGGCCCCATAGTTTTGTTTACAACGGGGCTTTGTAAGTCCCATCAAAACACATCCGAAAGGGAAAGGTGTCTGCACCATTATAAGGCACGCTTCGTTCACCTTTCCAGTAGATATGGGACTTCACAATCCACTACCTTGGGACCCAGCGTCCTCGCTGGCCCAACGTTTTAAGCCCTAGCTTTGATACCAATAGGAATAGCCCAAGTACTCGTTTGTCGATATTTTCCGCTTTTGGACACAAGGCTTCACGGTTTTGTTTTCAACTAGGCTTTGTTAGGCCCACCAAAACGCTCCAGCAAGGGAATGGTCTCTACACCCTTATATGGCATGTTTCATTCGCCTTTCCAGTCGATGTGGGAGTTCACAATCCACCCCCTTAGGGCCCATCAAAATGCATCCAAAAGGGGAAGGTCTTCGCACCCTTATAAGGCATGCTTCATTCGCCTCACAAAAAGGGGCATATTTGCGAGGGAATATTGGTTCCCTCACAAACCTCACAAAAAGGGGCATATTTGTGAGGGAATATTAGATCCCTCGCAAAATGGCAGCCATTTGGCCGCCAAATATCCTCCATTTTGTGAGGGAACTATGGTTCCCTCGCAAAAAAAGGCATATTTGCGAGGGAGTCTTGGTTCCCTCGCAAAAAGGGGCATATTTGCGAGGTAATATTGGTTCCCTCGCAAAAAGCCTCCTCCTTTTTGCGACGTAAAATTGCCATATACCCAGGCAGAGACACACGAGAGGAAAACGCAGAGATGGAGAGCACAGCGCCGCGAACCACGTCCCGACCTTGGATCTTCTTCTTCCACCTACACTACCTCCATCGTCCCATCAACCACTTCGGCCACCCTCCACCGTCACCTCCGTGCACCGCCGCCACCACCGACCTTAGTCGTCGGAAAATAGAACCAGCGCCGTGGTTGAGAAGAAGAGGACGATAGCTGAGATGCGAGACTGATAGAGACCTCCGGACCTGGAATCCCGATCCTCCTCGCCATCATCCCCGATTTCCTCGAACCAGATCCGCCGTCGCTCTTGCTCTTCTTCTCCCTTGGTTCCGCCGTTGTTTAGGTATGCATATTCTAAGTTAGCTAATGTTCTGTACTGAAGATTTATTAATTAAGTGAAGGGGGAGTAGCAGTAGAATTAGGGATGTTGATAGGAGTAGAACAAAGCACAGATTGGGATATGGTGCTGTGTATATTTTTCCTGCTCTGTTCGAATTTATTTGAGCTATTTTCTCAGTTTAGGAACGATAAAGTAATATTGCCTTGGTTTTTGCTATCAAAGTCTGTTATATCCTTGATAAGATGACACTTTGAGACCTACTTCTGTATTTATGGCGGCAATATCTGATGTTTATGTTTTAGTTTGTCAGCTTGGCTACTCTGCTGACATCTGTGTTGTTTTTCTGGGTTTGTATTGTCTCTTATTCTGATTTTTTATATGAATGTGCTTTAATTTTAATTCTTAATAGTACCTCAACCCATAATTTCATACTTTTGAACATTCTTTATCAGATGCCTCACAATGCTTTAAAACTGGATTATTAGAAAACTGTTGCATCTGTATATTATATTATTTCAGATTCCATGCTTGCGGTCATGCTGGTGCTGCGTAGACTCTTAAGGATTGGGATTAAATGCTTTTTAGTGCATTACTGAAAGAAGTCTTTTTCTTTTCCCAGGAATCAAATGACTTATGCACAGCAAACTTGGAAACGATTTTTTCTCCTACTTATGAGTCCATTGAAGCTCACTCTGAACACTATGCTGACAATGATGCAGGTATAACTGATGTTAGTGTACATTGAACACAAAATTTTCCCCTTGTCCTTGATTTGATGCACAAGAAGTAAACTGCTCTTATGCTTTTCTGCACAAAGTCCTAAATAATTAGATTTATTACTCAGCAGAGTCAATTGCTTAAAAAATATCTGTGATTATCTCCACTTCATTTTCTGCTTTTTTATAGCTGTACAAGAGTGTGATTCTTTTGGTTTGACTGTGGCTTTGGTGGGGTTGTTTTAATATTTTCAGATGGAAGAGAATGCTTTCATATTTTGTGATTTTTCATTCATTAAAAATTGCATAAATTGTGAAGATGCACCTTCGGCAGCTTCACTATTCTACTCATTTACGCAGAATAAAATCTTTATCATATAGGATATATCCCATGAAAATTTATTTCTTGTTGAGTTATTTCTGTAGCTATGTCCTGCATCACATTATTCACCATATTGCTAGTTGCCTGGGTCCTTTCTCATTTACTGTTATGAATTAGGACTATTGTTCATAGGATGTAAGTCTGTCTTAATGGGGGCAGGGCCCTGTCTTGTTTTTCAACTACTACTACTTGTACTAGGAATTAGGATCAATAATCAAGAGGTGTAACTTTTGTTGGTTTTCCATGTACTGCATTTATTCTGCTTATTTTCTTTAAAGAGAATGTATATAGACCATACTTGATAAGCATGGGTGATGTGGCAAATTAAACTTTCTTCAGCTACTGTGAAAAATTTGAATGCCATAATCCCCAAAAATCTGGGTATTCATCTGCATGAAATGTTGATCATAAATCAGTAAAACCTTTCACAGGTATTTTTTTTTTGGGAGAACTACAATCCATGTGTATGGTCATCCATGAGCCTTACTGATGTTTTGCACTTTTATTTAATTCAATATCTTTGGATATGGGCTATGTGGCTTGATCACCAATGTATTGTGAGTTTTATTTGCTATTTTATCGGGCCTCCTATAGGTTAACTATCATTAGAGATTGTCAAAGAATCTGATGAGAGCATGTAGCTTGTGGAAAAATAGCTTTTGCATTTTTTTCCCTCCCTTTGTGTATCTGATGAAAAATTCTGCTGAATATTTTGGTAATTTCCTTACCTCTGACAAGTCTTTGTCCTCTGTGCCATGAAGTATATGGATAAACCTCCGGAAGGAAAGCATTCTACTAAATGATTGGGCAAGAAGGTACCTGAAGAATCAGAATTTGTAACGTGGAGAGATGATGTCATTGTTCCTTGTGGAAAACCAGTGTCATCAAGAGTCAAGACTTCTGAGCTCATGTACAACGAGTTTATTGTTTATAATACTGCTCAAGTAAGTTTTCAAGCTTTGGTTATGTTGTTCGTCTTACCATGCCTGTGAAACAAAAGCCAGTATACTCGTAAATTTTCAATATTTTCTAGTAGTATAAAATGGATTGGTATGCTGATTTGTTCATGCGAATTAATTTTAATTTGTCATGGAATTGTTATGTGGACAACTTGAAGCCGTGATGAATGACATGATTTGCCTTGATTATCATTCCATTAATTGCTATGATTGGAACTTCTGATGGGACAAAACAAAAATGGAGAATTCTTGTGTTTCCTTGTTTAGTTTAGTTCTTTGTAGGCACACTTTGCCAGTTAGTTAAACGTTGATAAACAATGCACTTGCGCAATGCTCTATTATTATTTTGGGTCTAGTCGATGGTAATTAATGCCCGAATTAAGGGTTATATATTTTGGAGAGAGGCGCATGAGATTAAATTTGGGATTATTTTGTGCAGGTTAAGATGCAGTTCTTGTTGAAGGTGAAGTTTCATCACAAGAGATGAGGATGGGAAGTAATCAATGTAGATGTCAAGCATTTTGAGTATTCACTTTTAGGAGTCTGTGATATGCCAGGACTTTGTGAATATAGGATTCTCTTTATGGTGATGAAGGGTCTCATTTTGGGTTGACTTAGAGACCTTCAACTTGTGATTTCTCTCTCTTTTTGGTTGTAAGGGCCCGGGATGAAGTTGAATGAAACCATTCAGAAATTTGAAACCCTTGTATAAGTTCGTCCTTAGGTGGTGGTGATGGATATGAGGTGTTTGTGGGGCTCCTGAATGCACAAGATTCTCTTATATAGTTATATGTGGCTTGCATGTGTCATATGTCAAAGCTGACCCTGTTAACTGATGTTGATAACATCATGAGATGATTAGGTGTATATAAAATCTTCCACGTTAATTCTTATAATTTGTAATATTTTGTTTTTGCTATGTAAACTCTTATGATTGTTACAATTTATTTTTATGATATACAAGTCTTTTTATTTTCTAATTTTCAATTTTTTTATGTAATTATTTTACTTTTTTCTGATTTTTATATTTTTTTAAAAAAATAAATTGGAATTTGCGAAACACTTTTCCCTCTCAAATTTCAGGATTTACGAGGGAAAATTCTTCAAAATCCAGAATTTGCGACGAAAAAAAGCATTTTTCCGTCGCAAAAGTGATTTGCAAGGCCAATTTTTGCAACCGACCTTATTTCGTCGCAAACCAGTTTTGCGATGGAAAATAGCTTTTTTGCGAGGGAATTTTTCCGCTGCAAAAACCAGTTTTTTTTTGTAGTGTAACTTTCCAATTTCGGTTGATTGATTCTGCTGATACTACGGGATTCTCCAAATCTTAACTTCGATCCTCTGTATCTTCTCATTCCATATGTCAGCAATCTAACCATCGTCTAATAACCTGCACTTAATTTCCTGAAATAGCCTCGAGAAAAAGTCAGAACATATGATGCATAGCATTGCTTCACTTCCGCTGCTATAGCATTAGGGTTGCATTGTATTGCGGCTTGTTATGGCTGACCCGATATTATAGCATTGTATCGGCTATGCTATGTGCTTTTCACATAAAACCTCAAACTTGTTCTTTTCGTATGCACATGTATGGGATGCTTATACAATTACCATAGTTTGAGATTTACCCTACATTTCCCTATATGCGTGAATTATGACATATTTGCTCAGATTAGATGCATTTAAGCTCCTATTCACCATTAAAAAAAACAGTCACACAATATAAACAAAACATGGCATAAATAGTACTCATCACCCATCAAAACGCATCCACAAGGGAAAGGTCTCCGCACCCTTATAAGGCATGCTTTGTTTACCTTTCTAGTAGCTGTGGTACTTCAAAATAACTATAACAGCCCAAGCGCATGCTTATGGATATTGTCTTCTTTAGCACACAAGGGCTCCCAGTTTTGTTTTCATCAGGGCTTCGTTAGGCCCATCAAAAGGCGTCGACAAGGGAAAGGTCTTCGCACCCTTTTAAGGCATGCTTCGTTTGCCTTTCCAGTCGATGTGGTACTTCACAATAACTGTAACAACCAAAGCGCTCGCTGGTGGATATTATCCGCTTTAGCACACAAGGGCTCACGGTTTTGTTTTTGGTGAGCTTCATTAGGCCCATCAAAAGGCGTCGACAAGGGAAAGATCTCTGCACCCTTATAAGGCATGTTTTGTTCGCCTTTATAGTCGATGTGTTGCTTCACAATAAATGTAACAGGCCAAGCACTTGTCGGTGGATATTGTCTGCTTTAGCACACAAGGGCTCACGGTTTTGTTTTCGGCTGCACTTCATTAGGCCCATCAAAAGGCGTCAACAATGGAAAGATCTCTGCACCCTTATAAGGCACGCTTCGTTAGCCTTTCCAGTCGAGGTGGTACTTCACAATCCACCCCTTGCGGCCCAGCGTCCTCGCTGGCACAATGACTTGAGCCCTGGCTCTGATACCAAATGTTACAGCCCAAGCGATCGCTTGTGAATATTGTCCTCTTTCCCCACAGGTTTGTTTTCGGCAGGGCTTCGTTATGCCCATCAAAACGCATTCACAAGGAAAAGGTCTCCGCACCTTTATAAGGAATGTTTCATTCGCCTTTCCAGTAGATGTGGTACTTCACAATAATTGTAACAGCCCAAGTGCTCGTTTATGGATATTGTCCACTTTAGCATACATGGGCTCACGGTTTTGTTTTTCTAAGCCCGACCCAATTGTACCAAGGCCAGGGCCGGCCCTGGGCCTGGAAGTTGCTATTTCAAATTTTAACTATTTTTCCTCCATATTTTTTTCAAAGAAATATAATTAGTAAATTACAATAATTAAAGTTTTAATTTATCAAATAAATATTGTCAATATTAATATCCAAACAACATGAATCATCCTACAAATAAACACATTCACTAATTCATAATCAAAAGCAAACTATTGTCCACAAATAACTCACATAAAACATAAGAAGCATATCACTAAGCAACATTAGTACGATGACTATCACTATCATCTTCTTCGCCACCATCATCAATTTCAAAGATATTTGATTGTGCTTCACTTTGAGTAGTAGACTCTGCTTCATGAGTAAGAATATCATGATTTTTTTCTCCCGCATCATGAATACATCAAGTTTAGGCAGATTGTGTTAGTTCTCTATATGTGTTTTGATTATGATTAACCTTTGGAAACAATGTATGTATAATGATTTAGGCAAAATGACTCCAACTCTGTCAAAAATATGGATTTATCAGTAAAATCCTTTGCTGTCAGATTGGCTCAAGCCAATGTTTATAGACTCGAGTCAATCCCTTTGTATCTATTGCCAAAATGACATATTGACTCGAGCCACCAAAAAGTCTGCCTCGAGTTTGTGATCAAACTTGAGCCAGGACATCCTCAAACTCAAGCCAATTGTCTTCCAACTTAAAAAGTTTTCACAATTACAGTTCAATTGACTCGAGCCAGTGATAACTTGACTCAAGCCAATGAGTCTCTGTTTTGAAAAAAGCTTAACGACACTCTGAGAATTTCTAAGTATGTTTTTGGATTCTTCATATCATCTATCATTATTGTTCTTAACTGCATTTAATCAGTTTGTTAATGAGTTACAGATGATTAGAATGCGGATTAACTCTGGATTTTAAATAAAGCAATCCGACGTGTCAGAGCATTTAATGCGCTTACCTATTCGAGACACTCAACCAACAGACATACCTCTGCGCATCCGAAAAACGTTTTAGGCAAGATTATTTCATTCCTTTTGCTGGGTTCTCCAACAGTCATAATCACAAGAACAAAAGAATTAAAGAATATTATGATGGCGATTATAGAGACCTTTCGCGCATCATCTCTAACGGACATTTTGAAGAGTCTCAACGAATATTTCATCAAGCTTCTCAACAGTCATAAATGTCAACAAATATAAATACCTGAAGCTTTGAATTCTCCAACTACCGAAACGTTGTGCAATTAATTCGACTCAACTACAATTTACTATTTCATTAACTGAGCTAATATCTTCGGATATTCTCATTGTACTTTAGTGTTTATTATTTATCTACTCAGTGAGGAGTTAAACACTATTTGATTATCTTAGTTGTTTTGAATCTTAAGGTTGTGAAACCTTAAGTGTGGGTGTACGATTACAACTTGTAAGGGAGAGTGAGTCCTAGTATGAAAGAACCATCTCGAGTACAGAGTGTGTAATTGTATTGGTGTTAGAAAGATAGTGGAAATCTCAGAGTGTTTCTAGGGACTGGACGTAGGTCAAGAGTTGAATCAAACCAGTATAATCTTCCGTGTTCATTGCTTTTATCTTTGTCTTTGTTTTATTCTCTTGAGCCTTAGCAAAATATTTTTTATAATCACCTATTCACCCCCCCCCTCTAGGTGATATTCCATCTTCAGATTGAGCTATGAAATTGAGATTGAGTGAGTCTATGAGTGTGAGTGAGATTTTGAAGAGAAAAAGGAAAGAGAGACCGAGATTGAAATTTTTAGAGTTTTTACTTCTCAACTCTCAAGTCTAAGTAGCCTAGGTAATTTTTAAAAAAAATAAAAAATAAAAAGTTAAAAGGGCCTAACGGGCGGCCCTTAGCCCTGCAGGCCGACCCTTTTAAGCCCGAGGCCCTGCAAGGCCTATTTCATTTAACTCTTCTAATTTTCAAACTTGGCCTTCAAAGGGCTAGGGCTTAATTAGCCGGCCTGACGGGCTCAGCCCGATTTCCTAGCTCTAAAGACGACAAAGGAGTATGACATTGAGGAAGAACAAAATTTGGAAGGCAATTAATAAATACCACAATCAATACGCATAGTCACGGCAAAAGTAGTCTATGTAATTAATTTAGGAAAAATATTAATGAAGTCCCAAGGAAGATTACGGAATTCCAATATTAAAAAAGTCTCGTTGTCAAAATGACTTTATTAGTTGTTAAAATTTTCTTATGAAAACATCGTTGTCAAAATGGCTTTTCACGTTGTCAAAATGACTTTTCTTATTGTCAAAAATTTTCTGAGTTTTTCTTCCGGCGTGTACAATTTTAAAAACCTGGAAAAATTTTTACAATAGAAAAAACCATTTTGACAACTAATAAAGCCATTTTGACAACAAGGAAAACTATTTTGATAACGAGACTTTTTCGATATTGGAATTCTGTAATTAATATCAAAAAAGTCCCTTAATAGAGGATTTGGGGTTGGAACTTTTTTGATATTTTTTATCTTCTTTAAGACCTCACTGATATTTTCCCATTAATTGAAATGGAATAAAATCAAATTTGGAAAGGAAATGATTCAAATAAATATTTTTTTCCTAAACTGAATATTCAGAAATTTATTTATTTTTCCTAAATTAAAATGGGGACGGAAAAATTGAACCAAATCAACCAATGGAAAATGACTCTATTGATGATATTGATAGTGTACAAGGCCCAACCACAAAAAGCAGGAGTTTACCATTGATTGGTTTATATGAGTGTGTTTGGCCCGGTAAGGTAGAGTTTCTTTTGATTCTCCTCTTGCTTGATAGTGGCGAGAGAACATCTCTCTTAGGAATGCAAGAGCATCAAAATTCATAATTCTTCGTCCAATGTCATCAAAGGTTGAATTAAGGCCCAGTACCTGTAGATTCTTTTTCTTTTCCCCCACTCATTAGCAATATATCATTTTTCTGATCATAATGAAATAACTGCAAAATGTATCAGAACATTTCACATATTTGAAAATGCACTGTTTGAAAAAATGCAAATGATAAAAACTACTCTGCTCCTTTTGAATCCTCAAGTAACTCCTATCCTTAAGAAGTAACTAATTCTTATCCATCTAGATAATTACCAGCAATGACATGTAATGTTTCTTGTATGAGACAATTGGAAAACGATGCAAAACATTAGTTTCTCAAAAGCACATGGCTTCAAGTTGTAATAGAATAACAGTTTTTAAGTCAAATATTCTAACTTACATTTAGGTATGATAACTTCCCATTTCTCTTTCACTCCCTGCCCAAAAAAAAACAAAATAGAAAATGGCTGTAATTGAGAACTGTCCATGAAAAGTTTACATATGCAAGTACCAAGAATAATATTGCCTTCTAGTATTACAGGAAAGCTTGAAAAGATACAACCAGTTCCAAGGGTCCTCCAAGTTTTTGAAGATTTAACACCAAAACCATACATGCAAGAGGAGTGAACATCAAGAGTATAAAAATCCTTCAAGTTAAAACCTGAGCTTCCTCGATCTTTACTGCCACCTGGATCACTGAAACTAACCTTCCAACTTCATATCCTATGACAATTGCATTAAACTCCTTGCTAGCATGACTAGACATCTAATGAGCTCAAATCACTTCAGATCTCAATAACAGCAACATACAGAAGTCGTTTTCAGAAATTGGACGCTGTAGAGGAAGTTCATGCAGTGGTGGAGCAATGAACCAAGTTATACAGAAAGACACTACTCTCTGTTCATGAAAGAAGTTATACAGAAAGACACTACTCTCTGTTCATGAAAGAAATACAAGGACGCAATGTTGAGAGAAAAACTTTCAAAAGAGTTGCTGGCTGGATTCATATGGTCAGTGTTTGAATTTGAATTTTGAACAAACAGAAAAGAAAAAAAATTGGAATAATAAGAAAAAAGGTAAAATATATACAGAAATCCAGGAGCAACATGAGGTATGGGAAGAAACCATCTATTCATGGTTTGGCACATTTTAGGTTCATTTAGGATTTATAGATATATATATTATATTTATTCAACAGCCAATAAGACTAGTTCTAAGCCTGTCAGTTGTCAAAAAAGCACACTGTTCCTCCTAGTCACAGATACTTCATTAAGACCAAAACATATTAATATTATATATATATATATATATATATATATTGAAAAAGGTGAAATTACATCTTTCCAGAAAAGTCTTAAAAATAACAGGAGGGTTGCTCAAATCCTGAAACTTCCAATGATTACCAAGAACTTCTAAAGAATATAGTGCTACCCATATTTGAAGATCAGATGAGGGATAATATTGTGCAAGAATAAAAACCTAACAATTCTCCTCTTTTATTAGTACTTTTATCAGGAAAAAAATTGGTAGCCTCAATGTTAACATAAGTACATAACCATACTACCTCTCACAAGTTCTACCAAAACTAAAGGACGGATGAAAAACAAAAAGTAAAATCATTTGTTGCTCTACATAAATACATATACAAAAGGGGCAATTGGCAAAAGGTGTCTTAATTCCCAAGCAAAGTAATAGTGTTCTCAGCATGAAGTATCACCGCGTGATTTATCAATAGCAGCTTGTCTCCTTCTATGCTTAGAATCATCAAGATAATTCTGATAGATATAAGTAGCAAAACCCCAGAGAGCCATAAGCATAGAAATTATCTTCACACCATTCATCTTGTCATGAAATACTATCAAAGATGCAATAGGAGTTATAGCCAAAGAGAGAGTGCTGATAACATTGGAGAACAGAGAAGACACCATGAAAATCAGGCCAACAACTCCAACAGAACAAACCTGCCAAGCTACAGAAGTCCAAACCAAAGTCATCACATAAGCCACTCTTCCCTTGCCAAACCCCTCCATTTCATCATGCAAAGTTCTCCACTCCCCACTTGCAAATAGACCCACAACCGAAACACAAGTGGCAACAAGCGAAGTATAGATTTGCATCTCCAAAACAACAGAGAATGTTTCCTTTTTCAGAACCTTCTGAAAAGAGAGTTGCATGAGGGAGAGCAACAATGAGTACAATGCTGAGGCTCCAAGGGTACAAAGGAAACCAAGAATGTATTTTCCATGGGAAACACCAGCTGACCCTTCTGATTCATCATCATTAATAGCAAGAAGTGCAGCAGATAAAGAGAGGACAACTGTAGAGTTGATGATCAAAGCAGTGAATTTCTGACTATTGATAAAATAAGAGAACACAGCATTAAAAGCTAACTGGGATGCACAAATCAGTGAATATGTTGAAGCATCGAGGTAAAGGAGTCCAGTAGAATATAACATATTGTCAGCAGCTATTAAGACTCCAAGAATAATGTAGATCAAGGTGAGAATTTTTATTTTAGGTTGGAAAGAGGTAGAGGCCTCCTGAGGAGAAGGAATTAAAAACAATGGAATATACAGAAATGGGAAAGCGGCAGTTTGGACCAAAGTAGCCATCCATTTGCTATTTCCACCTTGATCATAATAAAATCTTCCAAGAACAACGGCAACAGATTGCCCCACTATGAGAAAAGAGATGTTAACTGCCACCAAAGACCACCATTGCCAGCGCTTATATTTATTGATTGATGATTGATTGAGTGTACTTGCTATAATCATTGGTTCTTCATTATCTGCAATTAGGGATAAGAATTAGTTTGAGTTTCTTCCAAGAAACAAAGAAATCAAGGCAAAATCGAAACCAGAAAATGAAGAACAGAGCACAGAAAGCATTTAAGTTCAATAACAAGTATAAGCAAACAGCAAAAATAGAAATTGAATGCACAAACTCAAAAAAATGGGAAAAAAAAAATCAAATACAAACAACAAATTAGAGGTGAAAAATAGTCCTGCAAAACACTAACGATCATATTTTGCAACTTCAACTTTTCTTTCTCTTTCTAACTTAATACTGTCCGAAAATCCCAGTAAAAGACTTCCCTCTCTGCAAGATTTTATAACTGTATCCAGATGCATACACACATACAGATATTGACAATTAGCGACCTCTATGATCAAACCGAAGAAATAAGTGTAGTTTGTAAAATAACCTGCCATTTCTTCAGAAAATCCGCTTCTCTCTATCTGGAATGGCTCGTTCTCCTCCTCCAATAATAGGCTCAGCGCTGACAAGTATCAGAAGAGACAGGTATCACCGGATCGGTGGGGGCGGTTGGGGGCTTCGACCTGCTAATGAGAACGAAAGGTCATTTTTTTGACCTTCAGAGAACGAAAGGTCATGGGATTTTATAATGTTAAGTCATGCGTATACAGTTATAACTAAGAAAAAAGGTATTGTCATTGAACCCGGTCGAGGTCAGTTGTGGTAGACCGGGCGGGTCAGGCCGGGGATACAAGTAAATGATCTTTTTTCCTTCCAAACTGACTTATATTAATACTTATATCAAAAATCCATCAAAACATAACAATTACAATTTAAAAGTAACAAGAATGAAGATATTAGTTGTAAAATCCAGTAGGACCCACCTTCTTATAAGGATATCAGCTACACAATGAGGAAGAAAACATCAATCCCTTCCCAGGGACTTCAGGGCATGAAATCAATAAAACACAGCCAACAAATTAAAAACTTGACAGCCAATAAAATCAAGAGAGTTACAGATCGCTAACAAATTAGAAACTTTACATTCCACCACGGCCAACAAATTTCGTAGGATAATAGGATCAGAATTTCAGAGATGAAATAAGTAGATTTCTAAGAAAGGAATTAACGCCAGAATCTGAAAACATCAATCGATCAATTACTCCAAGTAAGCCAGAAATCCAGAATACAAACCAGAAGGCCGAAGAGAATGGTGACGAACTGAAAAAACCGAACGAGGAGAACGACGGTGACAGAATGCGGAGCGAGGAGACGAGGTCACCAGTAGCAGCGAAGTTTCGATGCCGAAGGCCGAAGAGCTCAGAGAGGCCGACGGCGACTTCGGAATCAATCATTTATGGTTTTTTTTTTCATTATCATCCGGCACTGATTGGTTGGTGGGTTCTCCTTCCAATACAATCTTTTCTAAAATTTAAATTCGAGATCTAAAAAGGTTGAACGGACCTTATGCAACGAGATCACATTTTTCACATTTATAATTTGAGAATAATTTTTTATCTAATTTACTCGGTTCTATCTTCTATTAATATAAAATATTTTTATCTGATTCTATTATATTAAAATAATTAATTAAGTTAAATGATATAGAAGTAATATGTATTTTTTAAAGGGGTTTAAACTTCCCTACGTGAGAAGAAGAAGGTCCCACACGTGAAATGGTGGGGACCCACATATATATATATAATACTAATTATATATATATATGCCCCACCATTTAATCATTGTGTGCGTGAAAGACACTTCTCCTACGTGAGAAGTGTTTTTTTCCCTTTTTTAAAATACCCTAATCATTTTCTCTAATTGAGTTAGTTTCCTTCTTTCCTTCTTCCCTCTCCTCTTTTATTATTGATAAGGAAATATTAATGGGAAAAACACTTCACCGTATTTGTAGGAAAATGTCACGTACACAATACATTGTGAAATGGTGGGACCCACATATATATATAATTAATATTATATATATATATATAATCAGGGATCTTCTTCTCTACGCAAAGTTGAGAAGTTTAAACCCCAATATTAATATTGGTAAATCAGAAAAAGAATAAAAAATATATATAATATTTAGGATAAAAATAAATTTTCCAAATATATTATATATATTAAGCAACGGAGGAAATACCTTTTAATAAATAAAAAAGATGTAAGTGCTTGTGATTGATTGATTATTATATTTTCTATGAAGTACAATATGTCATTAAAAAAAAAATTATAGAATTTAAAATTTGCAACCTTTATTTGTTGTTATATATTTTAATATATTAATATTAGTACCAAATTAAATAATAAGTAAAAGTAAAAATTTATCATCCACTAAAAAGGATAAAAATCTAGGTAGTTAATTATGACATTTTAAAAGTTACCATAATTATTTTCACACGTTTGGATCAACATTTACAAAGTTAGGAAAATACTAGTAATTTTTATCCCAACTGCATTTTATAAATTAAATTTTGAGTAAAAATTAATTAATGTAACGGGCATTATATTTATATGCATTCTTGTAAAAAGTCGGGTTTTTTTTTTTTTTTTTTTTGGCTTAAAAAGTCAGAGTAATACGCATTTAGCTTTTGTAATTCCAGAATCTTCAAAACCTAGTTGTGTGTCAAACTTGACGTGGTGGCCCCCGGGGGGAGTGGGATTTATTTGACTTTTTTTGGACTGAAAAACAAATTATTTGACTTTAATGTCAATTCAAATATAATTTTTAGGCTCAAATTGCCTTATCTATATCGAGTAATTTGAAAAAACAAGCATAATATATAGTTCATGTTATGAATTATGATATTTTATAGTTAACACATGATAGCTTACTAAGGTTATTAAAATCGACAGGTCATTTGGCGAACCTATTTTAGGGATATTAGATCAAATGTCGGTAAGTTACCAGGATCAAAATTTCAATCTAGGGAAACAAACCAAAGGTGAGAAAGTGAAGATTTTAAGGTTATTAATACGAAATTATAAATTAAAAAAAAAATCACTTTTTAAAATAAAAAAGTAATAGACCGGGTTAATGCCCGGACCGTGCAAGTTTACCAAGTTCGATTTTCGGTTAAACTGGCTAGTCTGATTTGGATTTAATAACCCAACAGCTTACATCAAATTTATATGTAGACATTTATCATGTAGTTTGATACCTAAATGTAATTTATCATGAAAAGTGGTTGGATACATAAATGACAATAGTAATTTAATTGTAATTATAAAATTACAAATTAGGAAAACCCCTCGTTTTGGCCAGTAGGGAAAACCAAATAAAAAATGGTAGAGACGTGAAGCTTTTTTCTTTTCTAAATGGAATAAGATTCTGTGGGGCTGATTCTTTCACATGCTGGCTTGAACTAGAATATGCTCTCCGCACTTTGGATTTTAAGGGCTATGGGATGTGTTGCGTGTAATAATATAATTCGTCCGAGTTTCTTCTTTTGTCAATGAAAAAGTTTTTAAGAGAATTACGAGTAAATTTAAAATAAAAAAGTTAATTATGCTTAGGGAAAACTACAAGCCAAAAAAAGCAATGTGTACGATATATAAAAAATCATAAAACTTGTTAATGTTTTCACTTTCACTTGTCAATAGCACATTTATTTGTCATCTACAAATTATGAGACTTTTCAGATATTGTTTTGCTTATCAGGATTTGATGTGATTTTCCCTTATTCTTATTAGTTTCATTTACATATTAAAATTTAATATTTATGCCTTAAAATTTTTTATTTAATAAGTCACTAGAATATGTGGGTAATTAAATGTTTTTTTATTTGGGACCTATATTTAATTCTATCAAAATAAATTTCAAGCATTTATGACCAAAACATAGAAAACCATTGAGTGCCCTATGGGTTTTTTTCCTATTAATTAAATGCTTGATTTTGTTTTCTTAGCACAATTAGTTCTTGGGTTAACACTGTTAAAGTAGTAAAGTTTCAGAGGTTAACCATACTAATAGAGGTGGAACTAGAGAAGGGCTAGGGGTGGCCCCACCTCCAAAATTGTAGAATTGAATCTAAATTTTTAGGAAATTATATTTCAACCTCATAATAATTTCAATATTTTTACTTTAGTGCCCCTAAAAAATTTGTGGATGGACTAGAAGGATTGAAATGTTTATGGGGCTTAAATGTAATTTCATGAACATCTGGGTTCTATTCTGTAAGTTTTGCCCCCTTAATTACAAGGGGCGAGTGAAAGTCTATATAATTTGTTTTAGGGTTTAGATCATTTTATAGACCATATTAAACAAAACCCAATATAAAGCTTGTAAATATTATTTTTTAAAAAATGTTTTTGATATATTTTTAGACCGGTTGTACGAACACGAGGTTCAAAAAGTACATTTTAGACAGGTTGTATGTAGAACAAGTCTAAAAACGTATAAATATTATTTTTATAAAAATATTGTAATACCTTTTAGAACTAAAGCAAAACTCCAATTTTATAAGATGTCATAATAAAATCCATATCTCAATAAAATAGAAGAAGATGAATTTGAAAAAATTAAGGTGGAAAAAAAATTAATAAAATCACAACAAAATATCCAAAAATAAAAATTGCAGAAGAATAGAAAACATTATATCAAACAATACATTTTATGTTTGTCAGCTTCATATAACAATAATATATTTAATAAACTTAAAACAAAGAGAAAAAGGAATTTGATGTATGATCTTAAAAATAGGGATAAGGATCTTGCTGGGAAGTTTTGGTAAGGGAAGCGGCTACGGGTGGACGAAAGTTTTTAGGACCAAAGTTGCCACGAAAGTTAACAAAACATAGCAATTTTTCCCCTCCGTTAGTTTTGACAAGAAAGTTTAGACCGATAGTGCTACGTGGCGTCTTTTCATCAATCAAATAAGAGTTAAATATCATTTTTGCCCCAGGAAGTTTTATTTGATGAGCAATTTTACCCCTTAAGAACACGAGGTTCAAAAGTTACATTTAGATAGGTTGTATGCATAACAAGTCTAAAAGCTTATAAATATTATTTTTTATAAAAATATTTTAATGCCTTTTAGACCGGTTGTAAAAGTAACTAGTTCAAAAAGTGTATTTTAGGCCTATTGTATGTGAAACCAGTCTAAAATTTTACATATATTTACAAAAATGTTATCGGTCATAATTTTTAAACTATCTCCTCCAATAAGAGGTCTAAATGTGGCGGTCTCAAATATTTTTTTTCTAGTTGTGTTATAATGAACCAATTTATTGTGTACAGTTGTTGGTTTTTGCAAACTATGAGTAGCCAAACATTCATTTCTAGGGTTACTTTGAACTTTTATATAGATTGAGACTATGTTATTTGTCTTATTTAGTGTTTACTAAAGTTTTAGTGTTTTATCTTGCTCTTTATGCTTCTAAGTGTTTTTCCATCACTTGATTGTTTTGTTCTATGACATGACGCTTTACAAAGATTATTTTGTTGAAGAACTTTGATAAAACCATGTTAGACTTGAAGTTCATTGATTGGATGGATAATTTTTTTAATGAAAAAGAGATTTATTTCATTAACTTGCTACAAGAAATTGAGAAAGTTTTTTCAAAATAAAAGTTGGTTTTGATTTTGAGAAAGCTTAACCGATTGATTATGAAATCTTAGACAAACAATTGATTTTATTATGAAACTAATTGAAGGAAAATGTTTAGTTTCATAAATTATATGGGGATAAGTAAATCCTAGTTCCATATTCTCTTGAAGTTACGAAACAACTTAGTTTTAATTAATTTGACTTAGTTTGTTTAATCCAATTTGTTATATTTAATTCAACCATTTTTTTGTCCTTAATTCAACCATTTCAAATGATCATGCCTAATTTAATTGACAGTATAATTGCATTACTTAACTTGCTTTTGCTATAGCTCTATGTGAGAACGATATCCTAAAAAAATATCACCTCCGGTCCTAAATATATTACATAGATTATAGTGCAATTTGCGCTATAATCTATGTCCTATATTTAGGAATGAGGTACTTGTGATCCATACGCTTGCGGTAACGCTTAAAAATCGCGGACAACCCCTCCTTGTAATTTTTCCCTTTCTCTCTATTTTGCAAAATTTTATACATAAAAAAAATTAATGAATAAAAAATTAAAACAAATCAATATGGATAATAGTAAATTATTTAATATCGAATAAACAAATTTAATAATTAATGAAAAAATAAAATTACTTCTAAAGACCCCATAATTCTATTGTTTTTAATATGAAAGCATCTAAAAAGGAGGGAAATTAAATAATATATAAATTTTGTATACAGGGAGTATCAATACTCTGAATTTTCTAATTTATATACATATAAAATTGATTTTCCATTACTCATTCAAACAAATTATAGTTTGTCAAACATATTACTTTTTCTCAAAAACGAATTTAGACATAAATCATATCACATGATCTGACTTCTGCTCTATCTTATTTTGCTCTATTTTCAGGTAAAAGGTTTTTAAAGATTCAAAAACTTTGTGAACAGTCAATTCACCAAGTCCAAATCTCTACCAGTACCATGACATTAAGGGCATTTGATTAGTCTTAAAGTCTCATCAATTAACTTTAAACTTATTATTTTGGGGCATTACAATGAGTGCCTATAAATTTTTAATTCAGACTTTGTAAACAGCCAATTCACCAAGTCCAAATTTTTACCAGTACCATGACATTAAGGGCATTTGATTAGTCTTAAATCCTTATTATCAACCATCACCTTGTTGGTTTGATATAGTAAGTGCTTTCAATTGAATATAATATTTAGTTCTTCACTTTATATGGTAAGTCTTAAAGCCTTATTATCAATCAACACCTTGGTTTGATGTGGTAAGTGGTTTCAATTGAATATGATATATATTTACTTCTTCACTATATATTTGGCTAAATTATATGCCTAGTAGTCTAATTTTACTTCAAATTTTAATTTGGTCATTTAACTTTAAAAAGTGTATTTTTAATCTTATAATCTTAATATTGTTAATCTTCTCTCTAGTAAAAAGGTGCTGATACGACGAATTTCAATGAAGACAAAAATGATTAAAGTTAACCATTTAATATAATACTTTATATTTAAAATTAAAATATAAAAATATTTTATTTTCTATATTTTATTTTAATTTTAAGCTCTTAAATTTAGTTGGAGAGTGATTATTTAAACCCACTGAGTTACCATTTTTCATCAATGAGATTAACCGTGTTCAAATTAAGGGACTAAAAACATATTTTATAAGTTCAAGTGATTGAACTCAAACTTGATACAACCTTAAAGGACCAAAGATATAATTTAACCCAAACGTTATTATTAAAGATAGACTAATTTTATTACATAGAGATATGTTTGTATTAAATTTAATAAAATTAAAAGAGAAAAGCGAAAATGTGGGAGTGATTTATGATCAACTTAGATTCAGTAATCAAAATTATTCGGGTCAATTCGTTTGTTAAAAAATTCTATATATCATTTGTTGGAGTCAAATCAGAATTAGGAATGATCGGTCAACAAAAATCAGAATTAGGAAAAAAGATCTTCTGGGAATCAAACAGATATTTTGAACCTTTTCTTCGAAAGTAAGAATATTACAAGGAATATATATATGGGCGGGTGTGATTTTAATTATTTTTTTAACATATCTTTTCTCTATCATCTATCTCCTAACTGAACCACAAATTTTAATTAAAGAGAATAAAAATCTTATTTGAAATTTGCGTTATATTTAGCTTGAAATTATTTCTTCTGTTATCAAAAGCATTAATTTCAATATAAAAAAACAAAGAATTAATTTCAGGAAAATTTACTGAAAAACCTCTTATTACAAAATGTAGGGATATATTATTTATTTGTAAATCCTTGTAGTTTCAACTAATTTTTCATTTGGTTCCTATAGTTTTTTGTTCTTTTTATTAGGTCCTTATACGTTTACTTGTTTTTAATTAAGTCCTTATAGATTTTGTTTTCTTTTTATCTGGTCCTAATTGTTTCACTGGATTTTTAATAATATCCTTGCATGTTTTTTTGGATTTTAATTTATTAATTTAATTCAAATTTAAATAAATGAATAATATTAAAATCTAATTAACTAATAATAAATTGAAATTAATAATTATATAATAAAAAAAATAATTAATATATTTAATTAGTAATTCTTAATGAAATAAATATAGTTTTATTGTAATTTTTTAGAAATAAAATTATAATTCAAAAAATAAAATTATATTTTTTGAATATACAAAAATCATAAAAAATAATGTTAAAATGAAAATATCATGATAATTTATTATTTATATAATAGCAATTTACAGAATAAATATTTTATATTTATAAAATAATAATATTATAATTTATTGAATAAATGATAAAAAAAGAGAGAGATGTAATTAAAAATCATGTGAAACTCTAAAGACCTTATAAAAAGGGGGGAAACTGCAAGGACTTAATACAAAACAAGTGACAGTATAAAGACCTGATAAAAAGGAAAAAACAATATAGAGCCCTAATTAAAAATTGGTTGAAACTATAAAGACTTGCTAATTAATTATCTGTAAAATTTATTTCCTAAATATATCTAAAATTTATTTCTTATGTTGTTAAAAGCATTAGGCACCTTTGAAAATAATTTTTGCAATGAGGGATTTTTTTAAGGGTTAAGGTGCAAAAATAGACATGTGCTTTTGTCAAATGAGCGCCCAGTAGCAAATGTTTTTTTGGGTGCAAAAGTGTACATATGGTTACAAATTAGGTGCAAAAATATCGTTTGACCGTTAAGTTTGACTTTGACCATTAAGTTTGACTTTTTTTGCTGACTGCGCGATGACGTGACATTTTCAAAGATGCAAAAATACATATGCTTTTGGAGGAGAGCGCCCAAGTAAGTGCTTTTTGCACATGTGAATTTTTCGACAAACACACGCCTATTTTCGCACCTGAAATGCCACATCATCGTCCAAGAAAAAGTCAAACTTACTCCATCAAACGCTATTTTTGCACCTAATTTGTAACCACGCGTACACTTTTGCACCCAAAAAAAGACTTGCATCGGGCATTTCCTCGACAAAAGACACGCCTATTTTTGCACCTTAACCCTTTTTTTTATAACAATTTTCCCTTAATTTTATCCTATTCCTACTTACTAGCCTTTACTTTTAAGGAAAATAAGTCAGTTAAATATATTAAAATTTAAATTTTCTAAAAATATATGAAGTTCTGATATGCTTATTGCTTAAACTTCCTCTATATATGTAACCTACCCTTGTTAATTTAAAAGTTAAAATTATATTTTTTTATAAAAGAGTAACACAAAAAAGGGGGGGAAAAAAACAAAGAAACTAATCAGGAATGGCAAATAGCTCTTTTCGTAAGGTGGTCGACCTCTAAATCCTAATTTTTTATGCAATATGAATTTTTAACATATAGAAAGTTTCAATAGAAATATCCTTAATCTATAATTCGAATTTGCAATTTTTTCAATCTTAATGATTTTTTCTTGCTTTACCAATCTCTCGCATAAAATGGAAGGCAATGAATGGATTAGAATCTCTTCACGGAACCTGATTTGCTGGCGAATACGATATCTCCGTCTTGACACTTTGTATGGTAATGGTGGTGAAGAATTTTAGAGATGGGATCTTGCGCGCACATGACGGTACTGATATTCTTTTATGGGAAAATCGCTATTAGTTCTCAAGAATTATAAAGAATCACAAAAAAAATTCATACCAAATTCTCCTAACAAAAAAGTTCCTAGGGTTTTTTTTTTTTTTTTTTAGTTGTTAATGTGAAATGACAAAATTGCCCCTAAGAATAAATAAGAAAGAGGCAGGAGAAGGAGGTCGTGCGTTAAAAAAAATATATATCAATTGGGGGTTCGGAAGAGCGACCAATGCACAGGCGAGGGACAGACGCAAAACGCATGAGGAGCCTCCTTCTCCTGCCTTTTTCCTTGTTTATTCTTAGGGTAACTTTGTCATTTCATATTAACAATTAATTACACAAAAGTCTCTAAGGACTTTTTTGTTAAGAGAATTTTTTGTGATTTTTTATAGTCTTTAGGACCTGACAGTGATTTTCTCTTCTTTTTTCCTAACCTTTTCTGGATCCGGTTTTAATTTTTTTTGTCAAGATATTAGATAATATGAATTTTAAAAGATATCTTTATTTTACATAAATTATAGAAAGCTCATTTCTATTTTGAAAACTTTTATAAACCTTTCTATGATAGTTTAAATGGGTAAATGAGGAGATAAATTATCTTGATGATTCCTAAAACTACATCGTTTTATATTTTAATGAAAGGTGTTTAGTAATTTTGTTTACTTTTTTGTCATATAAATTTTATCGAAACACCTTTCATTAATTCACCTAAAATTACAAACTCATCCTTCATTAATTCAAAAACGACGTAATTTTGGGGGTCACTGGAGATAAACTTATCTCCAGTGATCAAGAAATACTTTTCTCTAGTTTAAATATGTATGTTACAGTGTATTAAAAGAAAAAGGTATGTTGCAAAAAATATATATACTTGAGATTTCATTCCTATCCTCGTTGGCTAACCTCAATTTCACTCTTAAACTTTGGTTTTAAACAAAATACCCCTATTTAATATAAATATTATTTTAATATTTATATTTATTTTTTGTTATAAACTAAAAAATAATTCTAATGTTGTTATGAAAATAAGAGAAAATAATAAAGGTAAAGAAGAAATAACAAGACAAGAGATTGAGAGATAAGACAATGGTCTATTTTTCATTAAGGTGGTTCTTAGTATCAATACCTTGTACATGATTTCTTTTTATAGGTCTCTAACTATTAAAGTCTATACATACCTTATCAAGGAAATAAAAATGAACATAATGGTATTGATTACAAAACTCCTCATATATAGGATTTAGAGCATTGAACATATAGAATCCTAGGAGTGAAGGGTTATGGACATTCACTTATGTTATATTTACAAAAAATACATATATTTTTGAACTTTATGATATGTTATAAAATTTATTAATTTTTGTTATGTTATAAACTTTTATAATTTTAATTTGAGTGAAATACACTAGCCATCGCTTTATTTCACAAAACTCCCTTTAAATTAAAATATATATTACACAAACATCTTTTATATATTTGAGATACATTTTCATCTACCCACCTGTAATTGATTATTAAAGTTGTTTGTTAAACTTTTGTTTTGACCAAAATAACTTTTTTTAACATAAGAATAAACATTTATATTTGCAAAAACAAAAAAAATATACAACAAAGAATAATACTGATACATATATTTCTTCCACAGTACTTAAATATGGTAAGAGGTTAATTTTAAAAGAATATGTGCCCATATAATTGTTTTGCTATAAATAAGTTTCACAAAACCCTTCTACGTCTGTCCTTATATATGCAATGTCACAATCATACGTAGGAATTGATGGTGATTAGAAAATAAATAAATGTCGATCCTATATTGAATATTCAATTTAAAGAAGGAGACAAATTTAAGCAAATCATTTTCCATTTTCTAGTTGGTGACTTCATTTGAAGATTGACATGAAAGTTAGTATGGTACAAAATATACACATTCAGATAGAGTAATTGATGGGTATAGAAGCTATAAGATATGCAGATCCTTTAAGGAATTTTCTATTTAAAGAATGGAAACAAATTTAATGAAATCCTTTTTTTCCATTTCTTATTGGTCATTTTATTTGAAAAGTGAAAGCAAAGTTCTTTATAATACAAAATGGAAATAGAAAAGGAAATTTGAAGTCTTTTCTAAAGAAAATTACTTTTCCTCACTTTTTTTGTACCAAAGAAATTGTTTGTATTTATCGGGAAAAAACGTTCAATTAAATTATTGTATCAGATTTTTAGTAAAAAATGTATCCAAATATTTGATTGTTGATAAATCATAATAGCAATGTGTGATCATATAATTAAGGTTGTCAAACTCGCGAGTTTAAGCAAACTCGTAACAGTGACATAAACTCATATCGTAAACTCATAAGAGTTTATTTTTATTATTAAATAGATATTATTAGTGTATAATTAAATACTTAAAATATAAAAATGATAACAATTTAATTTAAATATATTTTAAATCTAAATAATTGAAATTAAATTCATCAACATTCATCATTTATCATATTTAACAACAAAATTTCTATAAAATTTATATATAAAGTCATTGAAAGATAATCAAATTAAAAAATGTAACATAAGTTTAAAAGTAAGTTAACATAGTTTTATAAGTTAGAAATGTAAAATTGGTAAACCCGGTGTATAAATTTGTGGGTTTAATCGAAGTTTATCCACATTTAGTTACCATTGACTTCACTCGTTTTTGTAAGTTAGAAAGGTAAAAACAATAAATTCGGAGAGTCAACTCGTGAGTTTGACAATGATATATATAACCAACCCCAAATAGTAAAATAAAGTTTATTATTGTTGTAAACTCAAGATAATCTCTATTTTTAAACATCACATAAAAGTGATAGATGAATAGATGAATGTGTAGGGCTTCAAATTTTATTTTAATTTTTGCTACAACATTATGTCGAAACTTAGAAGAAACATTAGAACACACTTTTCCATATCCTTTTGCTCAAGCTCTACGATTTTTTTATATATATATAAAAAAGGCAATAAGCCAAAATACAAGATAGAAATTACACAATAGAAGAAATTAATTTCTGGCACTCTTAGTTTACCCAAACCCTTAAAAACATAGGGCACTCGCCCAAGATCGCAGATTTTGACAGGCCAGTCTTGACAAACGCATCAGCAATCCTATTACATTCTCTAGAAACATGAAAAATATCCACACTCCACTCCCTACCTAGCAATTCTTTAAGACCAACAAACAGAAGGCTCCCAATATTACAATTATAGTTTAAGAGCCTATTGACAAAACTCATTTACATCAGACTCCCAACACAATTTTCTTGAAGCCCATAGCCCATGCAATATTTAGGCCCTAAAAAATGGCCCCCAAGCTCTATGATTTGGTTGTTCTCCATTTGCAAATTTGGTATGTGACATGATATGGGGCCCATATATAAATATATGTATCTGTATGTGTGTGTGTGTATATATATATATATCTATCTATCTGTTTGTGTGTGTGTATATGTGTATATCATTTGCTTGATTAATATGCGTATTCTCATGATAACCTAGTAATGGTTCCCCGGTACCAAGCCTAGCCTAGTCTCACTGGATTTGATTTACCACCATGCTAAGCCCAATATATGTGGGTGTTTGTATGGGCCCCGATATTTAAAAAAATTTATTGGGCTTAGCTTGGTGGTAAATCAAATCCAGTATACACACACATCTATATGTATGTCTCTATGTGTGTGTATCATTTGCTTGATTAATATGCGTATTCTCATGACGACCTAATAATGCTTCTCTGGTACCAAGAGTAGCCTAGTCTCACTGGATTTGATTTACTACCAAGCTAAGCCCAATAACTTTTTCCCCCCACTCTTTCTGAAAAAACAGGTGAAGAAGATCGTACCCACAGAAAAAGTGGAGATAAATTGCCCATAAAAATGTTACACACATGTGTGACCCCTCATCTTTTGGTTCAACTGGCAAAGGGGTCAGATACTCTCACCAAATGGAGGGGGTTCGATCCTGGAATTGGTCAAGGCGCTGGGGAAGGCATCCTAGCTCCTAGGTGCCTAGGTTAACGCCTGAGGGTAATAGACGACTCGCCCTGCCCAACATCGATATCACTTAGGAGGAAGGAAGATTTCGTCATATCCTTGGATTGTGGGTGAATCCAACCCCTTTCTTAAAATTTATGTATCAAAATATATATATGTGTGTGTGCGTGCATGCATATATAAAAATCAGGAATCAAGTTATTTTTTTCAGGAACATATTCAATTATAAATCATAATAAGATAAATTTCCTTGCCATTTAAATAACATTTTATTAGCTAATTTTTCATTTTTTATTCCCCCATCTAACCATGATTTAGTTGAGTATTATTTGTTTTTATAGTCAAAGTTGTATTTATTATAAACAATTCAAACTTTTCTACTGCTTTTACAATTGCTAAAAATTCTTTTCATTTTGAATGATATTTCCATTTAGCTTTTTTTTTTTTTAGTTCTTAAATTTATGTTTTGATGATAACAAACTTAAGAAAAAGAAAAAGGATTTAATTTAGTGAGATCTAGGGTGAACATACATAAGTATTGGAAGTAATACTTGAGTATGATAGCTCAGTACTCAAATATTCAAATGAATACTTGAGTATGACTGTAGCCTCAACCCAAGACTCGCCTCTCATTGCTAATGTAATCATATTATACAATATACTCGAGTATCCAAGTAATTACTTGAGTATTGAGTTTATACTCGCAGGATCAGAAGCCTCAAAGACAAAAGAGTACTTGAGTATAGTTAGCAGTACTCGAGTATGCAAGTCATTACTCGAGTATAGGGGATCGACCAGGTGTACTCATTGGCTAACTGAAGGTTACTCGAGTATAAAGTTGTGTTATTCGAGTATGATACTCGGGTAAGGAAATATATTACTCGAGTATGTTCAATAGTTCACAAGTCACTGAGTTACTCTCTGATCAATATTCGAGTACGTGATAGTTGTACTCGAGTAAGGAATCTAGTTACTCAAGTATTGTTGCTCTAGCAGGAACTCTCAAAAGCTTTTTGGAAAACTCTTGAAGGTTACTCGAGTATGCTTAAAGTTACTCAAGTATGGTACTCGAGTAAAGGGAATTAATACTTGAGTATTGATTCATCTGTTCCTACAATCTTCGTCTTTGTAAATTTAAATTCTCTAGTTATCATTATATAACTTTTGATTATTACTCATTATTATTCTCCATGCTTCTAAACATATTTGTTAATAAGTTTCAGATGATTAGTTGAAGGATTACGTGTAAATTCTCAAAAAGCAAGAATTGTGTCAGAACATTAATTGCGTAGCAGAAAAACAAAGCACATACGGAATGCAATTCATAGCAGGTCAAATGATCATACTCTCAGACACCCATTTCGGTGAAAGCGACTCTTCTTTAGCCAATTACAGAGACCAAAGGCATGGCATGTCGTATGAAAATTTTCGACAACGATACGAAAGCGACATATCCCCAAATCTTCCAACAACTCTAGCTTGTGTCTAACGAAAAGCTTATGAGTCTAACGAAAAGTTTGAATTCTCATAACAGATAGTTTGGAGCTTCACCAATTGCCATCGATGAAGTTCAACTATAAATATGAAGATTATTCAATTTGAAGCTACCAACGAACGAACAATCAAATTTATTGCTTATTTGTTGCTATCAATTTTCTATAAAATATCTTTTGATAGTCAATTCTTCAGTATTCATATATCTACTCTATGAGAGAGTTATTATCATTCAATTGATTGTTGTAAAATCTTAAGGAAGTGGGACCTTGAGTATGGTTGTCTAATTACAGTTGTAAAGGGGAGTGAGTTCCTGGTGAGGATTACTTTGAGCTTGTGTAATAGTTGAAAAGTAGTGAAAATCTTAGAGATGCTCTGAGTATTAAGATTGTTTTTTATTTTTATAATTCACCCCTCTTGGGTGATTCACTGCAACTAACATTTTTCACTTGCATATCTTGTAATTATTTCTTCTCCATTTTCATTTTCATAATACAAAGCTGCACCCTAATATTGATATGAGGTATTTGTATAAATTATCCATTTTATATTTTCTATTATTGGTATATGTAATTGAGGAAGTTATATAAATCCTAATATTGAAGATTTACTTCAAGTATTTTCATTAGAAGAAATAATAGAATCATTACCAAAAGAAACAAGAAATATAATTAATAAGGAAAATTTAAAAATAAAAAAGTAAGATTAAGAGAGGTAGCTAAAACGATATAACAAAAATTATATGAATTAAAAATAGAAGTAAAAAATAATAACCTAGAACTGAAAGAAACTAAGAAATATATAAAATATATATAGCAAACATTAGGAATATATGATTATAAACCAAATATCCAAGGATTAGAATTAAAAATCCAAGAACTAAATCAATATAATGAACCTTCATGTGATATAATCTTAGGATTAGATTTTTTAGAACATTATTATCCTTCTTATTTTATAAAAAAAGAATTAATATTAACAACACCATGTAATCACCAAACATGAGGAATTAGAATAATGAATCGTTAAAAAAAAATTGAAAAGTTTCAGAAGAAGAAACATAGAGAGGAAGTACAATTTCTATAAAATAATGAACAGATAAAAATAGAACATATATTAGCAACTTTAACAATAATTGAAGAAAAACACTATTGAGCAAAGAATTTTAGAAAATTATGATGAAAATCCTTTAATTTATTGAGAAAAATCTAAACCAATGGAAAAAAATAAAATTAAAATATTATAGTAAAGAAATTAATTGCAAACCTTATCCTTGGAAACTAAGGGTAAAGAGGAATTTATAATGCATATAAATGAAATGAAAAAAATATGACTTAATAAGAGAAAGTAGATCAGAATATTCATTACCTGCAATGATTGTAATAAAATTTAGTGAAGAAAGAAGATGAAAATCTATGATGGTAATAAATTATAAGAAATTAAATAGTATAGCTATAAGAAATAGATATCCTATACTGAAAATTGAATTATTGTTTAATCTTATAAAGGGAAAAAAGTTTTTAGCAAATTTAATTATAAATCATGATTTTTTTCAAATAAAATTAGAAGAAGAAAGTAAAAAGTATACATCTTGTACATCGGAATGATTATATGAATTAAATGTACTATGAATGAGTTTTCATAACACCCCTAGTATATTCCAATGATTATTTTAATTTTTAAGGCTTGGAGATTAGTCAACAGTATAGCTCAATCGCTGAAATTTATAGTGATAATTCCATAGTAGTCTTCTGTTCTGTCATAAGAACACAGATGTCTAGCCCTAGATGGACTAGGATATTGATGTAGGATCAAATAGCTACCTCCTAGGTATCCATGGATGGGATACTTATGAGAATAAGAGATCACAGAGCACACACATGAAGGCTTTCGCCTAAGGGAGTGGGGTGTGTGTTCTGTGTAGACTGAATTGTAAAGAGGCAGAGTTCAGAATCTACTTGTGTACCGTTCACCTGGAGAATTCCCCTCTTATTTATAGTGAGGCATAGAGGATCCGTTTAGCACGTTCCCATCATTAACATGTTTTTTGCCCCAGTCCTCCCACTATGTGATTGTGGGTCCTACCCTTAAGGTTAGGGTTTGGTTGCCCCTTGTTGGGCCTCACTTGAATGGGCCTAATATTTTATTCCATAACAGTTGCCCCCCGGCCCGTAGTTCGGGTCCCGAGTCGCCGGGATGTATTATTTGCTTGATATGAAACGCGGACTTAGCCGAGATGTATCCAGCTTATCCGGGTTGTGCGAGAAGAAATAAAATCTCTTGCTTGCTTTCATAGCAATTTTTCTCGGTCTATATTCCTGCATTTAATAACATGTAAGCAAATCACATTCAATGGAAAATACTTATTGTTGCATTCTGGTTTGCCTTAATCGTGGCTATTGATAATCATGTTTTTCCACTAACAACTCGTTGCCCCTCAGCGCGGTGGTTCAGGTCTCTGAGCTGCCGGGATGCATTTTTGGTTTACTCTGGATCTCCATATGAATCTCGGGTTTTAATTAGACACGGATCCCGAATTTTAGCCAGATTCGGTTAACCAGGATCTCCACACGGAACTCGGATTTTAACTAGATTCAGTTTTAATCGAGTCCGTCTTCAAATAATTTACACGGATCCTGGAATTCAACTAGATTCAGTTAACCGGGTCCGGCTTCAAAAGCTTATACGGATCCTGGATTTTAACTAGATTTAGTTAATCGGGATCTCCTTATATTTTTGTTTCCTGCAAAAACTTTATACGGAGCCCGGATTTTAACCATATTAGGTTAAACCGGGGACCGTCTTCGTCCCCTTTCGTAGGAAAACGGACTCCATATGAATCCCAGATTTTAACTAGATTCAGTTTAAATCGGGTTCGCCTTCTTTTCCTTTACAGGAGTTTGAGATAGACTTGGTGGCATTGCCGTCACAACATGATTCATGAAAACAGGTTTGTGTACCTCGGATTCATGCATGTATATGCATTTCTGAACATGCCCCCCAATCCGGGTTGTCATTAAAATGAATCGCCCCCAATCCGGGTTGACATTAAAATTAATCGCCCCCCAATCCGGATTAAAGCTTAAAATTGACATGATTCATGAAAACGAGTTTGTGTACCTCGGATTCATGCATGTATAACTTGGACATGATTTTCAGAAACGGGTTTTTGTACCTCTGATTCCTACATGTTTAATTTTGACATGATTTTCGGAAACGGGTTTTTGTACCTCTGATTCCTACATGTTTAACTTGTACATGATTTTCGGAAACGGGTTTTTGTACCTCTGATTCCTACATGTTTAATTTTGACATGATTTTCAGAAACAAGTTTTTGTACCTCTGATTCCTACATGTTTAACTTGTACATGATTTTCTGAAACGGGTTTTGTACCTCTGATTCCTACATGTTTAATTTTGACATGATTTTCAGAAACGAGTTTTTGTACCTCTGATTCCTACATGTTTAACTTGTACATGATTTTCGGAAACGGGTTTTGTACCTCTGATTCCTACATGTTTATACGGATCCCGGATTTAAACTAGATTTAGTTTAAACCGGGTCTCCACCTTCATCCCTTTCGTAGGGACGGGACTCCACACGAATCCCGAATTTTAACTAGATTCAGTTTAAATCGGGTCCGCCTTTTCTTCTTTTGGAAACGCACTCGTTTGTAATTATGCTTTGAAAATAATCTGACTGGATAATACTTTCCCATAAAATCAACAAGAAATGAACTTCTCTGCTTTTGGGTTTAGAATCCCAACAAACTTTTCAACACAGATAATGAGAAGCGCTGAGTAGCTTACTGTATCAGGGTGCATACCAATTTCCCTCATCTCTTTTAGAAAAAGACAAGCTTCTTGAAAGAGCTTAGCTTTCCCAAATACATTGATCATCGAGCTATAGGCAACACTATCAGGAGTAGTACCAAACCCTTTTATATACCATGAAAATATATATTGCCTCTTGTTGAGTACCTTTTTCTCTAATTTTTCTTTTTCTCCAACAAATTAAATTGCAGCAGTACAACCTCAATTTTGGAATGAATGTTGTGTGGTGGCGATATTGCACTTAACGCCTTTCAACGTTGGTGTGTCCCAGTTTCGGCATCTCATGCTTGCTCCGACTTCTTCCCCCATTGCCCCAAATAAAATTTGAATTTCCTTTGGAAAATCGTTTAGACGCCCTAATACGGGTCTTATGCTATAGATCTGCAGGACACAAAACTCCAACTGCAAAGCCATTTCAACTATATGCATGCGAGTGGTATATATCAGGAGCATCAACTGAGTCTGGGCTATTAAACTTGCCCCATTGGTCAAACATTGCAAATTCAGTAATTTCACATATGTCATTATGACCCCTTGGGTTGGATCTTCCTCCACTTTAAGACCTCCAGGCCCAGCACCATGGTCTAAAAATTTGCTCAATAATAATCTCCCAAAGATTGATGAATGCAGAGAATCCATTTTAGTGAGAATATACAAGAATTATGCCTTATGCTCCCTTGGGCCAAAGTTGAGAGTCCTCAAAATAAGGCTCTTAATAGCGATATATGCAATTATAGAAACATCATCAACCATCATAGGTTCTAATATATTTCCTTGCTGCAAGAGATGAACCAAGCGTATAATTTTTGTGGGTTTTAACACCTTCTTAATTGATAAATGTACGGACACGAAAGCAAGTGCCAAAGGTGCCAGAGGTGGGACTCATGGCACTGTGTAAAAACATGAAACTTATCTTCACCTCTTTTCCTTCCCTCAAATCCACCTCATAGCTATTTGTCACAAGCCCACTAAAACAAATAGCACGTACCTGATCATCTTCAAAGAATTCAAACAAGGCTTATATTGATTTAATTACGCCAAAGCTCCCATGGTTGGCCTAGAACCGAAATAATTAACCACTAAAATCCACCACAGGTAGGATAGCAACCTTGCCCGAAAAATAGTTCTCCTCAACTGATATCACTGCAGAAACTAAATATCTTCACCACAGCTAAGGTCCATAATATTGAAGACCATTTGTGGATCATTCTCAAGAGTGGCAGCAAGGAACTCTAAATTTACAACTTGCTGCTTTAGACGTAAACGCATTTGACAATCCTGATCTTGATTTTTCTTTAGCATCTTCTTGGAATTATCAAGAGAAACCAAACTGCAAATAATTTGAGAAGCCAAGCTTTTGTAATTCAAGGCTTACAATTGCTTTTGAAATGTTAATATCATTTTTTTTCAGCAGACAAATTCTCAGAAGTGGCACCATATGCAGTTAATCTACCCAGAAATAAGATTTTCATCTCTTCAGGGGACAACATGAATGCAGAGCTACTATCCCCATTATTTCCCGGGTTAACTCTTCAAACAACATAGCGTAGATTTGAGTTAACAGAGAAGCCAAGTATAGAAGGTGCACCAGAGCCCATATTAAGCAGGTAAAGGGCTTCCAAGATTTCACATTCGTTCTTTAAACGCAATGAGCCCAAATGATTAACCAATTCTCTGACCGCTCCATACATTGATGGAGAGAGATGTGCTTCAAGTAGTTTAATGGTTTATTTAAATCGAGGTCCATCACCCAAATTTAACGAATAAATTGAGTACTAAATCAAACAAGCATAAGCATAATTAATCAATGAGAAGCATGCCCAGGTGACCAAGAAAGACCAGAATTATTCAAAATTAATGACTTTAACTTAGCTGGATATAACTCCCTTCTGATTGAGGAGCTGCTCAGGATATTCCAAGAGATCGACATCCAGTACCATTTTCTTCCTCTTGATATTAATGTCAGAGGTATGCCTACCACTTCTGAACGACTTCCACCGCTGGTCCCGGCCCAGCATCAATCATGAAGCGTGTACTTCCCAACTTCTGAAACCCGGCTAATTCATCCAACAACCTGAATCAGCGATCATCACAGAGGATTATCTCGACCTAAGACCATCGGCGCCTCAGCATCTTAGTTCAAATATCCGGCCTTAATTCAAACCCAGCAAATGTATTTGAAGCATCCCGGCACCAATAATAGTGAAGCATCCAGGAATCTTGGCAAATTACTATCTTGACTTCCACCACCAGCGACGACACTCAAATATATCTCGGCTTCAAATTAATACCCCAACTCCCAAGCCACTGTAAGTAGCTATTGTTAGCCGTTTTGGTATTGGTGTTCAGATTGGTTTTCTCGACAATACCAAAGATAACTCTTTCCTTCAAAGCTCCATTAATGAAAATTTTGCTCCAGGAGGTAGTGATGGTGGAGTGCTAAGGAAATCAACGCCGACATTGTCCAAATCGATACCACGATGATATTCCTTCTATCTCTGACGTCAACTGCCCAGAACAAAAGAACATCGGGCATAATGATTATGGGTGGTCACTCAAGCCAATCCAAGAGCTGCACAATGATCCAGAAATCATCCCAGTAACTCGGTAACCATATCAATGGTCTTGCTTCTACAGCATTTGGGAGTCGGTAACTCCAATTTTGGCTTCACTTCATCATTGTCGGCACCACATAAGCACCTCCTAATCTCAGCTTCATGTACATATCGGCATGTACATTAGAATCATGCATCTCGGCATGCATCTCTGTATCTCGGCATACAATCTCGGCGTCAGCTCTGTTGGCATCTCGGACATACACCAAGCAACTTGGACAACCCGCCATCACACCATGTACAAAAATGAATCACGTGCAGAAGTGTATCTGGAATCATCTCTGGAAACTCACTTCCTTAATTTGGATGGAAGGTAATCAACAAATGCGAGAAACGTCCGGTGATAATTCATGGCAAAGAGAGAGAATTGATACTCCCAGAACTTCACATCCTGATCTACACTTCCTTTTCTCTAGTCTCTCTCGGCTTTGAAGGTGGAATATCACCTAGAGGGGGGTGAATAGGTGATTTTAAAAAAAAAAACTGATTCTTTTTGAAACACACGTGATGATACAGAATACACGAATGAGACAGAGAAGAGAAGATGGACACAAAACACTTTATACTGGTTCGGTCTCAAATCACCGACCTACGTCCACCCCGTAACACCGGGATTCCACTACTCTTTCAAATAATTATACACTCAGAACGAAGGATGGTCGCTCCACTCCCCTTACAAGTTGTAGTCAAGACACCCTCACTTAAGGTTCCTCAACCTTAAGTATAACTCACCGAATTAATAAGTGTTTACAAGACTCCTCACGAGCAGATAATAATGAACACCGAAGAACACTCGAATTTAATGTGACGAGATGAGAAGTGAATGAATCTGGAATTAAATTAATTGCTCAGCGTTTTTGGTAGATGTTCGAATTCAATACTCTGGCTATTTATAGACACCCAATTAATGTCCGTTGGTGAAGTTCTTCAAATAGCCGTTGAGACTTATGAATGTTGCCGTTTAGACAGAAGAAATTCTCGTCGTAGGTTGTTCGTCTGTCTTTCAATTTAATTCAACAGAGTTGACATTCTCTTTCATTCTTTTTGCATAGCCGTTGTGAGATAGCATTTAATGTGCAATGAGAATGTTGGAGAGGCTTTACTTCGATCGTAACAATTTACCTCTCGGTTTAGGCTTCATTTAATGCCTTGTCGGTCAAAATGCTTTTTCAAAATCTGGTAACTTGTGTCTAATTAAGCTAAAACTTATCAACACACTCGGTTAAAAGTATTTGATAGACTTAATAGGTAATAATCAGATGTGATAAACAAGAAGTAAAGATTTGAAGAATTACGCATACGGAGTTTTCAAAAAAATGAGGCTACTTTGCTTGGGCAAGATTATTGGCTTGCTCGAGCAAACCTCTTAAAATGAAGTTAAAGGTGTCTTCGTCACGATGCTCGGGCAAAGTATTTTGCCTCGCTCGAGCATGGTGCTCGAGCATGAATATAATCATGCTCGGGCAAGCTCCTTTACAAAAGCTTGGAAGTGCTCGCTTCGATGTTGCTCGAGCATGGTGATAGTCTTGCTTGGGCAAGACATAGACAGAGGCGGAAAGATTAAAGCGCATCGTCGTTGCTTGAGGCAACGCAGAAAGCATGCTTGCGAAATACAAAGTTATGGTGATGTTGCTCGAGCATGAACCCGGCCTTGCTCGGGCAAGCTTCTTGATCAACGTTGTCTCGGGTATGCTTGGGCAAGTTTTTTCGTTTGCTCGGGCAACTTGCTCGGGCAAGCATTTTCTTTGCTTGGGCAAGACTACTTAGTCTGATGATTTTTGCTTCTGTCTCGATGTTGCTTGGGCAGACTTGTGGCCTTGCTCGGGCAAGCTCGTGCTTTCGACGCTTTCGGGTGTTGCTTGAGCAAACTTCTTTTGCTTTTGCCATGAGGTTGCTCGGGCAGGATTATGACCTTGCTCGGGCAAGGTCATGCTTTCTGACGCTTTCTGACGTTGCTTGGGCATGATCACTTTGAGCTTCATTTTTCCTTCAGAGACCCCAACGTTGCTCAGGCAGGACTATGACCTTGCTCGGGCAAGGTCATGCTTTCAGATGCTTTTGAAGGTTGCTTCGGGCATGATTACGTTACCTTGCTTTTCTTTCTTTACTGAAGTCCGATGTTGCTCGGGCAACGTTCTATCTGTGCTCGGGCATGATTACTAAGAATCTAATAATGCTTAATTTAATTTACTAGGAATTGTGATCATCAAAATATAGGAATTAACATTCTCCCCCTTTTTGATGATGACAATTCTTAGGACTAGATTTAAACATTATTGAATTAAGTAAAAGAAAATTATGCTTGATCTGAATTCTCATAATTGAAATTACTGATAAACATTAATATATTGAGTTCAATGAGAAACAAAGCAATAACATAGAAATATAATAATGTATCCTAAATCCTAACCAACTACTCTCCCCCTTTGTCATCGTCAAAATGGGGATTCTGATGTGGAGGAGTTGGAGGAACAATGGAAAAATCAACAGGGGAACCTAGAGAGTGATAATCAACTGAGGTAGAAGGCACGAAGGGAGGACCAGCGGAACCAAATGGCTCAGAAGCAGATGGAACAGGAGAAGAAGACGGAGGAGTAGGGAAATCTCCAGTAGGACCATCGGGAGCAAAACTGTTCACAAAATTGTCTAAGGTATAGTCAAAGTAGCTAACCATCTTGTGCGTCCCATACTCTTGCCTAGATAAAGTCCGAATTTCCTTTTTGATTTCCTCCGCGATCATAGATAATAGAGAAGCTTTTGTTCATTGACTCCTCCATCTCGTTCTTGAAGTCCGTAAATCCGTATCCATGTGAAGTCTAATCGAGATCTCAACCCTATCATGTCTTCTTGGAAACTTTTGATCATTTTCCTTGTGAGATCCCGATAACCCATTAGTGATTGATATATAGGAGCAACTTTGCTTTTTGAACCGTGGCTTCGACAATGGTTTGAAGGGCGCCCGAGAGAAGGAGGGCGTTGTGGAAGAAGGTCCGGCTTTGGAGGACTCAGGTTCATCAGGAGATTGGAAGGCAAATGGCTTAGAAACATCCGGTTGAGAGGAGGAGAGAGGTGCTTTGCCTTTGCTTTGAGATTGAGCTTTTGTGAATGATATTCTCAAACTTTTCATGTGCTCTTTCCCAAATCGGAGGGTACACCTCTTTGTCATCCGAGAGGTACCGGATATTTTTGACTTCTAAGATACGAGAAACTAAGGAAGGATAAGGAATTGTAGCCCGAAGTCGAACCTTAGCCTCGAGATAAATGTTATCATCTCCTCCAGTAATCCATTTGCCTAAATCCCGTGGTTCCATAGCAATCGAGAAGCAAATCGCTCAAAGTCCTTCCTCACAAAATGTGTGAAGCTCGACCTTTCCGAATAAGACAGCCGATCGTAGATATACCGAGTACCCCGTACTCATCCTTCATCATGGCCGGAGTAAGATTGATCTTCTTGCCTTCAAATTGAACATCCGGAAATAGAATTTGATAGCATTCAACAGAGAAAGTCGTGGAGGATCTTCGGGTATGTCCACCACACCCAAAAGGACATTGAGATCATAAGCCGTGAGCTTTATTTCCGATCTCGTACCTTAGTTATCAACACATCATCATCTCGATTTGTTGACCTTTGCTTGCATGTGCATATTGTGGTAGAACAGTCTCACAACTTCAGGAGAATATGGTTTATTTATACTCAGAAGAGGCATAAATTGAAGCAACCATTTCGTCAAGTCAAAATTAAATTTTTCTTTAAAGTGCCCCAAATCAACATACACAATTGGGCAAAATGGCCGTGATTCAAAATAATGATTAAAATTCTTGAAATCATCAACAACAATATTTCCAAAGTGATCATATTAGGCAAAGGTTCCGGTAGTTTACCATCCCGAGGTCGACTTGTTGAGGATTGCTCCTTTTTGTTTTTCGAACCTTCCGATTGGAAGGAGAAGGAGACCTTCAGCCTTTTTGCTCGCAGCACCCTTATGATTTCGACTAAGAGATGGTTTGAGAGGCCGAGGTTGATCTTCTACCATTTTTTGTCCAACTTCATCAAATGGACTGGTGATCCAACCGACTTAGGAGAGGGTGGAGATGGAGATCGGTCTCGTTTGGATTTTCCAAGAGGTAGAGACCCGTCTTCATTCTTGTCGTTGGTGATGTCGGAGCATCCACACTTCCCTTCGACTTCTCGATACCTTCGTCTTGGTGGAAGATTTCGTTTGTGCCGAAGATTTGGAGAGGCTCTGTTTTGGAGGCTTGCGGAAGTAGCGACTTTAGGCCGGAAGTGTCTTGATTTCTTTGCGGGGAGGATTTGGACGGTGATTTATCACTCGTACCAGCCATTTTGAAGAGGACACGGAAGATTTGAGGAAGATTGGTCGAGGACGATGATGACGATGCCGACGATGAGAAGACCGAGAAAAAAATGGAGGGAAATTTGAGAATGTGATCGGTAAAAAACGTTGGGATTAATGGATTGAATAGTCGAAACGGTTTGATTTGGAGTAACGATTCGAAAACGGAAGTAACGGAAGAGGAATCAAGATGAGGGGATTAGGGTTTTGGACGGAGAATTTGGGGAAAAATTAATTTTCCGTTGAAATGAAACGTCGCTCCTTATTTGAACTTCTGATGCCCGACTTTGCTCGAGCAAAGTTTCTAGTTTGCTCGGGCAAAGTCCTTGCTTGAGCAGACTTTTTGTATTGCTTGAGCAAGAATATGAAGGCCCAAAATTTTGGGCGAGGCCCGATCTTGCTCGAGCAAGGTTCCTAAGTTTGCTCGAGCAAACTTACTCTCTTGGCCCCTCCCTTTTTTTTTTTAACGCGACTTTTGTTGGTTTGCTCGAGCAAGGTGTACTGATATGCTCGAGCAACGTTTTCTCAGATGACCTCTGTTTTTCTTCTTATGAACAGAGCATCCTGCAAAACATTAATAAAAACCTCCGATGCTAAAGTCGTATTTATGATTTAAAAATAATAGAACCGAATCAACATTTTACTTACAATTCGTTGGGATTTACCATTCCCAATTCTCTTCTAATGAAATTGAATTGTTCTTTCGCTAAGGGTTTGGTAAAAATGTCGCCTAACCGAAGGTGAGTAGGAATGAACATCACTTTCACATCCTTCTTTTGCACGTGATCTCTCGATGAAGTGGTGTCTCACATCGATGTGCTTGGTTCTTGTATGCCGAATCGGATTTTTCGCCAGCCGATCGTGCTTGGTGTTATCACATAGGATTGGAATCTCTTTCGATGAACTCCCAAGTCGGATAATTGTTGTTTTAGCCACAAGACTTGTGCACACAGCAGCTTGAAGCCGCAACATACTCGGCTTCAGTTGACGATATCGCTTCTGAAGAGTCCTTCTTTTTGCCGAACCAGGATACGAGTAAGCCTCCGAAGAATTCACACCGTCCACTGGTGCTCTTTCTATCAGTCTTGTATCCGGCATGATCAGCATCCGAGTATGCAACCAGGAACTCTTGTTGACCTTTTGGGAACCAGAGACCTAATTCCTTTGTGTCCGAAAGATACCGAAAAATTCTTTTTACGTGCTCGCATGTGATTCTTTAGAGCCGATTGGAATCTCGCGCACATTCCCACACTAAATTGTATATCCGGCCGACTAGCGTTAAATAGAGAAGTGAGCCTATCATTCCTCTGTACTTCGTTATGTTGAAGTCTTTTCCCTTTTCTTCATCAGCATCCAACGAGGTTGTTGAGCTCATTGGTGTATCTGCACCATTACAATGCTCCAATCCAAATTTCTTGAGCAAGTCCTGGAGATACTTTGTCTGTGAGATAAATATTCCATCCTTCCGTTGTTTTATTTGCAGTCCAAGAAAATAATTTAGCTCTCCCATCATTGACATTTCAAATTCTCCCTGCATCTTTTTAGAAAATTCTTCACAAAGAGAGTCATTAGTAGCTCCAAATATAATATCGTCTACATATATTTGCACAACTAAAATTTCATTAACTTTATTAGTTCGAATAAATAATGTTGTATCTCGCTTTCCTCTAACAAAGCCTTGTTCTAAAAGAAATTTGCTTAATCGTTCATACCAAGCTCTAGGAGCTTGTTTGAGACCATACAAGGCTTTCTTAAGATGATAGACATGATCCGGATGATGCTCATTTTCAAAACCGGAGGTTGTTCAACATATACTTCCTCCTGAATAAAACCATTTAAGAAGGCACTCTTTACATCCATTTGATAGAGTCTGAATCCTTTGATACACGCAAAGGCTAAGAGTACACGTATTGCTTCCAATCTTGCCACTGGAGCAAACGTTTCTTCGTAATCAATACCCTCTTCCTGATTATAGCCTTTGGCGACTAGTCTAGCCTTGTTACGGACTATAATTGCAGATTCATCTCGTTTGTTTTTGAATACCCATTTAGTGCCAATGACCGGATGGTCTTTAGGCCTAGGTACCAAATCCCAAACTTGATTTCTATCAAATCGATGCAGCTCCTCTTGCATTGCTATCACCCAATCATTGTCCGAGAGGGCTTCATCAATCTTAGAGGGCTCAATGTGAGAGATAAAAGCAGAGAAGGTTACTTCATTGAGAGTGCTATTTCTCGGTCCTCACTCCCCGATTAATCTCACCTATCACTTGGTCCAGGGATGATTCCCGATAAATTTCCAAGCCTTAGGTTGTGATTGACCAGGATTTTCAAAATTGTTTTGAGGATCACTTTCGAAAACGTTTTCTGGATTTTCAAAAGAAGCAAAGGTGGTTTTTGAAAAGAATTGATTTTTGAAAATATTTTCTTCATCATCAGGATCAACTATCTTAGATTCACATAATACGACATGAATTGATTCTTCTACTACGCGAGTGCGTTTATTAAAAACTCTATATGCTTTACTTCTACTTGAATAACCAAGGAATATACCTTCATCGGATCTGGGATCAAATTTTCCCAGCATTATCCTTACCATTGTTATGAACATAACATTTACATCCAAAGATATGAAGATGAGCCGATTCGGTTTCCTTCCTTTGTATAACTCATATGGAGTCTTGTCGAGTTTCTTCCGGAGATAGGCTCTATTAGAAATATAGCTTGCAAAGTGCTTATAGCATCTCGCCCTAAGACTTGTGATGTCCGATTTTCGTTTAGCATTGCACGAGCCATCTCCGTTAGTACACGATTCTTTCTTTCAACTACACCATTTCGTTGTGGTGTTCTTGAGCCGAGAAATTGTGATTGATCCCATGGGCATCACGTAACTCTCCAAATGCTTGATTCTCAAATTCACCACCATGATCCGTTCGGATTGCTTTGAAATGCATATACCCTTCTCATTTTGCACCTTTTTGGCAAATATAACAAAACAGATCAAATGTTTCATCCTTAGAAGATAAAAATATGGTCCATGTGTATCGTGAGAAATCATCGACAATGACCGAGTATACAAATTGCCACCAAGGATTTTTACTCTCGCAGACCAACTAAATCCATGTGAAGTAGTTGGAGTGGTCGATTGGTCGAGATTTCGTGTTTGTTTTTGAAAGATGATTTAGTTTGTTTACCCTTTTGACAAGAGTCACAGATCATATCATTTTTAAAACGTAGTTTAGGTAAACCAACCACTAAATCCTTTCTTACCAACTTGTCTAGTTGAAACATGTTTACATGAGCCAAACGCTTATGCCACAACCAACTTTCATCCAAGTTGCTAACAAAACATTTTTCAGTGCTATCTTTAGGTAATTCAAGTGTATAGCAGTTACCCTCTCTAGAAGCCTTAAACAATGTCTTAAGTTTACCTTTATCAATTGGAAGATCATCTTTGTTGACAATGAGACATTCTTCTGAGTCAAAAATGATCCAATTGTTCTTATCAGCACTTTGACTCACACTCAGGAGGTTATGGCAGAGGCCTTCGACGAGATAGACATCCTTGATTAGAGGTCCGTTCTTTGTACCAATCTCACCAATCCTGATCTTTCCGGATTGATCTCCTCCAAAGGTAACTTTACCACCATCCTTTGATCTCATTGCCACAAATTTGTCTGCGTCTCCTGTCATGTGTCTTGAGCATCCACTGTCAATATTCCATTTGTTGATTCTTGAAGCTCTTAGACACACCTGCGGATAGGAAGGAATTAAACTTTAGGTACCCAATTTTTCTTGGGTCCTTTGGGGTTAGTTTGGCCCTTAGGAACATAAGTTCCCTTAGGTACCCACATATAATTACCAACAATGTGTCTATCCCTTCTATCTTTCTTGTGAAAACATGATGAAGTGTTATGCCCTTTTCGATTACAAATAGCCGCAGCAGTGTGCAAAGGGATTTGAGGAGTGTACAGATTTTTGAAAGTAATTTAAATACGACTTTCCTCCTCTTTTCTTTTTCCCTTTCTTTTTATCAAAAACTGGATTGTAACCAATGCCTGATCGATCGTTAGTAAATTTTTGAGCTTTTAAAATAACATTGAGCATTTCACTTCCTTTAGTGAATTTCTCAAGTGCTTTTGTAAGAGACAAATTTATTTTCTCCAAATCCAGGTAGTCATCACAAATTAAATTTTTGCAAGAGAGATTTTCAACTTGTAATTTGAGGGTTATGTTTTCTCTTTTCAAATTTATGCATTCCTCAACCACCTTTTCAAATTCATCTTGCACTTTGTTATATTCATCAAATAATTCATCATAGGTAGGATGAGAATCATATACCTCTTTATCATGATCAGGTTGTTCTTCCTCTGCTACAAGACAGACATTCGCCATCTCTTTTTCTTCTTCACTTTCTTCATCTGAAGAGCTATCTCCCCATATGCCTGATACGTAGGCCTTCTTCTTGAAGTAATTGAACCTCTTCTTCTTTTCTTTATCGTTATCCTTCAACTCGGGCACTCGACTTGTAGTGTCCCGGCTTCTCGCATTCATAGCAGATAATTTGATCTCTATCTTTGAACTCTCTTCCGCTACTCGAACCGCCTTTCGGAACTTGTTTCGAACCCTTGACCTTTTCTATAGAACTTCTTGAACTTTCTTACGAACAACCCGATTTCATCATCATCATCATTTTCGACTTCGTCTTTATCTTTCTTTTCTTTTTCAGCATTTAGAGCAACACCTTTGCTCGGTAGGATTGACTTCTTCTAGCTCCTTCTTAAATTTCATCTTGCTTTCATATTCGATAGGCTTCCGAATAGTGCAAAGAACAGACACCATTGACTCTCCACGAGTCTCCTCTATTGCAAAGTAACCTTTGCTTCCCAATCTTTTGTTAGAACATTGAGAATCTTTCTGACTTGAGAACGTTGTTCATGTGTTTTTCCCAAAGCCGCCAGTTGATTGACAAGATGAGTATAGCGAAGTTGAAATTCAGCAATAGTTTCTCCATGCTTCATCCGAAGAAGATCATACTCGGTGGTTAACATGCGATGCGATTTTCTTTAGTACCAAGTGGTTCCTTCATATGCTACCTCCGAGCTTTCCACATTTCCTTTTGCGGTCGACAAGTTGCTTATTCGAAAGTACTCCTTTTGACCGAGAGCACTTTGCAACATTAGAATGGCCTTGCTGTTAAGAGTAATGTTTCTCTTATCATTTTCATCAAACTCCTCTTTCGACTTAGGAACCGAGATGCCGCCTTCAATCTTTGTGGGAGCATAGTCTCCTTTTTCTATTACTCGCCGTAGACCATATTCGTTGCTAGTACAAACACTCGAATTTTCCTTTCCGTAAGGTGTAATGTTCTCCGTTGAAGCCAGGTGGACGATTGATTGAGGCACCATCAGGCAATATTCCTTCCATGATCAATCTCGGGATGTTAAGCCCAACTGAGATAACTTAGCTTTGATACCAAAATGAAGGTGGAATATCACCTAGAGAGGGGGTGAATAGGTGATTTAAAAAAAAACTGATTCTTTTTGAAACACACGTGATGATACAGAATACACGAATGAGACAGAGAAGAGAAGATGGACACAAAACACTTTATACTGGTTCGGTCTCAAATCACTGACCTACGTCCGGTCCCTTAACACCGGGATTCCACTACTCTTTCAAATAATTATACACTCAGAACGAAGGATGGTCGCTCCACTCCCCTTACAAGTTGTAGTCAAGTACCCTCACTTAAGGTTCCTCAACCTTAAGTATAACTCACGAATTAATAAGTGTTTACAAGACTCCTCACGAGCAGATAATAATGAACACTGAAGAACACTCAGAATTTAATGTGACAGATGAGACAGTGAATGAATCTGGAATTAAATTAATTGCTCAGCGTTTTTGGTAGATGTTCGAATTCAATACTCTGGCTATTTATAGACACCCAATTAATGTCCGTTGGTGAAGTTCTTCAAATAGCCGTTGAGACTTATGAATGTTGCCGTTTAGATAGAAGAAATTCTCGTCGTAGGTTGTTCGTCTGTCTTTCAATTTAATTCAACAGAGTTGACATTCTCTTTCATTCTTTTTGCATAGCCGTTGTGAGATAGCATTTAATGTGCAATGAGAATGTTGAAGAAGCTTTACTTCGATCGAACAATTTACCTCTGGTTTAGGCAAGCTTCATTTAATGCCTTGTCGGTCCAAAATGCTTTTTCAAAATCTGTTGGTAACTTGTGTCTAATTAAGCTAAAACTTATCAACACACCGGTTAAAAGTATTTGATAGACTTAATAGGTAATAATCAGATGTGATAAACAAGAAGTAAAGATTTGAAGAATTACGCATACGGAGTTTTCAAAAAAAGAGGCTACTTTGCTTGGGCAAGATTATTGGCTTGCTCGAGCAAACCTCTTAAAATGAAGTTAAAGGTGTCTTACGTCGATGCTCGGGCAAAGTATTTTGCCTCGCCGAGCATGGTGCTCGAGCATGAATATAATCATGCTCGGGCAAGCTCCTTTACAAAAGCTTGGAAGTGCTCGCTTCGATGTTGCTCGAGCATGGTGATAGTCTTGCTTGGGCAAGACATAGACAGAGGCGGAAAGATTAAAGCGCATCGTGTTGCTTGAGGCAACGCAAAGCATGCTTGCGTAAATACAAAGTTATGGTGATGTTGCTCGAGCATGAACCCAGCCTTGCTCGGGCAAGCTTCTTGATCAACGTTGTCTCAGGTATGCTTGGGCAAGTTTTTCTGTTTGCTCGGGCAACTTGCTCGGGCAAGCATTTTCTTTGCTTGGGCAAGACTACTTAGTCTGATGATTTTTGCTTATGTCTCGATGTTGCTTGGGCAGACTTGTGGCCTTGCTCGGGCAAGCTCGTGCTTTCTGACGCTTTCGGGTGTTGCTTGAGCAAACTTCTTTTGCTTTTGCCATGAGGTTGCTCGGGCAGGATTATGACCTTGCTCGGGCAAGGTCATGCTTTCGACGCTTTCGACGTTGCTTGGGCATGATCACTTTGAGCTTCATTTTTCCTTCGAGAGACCCCGACGTTGCTCAGCGGGACTATGACCTTGCTCGGGCAAGGTCATGCTTTCGATGCTTTTGAAGGTTGCTTCGGGCATGATTACGTTACCTTGCTTTTCTTTCTTTATCGAAGTCCGATGTTGCTCGGGCAACGTTCTATCTCGTGCTCAGGCATGATTACTAAGAATCTAATAATGCTTAATTTAATTTACTAGGAATTGTGATCATCAAAATATAGGAATTAACAGGCTTTGTATCCTGGCATTCCGACATTTGTATCTCGTTTAATACACTTGCGTTAAGCCAAAATCGTATGCCTAGCTTTTTTGCTTTTTACTTTCTCTGGGTACCAAGATGAACAGTGGAGTCAAAGACCAGGACGAGTTCATTTCGCCTTAGGAGTTGTGCACCTCTGGGTTGAGAATATTCAAGAGTGCAGAGGAGAGTGAAAGATTCTTCATTCATGGCGGTAGATTATCGAGATTGACCCAGATGGAGTTTCCAATCATCTTTTTCCCGACATTATAGTAGTCTCAGCGGGCCAGAGCTTCCACTGTGAACATTCGGCAGTCTCCCTTTTTCAAAGGAGAGAAAAAGGTCTCAACGAATCGCCGCCATCTCCAACTAGAGGGACCTTTTCTTTCTCCTTCCAGAAGCACTGGTATCATCACCAATCGTCGGGCCTGAGTGAATGGTTTTAACTGAAATTCGTCTTCATCGTACAAGGTCTCTGTTGCAGATCAATGATCGTTCGTCTGCAATCTGGGAATTGGAATTATTCACCTTCTTTGGTCACAGGAATCGGAAATTTACCGATTATTGTAGCTTCTTGGTTGAACATCGTTGGTCACAAGAATCGAATTTTAACGATCCCCACGGTTGGCGCCAATGTTCTGTCATAAGAACACAGATGTCTAGCCCTAGATGGACTAGGATATTGATGTAGGATCAAATAGCTACCTCCTAGGTATCCATGGATGTGATACCTATGAGAATAAGAGATCACAGAGCACATACATGAAGGCTTTCGCATAAGGGAGTGGGGTGTGTGTTCTGTGTAGACTGAATTGTAAAGAGGCAGAGTTCAGAATCTACTTGTGTACCGTTCACCTGGAGAATTCCTCTCTTATTTATAGTGAGGCATAGAGGATCCGTTTAGCACGTTCCCATCATTAGCATGTTTTTTGCCCCAGTCCTCCCACTATGTGATTGTGGGTCCTTCCCTTAGGGTTAGGGTTTGGTTGCCCCTTGTTGGGCCTCACTTGAATGGGCCTAATATTTTATTCCATAACATCTTCTTTTATAAAACGACAAGTATTCTAAAGGTACTAAGCATATGGAATGGAAATACTTTGTCGTTAAAGAAGAGGTTCAGAAACATAGAGTGTCAATAGAACATGTTAGCACCAATCTTATGATAGCTAATCCCTTAACAAAGGGATTACCGCCCAGGACATTCACTGATCATGTGTATAGTATGAGTATTATGTCTGCTAGAAAATGTTAAAATTATTGTTATGTATTGGTCATTGACGCTTTGAGCTCATTAGTATATATGTGTTTCTAAGATTCTCCTGTTTTCAACTTTATGCATGCTTACATAAATGATGCTATGAAGACTTTATTGATGGACATTAAAGCTACTTCCATTAAAAGTGTCATGTCAAGGAGAAAGACGACTAAAGTAGTACATGGAAGGGACTATGTCGATATACTGATGTACAACCGACATGACTCGTATTAGTTTTATCCTTAACCATGACTTATAATGTAATCAATATATATGAAATCTTTTAGCCAATATTATGCACAAAATTATTGATATTTTGTTAAATCATGAAATGACATATATCACATGAGCCAAGTGGGAGAATGCAAGAAATATCTTATTTGACTGTGATAAATGTATATGATTTAATAATTAATGAAATGGCTAAATAACTTTTGAGAAGAGGTTTCTTGACTGCTTGATAGGAGCAATCATATCTATAGGATGTACATGTGTTTTGGATACTTAAGTTATTTAAATGATAGAAACTTGTCCATTTACTCTCTGACTATTATAGACGCTTCTAGTTTTCCATCAAGAAGAGAGAACGTGAAATGAAGGATAAAGAGAATGATAAAGATTTCAATTATCGTATTGCAAATCACATATTATGAAGTATCGTTTCCGCAATTCTGGATAGAGGTTAGTGCATCTTGACTTAAACATGTAGTGTTGTGGAAATCATGAGTTATTAAGATCTTTGTTCATGTTCTTATTACTTGATATTTGAGCATAAAATTATAGAAAAATTTACATGTTGGAGTTGAGTTAGAGAAAATCTTCGGAGGCGTGAGGCTCGTTTAGTGTAGTTAACTCATCATGTTTACATGCACTCAAGTTTGAGTTGAGTTAGAAGAAATCTTTGGAGGCGTGAGGCTCGTTTAGTGTAGTTACCTTATCATGTTTACATTAGCTCAAAAGTTTGTATGCTTACTGCCTGACTAAGGGCCTTTTTGTCTTACAAAAGTATAATTGTTTTTTTAAAAAAAAAAAAAAAAACTTATCTAAGTACTTAATCATGCTCAAATATACAGGTTTACTAGGGAAGATGACTTGTGAAGTTGTATTTGGATGAATAAAATATGATTGATGGATTGTAATGATAACTGAAAGTAAATTTATTTTTACTATTGGAAGTGTGTGGTATCTTGTGTCTTTTAATGGTCAATTGTGGCTGCATGATGTCTGGGAAGATTTAATGTATTTATGTTCATTGAATGTGGTTCAAGGTTAAAAAAAAAAAGAGTTCTAAATAACACTTGGTAGCACTTTGGGACCTATAATACATTTTTAAGGTAAAAGATAAAATTGTTGTCTTCAATCCCAAGCATCTAACTTTTTCATGGGGATGAACTTTGTTGTAAAGCTAAATGACCTTAGATAGATAATTTTATAAGCTTTCTATGGACTCCTGAATCATTTCAATCGAAGTTGTATGATAAAAGTGATGAATGTCGAAAGTTCGTTATAGGATTCTACTTTAGTAGAATTACATCAACAACGTTGTGTGCTGCGATGCATGCACTTTTCACTGCGTCATATGACACAGAGGGACTTCTCTTTTTGTGCTATCCGTCATGGTGGAGGAAACCATAGCTGCGGTGGATGGCCCTATTTTGATGTTTTTGGTTCTTTTTTACCCCTTCTAATGGTTTTGTGACTTTGTCTCTCATGGGCCTTGTATACTTCCTAGACCTATCGTGCAAGGGCTTTGGAGTACAAATTGGACCTAGAATGTTTGAATTACAACTTTTTATTTGTCAATTTCTTTCAACTTCTCGTTCTTGGACTCAATTGGTAAAGAGGTTGGACACTCTCACCAAAGGGGGGTTCGATTCTGGAGTTAGTCAAGGCGTTGGAGGAGGCATCCTAACTCCTAGGTGCCTAGGTTAACGTATGAGGGTAATAGACGGCTCGCCCTGCCCATCATCGGTATCACCTAGGAAGAATGGAGATTTTGCCCTGCCCTTGGATAGTAGATGAACCCAGCCCCTTTCCTACAATTTCTTATACAAAAAATGGTTTTAAACTTTAAAACCTTCATATACTAAAATATTGTCATGTTATACTTTGAAGTTGTATAGTTTTCTCTTTGTTATCATGGTAGACCATATTATTGGGTTTTAATCTTTTTTACTATAATAAATGAGTCAAAACTCTTTCTACTGTTGTATACTTTTGTTTTATCGGGTACCATGATACAATGTTCAAGTATGTTGTGTCTCATCCTACCTCCAAAAACACCTTTCCCTCATTCCTCCTTCCAACCATGTTTAAACTTGTTGGACAATATTATAGAAATGGGACAGGGGTGTTCACAGGACAGGACCGGATATCCATGGTTTGTGTCCCATCCCCAAAAAAGAGATGGGGCACCATTTACACCCCAGGCCCTCAATGTCTGTTTTAATACACCCCAGGCCCTCAATGTCTGTTTTAAAAATTAGCTAAAGTATATGTTTTGTCTTTTAACTTTTAAGTTAAGTTTCAATTTAATATATTAAGTTTTTTAAGTATATTTTTAGTCCCTCAATGTTAACACAGTTAATTTCTCTCTAATAGAAAAGATTATTGAGAAAATTTGCCTCATATGTTTTTGCTAATGATCAATGTCAGTCCATAGTTTTTCATCTTCAATATCGCCCCAAAAGTTGCAAAACGTAGCAATGTTACCCTATACCGTTAAAAACAAATGATGACCATTGAAAATTTGATATTGACCATTAACTTTATAAAGGTAAGGGGTGACATTGCTCTATTTTAATATTTCCGAGGCAACATTAAACATTAAAAAAAAAACTTCCAGGCTAACATTGAACATAAAATATCTTTTTAGTATCAGTCTGTACCCTGAAATATTTTAAGATCTTGAAAATACATTTTAGTGACTGAATGATACTAAAAAGATATTTCAGGATACTAATTGGTATTGAAAAAATACTTCATGATCTTGAAAAAATATTTCAGGGTACTGGCTAGTACTAAAAAAATACTTCAGGATACTGGCTAGTACTAAAAAGATACTTCAGGTACTGACTGGTATTTAAAAAAATATTTTAGGATGGTGAATGTTATTTTTTAAAAAATAAAAAATTCAACAATGCTATTTTGCACCAAAACAGCGCCGTTTGGAAGAGAAGGAGGGCAACGGATCTTAAGAGAATTGGAGGAAAGCCGGGTCCTATCTCTTGTAGGCATCCTCCTCCAAGAACATCAACAATCCTCCCCATTGGCGAACTGAGAGTGGTTCAAAGAGGGTTGAGCACCAATAATTTACCATTCATAAGGTAAGAAGTTTGAAGAGAGTTCTTTTTTGCCTTAGAAACTTGAAGAGATTCGATCACCAGTAAGATAATTTTTATGCTTTGGCCTCATTGGTGATTGTAATGAGAGGAAGTGAAATGGGCCAATCTAGTAGGGGATCAGCACGTAAAGCATCAGATAATGGGCTTGAAGTATCAGATAACCAGCCACAGCCCATAAGAAGAAGAAATAGGATGAAGAGAAGGTCCTAGAAGCTTAGAGAGCTAGAGGAATAGATCTATAAATGAGTGAGAAAAGGATTAGATAGGTGTGAAATATATTGTGAAGATTCTTTCTCTCTCTTATGGACTTTCCCTTTCTGTTATTCTGTCAGTAACGTTCTATTCCAGTATTTTCTATTTCTCTGACTGTAGTACTGGATTCTCAATCATTATGCAATAATACAATACTGTGAGCACAGAAGTTTTACCTTCTGTTTCCTTATTTACTGCATTTCCTATTTCTATTTCCTATTATTCCATTGTGTTCATATCATTTGGTGCTTTCATTGAGATAACGCCATGGCTGAAAACACGCGTTTGAAAGAGTTCCTCACAACGCAGATGGAACTTCAAGCGGACCAACAACGAATGAATGCCTTCATGGTCAACTCTGATAGTCGTTTCACCTGTTTAGAAAATTTTATGGAGGCAATCTTGCTCAAGCTAGACAAGTTAGACAAACGGCCGGATGATTCTAGTGCCAGTGGTACATCCGACTCCACCACGCCTCCACCAAGCTCGTCCTTCTTTCCCCTGAGTCGACAAGTCAAGTTAGATTTTCCCCGGTTTGATGGCACTGATGCGTTACAATGGCTCTTTAAAGCAGATCAGTAATTCACTTACTTTGACATTGCAGATGCACAGCGTTTGGTCATCGCGTCCGTTCACTTAGACGGCGATGTGTTGCCGTGGTTTCAAATGTTGAATCGCACTCGCCAAATTTCTACATGGCCTACCTTTGCTCAGGCTGTGGAGGATCAGTACGGCCCCTCCCAGTTTGACTGCGCTTGCTCTCAGCTTTTCAAGTTGGTCCAGCAGGGACCTCTGACCGATTATCATAGCCAGTTTATGGCATTGTCAAATCGTACCGTTGACATTCCTGAGGCGGCTCTGCTTGATTGTTATCTGGGAGGCCTCAAACCAGATCTTCGGCGTGACGTACTCGTACAACATCCCGATACCATATTAAAGGCTATGACCCTTGCACGCTTATTTGCAGAGACTCTGGACGGAAGCAAACCATCGAAGCCCTCTAGCTTTGGTCCCTTCACCAGCGTCCACCCATCGAAGTCGTTAGGTTTCAGTAGCTCTAGCGGTTCGAATCCCACTAGCAAACCATTTGCTAGTCCTATTCCGTTTCACAGTGGAACCTCATCTCTGACAAGTGGTGGAGGAAAATCAAACTTGCCGCCCTTATTACCTACCCCGACTCGCTGGCCTCTTAAGCAAATGACACCAGCCGAAATGCAGATACGACGAGAGAAGGGCCTCTGTTACAACTGTGATGAGAAGTTTTCACCCACCCACCGTTGTACTAAGAAACAACTCATGATGATGGTGGACGATGATGATGACTCAGAGACTCTGGTTGAACCTGAAACAGAGGAGACGTCCATTGATGGTACTTTACTTCACCTTTCCTTGCCGGCTTCCAAAGGGACTCATGGGGCCGCCACCATCCGATTCGAAGGGACTGTCATGGGCACTGTGGTGCAGATTTTACTTGATGGAGGAAGTTCAGATAACTTCATTCATCCCTGAATTGTTCAACATTTAAATCTCTCGATCGAACACACAAAGGAGGTCCGAATCTTAGGCGGCAATGGTCAAATCATGCGTACTAGTCAACAAGTTAATCAGGTACCCATCAACAAGTTAATGGTTACACGTTTTTAACTATGTTAGTCCTTCCTGTAGCTGCAGTGGATCTAGTCATTGGAGCCGGATGGTTAGAGACGTTGGGAGCTCATGTCGCCGACCACAACACTTCTACTATAAATTTCTTGAAAGATGGGACGTGGGTGACATTGAAGGGGTTTCGTGTGAACACTCCTACGCAAGTTCAATATCATCATCTGCTCAGGGTCCATCATACTGATGCTTGGGCTGAGCTGTTTATTCTGGTACCTCTATCGTCTCACGTCGATGATTCAGCCGAAGACCTTCCAGATGATTTGACGGACTTGTTACAGTTATTTGTTAGTGTGTTTGCAACTCCGCATGGTTTACCTCCGCCACGGGGATAGGAGCATAGCATCGAGCTCCTACCCAATTCTTCCCCAGTCAAAGTCTGACCATATAGGTACCCAGTAAGCCAGAAGACGGAAATTGAACGGATTGTTGATGAGTTGTTGAGTGACGGTCTGATTCAAGCCAGCACAAGTCCCTTCTCAGCTCCAGTTATCTTGGTCAAAAAGAAAGATGGGTCCTGGAGGTTCTGTGTGGACTATCGGGCTTTGAACACCATTACGATTAAAGATGTGTTCCCCATGCTGACTGTTGACGAGTTGCTAGATGAATTATCGGGCTCAGTGTTTTACTCCAAGTTGGATCTCAGGTCCGGTTACCATCAGATTCTGATGAAGGCCATGGATCGCGAGAATACAGCTTTCAGGACATATCAGGGGCTCTATGAATGGCTTGTAATGCCATTTGGACTAACTAATGCACTGGCTACCTTCCAGGCCGTGATGAATACAATTTTTCGCCTTTTTCTCCGTAAGTTTGTTCTGATCTTTTTCGACGACATTCTAATCTATAGTGCCACCTGGGATGCGCATCTAGAGCATGTTTGTATCGTCCTCTCCATTTTAGCTGAGCAACGTTTATTAGCAAAAAAGTCCAAATGTGAGTTTGGTCACCGGAAAATTGAATACCTAGGCCATGTCGTCTCTGTGCGTGGTGTGGAGATGGATCAAGCAAAGGTGGAAGCTATTACCCGATGGCCCAGTCCACAATCAGTTTCCCAACTTAAGGGCTTTCTTGGGTTAAGTGGTTATTATAGGCGTTTTATAAAACAATATGCTCATATCGCCGACCCACTAACCAAACTCTTGGCCAAAAATGCATTTGTGTGGACTCCAAAAGCACAGCAAGCATTCGACGATCTCAAACTCGCCGTCACACAAGCACCGGTGTTGACCTTGCGGGATTTCTTGAAATCCTTTATCCTGGAGACTGACGCATCGGGTGTTGGGATAGGAGCTGTGTTGAGTCAAGATGGACATCCGATTGCTTTCTTCTCCAAGAAATTATCTAATCGACTACAAAATCAATTGGTCTATGTGTGGGAACTACTGGTGATTACTGAAGCAGTGTCCAAGTTTCGCCATTACCTGTTCGGACATTCCTTCATCATCCGGACCGATCATGCTAGCCTTAGGCACTTCGGCACCCAGGTGATCCAAACTCCAGAGCAAGAGGCTTGTCTGCCCAAATTGTTAGGGTACAGGTTTCGTATTGAGTATAAGCCTGGTCGGCAAAATCAAGCGGCCGATGCGTTATTGTGAATGTTCCATATGGCAATATCCTCGGTTCAAAGTTATTTTATGGACACCATTTATGAGAGGGTTCGGTCCGACTCTTCTATATACACACTCAAGCAGCGAGTCATCAAGGGTGGATCAATCAGGGGTGAATACCAGGTCAAGCATCAAGATTTATATTGGCAATCTAGGTTAGTGATCCCAGCCTCAGACACTACACTTATTATGGATATTCTGGATGAATTCCATTCCTCTAAGGTTGGGGGCATGCGGGTTTTTTGAGAACCTTTTATCGGATAGCGCATTTGTTTTACTGGCCTAATATGAGATCTGATGTAAAGAATTATATTCGCAAGTGTGTCGTGTGTCAACAAACCAAGAGCTCTCAGTTGCATCCTACGGGTTTATTAGAACCATTACTAATTCCGGTTAGAATTTGGGAAGATATCTCGATGGATTTTATTACATGTTTACCTGTTGTTAAAGGCCACTCTGTTATTTTTGTGGTAGTGGACAGGTTATCTAAGTATGGCCATTTCATCCCTATGTCTACCAATTTTTCTAGTCAAACAGTTGTTGAGGCTTTTGTGCATAATATAGTGAAGTTGCATGGGGTTCCTAATACTATCGTGTCTGATAGAGACAAGGTGTTTACTAGTGGTTTTTGGAAACATCTGATGAAGTTACAAGGCTCCCAGCTATGCTTTACTTCTGCCTACCAACCACAATCAAACGACCAAACCGAGGCTCTTAACAAGTGTTTAGAGTTATACTTGCGATGTTTTGTATTTGAATATCCTCGACAGTGGCTTAATTATTTACCTTGGGCAGAGTATTGGTACAACACTACGTTTCAAATAGCAATTGGTATGACTCCCTTCAAGGTAGTGTATGGTCGCGATCCTCCTCCAGTGTTGCACCATTCATCGACCGATGACACCCCTTTTGATGTCCATCAGCAGCTTTGTCAGCGGGATGAAATTTTACAGTCTCTCAAGCTCAATATTCAGAAGGCCCAATCACGCATGGAGCGTTTTGCAGATCAAAAGAGAGTGCACGTTGAATTCCAGCCTGGCGAGTTTGCTTATGTAACACCTCGAATTTCAGACCCTGAGAATGGAGAATAAGCTTAAAGTAAGCGGATGACTAAGCCCAATTTGGGAAGAGTCCCAAGAATGTTGAGAGTTTGGAAGCCTCTCGGGACTAAGTAACTCGACCATAAGGGTCAGTAGACCTTGTATGCATAAGCCGTGGAATTAAGGTGCCAGTGAAAATGGGACACAGAAGGTCTATACGGTGTAAATCCGGTGGCAAGGATGCCACCCAACTATGTCCTAAGGTATAGGACAATTGGTTGAGTGAAAATATGTCGGTATAAGTAAGTACACGGCATTCTCAGGGCAGTTAGGTATGCCCTGCGTTTTTGAGAAGACATCAGTATTCGTGAAGAAAACCCGAGTAAAACCCGGGCAGGATCCTGAGCAAGTACCGATAAAGTAATTTTAATAAAGTAATGTCATGATGACATACTTTTGTGTTGGCCAAATAGAATGGTGACATGTGTCCCTTCATGATTACAAAAGACAGAGAGTAATGATGCTAGTCAGACACGTGGCATTGTGGGGTTGGATGTTTGACTTTTTAGCACCGTAAAGTACGAGGTAATTATGAGAAATTAAAATATAAATTTCTTGTTCCCCAAGAACATAGAAAAACGTGCAGCCACATCAGGGGAAAAGGAACAGTTGATCCGGGCCCACACAAGTTCCACAAAGTGGCACGAGTTACGAGGAAAGGTGTAACCGGCAAAAAGTGGTTGAGAGGGACCGGTTCGGGGTTTCCGGAGACGGGCCCAGGCCCCCAAATGTAGAGAGAGGGCAAAACTTTAGGTGGGCCAGGGGAGAGAGAAAATGTCTTGGAGAAAAGAGAAAAGGTCATGTCATGTAATTATGAAGGAAAAGAAAGTCATATCAAATAATTATGATGAGAGAGAAAGATAAAATAATCAGAATTAATCTGGACCACACAATTTGACTTTGACGTGACCGATTGAAAGACATGTAATTATGACTCTTTAAAGGGCATTTATGGCATATCCAAGGGTAGATCTTGTGGGTCCAACGGCCTTGGAGAGGGAGAGAGCAAAAACACCATTTTACCCCTAGACCTAAAACCTACAACTTGCAATCTTGGAGACCATCACTAGGGGCAATTTTGGAACCTCATTTTTAGGTCTTGGAATGCGCCCCAATCTTCTCAAAAGATCCCTCTAGAAGTCTTGAGAAGCAAGTAAAGAAATAATAATTAAATCAAAAGAATTTTCCCAACCGTCGGATTGTGATCAAGGTTGGATAAGGATCCCACCTTGGCTTCTATAACTAGGGCACTCCTCCCTTCATTTTCCCCATATCAAGCACGAGCTCAAGGTGAAGAGGAGGGTGCTCAGCTGAAGGTTCCGGTTCAGGAGGTGAAGAAAGCTATACGCAACCGACAATCCGAGGTAAGTTTCCTAACCGGCAACCTAGCTACTTCTATTTCTTCCATGTGGTGTTTCATGAGGTTGCAGTAGGATATACATGTTTTTAAGGTTCTGAATGGGTTCAGAAGGTGTTTTTGTGTAGGATCAAGTGTGATCACCTTTTTCCAAACCCTAAAAGCTTGAATCTTTGGTATACGAAAATCTGTCGGTTCTTACGGTTTCTAGGCAGAGTGTGTTTATCAACAGATTTAAAATAGTAAATGGATTAAGTTTGCTTTGAGATTTTACATGGTAAATTTAGACATCATAAGGATGATTTTATAATAAAATTTTGTGTCATTTGGATTTCCTAACCGAGATTTATTTAAGGTTGAAAATGACCTAAAAACATGGATCCTGTTTCAGACCAATGGCTAAGTTTTGAGAATCTGAGAAGGACTCGAACCTAGATGGCTTTGGTAACTATTTTTCCTATAAAATAGACATCCTAAGGGTTCCATTTCCACTTATTTCATGTTGATACGATATTTCTAGAATTTATTAAAAATTGGAATAGTTGGAACAGAAATGCTGTAAATTCTAGTGCTATGCGGATTTTAGGAAACTTGATGTAAAGTTTGAATGTGTGACTGAAAACGTGGTATATGGCTGTATCTAGGGTATTAACGCGTGTGGGACGTATCTCTAACTTGAAAGGAAGAGTTTACCGCTTTCAAGAAGTGCCAGGTAGTAACTGTTAACTCACGTATTTTATGTTGCTGTTGTATGTTTGTTTTCCATGATTGTGGATGTGAGGCAGTAGGGCCTAGTGGACTGTGTGTCCTTAGGTCGCTACCGAGCTTGAGATGCATTCGGGGTAGTTGGGGTTAAACTCCCTAGCTATTGTGTTGATCCTAGCGCTGAGGATGTGTGCGTCCGGGGTCGGTCTTGAGTGACGACTCGACGGTACGCAGGGCGTCCGGGGTTTGTCCTGAGTGACGACTCGACGGTACGCGGGGTGTCCGGGGCTTACCTTGGTAAGGTAGCTCGACAGTACGCGGGCGTCCGGGGCTTGCCTTGGTAAGGCAGCTTGACGGTACGTCGTTGAGGTAGTGTTTGTGATGTGATTCTGAATGCATTTATGATACGTGATGTTATTTCCTGATTATGGTTACTTGCATGCATTGTATACATATTGTACTTGAGTTTAACAGTTACTCTGGGGTTCAACTTTGAACTCCAGACCATTTGAAGATACAAGTGTAAGGCAGTAGCGGTTGGTGAAACTTGAAGAATGAGGAACTTGATGCGGTGAGGTTGGCAAATAGGGGAGGCCCTATCGCTTTCTGTACGTTACATATTTAGGATGATTGTATGATGTATACACACTGTTTAGTATTTGTTTTGGACAAATGTACCCTTAACCCTTCTGGGATTACTTTAAGTTTCTGTCTGTACCTTTACCATTATATTGTAAGTTGTCCAAACCGATCACATGCTCTACCCGCACACTCTGAGGTATGATTCAAAGGGAATAATTAACAAGGAAAGGTATTAAGAGAGAAGGATCCCTTTAACCCGCCACCCGAAAAGGCGAGGCCGGTAGGGGTATAACAGCTTGGGTAAAATTACAACCATACAAACAACACTCGATTGCTCTTCGTAAGTATCATAAGTTAGCATTACGCTATTTTGGTCCCTTCAAAGTTCTGTCGTCCATTGGGCAAGTGGCTTATAAATTGGAACTACCTCCATACACTAAAATCCATCCTGTTTTTCATGTATCCTTGCTTAAGAAATTTGTGGGTTCTGCTACTCCGGATCCTCAGATTCCTTTACCTTTAGTAACAGCACCTGAAGGTCCTATCGTTTCGCCAGTTAAGATCTTGCAGTCTAGGCTTATTCAAGATGGCGCCTTGTGGACAAAACAGTACTTGGTTCAATGGGATGGATCATCAGATGCTTCTGAGAAAAATGCAGAAGTCTTGACTTCTTTGTATCCCAATATGGACCTTGAGGACAAGGTCCCTTTTGATGGGGGAAGTAATGTAATGAGAGGAAGTGAAATGGGCCAATCTAGTAGGGGATCAACATGTAAAGCATCGGATAATGGGCTTGAAGTATCAGATAACCAGCCACAGCCCATAAGAAGAAGCAATAGGATGAAGAGAAGGTCTTGGAAGCTTAGAGAGCTAGAGGAATAGATCTATAAATGAGTGAGAAAAGGATTAGATAGGTGTGAAATATATTGTGAAGATTCTTTCTCTCTCTTATGGACTTTCCCTTTCTGTTATTCTGTCAGTAACGTTCTATTCCAATATTTTCTATTTCTCTGACTGTAATACTAGATTCTCAATCATTATGCAATAATACAATACTGTGAGCACATAAGTTTTACCTTATGTTTCCTTATTTGCTGCATTTCCTATTTCTATTTCCTGTTATTCCATTGTGTTCATATAAGTGATTTTATACATGGATTGGTCGAATAATCTTATGCTACTCGTTATTTCTTTCGTTTTACTCCTGTGCAGTTTTGGCTGAAAATTTTTCCCCAAGGATTTTACTTTTTTAATAACTAGTTTAGGACTCATGTAATGCACAGTTCAAATTAAAGAAATACGTACATTAAATAAATATGTATTGTACGTGTCAAATTAAAGAAATATGTACATGAGGAAGTTTTGTCGAATACAACTATTCCAACTAAATGATATATTTGTCCTTCAACAAAAAAGATTACAGAAAACTTCTTTGTATACAACATCTGAAGTTTTGTTAGTGGGATGCCGTGCTCATTGAGGATCAATATTTTTAGTCCCTCCCTTTGCCTGGCTCTCGAGTGTGTAACATATAGCTGACCATGTGTAAATATAGGGCAGAGCAAAAATAATCCAAAACTCAATAGGCTTTGACCCTGACTTTTGTTAATTGTTATTGCAAAAGAGAGCATTCCTGTGGGTATTGCCTTCTACAAAAAGTGAATGGCAAAGATGCTTCAGATGGTGTGATTGTCAGGCGTGGAATTAAAACATGCATACCAATGCTACTTCCTATTCTAATCTCTACTCCAATGACATGTTTCTCTAACCTTGTGACAATAAACCTGGTGCCATTGCATAGTCCAATTGATTTATCAATATTCCGCATCAGCATTATTGGCGCACCTACGTTCAGTGTAAGCTTGTGATTAGGCAGTCCAGACATAGTAATCGAGTTCAAGAACTCAATTGTATGAATTTCTGCAATAGAACTAGTAACACCATCTTGTTTGGAAACACTGTCGGCACTAAGGTAAGTCACTTCTTCGCTTGGAAGCTGTGCAAGCATATAATTATTCACTTCATCAACAACAGATAATGTAGCTGTTAGTATCGCATGATCCCTAAAATAAGACTTAACACCCAAATGGTCAAGAAAAACTGGATAAGTACTCTTGACAATACAATCCAATGGATCTCTTGAAGGAAATAAAAACAAATCTATGGGGATGGCAATGACATCTTCTGTGTCAGCTTCTATGTCAACATTTCTGTCCCCAACAGAAATGATCCAGTTTGCAAATTCTGTTATTGTTTCAGTATTACATGCGGAAGTACCCTTGGATAATCTCATGTTTTTAGTGAGTGTGAAGAGTTTGCATTGTTTTCACAAATATGATGCATTAATAGTAGCAAACACAATATCTTCATGAGTACCTCTTGGTATGACAGGCAGGATTTGTCTGAAATCTCCTCCAAGCACGACAATCTTCCCACCAAATGGTTTACTTGCAACATCAGGCTCATTTCGTTGCAGGATATCAAGTAATGTTCTATCCAAAGCTTCGAAACAATGTTTATTAGCCATTGGTTCTTCATCCCAAATTATCAAGGAGTTTTGAACCAAAAGCTGTGCTAATAGTTTCCTTGTTTAATATTACAAACTGAGTCTTCAGTGATGGCTAGAGGAATTGCAAATTGCAAGTGTGCTATTTTCCCATGGGCAAAAGAAGTGATGCAATGCCACTGGATGCAACACTAAGCGCTATTTTCCTTCAAATCTAAATTACGCACATAATGTTTGCCACAAATATGTTTTTCCAGTCCCACCATATCCATATACAAAGAACAGCCCTCCACACGTTTGTTGAACAACCCCAATGATGGTATTGTATATTGTCCGTTGTTCTTCTGTTAAATTACCAAGGAATACTTGTAATTGTTCTGCAAGTTCTTTTCGATCAAAATTTAACTCAGCCTGGACAAATTTATTTAATGTTGATCCATGGAAGGACATATTTGGAGAAGGAATAGTTGGATAATCATGAAGGCTCCTACCATTAACTTGTAATTGATCTTCAATTTTTTTTGTAACGTTTGATCTTCAATTTTAAGTAAAACATGATTTTGGAACTCAGCATCACCAAGAGTAAGTCCTGTAGAATCAGAGTGCTACATTTTAGTTGCGAAGTTGGTAATATATGAACTAATTTACATTTGTACATATTAAATAAAAGGATGGAAAATGTGAAGCTAAACGAAGTGTGTATTTGTGGGAAGATTCATACTTGAGTGACCCTGTTAGTTGTTATTGCATATAGAGTATCTACTCTGCCATTAATCTCCATGATTGTTGCCACACAATTTCAGGTAGTCTGGAGTAGCCCATTGGTTTGCCTCTTGAATAGCATCAATATATTCTCTACCATCCTCTAACAACCCCATCCCATAGCAAGCATCCCTAAAAGAGTGTTTGGGTAACCATCAAACCGTGGTTTCAGAAGCTCTTTTTTATAGAGACAAAACTTCTCTTACATACTTACCTCGTAAATGTGGGATAGACTACATTATCAACAGTTCTCAAATCTTCATATGATGTAGGTCCTCTAACTATTGCTAATAACAAACGCAAATAAAAAACTTTTCCATTGCCTGGTGGAACATAATATAACCTTCCAATAGAGAATTCAGATTTTCTCAAGTCACAATATTGACCATCATTTTTGTACAAAAATTTTGTTGGGAATTCAGAGTACGTTAATGCCCGTGCTTCTGGAAAGTCTCCATTTGCCTTCATCCATGCATCAAACATAATTAGTTTTCCTTCATTATGATTAACCACATCATCCAAGTTGGCATCAGTTTTATAAATAATTGTTTGGTGATCGGGCAGATGAAAGGAAAACCTTTCTACCGATGGAAATTTGTAGTTTATGTCAAATCCAAAGATTCTCCAAACAGCTTCACATGGAGACAAATGAAGCCCAGCCTTTTGGATCAAACAACATCACTAAAATTCTTCAAACAGCTTCACGATAAATTGAATCCACCCCAGCCTTAAGAGCCATAGACGTAATATTTGCCCATACTCGAAAAGGAAGGACAAAAAAAGGGGTTAAAGGGCTTAAATGTCCAGAAAGTTTTGGTGTATGGGCATTGAGCAAAATTTTCAAGAAAGCAAATGTGTCTTGGAAGTTTTAACAGGGTAATTTTGCCATTTTGTTAACTAGCTCTAATGGTCAACGTTTGCTGACCAAATATGTAAAGGTGCGATACGCCATGCGACATCCACCTCACTTTTTTTGTCCATGTTAGTCGCCAGCTTTTTTATTAGTATTTTTTTTTTAAAAAAAAAAACTTCAATCCTCTCATGTAATGTCTCCGATTCTTAATATAAGATTCAATTTAGTTATTTGGTAAGATTAAAAAGTTAAATAAATTATTTAATTATATAATAGTTTATTGTTTGGAAACTTCGTGTTATTATTTGTTTGTTTTAGTTTTTCAGTAGTGTTTTTATGAAATATATATGTAAGAGGGGTTTTATTTTGACTTCTGATAAAAGTTTCTGAAACCGGGCTATATCCGATCCGTTTGAAGTTTATTTATTCCTAGTGTTATAGTGTACCCGAACCCAAACGCATTATCCGCTTGACGCCGAAACGTCACGGAACGCTTGCGAGCTGATATATCCTCCGACGTTAGCCGTTAGCGCTTGCCACCCCCCGACATGAGAGCCTCTTCAAATCTCCTTCTCAAAGGGCAAACTCCTTACTGTACTACACTCATTGGAAGCTCCAAATTCTACAAAGGTTGTTCACCCCATTTTTGAACTTTGCTTTTACTGCCGCGGATGTATATTACACACGCATTTGGTTTTCTTTGAGGTCTTTGTTTGGCATCCCAAATGGATTTTCTTTTTCATTCTTAGTTGAATGAAGATAATAATATCCCAATTTTTCATATTTGGTGCCGTCCATTTCCCAACTTCCCAAATACAGAGGTTGCTCTTTAATTTTGGCTTCAAAGTTGTGTTGTTAAGTTACTAGTTGATTTGTGTAATTTACTTAGTGTAGGAGGATGTTTCTTTATTTTTTTTCAATCATTCTATACAAACGGTGTTTTTCAAATACGTTATTGCTGGTATTTTCTTTTGTTTTTTATATTTATTTTTATCTATTCTTCTCATCGTTTTTCTCAAAAACTTGCATTTTCTCAGAGTTTCAATTTGTTCACCTCTCGTTTCAAGAATCCTGCCATTGTCTATAATTGGGTACTAAATGCAGGAATACTCCATGTCAAGAAGCATCCGGTCATCGGCTTCTGTAAGAACATCCAAACTAATTCATATGAAGTTGCTAACGGAAGCTATATTCCCACTTTGCAGACCGAAGACAAGAATAACAAGGTATGACTTTCTTCCTTACCTCTCATTTGGTATCTTGTAGTGTAAGGTAGAATAATGTTATCCTGTAATGTAGATGGAGCTAAGATAAACTCTTATGAATCTTACAAAAGATAGCTTAGCCACTCAATCCTCTTAATGGATTGAAGACAAAGCAGTAAAAAGTTGTGCACAAGATGAAATAGATGGATTAGCATGGTAGCATGCTACCTCCCTTCTTATTGGAAAATCATGGAACTTGTGTTCTATTATTTATATGGCAAGCTCAGGCTTTGCTCCAAGGATGGATTAAGGACTGTTACATTGGCTGAGAGTAAAATGTCGTTGACTTTGAAATGGAACAAAAAAATAAAACATAAAAATGAATGCTAAGCACTCTTCCACCCTAGTGTTTGACAGACCAGGGTCCTATCCTCTGACTACAAGGAATTCCATACCCCTCAAATCCTTCTTCCCTTCCCATTCCTCTCATTTCTCCCCATTGTCTGTATACAGGATCTTGCTTATTCTACCTCCCCACTGCCAGCTCATCCTTATTCTCAGGTTGGGCCAGGTCCTCCTTTCTTTTAGCATACATGAAGCATGCTTCGACCACTTTTGGGTTGGTTTCTTTCTTGTAGAGTGTACTCTTCCCTACAGCCTGCTATTTCATTGAGTGGCATGTGATGCCTAATCTCATTTTGGGTAGTGCAGAATGTTGTATCGAGTATATAAGTAGGTTGATTTTCCTACCTCAATGACTAGCTTTTAGGGGTGGGTTCCTCATCCCACTTAGGTGTCTACTAGAATATCAATTAGGTGAAAAAGGGATTTATGTAGTTTTTTTTTTTAATTATTATCATGACCTTGTTGTGCTTTGCAATAGATTTTAACAGATTGGAGGGCTTTATTGATTTAGTCATTTCTTTTCATTTTTTTGTTTTTTCTCATTTGGATGTAATGGTAGGCTTGATAATTCTGGCTATGTTTTCATTGAAATTTTCTGCCTTCTGTAATTTACTAGCTTGATTCTCACCTTTTCTTTTCTCAAAGAAGAAAGAAGTTTGGGTCACACGAAAACAGAAAGATATGAACGAAGCAATATAAATCTAACAAAGCATAAATCACTTGGGAAGGGTAATACTGAAAAACATATGGGGCACTAGAGTTAAAGTTGAATTTCTGCGTCAAGAAATGAAGTTGTCCTTTTTGTTTTTCATCATCTTAGTTGTATTTTTATGAAGACCGAGTGCTATAGATGAGTGATCATTTTTTAGATGTCGGAGGGGCTACTTTCATTTTCAAGATGTTCCCCCTTCCCCTTTTATTTTTGCTTTTTTTTTTACTTTGGCTTGTGTGAGTGTGATAACTTTGGATATTGTTAGAAATCAAGATCCCTTGATTGTTGCTCCTTGATCATATCTCTTAATTATAGCACCTTTATTATATTTCTATTTAGGATAGATTTTGACTTGATTTCATTTCTTAGTCTTGATTGTAATCCTTGACATCTCTCCTCTAATCTCTCTTCCTAACTCTATATATTGTAATGTTCTACTACTAAATAATATATCAAAAACAAAGTGAACTTTTCCTCTGATCTTCATCATGGTATTAGAGCATTGGGTTTGATCTAAACCCAGAAAGAGAGAGAGAGAGGTTGTGTGGAGGGAGAGAAAGCCAGTGAGAGCAGTGAGTGACAACTTGAGAAGTGAGAGAGAGAGAGAGAGAGGTCGTTCAACTAGGGCTTCTGCAGGAGAGAGAATGGTAAGTCACCGCCCCCACAGAAGCACCCAGAGGCCGCTGATCGGCCTTTTCCCAAAGTCTGGTGATGTTCTGAGTGGCGCGTGAGCATCACACACTGGCAACAACTTTTGCTCCAATAGCACGTGAACTACACACGTTGGTGAATCTGCTTCTGTTTTTCTGCAACAACCTGATTCTCTACATCTAGAAAATAGATCCTAGCAATTTTCCTCCACTTTTCCGACGAATTCCACCAAACCCAAAAAAATTTGGTGTCAATCAGATGGTCCTTATATCCAGTAAAAATACTCAAACTCAAAGCAGCTCTTCTTCTTCTTCTTCCACAAATACAGTACCTTCAAAGACCTCAGAGATGGCACCTGAATTATCTTCCCTTTCAGAAAGTCAAGTTATGGTTATTAATCATAAACTTAATGGGAGAAACTATCTCCAGTGGTCTCAAGGTGTGCTGAATATACATGTGGCAAGCGAAAGCAGAAATATATTAATGGAGAGGCCCCTCAACCAGCCTTTGATGATCTGAGTTTTGACACTTGGTTCGCTAAAAATAACCGAGTCATGACTTGGTTATGTAACTCGATGACTCTAGATATTAGGGAAGGATATCTTCTTTCAAACACAGCAAAAAGAAATTTGGGATGCAGCTAGGAGAACCTACTCCTCTCTTGATAACATCGCTGCCTTGATTCATCTTAAATGACAACTTCGTGATTTAAAACAAGGTAACATGACGGTGACTGAGTATTATAATGCTTTGTTGAAGTTATGGTAGCAGCAGGATTTGTTTGAAGTTCATCCATGGAAACCCATTGAGGATGCTCAATTATACAAGAAGATAGTGGAAGAAGGAAGGATCCATGACTTCCTCTTAGGCCTAAACGACACTTTTGAGGAGATACAAGGCAGAATTATGGGATTGAAACCCTACCACACTTATTCGATGTTGTCAACTATGTGCAATTCAAAGAAAGTAGAAAATTCTTGAATCAAAGTGGCCCAAGTCAAATTGAGAGCTCAGCTCTTGTTGTGAAAGGACCGCAAGGTGAACGAAGGATTAACAAATGGTACAATTATTGCAAGAAGCGTCATGTCAAAGAAGAATGTTGGAAGCTCCATGAAAAGGCATCTAATGGAAAGCAGAATTTCCACCAGAGCCACCTCACCACAACTGAACAAAAGATAAAAGCTGATGACCACCTAAGCCAGGAAGAACTACAAGTTCTTCATAGGATACTTGAAAAATAGCATAAGTCCAATTCGGTGCCTAGTGTCAATCTGGTACAATCAGGTAATTTGATTATCGCCCTCAATGCTGTGATGACTAGTGACAATACATGGATTGTTGACTTTGGAACTACAGATCACATGACTAATAATAAAATTTTGTTTACAACTCTTAAGTTATGTCCTAGAAACCTCAGAGTAAAAGTGGTTAATGGTGTATTTACAAAAGTTGAAGTTGAAGGTATTGGCACGATTACATTATCTAACCGCTTGAGCATACATAATGTTTTGTTTAGACCTGCGGTCGCTTGTAATCTGATATTTGTAAGCAAATTGACTAAAGGGCCCATATGCCAAGCTATTTTTTATGATGATTTATGTATATTTCAGGATTTAAACTCGGGCAGGATTATTGGGATTTCTAGAGAATGGGGTGGACTTCTCTACCTCGAAGGATCAGACTTGAAGAATAAGGATGTTTGGTTTGCAAGGAAGGAACTAGTTAGCTCAAACTCTTAGAACAAGGATGTATTTCTATGGCATTGTCGTTCAAGCCACCCTAGTTTCGATTATAGGAAGCATGTGTTTCCAAATCTATTCAATAAAAATTTTGTTCCTTTTCATTGTGAAACTTACCAGCTTGCAAAGCAAACCTGATCCTCATATCCCAAACAGTCCTACACACCCTCTGCGCCATTTACACTAATCCATAGTGACATATGGGGCCCTTCAAGAATAGAAACCTTAACTAATGCCCAGTGGTTTGTTACCTTCATAACTGATCATATTAGAACCATATGGGTTTTCCTAATGAAAGAAAAATCTGAGGTAGGCAAGGTGTTTCAAAGCTTCTATACCTTTATGAAAAATCAATTCCAAACTTCCATTAAGGTATTACGAAGTGATAATGCCAAGGAATACATGAGTGGAACCTTTAAGAAGTTTCTTGATCAGTAAGGAATTCATCATCAAACTTCCTGCCCTTACATCCCTCAACAAAATGGAGTTGTTGAGCAAAACAATGTCACCTATTGGAAGTTACCCGTACCTTGTTGCTGGAATGAAATGTGCCCACAGTCTTCTAGGGTGATGCAATCCTAACTTCTACCTTCCTAATCAACCAAATGCCTTCCAAAATTCTCAATTATGCCACTCTTATTCAAAAACCTCTTGAAACCTTTCTGGATTGTCCTCTTATCTATCCATTACCCCAAAAAGTGTTTGGTTTTATTGTCTTTGTCGACAAACATGATGGAAGCAAATTTGATGCTTGAACCAAGAAGTGTATATTCCTTGGCTGCTCCCCTACCCAAAAGGGTACAAATGTTATTGTTCCACCTCCAAGAAGCTAATCATTTCCAAAGATACTGTTTTCTATGAAAAGGATGCTTACTATCTCAAATTACCCATTCAGAGGGAGTACTCATATATGAAATGGCTAATTTCACATGACCCTACTCTCAAACCACTTGAACCTACCTTATAGCCAGCATGGAACTTGACCATCCTAAGCCGATTCCACCTCAACCCGAACATGATCCTACACCAAATAAACTAGAAACAAATGTCCAGATCAATTCAAGGGTGGATGTAGAAGCAAGGCCAAAAAGAGGGACCAGACAACAATCGTAGCAGGAAGAGGCAGACAGTGGTAGAAATGTCTCTCCCATTCGACGGGGTGACCATCCGGGATTAGATTTTGAAGAGTTGGGTTGGCCTATTGCTTTTAAAAAAAGGGTTAGATCTTGTACTCGGCATCCAATTCAACGTTTTTTCTCATATGGTAACCTGTTTGCAAAGATGCAGAACTTTGTTGTAAACAATGCACAAATGAAAGTCCCAAATACCTTCCAACAGGCTATGACTGATCCAAATTGGATGCAAGTTGCAGAAGAAGAGTTGAGGGCACTTTAAGAAAATAAAACTTGGGAGTTCACAGTTTTTCCCAACGGAAAGAAACTAGTAGGATGCAAGTGGATCTTCTCCCCGAAGTTCAATCCAGATGAAAGTATCAACAAGTACAAGGCAAGACTAGTTGCAAAAGGGTGTACTCAAACATATGGGATTGATTATCAGGAAACCTTTGCTCCAATAGCCAAATTCAACACTATCCAAGTGTTGTCAATTGCAGAAAACTTGGATTGGTCTCTGCATCAGCTGGACATGAAAAATTTATTCTTGAATGGAGACTTAGAGGAAGGAGTGTATATGGAGGTCCTAGATGGAGTTCTGGCTCCTAACAACTCAGTATGCAAACTTAACAAATCTTTGTATAGATTGAAGCAATCTCCAAGGGCATGGATCGGCAGATTTACCAAAGCAGTAAAGAGACTTGGGTACACTCAGGGGCAAGTAGATGACACGTTGTTTGTTAAACATGAGAATGGGAAAGTTACCATCCTGATCGTCTATGTTAAGAACATACTCAAGGTGTTCTAGTTAACTCAGAAAGATACAGAAGACCTGTGGGAAAATTGATATACTTAATCCACACACGTTCAAATACCAGCTATGCAGTTGGAATGGTAAGTTAATTCATGCATTAGCCACAAGAACACATGGAGGCTGTATACAGCATTGAGCTATGTGAAACTTAATCCTAGAAAAGAAATCTTCTTTAAGAAATGCACTACCAGAAACATTGAAATCTACACTGATGCAGACCATGCAAGGGATAGAGAGATTAGGCAGGGTATTGCACATATATATAGGGAAATCTGGTTACGTGGAGAAGCAAGAAACAAACTGTGGTGTCAAGAAGTAGTGCGGAAGTAGAGCTGAGAGCTGTGGTCGATGGGGTTAGTGGAGTACTCTGGGTCATCAAGTTACTAAAGGAGTTGGGAATTCCACATGAGGGACCAATGTAACTCTGGTGTGACAACAAGGCTAGTATTGAAATAGTCAAGAACCCAGTATATCACGATAGAACAAAGCACGTTGAGATAGACAGACATTTCATTAAAGAGAAGATTGAAGAAGGCACCATAAATCTTTCCTACATATGATTTGCGGACCTGATTGCAGACATCATGACAAAACCACTGGACAGAACCAAGTTTGAAGGATTTTGAGGCAAGCTGGAAATGATTAATATCTATTCTCTTACTTGATGGGGAGTGTTAGAAATCAGGATCCCTTGATTGTTGCTCCTTAATCATATCTCTTCATTATAGCACGTTTATTATATTTCTATTGAGGAAAGATTTTGACTTGATTTTATTTCTTAGTCTTGATGGTAATCCCTGACATCTCTCCTCTAATCTCTCTTCCTCACTCTATATATTGTAATGTTCTACCGCTGAATAATATATCAGAAACAGAGTGAGCTTTTCCTCTGATCTTCATCTGATATTACAATCCATTAAAATGTAGTTTATAGTTTAGGTTTCTCATATTCTTTGCTGCTCTTCATGATCTCTAATCTGTTTGAGTTTTGTAGTAACTATCAATTTTTTGAAATTCTTTATTTACAATGTGTTAAATTAAAGTAGTTGCGCAAACCAAATTGTGGTTACCATTTAAATATTTAATTGCAGGAAAAACCATCTAGAAAATTAGAAGCCATAGGAGCATTTCAAAAGTTGCCTATGGTGATGCCATCTATTGATATTATTGGTTCAGCACTAAGAAAGGCAAGAAGAGTTTCTCCAACAAAAGGTGTTTTACTGGAATAATATTCTTTTTGTTAATCCTGGTATGTTTGTCTTTCATCATTGAACCTTTTATTAATATTAATTTTTAGTTTGTTTAAACTCTAGGCATTGTCAATGCTGCAAAAAGGGAGAAGAACAGGGGTGCAAAGCAACTTGATGCATTGATGAAAGTATATTCTGTTTTAATGTCTAGAACAACTTCTACATTGTATTTATTGGGGAAAAAAAAGGAAAATATTGATATTGCAAATCTTTTCAGGAACTAGCTGTTCCTTTGAGGACGTATGTGGAGAATTTTCCAAAGAAAACATATCTTCATCCCTATGAAAGGTCTCTTATTGAATTGACTCTTGGAGATGGATACTATGAAATGGTATATAAGGAAAATTGCTCTGCAGCACTTAGAACATTTGTCGTTGGACTTCCATTGTCATTGTAAATCCTAAGTACAAATTTTGTTGACCATGGATTTTAATCTTGTTCCTTTAGAAATTTTTATCACATTGTACAATATCATGATTCTGTTGACTGCGGATTTACTATTAACAGGTCTTGGGGAAGGTAGATGCTTTAAGGAAGAAGTTAGTATCTGTTGGAAAGGAACATGCTTCACTTTGTGCTCAGGTTGGTCTAATTAGTAACTCACATATCTTGATTATGAAATTAAAGTTTATTAGTTTTATGTGTATAGGATTAACTTTTATAGTATATACATGTCAAATAACTTTGAATTTCTATAGGATCAGACTCTGGATGTTGAATTTAAGTTTAATATACATCTGGGTCGGGTAATACTCTGTACTGGTCATGCTGTTTAAAAACTTTATTTATTTTGATTTATGGTAAGATTTAGTGTCCATATAGCAAACCCTGCTTAGTGAGATAATGCTTGTTGTTATTGTTGCATTGTAAGATTTAATGCAAGCTTTAGTGAAAAAGTCTTGTATGCTTGGACCAGGTGTTTGTTGTAACTTTCAAGTAGTTCCTTGTCTGTATTAGGATTGATGTATAAAAAGCTGATGATTTTCATGGCGTCCTTGTTTCATTGTAAAAGCAGCAATGGTAGCTAGATGTATGTTATAATTTTTGTCTGAGAGGCATGGGCTTTCCACAGCCATTCACTCATGGCATGCTTACCCTTTCTGGACCCCACCACCCAAAATATATACACAAGCTGATGATTTTCATGGCGTCCTTGTTTCATTGTAAAAGCAGCAATGGTAGCTAGATGTATGTTATAATTTTTGTCTGAGAGGCATGGGCTTTCCACAGCCATTCACTCATGGCATGCTTACCCTTTCTGGACCCCACCACCCAAAATATATACACAATTTCTTTCTCCCTTCCTCCCCATCTCACACCTAATCTTCACAGACCATCAGTTACACATGCAGCCATGACTCAATATTGAACTCTTTATTTAAAATGAAATAGTTTGATATCTCTCTTATACAGACATATTCTTACTTCAGTGCTTTCTTTTGCTGTCCTTTTCTTTAAATTTTGATATCACGATTTCATGTAATAGTCTTCATCAAAGAGAGAAGCAGAGGAGAGACGGAATCAGGTGCAATTTCTATCTTATTTGGAAATATCCTTTTTCTTACTTTTTGTGATGATTCTTACATATATTTATTGCAGGGCATTCAAAAAGTTGAAGATATTTTTTCTCAAGAAGGGAAAGTTGTTGATGATTTGTTGGGCATCGCCAAGGTATTTGGGAGAATTATTTGGGAATTTTTCTTTTCAAACAATTGTTTCCTCTGCTCTATTGTGCATCTACTTTTAAACTTCGCAGACTTTAAGAGCAATGCCTGTAATTAACTTGGAAACACCTACGCTCTGCCTTGTTGGAGCTCCTAATGTAGGAAAATCTTCTTTGGTCCGTATACTCTCAACAGGAAAGCCTGAGGTATGCAACGAAATTCTTTACTGCTTTCTTAGCATGCTATGTTATGATTCTGCTGTACTATATTATTTTCTTGCTGTATTTTGCGTGACTGAGCAAGTGACTGTGGACATAAATTATTTCTTTTCTTCCTCTACTTTAGCTATAAATTTAGTCATCGTGAATTTCTTTTTCACCTCCATTTATTCTGTTGATATTATCTTGTATTCATAGCAATTTGATTATCCGATCCTGATTCAATGGGGTCTCATGTCCAACTGACTTCTCAGCCTGAATGCACATTTTTGTATTTCAACTCTTATAGGATGTAAACTAAATCAGAGAGTCATTACGCTCTGATTTTTCTTGCGAGCAGCAATGTGCCTAATTTCATGATGGGAAAGAGCTCTTTGTCTGAAATGGCCATTTTTGCTCCAGGGAGCGCACAATGCCTCTCCTGGCCTCATACTGGGCATTGGCTCCATAGAAGTTATTACCTTCAGTGGTCATCCAGTGTTCTGATGCAAAGGGAAAAGGCTAGGTTGACTACTTCATTGGTGCTTCTCCCCATCACATATAAATGACCTGAAATCTAAGTTTCGTAATCTGAAAACAACATGATAGTTTCATGATTGATCAATTCCATATCAACTGATATCGGGGAAAAAATTTCTATTGTTGAAGAAGAGCACGGGAAATATAGGAAGCAGCTAGGGAGAGATAAATGTACAGAATCAAGAAAAAATAGTATAGATAGCATTGATCCTGGGTCAATGTTTTAATTTTATTAATCTCCTGGTTATTTGCAACTTTGTTCCTATGTGCTTCATTTGGCTATTTCTGATATGTTTCATGGGACTTAAGCAAAAATTTCATATTTCCACAAAACTGTTGTGCTTATGTGGAAGTATGCTATTCTTTCTTAATTAAAGGTGTTGATTATTCTTATCTTTCATAATATGCTTTCGCAAAAGCTGCAAAACCTCATTGGCACTTAAAATTAAAATTCGGCTGGCCATAGAATGTTTTCATTAATCTTCATCCTTTGAATTCTCTCTGCCATTTCAGGTTTGCAACTATCCCTTCACAACTAGAGGAATTCTTATTGGTCATATTGTTTTGAACTATCAGAAGTTTCAGGTCCAAAATTTTCTATAGCTTATTAATTTTTTTTTTTTGAATGGCTTTTCTTTCACTATGCATCTTCTAATTATATACCTTATTCAACTGTAGGTTACAGATACACCAGGCCTACTGAAGAGACAATATGGTGATGAAACTTTTATTTGTTTTTCTTAAACTATCATGAATCTTTAGTTTCATAGTGGCGTGTTGTTATGCATCTATTCAATTTTCTTTTATTACAGATCATTTGTAGTTTGTATGAATATTAGTTTGGCTTAGAGCGGTCTAGTTGTGATAAACTTTTGGGTGGTCAATTTCTTGTCTTTTCTTAGCTCATCTTTGCGGGTAATAGAAGTTTGAGGTTTGATGGTGAGAATTTGGAAGCGTATCTTTTTTTTTTAGTTGTCAAATCTGGCACAACTCTTATTCCAGCATGCCTCCTGTTACTATTTAATCTTGCTTGTGCAGATAAAATGCAAATGATCTGGGGTTACGTTTTATGGTTAAGGGCAATAGGAAGAAGAGTCACTGAGTCGGGAGATCTGCTGTAGGCTGAAAGGTTGTTTTTTTATGCCTTTTCTCCCTGTAGGGGGGCTGCTTTCATTAATCTGGCGTCTAAAAGGGAGGGAAAAGGATGTGATAAGTGCAACTGATGTTCCTTGATTCTTTGAAAATCCACAAGCAACTTCTCTTTTGTTGGATATTACACTTGTGTCCAAGGGATGAATTGGTTGAATGTCAGTTATTTACTCATTCAGTTATATTGAATCTAGTGCTGTTGATTTGTTTTCTGTTTTCTTTTATTTTTTTTTAAATCATTGTCTCTTCTTGGTTTGCATATTCAGAGGACAGGAACAATTTAGAAAAGTTGACACTTGCTGCCCTTTCACATTTACCAACTGCAATTTTATATGTTCATGACCTTTCTGGAGAGTGTGGCACTTCACCTGCTGATCAGGTACTATTGGTTCCATGCTTCTGTAACAACTTGATTATTGGAATAAATTATATGCATTGTGAAACTTACATTATGTCAGTGGCCATATAGAGTTCCAAGTAATAATGCAAGAGTTGAAATTCACTTTATATATCTTGTTTGCATGTTGGTTTATTTTGAATAAAGGGATTATTTAATGGCATCTTCATTTCAGGTATGGATGGAAAAAGATAATGTGCGTTTTCTTTATTTCTTTGACTTGTTAATTCATAAAAGTTTGTGGGCACACCACAATTTACCCATATTAGAGTGACCAGAACAGGTTTCGCTTGAATTTCGGAACACCCAAAACTTCATTGTGATACACTGAAATTGAGAGAATTTAGACCGCAACTTATAAGATCTAACAAGGATCGGATTATGACAACTTATAAGATTGACAACCAGATTTTCTTAAAAGAGACATCCCTTTGCTCATATTTGTTAAGGAGGTTGTTAACAATTAAAATGATGGCACCCACCTGAGAATAAAAGTATCCATGTAAAACTGAATGGACTAATCTTATTCTATCAAAATCCTCAATTTTTTTCTGGCCTTGCGCTTGTCTGTGTGTATTGTATAGTTAGGTGGATGGCGCATGCTAATTTTTCACAACACAGAAACGAAAGAACGAAAGAGTCCATTCAATTAGCATGTCTTGTATCTAGTCTTGTGTGTGTTGTTGTTTTTCTTCCTTCCTTCCTTTTTTTCCCTTTTTTGCCTTATCTCATGCTCACATTTTTTTGAAGAGAGTTGGGAGTGTGTAAATGATAAGGAATGATCAGTTTTTGACCGTTTTTCTTTGTGTAAAAGATAAGGCTCTCAGTTTATGATGGTTGACTATGCAGTTCACCATATACAAAGAAATCAGGGAAAATTTTACCGAACACTTGTGGCTTGATATTGTGTCTAAATCTGATCTGTTGGGGAAGGCTCCAGTAATCTATCCTACAGAAGATGCAGATCCTGAACAACTTGAGCTGATGAAGTACCGGAAATCAGGACCCAATGGAGCTATTCATGTTTCTGTGAAAACAGAACAAGGACTTCATGAGGTGAGATTTTGTTCTTAATCAGTTTCCGCTTTTCTCTACTCCTTTACTTGTTATTCCCCTTAGTGAAATATGCTTCCATACTCGTACATTTTTTTGACAAGATGGAAAATTGGGAAAGATTCTGTTCTATTTTATGCTTTCTTTTACTTGAAGTTTAACATAGGTTTTCTTCAACACAACATTTATGAAAAAAGTGTATAAAAAAAAGAATGAGTCATGGTTTATTTTCATTTTAGGTTTAAGTTATTATTAAGGTATTTAAGCTCTACGATTTGTACTAGAGTTAATTGCATGATAGACCCTTTTATCAGTCCTTACTGAGATTATTTGCCATCATTTCTATATCCCTCCTTTTTCTCTAGTTCTCCCAATATCTCTTCACTTCTCTGTCCTCCTTCTACCTCTCATGAAGAGAATTGAAGAGAACATAACCACTTTTTTTAAATTGTTCCTTAATACTTTGTAAGATGTAAGAAATAAATAACCTTTTGTGGTCTAATATTGGTCATCTTCATGTTTCTTCACTGTTTCAACTTTTTACCTTGGATAAAGCTATTTCTTGAAATAATGTTAGTTTTCTGCCCACTTGGGGTAAAACTATATATCAGCATGATCAAGGATTCTCTCTCGACTTCATTACAAACTTCGAATCATACGCTTTAAATTTGAACCATCTATATTTTAAATCTTACTTTTTTAGTCTGATTCATTTTGTTTTGTTACATAAGCAAAATATAAAATGAAAATAATCTTTTAATTGTAAATTTAAAGAAATAGCATAATGAATTTAAAAAATAAAATCTAAATTGATCCAAATGAATTGTGAACAATTTAGAAATAATAATTGAAGTGAAGATCCCCTCAATTGCTATAATTGAGGGCACCCAAACTTGCACATCGTTCATAAATAGTTTCTGATATTCGCTAACAAAATTCCTCAACACGAGTCTGCTTTTCATGTGCAGCTGAAATGCAGAGTGTATGAGCTGCTTAATTTGCAGATGGCTAAGATCAATGATGCAAGCAAGAACCAAGAGAAGTGAAAGGTTTTGTTTCTGGAGGACACTAAATTCGTGAAGTAACATCACAGTTGAAAAGAGGGAAGCTTACTCCTCATACAATCCTCAGTACCATGGCAAATTAAGCTGGGCTTGATCTCTGGTTGGTGATATGGCCCACAGTGATTAAGAATTAAGCATAAGATGGTGAGTCATGAGATGCTACTGCAACATGGTTGTTTAACAGCACACTGACTTGAGTTTTGAAGAAATCTTAGGCATCAGAAACCCTTGAAGAAACTAGGTAAACTAGATTTTGTTTGATCTGATCCTCAAACTTTACTATCCATCTATGGCATAAAATTTGATACTTGATGTAATTAAATCCATTGTTAAAAATAATTAAATTTTTCTTTCATGTTTTGTTGTTCTTTGCCTTATATTACTCTTCCTCTGTCATTGTCTATTATCTTTTGAAATAATTCTTTATATTCATGCTGTTTGGTATCACCTCCGCTCCTTGATTATAAGAGCTACTTGAGAGCATTGGCGGACGCCGAGGGGCTAGGGGTGGCCCCTGCCCCCCTAATTTTTATTTTTTAAAAAAAAAAATTATGTGTGTGTATATATATATTCAAATGAAGTTACATATATGTGTGTCTGTATATATTCATATGTGTGTGTATCAACTGGAAATTAAAAAAATTAGTCAGTGGTTAGCAAGAACTAGAAAGTAAATCATTTACCCTCTTATTGATAGAGTAATTAGACATGTACTCATTCTTCCAGTTTGTACAGTAACTACTAAAAGATCTTTCTTTGCTATGAAGGTAATCAAGAACAGACTTCGAAATAGAACAAAAGATCAATTCCTTGATGATTCTTTGATTACATACATTGAAATAGAAATTGTTTTGAGTTTTGGCATTGATACAATTGTAGATGAGTTTAACAATATGAAAACACATAAAGTAAAAGTAAAGTGAAATGATCTTAATTTGTGTATTAGATTATTTTTTATTTTATTATATTTTTTTTTTGTATATTAGGTTTGTATTATCTTTCAAGTATTTTTACTTATGATATAATATTTTTTTTCGCCTCCCGTCATTAAAATTCCCGGGTTCGCCACTGCTTGAGAGTTAGATTTTTTCCTAAATATAAGACCTTAATCTACTTTGACTCCTAAATTTATATTTTTTTCCAAAGTATTTATATTAATTGCACACATTAAAGGGTCTTTGTCCAAGGATAGTCATGATGAAAGATAGTCTTTTAGAAAACCAACATATATCTCTTACAAAAAACTAACATAACTAATTTGTTTAATCTGTTTAAATTAGTGAACTAGCTCTTATATTAAGAACTAAAGGTAGTATTATTTATTTTGTTTTGGGGACTCAGGCCACCTTACATGTTTCAGAGTGACTCATTTCAAAAGAAAAACCTTAATTTGGATTATTAGTGTCTGTAACTATACTGTACATATACCGTACACAAACACATTTAAAGCGAATATGAAAAGTATTGCCATCCCCACCTTTGTTCTTGAAATTAGGTTGGCCTCAATTTAAGGTAATGGACTAATCTTAGGCTGATAGGTGCTTTTATCTGCTACACTAACAAGATCTCATCTTAGTGCCCACTCAATTTTTGATCGAATGGCTGCCTATTTGACTCTTGCGATTTCTTTCTTTTTCTTCTATATGCCTGCTATCTGTTTAGTCAATTGAATAGCTTTTTCCATTGCTTTATGAAATGAAACTCTGTGTCCATGTAATTTAACTGCAGAGGGTAAAACCTTTTTAAATCTATCTAATGTAGGCAGTATTTGCATTAGGTTCATTTATTATGAACTTAAATAAATGTTGAAGTTGTGGGGCTGTTGTTTATAGACTTGATAAAATATGGTACTGGTGATATATGAACATACGCACTACAGAGCTCTTGTTCATGTAATGCTTGTCTCTCTTGTATATATACCAATCCTCAGAATGAATGAAATGTCATATATCAATCGGATTCGGCTTGGGTCCCCGCCCCTTGCCATCCATTGTCGTCCACTTCCATTAAACAACGCCGTTTTGGCGCAAAAACAACACCTGATCCTTTTTTTTAATAATAATAATAATAATACATATTCCAGGGTACTGTAGGCACTAAAAAAAATACTTCAGAATATTGACCGATAATGAAAAAATATTGACTGGTACTTCATGATCTTGAAAATTTATTTTAGGATGTTGAACAAAAAATTTAGGGTACTAACTAGTACAAAAAGATATTTCAAGATACTGACTGAGGATAATGGCTTGTACTGAAAAAATATTTTATAATCTTGAAAAATTATTTTAGATATCCTCAAGATACTGGCTATCTTTTTAGGATACTGACCGGTACTAAAGGTATCCTTAGTCAATATCCTGAAGTATCTAAAATAATTTTTGAAGATCATGAAGTATTTTTTCAATACCAGCCAGTATCCTGAAGTATCTTTTTAGTACCGATCAGTACATTGAAATAATTTTTCAAGATCATGAAGTATTTTTAATACTCGTCAATATCCTGAAGTATCTTTTTAATACCTATAGTACCCTGAAATATGTATTTAATTTTTTATTTTTAAAAAAAAGGATCAGGTGTTGTTTTTACGCCAAAATGACGCTGTTTAATGGAAGTGGACGGTAAGGGGCAGTGGACCCAGCCGAATCCATATCAATCATATTGAGATCACTGTACATTAAAATAGATTGCAAACAAAAGCTTAGGCTTCATTTTTTTTTTTTGATTGAAAACTGGAATTCATTAATAACCAAAAGAGCAACTACAAACAAGAAAAAATTACAAACTATTCTCCTACATCAACTACCGCCTCTTGGACCGAAGGTGGTGGGTGATCAAGGAGACAAAAGTTTAGCCAGGGTGATCTGCTAAGCTATTTTGTTCCTAGGAATATGGTAATTAAAACATGCCAGGTTTTTAGATACCCACAACCTGGCATCAACTATAATGTCCCTAAACGGGTGAGAATAATCGCAACCCTAGTCAAAAGATTAACGACTTCAACACAATCTCGATAGAACAACAACATTTTTGTAACCCTTATTCCAACATAGTCCCTTGGGTTATTATTCATTTGATATATCTAAAACTATTATTTGATATTCAGCAAGACATTTCAGTATACTTAGTTGTCACTCTCTTAGTTGTTGTTGTCTTTCGATAAGTTAAGGTTGTTACTTATTAAATTGTTTGTGTCATTTTGTTTTCCCCCCAAATTAAAGGCATTTGATATATTAAAGGATTAAAGTTTGATTTGGCCAATAAACTATTGGCCAGGGGAGGCGTCAAAGACAAAATTAACTATTAATTAGACCTTAAATACCAACAAATTATTAAAAATGTGCAACCAGCACAATAAAATTTTAAAAATGTGTAAGCCAAAGACAACGTTAGAAAAAAAAAATGAGTTCGTTATCTAAGGTGCAGATTTCTTAAACGAACTTTTACTCTACAGTAGCGTCCAACACAAAAAACTTTTACTCAAGAGCCAAAGACAAAATTCTAAATTTCACTAAATTAAATAAATTTTTTTCTCAATTGTCATTATTCAAAACAACTTGTATAGATATCTATGAACAAAAATTACTCATTTGCTAAAATAAACAAAACTTTTCATTAAAAATATAATTATATGATTTAAATAAAACTCAATGTGTTTTATAATTTATTATATATGTTAAACAAAAAAATTATATGATTTATTTTTATTTTAGAAGAAATTTATGTTAGTTAAAAAATTCATTTAATGTTAATAAAATTAAAAAATCTAAAAAAAACTATTATATCATGAATGAAATGAAATGAGTTTAATTTTTATTTTTTAATGGATTTTATTTTTATAAATATATTTGTTAATTAAATGATCTATTGATTATATGAATATGAGACTTGTTGGAAAAAAGAAGAAGAAGATAAATTAAGAGGTTTGATTAAGGAAAATTTAATGGCAATTTGATCCATATTCTTAATAATATGAGATCAAATTGCTCCTTAACCCATTATTAACAAAAATTTAATATGGGATCAAATTGCTTCTTAACCCATTATTAAATTTTCCTTAACCAAACCTCTTAAGTTTTTTTTTTCCCCCCCAACAAGTCTCATATTCATATAATCAATAAATCATTTAATTAATAAATATGTCATCAATTCTTGATTTATATTATTAAGATCAACGTTCATATCCATTAAGCTCTTTTTATAAAAATAAAAATTAAACGCATTTCATTTCTTTCCGAATATAATAGATTTTTTAGATTTTTTAAATTTTATTAACATTAAATGAATTTTTTAACTCACATAAATTTCTTCTAAAATAAAAAATAAAGCATATAAATTTTTTTTTTTAACATATATAATAAATTATAAACACCTTGAGTTTTATTTAAATCATATAATTATATTTTAATGAAAAGTTTTGTTTATTTTAGCAAATGAGTAATTTTTTTGTCCATGATATCTATATATAGTTTTGAATAATGGCAATCGATTGAAAAAAAATTATTTAATTTAGTGAAATTTAATTTTGTACTTTTTTTTGAGTAAAAAAGTTTTTTTTATTTCTCCGAAAGAAAAGTTCATTGGACGATCTACACCTTAGATAATGTGACGTTATCTTTTTCTAACGATTTGCGACATTTTTAAAAGTTTTTAGACTTGGCAGACATTTTTAATAGTTTATTGGTATTTAAGGGCAATTAATAGTTAAGCATCATCTTGCTAGACGCTCCTGAACCAATAGTTTATTGGTCAAATCGCAACTTAACCCTATATTAAATTGTTTGTGTTATTTCAGTATACTCAGTTGTCACCTTGAACAATGTAAAAACAACACATACTTTATTTAAAAATAATCTGAATCGAGCTCCCCGCCCGCCACTACCAACACCACCAAACCGCTAGCCTCTACTCACCTTCCATTCCGACAAATAATTAGACCTATCACATCTGAAATAACACAACAGAAGACTGAAAGGTCGAAGAAGACGGAGAACTCAACAAGTTCAAATCTTCTCCGCTCTTTGACTCCGACATCAGAAAGACAAGAACTGGACTCTTTCGGGCATTCCCAGGTTCTGAAGCATAAGGCCTGGGATCCGATTATTCACCTCGCCATTGAAAAGTGTCTGCAGAAGCTAAAATGGGCTGATTAAGAAAGACCGTATACATGGGTGGGATTCATAAAGCTATTTGCTTTCGTTGAATAGCAATCGGTTTCATACACCCCAGTGCCGGTGTTGATGTAACTGAAGATGTCGTTCAGTGATCGGATCCTGTGGCTAAGTTCTGCCATTCGAGCCCTCAGGGCGCAGTTTTTGGCCTCAACTTTCACAAAATGATGTGTGGTTATTGAGTTTTATCAAAGCTCAACCCACCGTGATAAGAAGCAAAATCAGTGTGATGTCGTAAGGACAATAAAAGATTATAAAAAACTCTCATACCAAATTCTTTTATAAAAAAGATTCATAAGAATTACTTTGTTTTCAAATATTCATAATCTAAGAAATATTAAACTCAAATTGTCTTTTTTGAAATTACAAAGAAATGACCAAATTGCCTTTAATGATTTTCCCATTTTCAAAAGATAAATTTGAAACAACACAAAAAAATACGTAGTAATTGAACTTTTTTAATACAATTCAATTAAATCTAGGGAAATTTTTAATAAAGAACTTTAAAAATCCTAAAAAATAAAAATGAGTTTCAAATATTCATAATCTTAGAGAAATGTTAGGTTAATTGTCTTTTTTGAAATTACAATGAAATGACCAAATTGGCCTCTATATATATATTTTTTAAAAAAATATTATTGCCACTGGCTGCCGTTAGGAGTTAGAGTTTCTAGTGGGAGGGATTATTTCATGGGGAATAAATATTTACAAAGTGGGAGGGATTATTTCATGGGGAGTAAATATTTACAAAGTGCCAATGGTGGGATTTAGACCCCCACCACTTGGTAAAAAACCTTGGATGCCATTTGTTAATTAATGGTTTTATATAAATATGCAAGCAAATATATATATAACGCTTTAATATTCACAACTTTTATTATTCACAATACTTATTAGGTTTTAACAATTTTTATTTTTTTATACTATTAGCTTAGAAAATTTCATTAGGTTTTATATATATCAAATAGTTTTATATTTTTGATTAGCAATGAAAAAATTTACACTATCGAGTTTTAAAACTTATATATATTTTGTTTGCACGGAAATTGTTAAAATCCAATGAAATGTTATGAATTCTTTAACAAAATTTGCGAATGAGTTGATAATGTAAACTTTTTTACTAGGTAAATGAAAATTGTTAAAACTTAATGAAATGTTGTGAATTCCCTAATAAAACTTGTGAATGAGTTAGAGTCAAATGAAAAGCTAGCACCTTATATATATTTGCTTGCACAATATATATTGAAAAGCATTAGTGGCCCAATGGCCACCAATGTTTTTTTGCAAACCAAGTGCTAGCGTTCAAATAATCAAATCCCACCCTTGGCACTTTGGCAATATTTATTTCCCATGAAAAATTCCCTCCCACCAGAGTAGTGCCCGATGGGGGTAATTTTTTTCTTTAAAAAAAATATTTAAGAGCAATTTGGTCATTTCTTTGTAATTTCAAAAAAGACAATTTGAGCCTAACATTTTTCTAAGTTTATGAATATTTGAAACACATTTTTTCTTTTAAGATTTTTAAAGTTCTTTATTAGAGATTTTCCCTTAAATCTATATTATTTTCAATTGAATGAAATGTTGAAGTATGTGTTGTTTTTCTTTGGTCAGGGGTGATGTGAGTTGGCATATATAATGGACACCTAGACACTATATGTAGGACCTACAAAAAGAAAAGTAACGGCGTTTAACAAAGATGACATTTTTACCCTTATTTCAAAAAGTTAGTGGGTATTTTTGAACGAAAATTGTTTATGATATCGTATGCTCTTTTTCAAAAAAAAAATATTGGCGTTTTTGCACTTCGCCGTTAATTTTATTTAGGGTTAAGGTGCAAAAATAGTAGTGATTTTTTTTTTGAGGAAAGCACCAAGTAAGAAATTTTTTTTAGGTGCAAAAGTGGTATGTGATTACAAATTAGGTGCAAAAAAATAGCGTTTGACAGTTAAGTTTGACTTTTGATCGTTAAATTTGACTTTTTTTTTCTTGAATGGATCATGACGTGGCATTTCAAAGGTGCAAAAATAATTTTATGATCTTAAAAAAATATTTCGGGTATTGGCCAAGTACTAAAAGGATCTTGAAAAAAATATTTGAAATGCCACGTCATCGTCCAGTCAGCAAAAAAAGTCAAACTTAACAGTCAAAGTCAAACTTAACGGTCAAACGTTATTTTTGCAACTAATTTGTAACCACATAGTCACTTTTGCACATAAAAAAGCATTTTCTTCACGGCGCTTCCGGAGAGATAAGCATATGTATATTTTTGCACCTTAACCCTTTTTTATTTATATACTTTTTACATAAAGTTGTTATAATATTTTTATAAAATATTTAACCAATCCAATAAGGGTTAAGGTGCAGATTGTCCAACAAAGTTTTATTCCAGGAGTGCCCAGCACAAAAAAGTTTTAAGTGAATCGAAAATACCAAAAAAATTTAAAAAATGTAAAGTTAGCATAACGTCATTTTAAAAAAAAATCAACGTTCATTAAAATGTAAACTTTTAAGGGTTAAGGTGCAGATTGACCAATAAGTTTTACTCCAGAGCACCTAGCACAAAAAAAGTTTTACTTCAGGAGCACCCAGCACAAAAAAGCTTTACTCTAGGAGCGCTCGGCACAAAAAAATTTAAATAGTGAATGCAACAAAAAAATCACAAATATAACAAATATATTTCATTTTGAGTAAGGGTGGTAAATTTTCAAACTTCCCCGAGCAAGTCTATGTGCAATCCACCCAAAATTTGACTGTTGCAAATCCTTGTTCGGACCCCCAACAATGTGCATTGAGGAGAGGTTAGGAAGAGTAAATGCAACAACAAAAATCATAAATGTAACAAGTAGATATTTTAGGTCCACTCAAAAACTTTTTTTGTATTAAGCGTTCCTGGAGTAAAAAAAAATTGTGCTAGACGCTTCTGGAAAGTAAAACTTTGTTGGCCAATATACACCTTAACCCTTAAAAGTTTACATTTTAACAGACGTTGATTTTTTTTTCCTAACGGCGTTATGCTAACTTTACATTTTTTTTAAAAAAATAGTATTTTTGGTCCACCTAAAACCTTTTTATATTGGGCGCTCCTAGAGTAAAATTTTATTGATCAATCTGCACCTTCATCTATAAAATAATGATAAAAGTGGCCGAAAGGAGGGGTAAAAGAGAAAAAGGGAAAGGGTGAGTACCGAGAAGCTTGCCATGTACCGACCTGCAAAAAAGGATTTGGCCTTGAAGCCTTTTTGTGACGTCTCAAGGCACCATTTTTTTGTCCTGTTTGCGAATCACTTATATCAGACAAATTATAATAATAATAAATAATAAAGAAAATGAAAAAATCTGTCCGAGAACTATAAAAATAAGCTTATGGTAATAAGAATTAGACAAATTAAATCAGTCCAAGAAAAGGAAGAAAAAAGGAAAAGAAAAAGACAAATACAAGCATGAAGAAAAAAATATTTGATGCGCATTTTCACTAGTTCCTAGGAAGAGACCTCCATTTTTTTTTTTTTATTTATTTTTTTTAAATCGAGCCTAATTTTTTGTGAAAATTTCACTCAGATACTAAGGAAATGAAAAAAAATATCAAAAAAAAAAAAAATTTCATTGTCAAAATATTTTTTCATGTTGTTAAAATAGTTTTTCGCGTTGTTAAATTTCCCTATGAAAAAAATGTTGTCAAAATAACTTTTCCTATTGTCAAGATTTTTTTGAGTTTTTCTCCCATGTGTAGAATTGTAACAATAGGAAAAAGGGAAAATTCCACATAAATACCATATGAATTTGTAAAACCCTCGAGGTCCTCCGAATTTGTAAAAATACTCATAGGTGATTAGGACTTTTGTGGGTTATGCAATTTCGTGGGAAAAGACTAGTTTGCCCCTATCTTTATTCTCAACTAAATCAACATACACAAACCTTTTCCCACGAAATCGAAACCTCACGAAAAAAAAAATTCCCTTCCGAACCCTAGCTTCACGTCACCGCCGGAACCACCTTGTTGTCGCCGCCATTGCCGTTGTCGTCGCCGTCTTTTCCGTTCGCTTCGTCGCCGTGGTGGTTTGGCTTCATAGTACAGGAATCGGCCAATTTTCATTCTCTAAAGCATTCGACGAGTCGCCTCCCCTTGCGTCGCCCCCCACTGCCGTCGTTGCCGCTACCGTCGCTGTGAACGGCGTTTTCTCCACCACCGTCAGGTATCCTCCTCATCCCATTAGTTACGCCCCTATATGCATTGCTATGGTATAGTGTTGATCCAAGTGGTCTCTTTGATTAGTCTGTGAGTTGACAATGGTTAGATTTCGGAATTGAACAAATGAACCGTGCACCCCAGAAACCTTGTGTGCATATTCCCTAGATTCCTTGTGTGCATATTCCCTTGAAGCGAATTGAAGAAATGAACCGTGCATATTCCTGTAGCAAGATAAGAATCCCGTTCACACTGCTTTCTACTCCTTAGCACTGGCTAAGTTAAGCAAAAGTAAAATTTAGTCAAGGATTGCCTTCTAATGATAAAGTACAATGGCAGTACAACTAGAAAGAGCCTAGTCCGCTAGTCATCAACCCAATTTTGAAACCGTTGAAGTGAAAGTAAACCTAAACCATATATTTACCTGGTGAATATAAGGTTCCATTTGGCTCGAGTAAGTCATAACCCCGTAGCGTTTTGAATCCAACTGGTTAAGTACAGCACCACGAAATGGAAATCTCTAAATAAAGAAGTTGGCAATTAATAAACACACCAGCTTGAAGTATCTAACATGAGCATCCATTATTGCATCAATGTTCACGAGTGAGTTTACCTGCAGTCCTTATTGTATGACTTTGCTTCATTTTCAAGTGAATTTGTGGCCTTTATTTCATTATCCTTCTACACAACATTATCCATCAAACTTGTGACATCAGTTTCTCCATCATTCCCAAGCCCGTGTTATTAATTTTGTTATCTTCCTTCACATTATTATCTCGCAAAATCGTTGCATCAATCTTGTTATATTTCTACATTTTGCATCAACATGTAACGTCCTTTTGTTTTGTTTTATGGTGTGCATTTAATGCCGATAAAGAGGTTATCATGTGGCTTCACTTATGTTTTTAGTCCTATCCATGACTTTTTGGTGAATCTATGCTTATTAGTCCTTCCCGAATTTTTCTCGGTCAAAATTTCAAAGACAATGTCCACTACTAAGAAGGGCAACTCCACCTTCGCTTTTCCCTCACGATGCTCGTTAAACAAATTTTCTAAGCCGGTAGCATTTGTGAATGCCGACAAAACATTAAAAAGAAAGGTCCAACGGTTAGGTTTTGGACGGTTGCTTGATATTCAAAGTATGAGACTTCCAAGGGAAATGTTGGTCCCGATAATGAGAGCGTATGATCCCCAACCAATCAACTCGGAATACGGGGAAGACAATTGAAATACAAGCAACGGATGTGGCTCGGCTACTTGGGGTGCCACATAGTGGGGATGAGATACCAATGAAAGTGGCGGACACGGATCCGGGATTTCGCGGCTCGGAGAAGACTACGGAAAAATGAAGTATGACGACATACTTCGCGTCATAACTTCGGGGAAGTCGGGTCAACGGCTTGAGTTGTTGTTCATGATGCACATGTTGGGGATATTTCTCGCTCCAACTTCAAGCACAACTCCCAGTCGGCAGTTGCTTAAGGTATTAACGTCAACGAGGAAAGGGTTTGGCCGCTTCGACTGGGCCACATACATTGCCAATGACCTCCGAGGAGCGCTCTTTGAATATGTCAACGCGATCAGACGAAACAACGATTGCAAGTCCTATGTCATGGGCTGCATATATATGTTATTGGTAAGTGTTATGTTTGTGCTTTGTGATAACATTTTTGTGACATAACATTTAAATGTTTAAGTTTTTCCTTGTCGTTGTAGATAATGCTCGGAGAGCGGTTCCATTGGGAAAGGTTGTTGATCACGAAGGGAAGAGTCCGATCCATTGGACAAAAGAGAAGGTGAAGGAGATGCTTGAGAAAGAAAAGAAGAGCGACATGGGGATGTTGTATCCCGTGAAGGCCGGTAAAGATAAGGATACGAAGCACACGCCCAAACGAATTTTTTGGCCTCTTTAGACCCCGTAAGTGCTTCCCATGTGCCGTTTAATTGATGATTGGCTATTATGGTAATGACTTGCTATAAAGCTGTTTCGATTTAGGTTTTAAAGGATTTGCATGGCTCTTTGATGGGTATAATAAATGATAACCACACAAGGCTTGTTGCTGCTGTCCAATATGAGCTGCGAAAGGCACAAGACAACATTGCAAGGCAGCGGGAGCAAGAAGACAGTGACTCTGGGGATGAAGAGGGTGATAGTCCTGATGATGGTGAGCAAGAAGGTGATGATCCTGGTGATGGTGAGCAAGAGGGTGATGGTCGATGATGGTGAGCAAGAAGGTGATGGTCCGGTGATGGTGAGCAAGAGGGTGATGGTCCTTGATGGTGAGCAAGAGGGTGCAAGTCGATGGTGGTGAGGATGGTGATGAGGATGACGCATCGACGGAACCCCAATCAACATTGACCATCACCTTGATGATGACAAAGTGGAACTATCAATTGTTCCCTTCCACGGTCAACAAGAGGATGCACCAAGGAGGTCACACGGCCGAAGAAGCCCAAAAATATGTCGCCTTGGACCTTGACCAAGCCGCAAAGCGGACTAGGAAGACAAAAGAACGAGAGGCAATTATTCTTTGACCTTATCTCTGGATCCCGCACGTAAGAAGAGGGTGATCGGTAAGTAATCCAAAAGTTAATTTCATTGAGTAGTCATTATTAAATGTGGGTTATGTCGGTTGACGTTGTTTCTCCTTTACAGACTCTCATAAGAATAGACGATGAAGACATAACCGGGCTCATGTTGCAAACACTCGTAGGAGGCGCATTAAGTAATGGGGTATGTACTAGTTTTTCAACCGTATCAATAAACATGTTGAACCCCCTTATAAAAATGTTCACATATGCGAGTTATGTCCATCGTTTGTAAAACATTGATGCGAGATATGATAAGGCGAGGCGAAGTGAAGAGACATATTTTCAAGTCGATCACATGGTAATTCGCATATATGGACCTTCATAATTTATTTCCCATAGCCATACGAATATTTGAGACTATTATTTGTTGATGGTGCAAAGCATTTGTTGGCCACAAATCCCTTGGGATGGAAAGTGTCTCAGTGGGAAGACCAATTATTGCCAAATTATATAGGTTACAATATCGGTGGATCGTGATTTGATCATGGGACCGATATTGGTTGACGGGCACTGGTTTTGCACTGCCATTGATCCAGGCACGATGAATTTTTATGTCCTGGATTCAATGAAGACAACCGTCGCCATGAGCCACAATGAATCCAGTAAAAAGAAGAAAACTGCATGTGTTAATCCCCAGGCAACGACAATTAAACAAATTGTATGTTACATGTTATTTTGTTCTAGTTACCATTAGGTGGAGTTAACACCTATGTAATGCATGTGTGTTATTTACGAGGATCGTTTTGAAGAGATAATTGCACTTGTGAAACCAAGAGACAAAGCCAAGATGCGAAGACCGAAATTAGTTGGCCATCCGTTCCACAACAACCTAATTTGTGAGATATATTTTGTGACATTGTAAAAAATTATTAGTTGTTGTATATTTGTTAATTTGTTTGTTTCGTGTTATGTAGGCAAGATTGTGGTGTTCATGTGTTGATCTGGTTGCAAAATTGGAAACCCAACGAAACTATTGATATGGTGAGGATGAGTTTGAATGAGTATAGGTGCTCCCTCATGTGGTGGTTGGTCAACCATGATTTGAATGAGGTCGCGAGATGTTGCATTGGGACTATTGACCCCTCCAAAGCAACCAAGAGGAAGAGAAGAAGGACATGATCATCATTATAATGTTGTGTTTCGGCAATCAAATGTTTGACCACTGTTGTTAGTTAGGATTGAATCCAATTTGGAGGTCTTTGTATGATTGTAAAGCATTGTGATTTTGTCAAGTATTTGACCACTTTTGTTAGTTAGAATTGAATCCAATTTGGAGGTCTTTGTATGAGTGTAAAGCATTGTTATTTTTTCAAGTATTTGACCACTTTTGTTAGTTAGAATTGAATCCAATTTGGAGGTGCTGTATGAGTGTAAAGCATTGTGATTTTGTCAAGTATTTGAACACTCTTGTTAGTTAGAATTGAATCCAATTTGGAGGTGCTGTATGATTCTAAATCAGGTGACTTGATTGGCTAGAAAGATATGCAGGATAAAGTGTGAATTTAACCATTACACTCTTCTCCATTTACCATTCCACTCTTCTCCATTTACCATTATCCTCTTCGCAAATTACCATTCCCTCTTCGCAAATTACCATTACTTTCACGGGGTGCAATTATGTTACTCTTTCTTGAATGTTGTGGATTGAAAAAAAAAAGGGTATTTAACCATTCACCTCTTCACAAATTACCATTCCCCTCTTCGAAAATTACCATTCCCCTATTCGCAAATTACCATTACTTTCACAGGGTGCAACTATGTTACTCTTTCTTGAATGTTGTGGATTGAAAAAAAAGGGTATTTAACCATTCACCTCTTCACAAATTACCATTCCCTTCTTCGAAAATTACCATTCCCCTATTCGCAAATTACCATTACTTTCACAGGGTGCAATTATGTTACTCTTTCTTGAATGTTGTGGATTGAAAAAAAAAAGGGTATTTAACCATTCACCTCTTCACAAATTACCATTCCCCTCTTCGAAAATTACCATTCCCCTATTCGCAAATTACCATTACTTTCACAGGGTGCAATTATGTTACTCTTTCTTGAATGTTGTGGATTGAAAAAAAAAAGGTATTTAACCATTCACCTCTTCACAAATTACCATTCCCTCTTCGAAAATTACCATTCCCCTCTTCGCAAATTACCATTACTTTCACAGGTGCAATTATGTTACTCTTTCTTGAATGTTGTGGATTGAAAAAAAAAAAGGTATTTAACCATTCACCTCTTCACAAATTACCATTCCCTCTTCGAAAATTACCATTCCCTCTTCGCAAACTACCATTACTTTCACAGGTGCAATTATTTTACTCTTTCTTGAATGTTGTGGATTGAAAAAAAAAAAAGGTATTTAACCATTCACCTCTTCACAAATTACCATTCCCTCTTCGAAAATTACCATTCCCCTATTCGCAAATTACCATTACTTTCCAGGGTGCAACTATGTTACTCTTTCTTGAATGTTGTGGATTGAAAAAAAAGGGTATTTAACCATTCACCTCTTCACAAATTACCATTCCCCTCTTTGAAAATTATCATTCCCCTCTTCGCAAATTACCATTCGTGATATGAGCATAACCATTCCCGATATGAGATTTAACATTCCTAATATGACAAGATAACCATTTACAAATCGCCACAACATTCACATAACTACCATTACATAGTCTCCACCAATAGATAATCATGTTGGTGTTGATAAATACACAATTACAAAAAGCTATAATCGGATGACAACATGTACAAAATAAAGTTAAATGACATGTGAACATAACGATCCACTTTGACGTAATGTTTCCATGTCATTCCCACGCAAGAACATATTCTGTGCCATTTACACCATTTACATAGTGAGTGATCCTATAAGTATAATAGCCCTTCTAGCAAAAAATATGTGAAGGGATCCAAGTCATTGTATATATACCAAAAGATGACTTGTCAAATATTTACCCCGACCATTCGGCAAGTTAAGTTGGGTTTGGATTTTTGCGGGTTCTTCTTGTGTGTCCTTCTTCGTGGCATGAGCTACAATGGTAAATCTTCTTGTTGCGAAATTGTGACTCTATCCTTTCAACTCTTGGCCTTCCGGGGGACGAGTAGTCTTGGGGGGTGCCCGGGAGCACTTGACTTCCTATGTCATATAGGCCGATGTCATTTGGATTTGGCATGTCTATTGTGACAACGGGAGTCATGGTTCGACTATATATCTTTTTTGGGTTGTTAACGTAAAGCATTCATCAACATAACTGTACACATTACCATGAACACCTTTGATGGCTGCACATGCATGAGGACAAGGAATACCTGACATTTGCCATGCTTTACATGTGCACTCGCGCAAGTTCAACTCAACATTTAGCGCACCACTTGCTGTACGGACCGCACCCTTCCTCCCCCATATATCTGAACATCCATGTATTCAGCCCGTGCCACATTTTCTAGCACTTGTTGTTCGATGTGTGGGCCAACACCATTTTTCCACTTACTCATTGCCATGCTTGATGCATACATCTTCTTTGCAACTTTATCACGGTGCTCATGTATAAGCTGGGCAACATTATTCGTCTCTCCTTGACCATCCAAGCATTGAAGGACTCGGCCAAGTTTGTGGTAATTTTATCCACGGTTTAAATGGGAACTTGCTCATGGCCCATCTGTCAATATCACCATTATGTATCAGCCACTCAAATGCTTCCTTATTGAAAAGCCTCATTTGTTCCATCGCAGAATCGAAGTCACAATCAAGTCTCGCATATGCAATTGCATCAAGTAGTTGAAGTGTTGTTTGTCTTTGTTGCCCACATATCTTCCTCTTTCCTTTATTCAATTTAATCATTTGGGCGCTAAAGTTCTCCTTAATGTGTCTATAGCGTATGCATGTCTCTCGCACCCAAAGATTCCGGACGTAAGCGATAATTGAATTGTGTCGGTCGACGACACAATTGTAATATGTAACTCTCCAAGTATCCTCCTCACCATTTTGAGGAACCATGTCCATCTCCGAATTGTTTCTCCATGGACAATAGCAAGGGCAAACGGCAACAACTCATTGTCTCGCATCAAAGGCGTGCAAAGCCGGGGAGAGTCCCCCTATATGGTCCACTTAAGTGGCTTCCATCAATGTACAAAACAGTCCGGCACCGAAATGAACCCCTCTATACAACAACCATACGCAATAAATACACGCTCAAAGGTGTTGCTCCCACTAGCCACCCATTCACCACGCCTTGTCATCGGTTTGCTTCAACCTATCACATATCCATGGTATCAACATGTATGTCCGTTCGTGTCTACCGTGAATTTCCTCCATGGCCTTCTCCTTTGCCCGATATGCTTGCTTATATGTCAAGTGCACACCGTACTCTCTTGCCAAACTATTCTTTATATCATTCGGACGCTTGTCTCGTGTGATTTCTAACCTCATCAATGATAATTGTACTTGTCAAGGCAAAGACTTCGAGAATGTGTCACCTCAAGATTGTTTTGTGCCGTATGATCATGGTCTTCGGTGTATCTTGTCACACGTAAGAAATGATTGCTCTTCCCAATCGCCCTTGCAGTTATCCTCCATGGATAATCTTCAACTTTACATTTAACATACACACAGTCCCTTGAATTCTTCACATATATATACTCAAATTTGTGGGCAATACCGAACTTGTGCAACACCTTCTTGAACTCATCTGAATTTGCAAATGTTTGATTCACTCCTATGAACAAGTCCTTCCACTTCTTTGAGTTCATCTCTGGCATCGGCGTTGGTGCACTTTGACTTGCACACGGAAGGCTCAAAAGATGTATTCCACTGCACTCATTGTTTGCATAATCATCACTCCCTCTATATGACATCGGCTCCTCAATGTAAGTCATTTGCTCGTAAGACCCACGAAGTCTTTGAACCCGCATAGATAATGATAACTTTTATCAAGATATTACCCTCAACCCTATATGAGATTATTATTGTTCGAATAAACTAACTACGACATACCTTTCTTGATTGTCAATATCCCGTCATAAAGATCAATACCTTTACCTCCTACGTACATGTGCACTTCTTTCATTATAACTAAACATATTCTCCATTTCATAATCTTCAACCAAGTCTACTAAAATCTTTTCATCAAAGCTTATAGTGTATTTAATCCTAAACCCATTACCAGTTAAGCCAAACCACTGTCTTATCATGACCCTCAATTCTTCAACTTTCATACCCTCCATTATCGATTTTACCCTCACACTACCACCATTATATTTAACTTCACCTTCACCATTGGCTACAAACTCCCCCCAACATGGAAAAAACATATTAGTGACTTTGGAGAAGGTGTTATGCCATATTTGTTGTCATCTTGCTTTCCAACCCGCAACAAACAACTAATATTAATGGTTATTATCATTGGACAATGATTATTATCAAATCCCAAGTTATGCGCAATTATGCAAAGCAACTAGGAGCCAAAGAAGTTATGCAACAATCATTAAAAGGGGATGAATAATGATTTATATATACAAGCACTAATTATGAAAGTTAGCATGATGAAAAAATCAAATGGAGTACAAGTTATGCAAAAGAATTATGCGGCAACTAGGAGACAAAGAAGTTATGCAACAATCATTAAAAGGGGATGAATAATGATTTATATATACAGCACTAATTATGAAAGTTAGCATGATGAAACATAAATCAAATGGAGTACTAATTATGCAGCAACTAGGAGACAAAGAAAATTGCACCTGTGAGCGTAATGGTAAATGGAGAAGAGGGGAATGGTAAATGAAGAATGTTGGAATGGTAAATGTAGAAGATGAGAATGGTTAAATTCTCTTTTTTTTTTTATAATCCACAACATTGGCCAAGAGTAATGCGAAGCCCAAACATTAATGCATAAACCAACATTAAATGCACAAAGACAATTAATGCGAGAAAATGAAGTTGTGGTTACGTGGCGTAATGAATGCGAGAAAATTTTCCAACAATGAATGCGAGAGAAAGGAGGTTATATAGCCAAAAACGAAACATTAACATCGAATGAGAAAGCATAAAGCATATGACTAGGTTGTAAAATTTTAAAACCCAGATTTCATCATTTGCCTAACTCGGTATAACCCTCACAAGTTCACAAAGAAATGGATCAAATATTGGGCGGTGAGCTAACCAAAACTCTTCTTTGTCCTTGAACGGCGGCGGCGTCACGGCGGAGTTCCGCTTCAACGGCGGGTGGTTGCTCAACGGCGCGTCCACGTCGTCGGGCAAAGTGTGTGTTTTCAACAACAAGCGTGCGTGCCCAAATTTCAGATGATTTTGTGAACCGCAATACCCAAATTCACGAGACATAGTTGAGATTAAAGCAAGGGCAATCGGTATTTTCCCACGAAATTGCATAACCCACAAAAGTCCTAATCACCTATGAGTCTTTTTACAAATTCGAGAGGACCTCCGGGGGTTTTACAAATTCATGTGGTATTTATGTGGAATTTTCCCTAGGAAAAATTATTTTAACAACATGAAAAGTCATATTGACAACAATTTGCTATAGGAAAATTTTAACAACAGGAAAAACTATTTTAACAACATGAAAAACTATTTTGATAACGAGACTTTTTTGATATTGAAATTCCGTAATTAATATAAAAAAAAGTCTCTAGAGACTTTTTTTGGAAGAGAAAAAATATATATAAAAAAAGTCTCATTGTCAAAATAGTTTTTTATGTTGTTTAAATAGTTTTTCTTTGTTGTTAAAATTTTCCTATGAAAAAATTGTTCTCAAAATAGCTTTTTATGTTGTCAAAATAATTTTTCCTATTGTTATGATTTTTTTGAGTTTTTCTCGGGTGTGTAGAATTTTAACAATAGGAAAAAGCTATTTTAACAACAACATTTAAAAAAGCCATTTTGACAAAGACAATTTGCTATACGAAAATTTTAACAACATGAAAAGTTATTTAACAATATTAAAACTATTTTGACAATGAGACTTTTTTTATATTAAAATTCCGTAATTAATATCACAAAAGACTTTTTTGAGAGGATTTTTTTGAGACTTTTTTTTTTTTTTTTTTTTGGACGAGTGATATTTTCTTTAATTTTGAACTACCCGTTAATTTAGGCGCAATCCTAGAATTCTTACTTTTCAAGTTCATGTCTGGTAAATTTAGGTAATAGTATCATGAATCCGTGTTGAAAGTTGGATTGAGAAAGACTTTTTAGAATGAGTCTAGAGCCTGGTGTTATTTTTGTGCATATTCTAATTTTAGAGCAGACAAGCACATAATTTTTTTTTTTTGAAAAAGTAATAACAAGATTCAAGATAATTAGATTACTAAAAGAATGAAGAAAAATAGTCAAAAGAATAATTTTATTTTATAAAAAGAACATAAATAACAAAACATAAAGTACTACATCATAAAGGCATTACCAAAGACACACAGAAAATATTTTAGTGGATATATATGAAATAATTCTATTTCATCTAAACTAGTTAATAAAGGGAAAAAGGTTATAATAACCGCCAAGATAATATATTTTTTTTTTTTTTTTAAAAAAATATTTGGCTAGCCACTTGAACAAATTGCTTGATTGATATCAAAAGTTGTGGTGATGTGTTCTTAGGAGTGAATTAAGATAATTTAATGTTAAAAGAAAAAGTTCTTTCATACGCTTACCTCGTAAATCGTAAAAACTATTCTCCAAAAGTTAATCCAAACATATACTTCATCTGATCCTAATTATAAGACCTAGTTGACTTTTTTTGGAGAGATTAAGGAAGCTAATTAAATTAGCTTAGAATACTTTTTTTTTTCAAACTAAATAGTTTGACTAATAAACTAATATATAATCTAAGAAAATATAACATATGAAATGCTTAAGTAACTTATTTAGCTTCCTTAATCTCTCCAAAAAAACTTAACTAGGTTTTATAATTAGGATCGGAGGTAGTAACTAATAGCACATTTGCTTTTAACTCTATCATTTAATCCATATTCTCAAACTCTCCAATAGTTAAAATATAATTAGCATGCTTTTTAAAAAGCTATTATGATTGAAAGTCAACTTGACTCAAATGGAATTAGTTAGCAGATACTACTCTGGTCCTATTTATAAGTTCATTTTGACCAAATCATATATACCAAGGAGAGGTTGTTAACTCAATGATTATGGGGTGAATTTTCAACTTTACCCTCATTTATGATTGCATACCTTTCAACTTTTTTTTCTCTCTCTATTTTCATTGGTATAATTAATATGAGCAAAATTGTCACAATCTCATTTATTTGGTCAAAATGAACTTATAAATAAGACCAAATTTTTTGGTCAAAAAAGACTTATAAATAAGACCAGAATGGCAACATGAGAAAGTCGATTGACAATAAAAGAAAATACTTCTTCAATTTTAATTATAGGACCTAATTAGTATTTATTATTATTATTTATATTTTCAAATTTCCGATTAGATTCAATAATGATCATATTTTTAATTTTTTTTTTACCTTTAAAATTTCTTTACACAAAACGCACTCAAAGTTCCCCTGCCTTCTTGGGGACTCAAAGTTTTCCTCTTCACTGAACACATGAAGTTGGAACTACTTCTAACTTAGATCACATTTGGGAAATCCAAATTCCAGCATTATTCTATTTATTAATTATTAAGTAATTTCACTGTTCTCAAGACTTACTATTCTAAATATAAGACATATTTATTTAATTTAATTAGATTTAAAAAGTTTGTTAAGTTATTTAACATAACATGTATTTTTTTAAAACACCATAGTTATTTTTCTTAATTCCCTCATTTATTCTCCTCCTTAATTATTGTTGAATGACGATTAATAAGATAAATTAAGAAAAGATTTATAAATATAAAAACTATTTAGGATCAAAAGCAATTTGCAAAAACCAAATATGTCTTATATGAAAGTACGATCAGCATTTGAGTGGTTCATATTCAATTTATAATTTATAATAATTAATTATATATTTTAAAACTACAATTAAATGATTATTTTATTTCTTTACGAATTAATGGAGAGAATTTTTCTCATTACATCTCCAAATTGATTCTCATGCAAATCTTTTCTTTGTTCTTTATTCTTTTTTTCCTTAAATTTTTCCCTCCGCTAATTATTCCAATTGATTGATAGGATTTTATTCTTCCTCAATATCGACATCATTTGTTTCAACTTTTTTTTTCATGAGAAATCATTTTTTAAATAAATTTAAAAATAAATTGAAAGAAATTGATTTTAATTATTTTGAAAAGCCACTTTAAATAGTTTCTGAAAATAATCAAATACAGTAATAAAAATACGTAAATATACTGGAAAATGGAAATCGGAAAATTTGAATTCAATCAATAATAAATATTTTTAATAAATAAAAATATCATAATTTTTTATTATTATTGTAACCGTTATTAGTTAAACAATTAATTGTGGGGATTATTTGCAGTTCGTAGCCGTTAATTTCACGCAAGCACTCCACGCATTAAAAGTGTAAATTTACGATGTTACCCCTACCCACCAAAAACGACCGAGGAGGCGTTATTCAGTCCAATATTTAAGGAGCCAAAGTTCCTTTGCGCAAATTCGCATCTGTGTCTCCCTCCGTTCTTGCTCATATCAGATCTCTCGTTTGTTTCCGTACTCCTCATCTCTCTCTCAAAGGTACGTTGCTTGGATCTCTTGGAATTTAGTTTGAATCTCGTAGATCTCTTTAATTTCAGGACATTCTCAAAATTTCGGGCATTTGATCCCATCTGAATTTTTTGCTTTTATCCATCAAATTTTGAATATTTTGCATAGATCCGAATTCTTATTGGGATCTGTGAAGTTTCCATTCCGCGTACTGACACCCTTCGTCAGACCCAGAATGGTACTGTTTGGAAGGCAACATTTTGTTGCTCTGTTTGATATCGTTCAAGTTTGTAATAGTTGCATGCCGTTTTGGGTTTCGGAGAGGGATTGGACGAGCTAAATGAAATTTCTTTCAATATTTAAATATTCATTTTCCTAGTTTTTTATCTAATCCTTTTTATAATAAATATTGTTTTCTCTAGTTGTTTGTTAATTCGCTTGCATTTTATGCTAACTATATTTCAGAGCTGTCTTTTGTCGCCAGATCTAATTTTGGAATTTTGTTTACTTCAATTCTTCAAAGAAGACATGTTGTATGAAAATCTGTCAAGATTCTGCCTTGATCTGTTGAACAGTGAATACTATTATGATTCTATGAATCATCTGAATTTCCGTAAATAGCTAATTTTTAAAGGATGTGAGAGTTTAAATTGAAAATAACAAGTATACGAGCTCAAATTTAGCTTTTTTTATTGTTATTTGCTGATACTCTTTTCTTAATATGTGCATATTTTTGCTTCGATTGAAACCTCAATGGCTGCTTTTCTATATGACTTTTGATGATTTGGCCTTTACTTTGTACTAATGGTTAGTCTAATGTTATAGTTTTTGGACAATAACTATTTTTTCTTTCAAATTTTGCACAGATACTTTTTGGTACCCATTTAATAGGTACTCATGGGAACTGTTGTTGAAGCAGGAAACCGGGTATTTTTTTATTTTTATTTTTATTTTTTAAAATCTTTATGCCCATTCATTTCTAGCATTTAAGTAATTAAGATTATTCTTTTGAAAATCTTATTAAATTGAGAGATCATTGTTTTTCCTACTGCCATATAGAATTCTTGAGGTTTGAACTTTGATAATTTTTTTTTTCTTTTATAACATGGTAAATTATAGCTTTGTTGAGTCTGTCTTTTTGTTTTGTCATTTATTTAATCATTATTCATTTTTTGTTTTGTTATTAACTCTGGCAAATTGTAGCTTCTTTAATTGCAATCATATCAAACTTCTGTCATATTTTTATTGTCATTTGTTTGATCGTGTTTTTCCTTTTAACCCTGGCAAATTACAGCTTGGTTACTTAAAACCTTGCATTGTTTTAGTCATCTGTTTGATCATTATTTTGCATGGTTAATCTTAACTATTCCTTTCCCTTTTTTCCTTTTGTTCCTTTCATAGGGTGCAAATGGAAGTGCCGTAGAGAAAAAGCCTACAGTTGTTTTTGTGTTAGGTGAGCACAGATTGGTAGCATTCAAATAATGCATTTGTTATTTACTATTCTATGGTTGACTCTGGGAAATTCTGACCTTTTCCCCTTTCTTTTATAAGCTTTTGAGTTTATGTTGATTTAGTCAAGCTGATAGCTCACTACTTTTCTGTTTTCAATCTTCTTCCACTTATCATATCCTGTATACCTCATTACTTCTTGAACACACACATTTTTATCTCTTCATTTGAAGAGATCAGGTTGTAATTATATTTAATTGTTTTGAAGACCATAAAACAGGGTGAATTTTCTTTTATAAATTTATTTCAAATGACTGAATTAATATCTTGTGATTGGATTTGCATTACCCTCATTCAAATCATTTTGGTGAATAAATTATTATTATTTGAAATTAAAATTTTTGGGCACAAAAAAGCTTTAAGAATGGACTTGTATTTCTTTAAGAACTCAATAACTCTCTTGATTACCTTGGTTGTAGTTTCAGTGGTTACCAACACTTTCAGGATCAAAACAGCATATACTTCCTTCATATAGAAGTAAAGATTTTAAGACCTTTGCTTGTTATGTAAATTTTGCACTAGGACTTGCATCTTTTTGTGGTGCACTGCTACAAGCAAGATGTTATTTTAGCCTTTATATTACGGTTTTCCTTAATGCATTTAACATTCTACAAGAATTCTCTTTTTCAACTATAATCTTTATCAGTAAATTGGTTGAGTATCTGCAGAAAAATGGTCTTCCTAATAGGCAAGTACTTTGACTTGTGAATTTGAAAATACATGACTGATCTGTTTTCAGTCTAGAGATTGATATAGCTTGAAAGGAAAAAATTGTATTTACAATGAGAAAGTTGAAAGAAAAAGAAACAGATTGAATTATTATATGTTAGAATTATGTTTGAGTGTTTCCTTCAAAAACAGTTAAACAAAGCCAAGGGAGCTTGGTAGTTTGGTGCTGTTTGTCATGTGCCTGACACAATTCCAACTTTCTTGTATTAAATTGCATTCTTTGCTCTCATTCAATTTGGCATGTTTTTTTGTATGGTCAACTGGTGCTCCAACAGTAAGTCACTTAGCAACTCTCTCAATCCATGGAAAATTTAGTTCATCCTTTTCTTTTTTATACTGCTTGAAGGGCAAAAGGAATGTTGTGAATGGTCGATGCATGCCTTACTATGTCTAGATCTGTAGATAATCCTTGTCTTAGTTTCTTATTCTAATGGTTGAACACAAGAACTAGCCTTGAGAGCTGGCTCTGGGTTGAGTATATTATTTGATTTGTGGATGGCTGGTTTGCAGCATGAAATCTGATCTTCCTAAACAGGGAAATAAACTTGGTTTCCTTTTGCAGCACAATGAAACTTTATCTTTGTTTCCATCTGTGGTTTACTATCTGCAGTGGAAAATTTTTTATGAGTAGGGTGTAACGGATTTCTGTAGTTCTTTTTCTTCAGTTCTTTTTCCTTTCCGAGATTAATTCATGTTTTCCCTTAAGTTCTTTATTTGCTTTATTTTTGTATGTTCTTATTTTCTTCATTGGAGGTTCTAGTGGATGGTTTCTGACTTGCAAATTTATTCTTATCTGCCGATCATATAGGTGGCCCTGGCAGTGGAAAGGGTACCCAATGTGCGAAAATTGTTGAAAACTTTGGGTATACTCACCTCAGTGCTGGTGATCTTCTGCGAGCAGAAATTAAATCTGGTTCTGAGAATGGGTACAGTTTCTACACTACTAAAAATAGTGATGAAAGATTTTTGGTCCTATTGTGGGGACTGTTTTTAAAGAAATTCCACCTGTTCTTATCCTAAAATCAATGGTAACCAATCCTTTTGATGGTGCACTACCCTGGGCTTTTTGGAATCTTGTCTTTGTAGCTTCTTTGTGGGTTTCATCTCACAGTTTTTTTCCCTGCTCCCTTGTTGGAAAAGGAGGCTTGTTGATGGACATGAGTGAAATACTTCCGCCTCAAAATTTTTTCCTTTGTTTTGATCTTAAGTGATTTAATTTTCTTTTTCCTATCTAGATCCATTCTTGTTTTCTTTCAGCACTAAAGAATTATTCTTTCATATTGCAATAAAAAAATTGAACTTGGATGCTGGGGAAATGAGTGACAGTTGTAAATTTTTAGTTGGCTTCTTGAAAGTTATAGCTTCCTCCTTGTTTTCTATTTGGAGGAAAACATGATCAAAGTGCTTGTTACTTTGATTGGAACATAGTATGGATGTAAGATGGCCTTTCTTCTTGTCAAAATTAAATAATAGGGTGGTGGCTTGACCTTTACACAGTTGCTCGACTTCAATCCACGTTTTGTAACAAGTACTTTGATCATGTTTTGTAGGGAAAAAAAATTGACCAAAAAAAAAAATCCACGTTTTGTAAGAAATGTGCAATTGTGCCCGTAGTTTCTTTGACTACTAATCTGTATGTCCCTTTGCTTTCCATTCAGTATGCTAGCTATAACATGCAGATAACCCCACAAAGCTACATAGATTATGCCATTTAATTAATGCAATATATTTATATCTTAACTCTTACCGCATCAATGATTCTCTTTGTGTTCTCAACTAGTATCACCTCAGGAAGATGTATATGTATCATCTTATTGTGTTTCTTCTATATTCCTTTTCAACTGCTGAGTTCCAAATGCTGATGCCAATCTAAGTTGTTGCATTTAAATTATTCATATTCTGGGTTTGATCTTATTCGCATAATTGTTTGCTGAATGTGTGGCAGTACAATGATTCAAAATATGATTCAAGAAGGGAAAATTGTTCCCTCAGAGGTAACAATTAAGCTTCTGGAACGAGCAATGCAGGAAAATGGCAATGACAAATTTCTTATTGATGGTTTTCCTCGTAATGAGGAAAACCGTGCAGCATTTGAAAAAGTGGTAGGTTTTCATCTTCATTACTCAATTTCCTTTTGTGGCTTTCATGGAGGAATTGATGTATGTTCCGTTAACTTTCAAAATGTATTATGGCCTTGCAGACTGGAATAGAGCCAACATTTGTCTTGTTTTTTGACTGTTCCGAGCAAGAGATGGAGAAGCGCCTCCTTTCTAGAAATCAGGTTGAATATTTTCTTTGTTGTTAGATGTTTTTATGTCTTGTAGTTTTCAGTATTTTTATATGTCCTTACACTTGTATATAAATAATAAAGGGTAGAGTGGATGACAACATTGAAACCATAAGGAAGCGGTTTGGGGTTTTCATGGAGTCTAGTCTCCCAGTGGTAAATTATTATGATGCAAAGGGAAAAGTTCACAAGGTAACTTGTTTTCCCCTTCTTTTTTTGCTTGTATAATATTTGTGTTTATTGTTGCTTCTTTTCTGTAATGAGGACATACATTTTCATGGTTAGATTGATGCTGCCAGGCCTATTGAAGAGGTCTTTGAAACAGTCAAGGCCATTTTCTCTCCAAAAAATGAGAAGGTATCCCCCTATGTTCGCTTCATGTCAAAAGTTTATATGTATAAATTTCGATTGGCATCCAAAATAAAATTTGAAAAATAGTAGTTAAGCGAGCGTGTATGGTCTTCAATGTTTCAATACATTGTGTATTATTTATACTAGCAACCTCAAGTGAGTGAAGCCTTGTTGGCAGCTGGTGATGGAAAGCTCCTGATACAATAACTTAAATGCTGATCATCCCTTGTACTTTTGATAAATTGTATGGAACTTTATTCAGTATAAAATAATGAAAGTGTGCTCAACTTTTATGATTGACTTATCAATTGCTCCCCCAATTGGAAGGGACCAAAGTTGATATTCCAACAGAGAAGAGCAAACTTGCAAACATGTATATGCTTGTCAGTATAGGCCATCATGATCCTGCAGTACTTTGTAATCTTGATATGCTTAACAGTTGGAGAAAAGTAAAAGAAATAATGATCAGATTTAAAAGATGTGGTACAACAAAATATTAAAGATTCACAAAAGTATTGCTAGCCATTATGGTGGACATAAATTTGGTCTTAAACATTTGCTACTCAAGCAAAGGAAGGAAAACCCGATGAAGTTTACATATCTGCATCTTTGCAGTTTTACTACCTTTTATGTTTGATTTTTACTTCTGCTCCTTCAATGAAGTTATTTTTTTTTCCCCACTTGTCTGTATGAACGCGGCCTGAGAAGCACTTAAAAGGTTGAAGCATGCGCATCTTTGCAGTTTTACCTTTTATGTTTGATTTTTACTTCTGCTCCTTCAATGAAGTTATTTTTTTTTTCCCCACTTGTCTGTATGAACGCGGCCTGAGAAGCACTTAAAAGGTTGAAGCATGCCATAATATATAATATATGACCAAATATCCACAAGAGAAATGAATACATCTTAGTTACTTGATATAAATTCTATAGTTTTACCATTCAGATTGCAAACGTTTGCTGGAATTGATTTTCATTTGTGGTGTCTGCAGGCTGATTGATTATACAAACCCCAGATTTTGATTACTTGAAAATTAGAGGTAAAATTTGCACAATATGCCAAACATCTCATACATCTTTCAGGCTTTTTTATATTGGGGAGGTGTTTTGGCCCCTACAGCTTCATGTGTCCTAAGCTTTATTCCCTTCTTGCATTTCTTGTTTCATGAGCATGATAATTACCTTTTTCATAGGTGGATCCAATACATTTATGATACATGTAGTACCCTAGTAGGTGGTAGAATATTTTTTTTTGGACAAACACTTGTAGGGTGATTGGGCTGTGGGCCAGCTCCCTTAATACTTGATTTAGAGTTTAGTTTTAAAATTTTACTTTTTTTGTGCAGTTCTTTTCAATCAATGAGGCATTGATTCTCTTGTGTCTGCTTTTTAGAATATTCTCTTTTATGATGCGAAATTCTTATGTTCTTGTGGCCTTCATAGGAATATTATATGCTCATCTATTTTGTGCAATACCTTTAAAGTGCTCTGCTATTACTGCAACATGAAGCATAAGTTTGTGGTCACGGTGACATTTTTAGTCATCCAAAGTGGGAATAGTATTTTGGTGTCTGAGCATATATATTTTGTGGCTCAGCCTTTGGTTTCTTTCTTTTCTTTTCTTTTCTTTTTTCTTTACCTGCTTTGGTTTCATATTATATGCATTTGTGAATAGATAGAAACTAACACAATTCATTTTATACTCAATCACCTTTTCTTATATATATATTATATGCATTTATTTTCCTAAACAGAAGATTCAAATTACTGGTTCATGTTGATTTACTCTGTCAAATTTTCCCTTTCAGGTATTCTTATTTCAATATATAGCCATTTATACACCCATATCTTTTCCTATCAAGCTCCTTTTAGCTGCACATGGTCACAGCCTGCGTTCGTGTAGTTTAAAGCATTGAAGGCTTCTGTACTAAATCTCAAGCTTGGTTGCTACATAACTATCTATACAATGGTTGTTTCTATGAGATATTCTCTTTTGCAGAACATAGATTTTATTCATCCTTGTGTGCATTTTATACATGTGTATTCATATTATACGTTGTGGAATTTTTGAACTCTTTCTGGGTATCATGAAATTTAATCATATTGTATTTTATAGACTGAGTATGGAAACAATTTGTGTTCACTATTAAAAATTTGTATTTTATAACCTTGGACATTCTTCTTTTCTTTTATAGAAGTTAGAGAAATCATGTAATTAGTTATTCGTTTTCGTTTTATCCTAGTCTTTTCAAGGAATTAGAACGAGTCACTTTGTTGCAACCAAAATGCTTATAAGCATGCCAATCTCTTGGGCTGTACAAAGATCGGACTACAATTTCGACCTGAGGGCTAGTATGAGAACACCCCAGGTTAGAACTTGTTGCCCAAGTGTCTGGTCTATTCTGGGAGAAATCTGATGGGAGACAAGACCAGATTTGGTCGAGCAAGAAGATGATAAAAAGCAAATAGGGAAATGAAGATTTTAGGGGGAATAATCAAAGAGATAATCAATAGATCTTGCTATAATATACCCGAATCAAAGACGATTTGCAGAAAAGTATAATTGCAAAAAATAAAAAAAGAAACAAAAAAACTGATGGAGGGGAATGGAGATGAATCGTCCAAGTCTGTTTCTGCTAGTGATGGCTAGTGTAGCTATCATAAAGATGGATATATATGTAAGAGAGGAGGAGGGTCGAATGGAAGAGAGGAGGTCTGATAAAACTTCTGGACGAGAAAAAAAGAGGGAAAAGAGAAACGTTTTTAAATAAATGAGATTTGAAATATATAAATATAGGGAGACACATACGGAGCAGGTTGAACCGGACCAATTGGTTAGATATGTTAATCTTAAACCCGGTCCAACTGGATCTAAATAGACCAGGCTACTCAGGTCTACTTGCTTCATGCTGCACTTTTTTTGGGTTAGGACCATGTTAGTGCCTATTTAAATTGGCGGTGAAATTTGTTTTTTCAATGTGATTTACTATATAAGAGGAAAGTATTTAAGAGGAATTTTGTCTGGACTGAATATGTTTTTCAAACGCTAACTCAAATAGGTCATTAGACTGCTTCGGGTCAAATTAGACATATCCATTCCAGATTTAAACCACAGCCTACAATTCTCCATGGGAATAAACTGTGAGCTTGGTCACTACACATATACCTTCATCGTCTGCTCACTAGTGCTTTCACTTAGAAATGTGAAATTCACAATCTCAATAACCAAGGTTTGCACATGTGTAATAACAAATTAAACAAAGGATATGTACACGAACATAGTCACATCATTCGTAAGATAAAACTGCAACTAAAGCTTTAACAACATATATGGCCATATACTGAGAGTTGGAAATTGACGCACCCAAAGAGGTGAGTAAGCTTCTCGATCATGCCAATCCCAAACCTACATAACCCGAACACAAAATGGTCAGCAACACCCGTGAGGTACACATGCCATCAAGCCAATATTGGGGAAAAGCACTACTATAACAACTTTTATTAAATATTGTATCCAGTTAAAGCACATTGAAAAAGATTTATCAAAAAAGCGATCAAAACGTCACCGACCCCAGACGGACCGTTAAGTGGCGTAGGATATGTGACGCCACTGAGGTAATGGCGCCGTGGGAACTGACGCCACTAGAGTGGCGGCTTACTATTTGACGCCACTAGTCGTCAATTTGAATGACGCCACTAGTGGCGTTATTTACTCTTTTTATTATTAATTATAAATAATAAAAAGAGTAAATAATTATTCTAATTAATAATTAAGGGAATTAAAATATTTAAAATTTATTATAAACGTGAGGGTACAAGACTAATTAGTAAATTAATTAATTATTTTGTATGTTAATTATAAACCTTAAGATAGATGACTAATTATTTAATATTTTGTACATTGATAATTTGATATATAAATTGTAAAATATTATTAGCTAAATTTAATTAAAGAAATTTGTGAGAATAATAATTAGTGAATTAATAAAAATATTTTGTGAAATATGTTGTATATTATTATTTATAGTACCTTAAGATAGATAAGATAAGCTTAAATAGAGAGTAATAATTAGTCAAATAATTAATTCACTAATTAATTAGTTAGAAAATAATTAATTAGTGACTTAATAAGGTGTTGTGTTATTGGAAATTTTTATTAGTCAAATGGATGACCCACACACCCGCAATATTGAGCCCGGCCCCAAAGAGTAGGGAGTTCTTAATGAGAAGGTGCAGCAGTCACATTGATCACAAGTTGTGTGGAACACATGAGATTGTAAGTCTTTGAGAGTGAGTGATAGGAACACACGCCCTTTTTTGGTTTATACTAGAAGAAAAAAGACTTAGGAAAGAGTAGTTATTGTCGGTTATTCTTATCTGTTGTATAGGAAGTTATGGTTTCTTATTCTTATCTGATGTATAGTTATTAGGTCTTATATATTTTAGGAAGTTAGTTTTCATAGGAAGTTGGTTGTCTAGGAAAGACTATATAAATATTTGTATTGTGTTTGAGAATGATTATGAAATATATATGATATTACAGAATTGCCTTGTTAGCTGGAGTTAGATTCTGACTCTAGAATCTCGCTTCTCTTCTATTTTCTCCCATTCCTATCAACTTGGTATCAGAGCGGTTAATCCTCAGACCTGTAGATGCCATGGTTAATACCAGAAATTCCTCTTTTGAGAATAACTCTCAATTACAACCAAACCAAAACCCAGAAAATTCCCCACATATCCATCCCTATAATGATCCAGCGGTCATTCTGGTGCAACAACCTCCACAAACACAACTAGAATCTGATCAGAATCACTTAGCGGCAATTCTCACACAATTAAATTTGATGAATTCAGAAATTCAAACTTTGAAGAAATAGAAGGGACCGATGTATCAAGGAGAAGCAAGTTATACCATTGAGAAACTTACGTGGAACAAGAAGACATTGAGATGGAGAATCCTTGGTGGAGTAAAAATCCCAATAAACGTCCCTATTCAAAGGTGGAATTTCTGAAATTTGAAGGCGGTGATCCAAGAGGGTGGGTTTTGAAGGCAAAAAAGTATTTCCGGTACTATCAAACACCCAAAGACTTGAAAGTGGATGTCATTGCAATTAACCTTGACGGCGATGCGTTAGATACATTTACATGGGTATCATCAGGATGAACCATACGATACTGGGATGAGTTGGTTCAAGTGTTTCAAGAACAATTCGGCCTTGCTGAATTTCAGAATCCCGATGTTCATCTCTCGCGGCATTAAACAACCGGTACAGGAATTTGGGAGAGTACACAAATTCGGGAATTTGTGCGTGTTTATCAATGGGTTGAAAGAAGAATACACAAATTCGAAAAGGTTGGCTCTTAGAGTTAGAATTTGAAGCCAAATTGTAATCGCCTCTTAGGCGTGTTTATCAATGGGTTGAAAGAAGAATACAAAGCCGATGTGAAAATTCAACTACAAAACACACACTATTAACTAACTAGTTATAAAATGAAACACAAAAACACACACAAATTAATCAATAGCAATATCAAAAACTGATATAGGAAAAAATTAAAAAAATAAATGAATAAATGCATATGTAATTAAATTAACCTATAAGTTATAAAATGAAAAAGAAAAACCTTCAAGCAAATTTAAAACAAGCGAACAAACCAATAATCAACTAAAAAACACACACACTATTAACTAACTAGTTATAAAATGACACACACATTTCAAAAATGAATCAATAGCAATAACAAAAAACTGATATAGGAAAAAATTAAAAAATAAATGAATAAATGCATATGTAAATAAATTAACGAATTAGTTAGAAAATGAAAAATATCAAAGTTATAAAATGACACAAGAAAATGGAGCAAGGCAAAAAAAAAAAAGGAAAAAAATAAATGAATAAATCATTATGTAAAGAACTTAACCAATTAGTTATAAAATGAAAAATTAAAAACTGAAGAAAATTTAAAAATAGCAAACAAACCAATAATCAACTACAAAACGCACACACTATTAACTAACTAGTTATAAAATGACACACACACACACACAATAATCAATAGCAATAAAAAAAACTGATATAGGAAAAAATGAAAAAATAAATGAATAAATGCATATGTAAATAAATTAACCTATAAGTTATAAAATGAAAAAGAAAAACCCTGAAGCAAATTTAAAACAAGCAAACAAACAAATAATCAACTACAAAACACACACACTATTAACTAACTAGTTATAAAATGACACAACAAACACACAATAATCAATAGCAATAAAAAAAAATGATATGAGATAAATGAAAAAAAAATGAATAAAAGCAAATGTAAATAAATTCACCAATAAGTTATAAAATAAAAACGTAAAACCCTGAAGAAAATTTAAAACAAGCAAACAAACCAACAATCAACTACAAAACACAAACACTTTTAACTAACTAGTTGACACACACACACACACACAAATCAATAGCAATAAAAAAAACTGATATAGAAAAAATAAAAAAATAAATTAATAAATGCATACATAAATAAATTAACGAATTAGTTAGAAAATTAAAAATAAAATACGTTGAAGAAAATGGAGCAAAAAAAAAAATGAACAAATGCAATAAAAAAATAATTATTAACCAATTAGTTATAAAATGAAAATTATCAATAATCAAAAGAAATAAAAAGAAAATGGAGCAAGAAAAAATTAAAAAATAAAAGAATAAATGCATATGTGTATAACTTAACCAATTTATAAAATGAAAAAAATTAAAAGACTGAAGAAAATTTAAAAATAGCAAACAAACCAATAATCAACTACAAAACACACACTATTAACTAACTAGTTATAAAATGACACACACACATACACACACACAAATTAATCAATAGCAATAACAAAAACTGATATAGGAAAAATTAAAATAAATGAATAAATGCATATGTAAATAAATTAACCAATTAGTTATAAAATGAAAAATTAAAAGAGTGAAGAAAATTTAAAAACAATAAAAAACAAACCAATAATCAACTACAAACACACAAACACACACACTATTAACTAACTAGTTATAAAATGTAAATAAAACAACACACACACACAATAATCAACGGCACAAAAAAAATTGATATAGGAAAAAATGAAAAAAATAAATTAATAAATGCATATGTAAATAAATTAACGAATTAGTTAGAAAATGAAAAATATCAATGCGAAGAAAATGGAGCAAGGAAAAAAGGGAAAAAAATGAATAAATGCATGAGTAAATAAATTAACGAATAAGTTATAAAATGAAAAATTAAAAGATTGAACAAAATTAAAAAATAGCGAACAAACCAATAATGAACAACAAAACACACACACTATTAACTAATACGTTATAAAATGACACACACACACACACACACAAAAATTAATCAATAGCAATAAAAAAACCGATATAGGAAAAAAATAAAAAATAAATGAATAAATGCATATGTAAATAAAAAAACCTAAATTATAAAATGAAGAAAATTTAAAACAAGCAAAAAAACCAATAATCAACTAAAAACACACACACTATTAACTAACAATAATAAAATGAAAACACACACAATAATGAACGACAACAAAAAAAAACCGAGATAGGGAAAAATGAAAAAAAAAATTAATAAATGCATATGTAAATAAATTAACGAATTAGAAAATGAAAAATATCAATACCGACGAAAATGGAGCAACGAAAAAAGAAAAAAAATAAATGAATAAATGCATATGTAAATAACTTAACCAATTAGTTAAAAAATGAAAAAGAAAAAGTTGAAGAAAATTTAAAAATAGCAAACAAACCGATAATCAACTATAAAACACACACACTATTAACTAACTAGTTATAAAATCACAACACACACACACACACAATAACAACACAACACACAACAACACGCACACACACAATAAGCAAGGCAAAAAAATTGATATTAAAAAATGAAAAATAAATAAATTAATAAATGCATATGTAAATAAATTAACGAATTAGTTAGAAAATGATCTTGAAGAAAAAGCAAGGAAAAAAACATGAATAAATGCATATTCAAATAACTTAACCAATTAGTTATAAAATTGAAAATTAAAAACGAAGAAAATTTAAAACAAGCAAACAAACCAATAATCAACTACAAAACACACAATTATTAACTAACTAGTTATAAAATGACACACACACACACAAAAATCAATAGCAATAAAAAAACTGATATAGGAAAAAATTAAAAAATAAATGAATAAATGCATATGTAAATAAATTAACCAATAAATTATAAAATGAAAAAGAAAAACGATGAAGAAAATTTAAAACAAGCGAAAAAACCAATAATCAACTAAAAAAACACACTATTAACTAACTAATTAGAAATCACACACACACACACACACAATAATCAACGGCAAAAAAAAATGATATAGAAAAAATAAATTAATAAATGCATATGTAAATAAATTAACGAATTTGTTAAAAAATGAAAAATAAAACGTTGAAGAAAATGGAGCAAGGAAAAAACCAAAAATGAATAAATGCATATGTAAATAACTTAACGAATTAGTTAGAAAATGAAAAATATCAATAATCAAGAAAATGGAAAAACGATATAGGAAAAAATTAAAAAAAAAAAAAGAATAAATGCATATGTAAATAACTTAACCAATTAGTTATAAAATGAAAAAAAAAGACTTAAGAAAATTTAAAAATAGCAAACAAACAGATAACAACCTACAAAACACACACATACTATTAACTAACTAGTTATAAAATGACACACAAACACACACAATAATCAAAAGCAATAAAACAAACTGATATAGGAAAAAAAAAATTTAAAAATGAAATTAATAAATGCATATGTAAATAAATTAACGAATTAGTTAGAAAAGGAAAAATATCAATACTTTTGAAGAAAATGGAGCAAGGAAAAAAAGGAAAAAAAATAAATGAATAAATGCATATGTAAATAAATTAACGAATTAGTTAGAAAATGAAAAATATCACAATAATCAATAGCAAGAAAATGGAGCAAGGAAAAAATTAAAAAAAATGAATAAATGCATATGTAAATAACTTTACCAATTAGTTATAAATAGAAAAATTAAAAGACTGAAGAAAATTTAAAAATAGCAAACAAACCAATAATCAACTAAAAAAAACACACACACACTATTAACTAACTAGTTATGAAATGACACACACACACACACAATAATCAACGGAAAAAAAACATCGATATAGGAAAAAATGAAAAATGAAATTAATAAATGCATATGTAAATAAATTAACGAATTAGTTAGAAAAGGAAAAATAAAAATACTGAAGAAAATGGAGCAAAAAAAAATAAATGAATAAACATATGTAAAGAACTTAACCAATTAGTTATAAAATGAAAAATTAAAAGCAACAACAAAATTAAAAAATAGCAAACAAACCAATAATGAACTACAAAACACACACACTATTAACTAACTAGTTATAAAATTAGACACACACACAAATTAATCAATAGCAATAACAAAAATTGATATACGAAAAAAATGTAAAAAAAATAAATAAAAAAATGCATATGTAAATAAAAAAAACCTATCAAATGAAAAAGAAAATTTAAAAAAAGCAAACAAACCAATAATCAACTAAAAACACACACACAATTAACTAACAAGATATAAAATGACACACACACACACAAATTAATGAATAGCAATAAAAAAAACTGATATAGGAAAAAATTAAAAATTAAATAAATAAATGCATATGTAAATAAATTAAATAAATTAGTTAGAAAATGAAAAATATCAATATTTGAAGAAAATTGAGCAACGTTAAAAGAAAAAAATAAATGAATAAATGAATAAATGCATATGTAAATAACTTAACCAATTAGTTAAAAAATGAAAAATTAAAAGACTGAAGAAAATTTTAAAATAGCAAACAAACCAATAATCAACTACAAAACAATAACACACACTATTAACTAAGTAGTTATAAAATGACAATCACACACACACACACACACACACAATAATCAACGGCAAAAAAAAATTGATATAGGAAAAAATGAAAAAAATAAATTAATAAATGCATATGTAAATAAATTAAAATTAGTTAGAAAATGAAAAATATCAAAAAGAAAATGGAGCAAGGAAAAAAAAGGAAACAAATGAATAAATGCATGAGTAAATAACTTAAAAAGTTAGTTATAAAATGAAAAATTAAAAGATTGAACAAAATTAAAAAATAGCGAACAAACCAATAATGAACTACAAAACACACACACTATTAACTAATTAGTTATAAAATGACAAACACACACACAAAAATTAATCAATAGCAATAACAAAAACTGATATAGGAAAAAAATAAAAAATAAATGAATAAATGCATTTGTAAATAAAAAAAACCCAGAAGAAAATTTAAAACAAGCAAAAAAACCAATAATCAACTACAAAACACACACTATTAACTAACAAGATATAAAATGAATCACACACACAATAATGAACGGCAAAAAAAAAAAACTGAGATAGGGAAAAATTAAAAAAAAAAAAAAATGCTTATGTAAATAAATTAACGAATTAGTCGAAAATGAAAAATATCAATACAAAAAATGGAGCAACAAACACAAAAAAAAAAAAATAAATGAATAAATGCATATGTAAATAACTTAACCAATTAGTTAAAAAATGAAAAATTAAAAAACTGAAGAAAATTTAAAAATAGCAAACAAACCGATAATCAACTACAAAACACACACTATTAACTAACTAGTTATAAAATCACAATCACACACACACACACAACAACACAATAAGCAACGGCAAAAAAAAATTGATATTGGAAAAAATGAAAAATAAATAAATTAATAAATGCATATGTAAATAAATTAACGAATTAGTTAGAAAATGAAAAAAATATCAATATGAAGAAAATGGACAAGGAAAAAACATGAATAAATGCATATTCAAATCACTTAACCAATTAGTTATAAAATGAAAAATTAAAAGACGAAGAAAATTGAAAAATAGCAAACAAACCAATAATCAACTACAAAACAAACACACTATTAACTAACTAGTTATAAAATGACACACACACACACACAAATTAATCAATAGCAATAACAAAAACTGATATAGGAAAAAAATTTAAAAATAAATGAATAAATGCATATGTAAATAAATTAACCTATAAGTTATAAAATGAAAAAGAAAAACCCTGAAGCAAATTTAAAAAAGCGAAAAAACCAATAATCAACTACAAAACACACACTATTAACTAACTGTTTAAATCACACACACACAATAATCAACGGCAAAAAAAAAATGATATAGAAAAAATGAAAAAATAAATTAATAAATGCATATGTAAATAAATTAACGAATTTTTTAAAAAATGAAAAATATAAATACTGAAGAAAATGGAGCAAGGAAAAAAAAAAAAAAAAAAATGAATAAATGTATATGTAAATAACTTAACAAATTAGTTAGAAAATGAAAAATATCAATACAATAAGAAAATGGAGCAATAAAAAAAAAAAAAAAAAATGAATAAATGCATATGTAAATAACTTAACCAATTAGTTATAAAATGAAAAATAAAAAGATAAGAAATTTTAAAAATAGCAAACAAACAATAACAACCTACAAAAACACACACACTATTAACTAACTAGTTATAAAATGACACACACACACACACACAATAATCAACGGAAAAAAAAACTGTTATAGGAAAAAAAGAAAAATGAAATTAATAAATGCATATGTAAATAAATTAACGAATTAGTTAGAAAAGGAAAAATATCAATACTGAAGAAAATGGAGCTAGGAAAAAAGGGAAAAAAATAAATGAATAAATGCATATGTAAATAAATTAACGAATTAGTTAGAAAATGAAAAATATCAATATCAATAGCAATAAGAAAATGGAGCAAGGAAAAAAAAAAAAAAAAATGAATAAATGCATATGTAAATAACTTTACCAATTAGTTATAAATAGAAAAATTAAAAGACTGAAGAAAATTTAAAAATAGCAAACAAACCAATAATCAACTACAAAACACACACACACTATTAACTAACTAGTTATGAAATGACACACACACACACACAATAATCAACGCAAAAAAAAACACTGATATAGGAAAAAATAAAAAAAATGAAATTAATAAATGCATATGTAAATAAATTAACGAATTAGTTAGAAAAGGAAAAATAACAATATCGAAGAAAATGGAGCAAGGAAAAAAAATAAATGAATAAATGCATATGTAAAGAACTTAACCAATTAGTTATAAAATGAAAAATTAAAAGACTGAACAAAATTAAAAAATAGCGAACAAACCAATAATGAACTACAAAACACACACACTATTAACTAACTAGTTATAAAATTAGACACACACACAAATTAATCAATAGCAATAACAAAAATTGATATACGAAAAAATGTAAAAATAAATAAAAAAATGCATATGTAAATAAAAAAAACCCTGAAGAAAATTTAAAAAAAGCAAACAAACCAATAATCAATTAAAAACACACACATAATTAACTAACAAGATATAAAATGACACACACACACACACAAATTAATGAATAGCAATAACAAAAACTGATATAGGAAAAAATTAAAAAATAAATGAATAAATGCATATGTAAATAAATTAACGAATTAGTTAGAAAATGAAAAATATCAATACTGAAGAAAATTGAGCAACGAAAAAAGAAAAAAATAAATGAATAAATGCATATGTAAATAACTTAACCAATTAGTTATAAAATGAAAAATTAAAAGACCGAAGAAAATTTAAAATTAGCAAACAAACCAATAATCAACTACAAAACACACACACTATTAACTAACTAGTTATAAAATGACACACACACACACAAAGTAATCAATAGCCATAACAAAAATTGATATAGGAAAAAATTTACAAAGAAATAAATAAATGCATATGTAAATAATAAAAAAAAACCCTAAAGAAAATTTAAAACAAGCAAACAAACCAATAATCAACTACAAACACACACACAATTAACTAACAAGATATAAAAGGACACACACACACACACACACACAAAATTAATGAATAGCAATAAAAAAACTGATATAGGAAAAAACTAAAAAATAAATGAATAAATGCATATGTAAATAAATAAACAAATTAGTTAGAAAATGAAAAATATCAATACTGAAGAAAATAGAGCAAGGAAAAAAGAAAACAAAATAAATGAATAAATGCATATGTAAATAACTTAACCAATTAGTTATAAAATGAAAAATTAAAAGACCGAACAAAATTTAAAAATAGTAAACAAACCAATAATCAACTACAAAACTCACACACTATTAACTAACAAGTTATAAAATGACACACACACACACACATATTAATAAATAGCAATAACAAAAATTGATATAGGAAACAATAAATGAATAAATGCATATGTAAATAAAAACCCCGAAGAAAAATTAAAACAAGCAAACAAACCAATAATCAACTACAAAAACACACACACTATTAACTAACAAGATATAAAATGACACACACACACACACACACAAATTAATGAATAGCAATAACAAAAACTGATATAGGAAAAAATTAAAAAATAAATGAAGAAATGCATATGTAAATAAATTAACAAATTAGTTAGAAAATGAAAAATATCAATAATGAAGAAAATGGAGCAAGGAAAAAATGAAAAAAAAAAAAAGAATAAATGCATATGTACATAACTTAACCAATTAGTTATAAAATGAAAAATTAAAAGACTAAACAAAATTAAAAAATAGCAAACAAACCCATAATCAACTACAAAACACACACACTATTAACGAACTAGTTATAAAATAAAAAACACATACACACACACACACAATAATCAACGGCAAAAAAAAAACTGATATAGGAAAAAATAGAAAAAATAAATTAATAAACGCATATGTAAATAAATTAACGAATTAGTTAGAAAATGAAAAATATCAATACTGAAGAAAATGGAGCAAGGAAAAAAGGAAAAAAAATGAATAAATGCATATGTAAATAACTTTACCAATTAGTTATAAATAGAAAAATTAAAAGACTGAAGAAAATTTAAAAATAGAAAACAAACCAATAATCAACTACAAAACACACACACTATTAACTAACTAGTGATAAAATGACACACACACACAAATTAATCAATAGCAATAACAAAAATTGATATAGGAAAATATTTAAAAATAAATAAGAAAATGCATATGTAAATAAAAAACCCTGAAGAAAATTAAAAACAAGCAAACAAACAGATAATCAACTACAAACACACACACAATTAACAAACAAGATATAAAATGACACACACACACACCGTAATACCCGGATTTTAGCAACTGAATTTCCGAGATAAAGGAAAATTAATGAATATTTTAATGAAGTAAATTCATGAGATAAAACTATTATATAAAATTGTTATAATTATAGAGTAAATTGTTGAAAAAGTTACGGGGAAAATCGATGAACGAGAATGACTAAAAATGATATAATGGTGATAAAAACATCTAGAAATATTATGATAAATATTTGAAAGATCATGAAAAATTATGAGAAAAATATGGAAGTGTTATCCCTAATTATGAGAATTTAATAAATTATTTCAGAGGGAATAACATGAAGAAAAGTTTAAAAAGCATTTTAATCGTAAAGAACTGATGGGGTAAACATTTTTAATATTTTACATAGGATATAAAATGACAATATCAAGATAGAAGTTTGAAAGATAACAATATACTGTAAATTAGTAAAGATAAATATATGAAGAAACCTGATCCCGAAAAGATCACTAAACGAAGAAATTAGGCCCGATTAAGCCCTAACGGCGGGGGTAAAACGGGAATTTTTGGTAAAAAATATTATATTTTTAAAAAAATGGAAAAAATTATAGAAAAATAAATAAATCTGAATTTTTAAAAGAGGGGGCCGAAATTTTAGTATTTTTAATTAAAAAGAATTGTTTAAATAATTAAAATGGTAATTAGAATAAAATAATAATATAATGCGGTGAGTCGCCTTATATAAGCGGGCATCAGGGAAAAGTTAGAAATAAATTCTACAGGTAAACCAGAGGTAAAAGTCTTTTCAGACTGATCAAATTAAGTACAAGTGAAATTCTACACGAAGAAAGAATTTACCAGACGTTGATTCCGCAACCGAAAACCCTAATTTCAAATAAGACGAAAAGTTGATCGGATAGAGTAGAGTCGATAGGCAAAGTGAGAACCTATAGAAACAATTGCGTGTTTTCAAACACGGGATTAAGTTAGGCAACCACGGACGTTTTACGATTCAAACGAATTATTGTCCAGAAGTTGGTTCTATCGGAAGCGATTTCAGAATCGAGGACGCGTTTGTCCGAATATCTTCCGACGCACCGGAGAATACCTGGATATGATCAAAAAGAGGATCAAAATAGATAATATGAAAGAGGATGAAAAGATCTTCAAAGTTACATGCCCAGATTTTTGAGTTTCAAATAAATCGCGAAACAGGCACCGTCGGGTAGCTTTATCGGATAGGAGGCCATAAAGCAAGAGTCATCATTGGATGACAACTCATTCTTTGACTTTTTGGGCCCTAGATGTCGACCAAGACCATGGATGGCCAAGATTCCATCTTACAAAACCCTAGATCCAACGGCCGAATCATTTCGAAGACTTTTTGGAAATTCCCACCTTGTCCCTATTTTTCTCTATAAATAGCAAGCTCTCTTGCTCTCATTCTTCACACCAAAATTCAGATCCTAGAGAGAGGTTCTAGAGAGAGAAGCTCTGGAAAAATTGTGCCTTAGCTCCGAGTAAGTTCTTCCGTCCTTAGTTTTTAGTTTCCGTAGTTCTTTCGGTAGTTATAGTAGAATTGTTAGTTAGATTTAGGAAGTAGGTGATAAGATTCCTATGCTTGTTTTTAGGCCTCATTGCATTGAAAAATATGCCTAAAGAGGTAAAAACATAGTAGGGGTCGAGTCGCCGAAAAGTTGGAACTTTAGCGCTTCTTTTTAAAAAGTAAGGGTAGAATTTGTTAGAATAGCCTTTAAATTTCAAGTATGATTTGGGTATCATATGGGAGGGCTATTTTAGTCATTATTTTCGAAAATCATAGTTGCGTCGAAGTTCGGCAAAATTTCGGGAAGAAAATTTGCTAGAGTAACGAAGCTTCAGTGAAATTCCGCCGATTAGGGGTAGAAGGGCAAAATGGTAATTTTTACCTAAAAAGCCAGTTATAGTGTCAAATCGCTAATAAAGGTGATATTATTCTTATAGGATATCAGAATCTCGATTTGTCTTTGCCGTTCTTATTCTGCCCGACGAATTTGTTTGAAGTTCACGTTCTTCCGTGAAAGTACGTCTTCATTAGTAGTACCTAACGTTGCCAACGAAGGTACGGACGCGTCTTTGTAACACTAATCTTGTACATATTAAATACTTATATGTCAATGATATGTTCGTAGACCGTTATACGCAGTTATACGGGTTATAGTTTTGGTAACACCGTTTTGTTTTCCTAGCGCGAGGACACGAGTAATTATCGTGGCAGCGGTGAATAGTGCGTCTTTTGTTATTGTTTACCTTATGGGGCTTTACATATTGCTTTGTGCTTATGTTTGTCGGCATAATGATCATGCATCGTTTGTATCTTTATGATATCTTGTGGTATTAGCTCTAGAAATATCGTTGTCGTATATTGTATTGTTTGGGTATGAGGTTAGATTACTCGAGATTCAATATGGTGAATTGAATCTCGCCGTAGCTTGGGGTCGGGAGGACCACGGTTCGGGGATCGAGGCAAGTGCCCGGAATAGACGTGCGGCTGAAGACTATTTCTATCTTATCGTCTTACATTATATTCGTCATTCCGCTATTTCATTTCTAAACCTTAGGATTACCGTAATCTATACAATATTACACAATGGTTGATGTTTTGGCTATGGCGAATCGACTCGCTTGAAATATTTGGAAACGTTTAAAAAAAAAAAATATTCCGCCGTTTTCAAATGGGATGTTACATTTATGGTATCAGAGCAGTAGTCCTGGCATTGATATGACTATGTTATTACGGATAGTATGGTAGGACAGTTAAGGCTAGTCTATGTGGGTAGCCAATCGTCGCCATAGAGTTGGTGAGGTCCCCATGATAGACACTTATCCGGCCATTCTGTTGGGATAACGGAGTTATGTTCAAAAAGCCTTTTAAATTGTGAGCACATTTTTGAAAATGAGTGCGAGATAGCCCTAAGTCGGTGTACCCGATGGACTGGTATACCATTCGAACCGGTGTACCACCCTCTCGTCGGTGCATCATTCTAACCGGAGAATCGTAAATCCATCGTCTATATTCATATTTGATATCGACCCGATAATTCTTATAACTCGATATCGGTCTCACGATAACTCGGTAATTCGATAATCGTCGGTTTGTACCGGACGACTATTCGTCCTAGCGAGCTTATATGTGGAGCTAGGCCATGCCGGATGAAACTCCGAGACCAACAAGGATAGGTACATGCGTATTTGACTCATGTAGAGGAACTCGATACGATATTCGCACCGTTTCGAGTAGACCGAATCAACGAAATCCTTAACGAGGGAAATAGTACGAGTGTCCGTTCGTTTGTAGTACTAGTGTGATAGAGTCTGCGATAGACATGCCTATAGATTTCCCATATGGTTTGATAAATAGTTATCTTACTTGCCACAAAAATTTTAGTTTCCGATGCATATCTCCTAGTTACTACAACCGGACCGCGATCGTGTCATTGAGTAGGAGGTATCTTGTGTTGTCATGATGTATGGGCGCCATGGAAACATTTAAGGTATCTTGTGTTACCATGGTGTATGGGGCGCCATGGAGACATTTTGATATCCGGTATTGACCACGGTATATGGGTGCCACGGAAATACTATATATCAAAGTACGACGTGACAAGATCTTTACGGTCAATCCCGAGCGAATTCTCGATCATCAAGTGGGGCGGCCGACATATAGAGAAAAGTTCGGGAGCGAATAAGTCCGAAGTGTAGTTTAGTACGAGTCTAAATTAGCAGAGAGCTCTCATAGATGCACTCTTGGCAAGGCAACATCAACGGGATGAAGAAGCCCAAAGAGTGGAAGCACGACAACACGAGGAAGAACGTGATGAGGAAAGTGACAATGACAATGACTATGGAGAAGATGATAATGAAGATGAGGACAACGATGAACATAACGATGAAGGAAATGAATCTGATCGATCCCGATCACCTCCACGACATGGAAGAAGAGAAAGAACTACGGAAAATTGGGTAAACCAGTTCCGCAAGTTGAAACCACCTGGTTTCCGAGGAAAGAGTGAGCTAGCTGAGGATTGGCTTTTGAGTCTTGAGAAGATTTTTGAAGTCATGGAGTGCCCCGGAAATCGGATGGCCCGCCTAGCAATATACCGGCTTGAGGGAGATGCCCACGGGTGGTGGAAAAGTGTTTCCACAACCCCGCCCGATCTGTTACTTGGGAAATGTTCCTTGAACAATTCAACGAACAATACTTTCCTCCATCAACGCAGGTAATTAAAGAGGAAGAATTCCTCGAGATCAAGCAAGGAGTCGAAGAGTCATTTGACGACTTCGCCCGTTTTACCAACCCGTCAAGGTATTCATCATACCTAAAAGTCTACAAGAATGAGAGCTGGAAGGCTAACCGACTATTAACCGGATTGAAGTACGATATAAAGGTAAGGTTAGTATCTCAACAATTTCCAAGAATGGCCCAAGCAGTAGAATCCTGCAGAATGACGGAGCGCAACTTAAAGGAGCTGCGCAAGACTCGAGGCCAGGAAGGTAACAACGCAAATCGCGGTGGATCAAACCGCGGAGGTTCCTCACAGAAGAGGAAAACGCCTTGGAATGACAACCGAAGCGGGAACAAGAAGCCCTACCAACAAAATAGTTTCAAACAGACGGGATCCCAGACGTGTCAGAAATGTAAGAAGTACCATCCAGGAGCCAACTGTGATGGGAAACAAGTACGCCCAGATGTCGAAGCCTGGACACATTAGCCGGGATTGCCTCGAGAGGACCGCGAGGCGAGACCTCGAACACCTGGCCGGATCTTTGCATTAACCAACACGGAGGCCGAAGTCCCGGCGATGGTTCAAGGTACCATCTATCTCAATGGAAATCTATTGGAAGCATTGTATGACTCGGGTGCTAGTCACTCGTTTATTTCCTATGATTGTGCGAGTCGTTTAGGATTGCATGCTGTAGATTACCATTTGATCTTGTTGTAGCTACACCGTTGGGTGTAAAGTCTTTAGCTTCGATGCATGTATGAATTGTATCGCTAACGTGGATGGACGAGTTTCTAAAGTGGATCTCATCCGTCTACCTCTTCGCATTGACGTCATATTCGGGCTGAACTGGTTAACGGCCAACGGTGCGATGATCGATCGTGGCAAAAAGGAGATATCATTTGCCGGAGACAAGGTTGAAGTGAGCCCTGAACTTTCTCTCCGCTTCTGGAAGCTCGATCGGTGCGTGAAGCAAGGATGTCATGCTTTCATGGTATTCTTTCTACGTCAAAGCGAAGCTAACCTTTCACTCCAGGACATCCTTTTTGTGGTGAATGAATTTTCGATGTATTTCCAGAGGATCTCACCGAGTTACCTCCTATCCGAGAAGTGGAGTTCAACATTGATTTGATGCCCAGTACGGGATCAATATCAAAGGCGCCGTATCGAATGGCTCTAACGAGATGCGGGAGTTAAAGAAGCAGTTGGAAGAGCTTTGGAGGAAGGGATTCATTCGACCTAGCGTTTCACCGTGGGGAGCCCCAGTACTTTTTGTAAAGAAGAAAGATGGAAGTTTCCGACTCTGCATCGATTACCGCGAGCTCAACAAAGTAACCGTAAAAAACAAGTACCCACTTCCCCGGATTGATGATCTTTTGGATCAATTGTCTGGTTCCACAGTCTTTTCAAAGATTGACTTACGTTCGGGATACCATCAGTTGCGAGTTAAAGATGGCGATGTTCCCAAGACAGCTTTCAGAACCAGATATGGGCATTATGAATTCCTTGTGATGCCCTTCGGATTGACAAATGCACCTGCGGTATTCATGGATTACATGAACCGTATCTTCCGACAACACCTAGACCAGTTTGTGGTGGTGTTCATTGACGATATACTCGCCTATTCCAAAAGCGAGAAAAGAGCATGAAGAACATCTACGCCTAGTGTTGAGCATACTAAGAGAGAAGCAGCTCTACGCAAAGTTGAGCAAATGCGAATTTTGGTTGCCGGAAGTGAGATTTCTGGGCCATGTTATATCTAGCGGCGGAGTTGCAGTTGATCCAAGCAAGGTGGAAGCAGTTCTGGACTGGAAACGGCCGAGACCGTGGACGGAGATCCGTAGTTTTCTTGGTCTCGGCGGGATACTACCGCAGATTTATACGGGATTTCTCGCGTCTTGCCCTACCATTGACAAAGCTTACGAGGAAGAATCAACCCTTTGTATGGGGAGATGATTTGTGAGGAGAGCTTTCGAGATCGAGGGAGAGGTTGACTACAAAGCACCGGTATTGATTATCCCGAGATCCCGATGAGACTTATGTAGTCTACGGTGATGCCGGTGGGCAAGGATTGGGTTGTGTCCTAATACAATTGGGCGAGTGGTGGCTTATGCCTCTCGTCGCCTGAAACCCCACGAGTTAAATTATCCTACACACGATCTAGAGCTGGCGGCTATCGTGTTCGCTTTGAAGATATGGAGGCATTACCCGTACGGTGTAAGCGTAGAAGTGTTTTGTGACCACAAGAGTACGAAATACTTGTTCGATCAACGAGAACTCAATATGAGACAACGTCGTTGGATGGAGTTGATTAAAGACTACGCCCGGAGATCAAGTACCATCCGGGTAAAGCAAACGTTGTTGCCGATGCTCTTAGTAGAAAGACAAGTGCAAGTATCACACATGATGATACGGGAGCGTAAACTATTTGGAAGATTTCAGAGACTGAATCTAACCAACCAAACGTATGGGTCAACACGCACCGGTGATGCCTATCTTGCTACACTTCTTGCGAGTCAAGGGGAGTATGATCGAGAGATGAAGTGGAGAAAGCGCGAAACAAGATGATTGGGCAAAAGAGATACGTGAGAAGATCACTCGAGGTGAGACCCAAGACTATGATCTATCACTTAGTGGTTTGGTCGTATAAGCGGCGAATCTACATACCGCCAATTGATGAATTAAAGCGGACAATAATGGATGAGGCTCATAAGAGTAAGTACACTCTACATCCAGGCATGGTCAAGATGTACGAGTATGAAATCCGAGTTTTGGTGGCCGGGATGAAGAAAGACGTAGCGAATACGTGGCCAAATGCTTGACCGTCGAGAAAGTAAAGATTGAACACCGACGACCCCCCTGGTCTTCTTCAAGGACTAGAGTTGCCTTTAATGGAAGTGGGAGAACATAACCATGGATTTTGTGGTAGGTCTACCCAAAATCGAAACCATGATACAATTTGGGTAGTTGTTGACGAGACTAACCAAGTCAAGACACTTCATTCCCATCGGATCCACTATTCTCCGAACGATTGGCGGGGATTTATATCAAAGAGATAGTAAGATTACATGGTGTTCCCTACGAGCATTGTCTCCCGGGATACGCGGTTCAAATCCCGTTTCGGCAATCATTACATGAAGGTATGGGGACCAAGTCGAAGTTCGGTTCGGCTTATCACCCACAAACGAGACGGTCAATAACCGAAAGGACCATACAAACGCTGGAGGATATCTTTGCGAGCATGTGCCCTAGATTTCAAAGGAAGTTGGGATCAACATCTTTCGCTAGCGTAGTTTGCATATAACAACGGTTATCATGCTAGTATACAAATGGCCCCGTTCGAGGCATTGTATGGGCGGAAGTGTCAATCACCATTGTGCTGGACGGATTCGTCCGAGAAGCATTTTGGGCCGGACATGCTTGAGCGACCTACGAGCGGATCGCACCGATCAAGAAGAGACTCCTCGCTGTAGATGGAAGAGCTATGCGAGATAAAGAGGAGAAGACCGTTGAAGTTTGAAGTCGGAGACCGTGTGTTTCGAAGTTATCTCCGAACGGGTGTCGGCGTAACACCGAAGAGAAAGAAGCTTAGTCCGCGTTACGTTGGACCAATTGAAGTATTAGCCGAGCGAGGACTGTTGCATATCAACTAGCGTTACCCCGAACCCGAGTAATCTCCATGATGTTTTTCACGTGTCACAACCGAAGAAGTACCTATCGATCGAGATCATGTCATAAAGTACGATGATGTTGAAGTACGGCATGGTAACACCTTTGTAGTCGAGCGGAGCGAATTCTCGAACGCCAGAGAAACGGCTTAGGACTAAAACTATACCGATAGTGAAGGTGGTCGGAAGGGTTTGACACCGAGCGAGGCAACTTGGGAGACCGAGAGTGACATGAAGGAGAAGTACCCGAGTTTATGGCCCGTAGTCTAGTGAGTATAGATTAAATTTCGAGGGCGAAATTTTGTTTAGGGGGAGAGAAATGTAATACCGGATTTTAGCAAAACTGGAATTTCGAGATAAAGGAAAATTAATGAATATTTTAATGAAGTAAATTCATGAGATAAAACTATTATATAAAATTGTTATAATTATAGAGTAAATTGTTGAAAAAGTTACGGAAAATCGATGAACAGAATGACTAAAAATGATATAATGGTGATAAAAACGGTCTAGAAATATTATGATAAATACCGAAAGATCATGAAAAATTATGAGAAAAATATGGAAGTGTTATCCCTAATTATGAGAATTTAATAAATTATTTCAGAGGGAATAACATGAAGAAAAGTTTAAAAAGCATTTTAATCGTAAAGTAACCTGATGGGGTAAACATTTTTAATATTTTACATAGGATATAAAATGACAATATCGGTATAGAAGTTTGAAAGATAACAATATACTGTAAATTAGTAAAGATAAATATATGAAGAAAACGATCCCGAAAAGATCACTAAACGAAGAAATTAGGCCCGATTAAGCCCTAACGAAGGCGGGGTAAAACGGGAATTTTTGGTAAAAAATATTATATTTTTAAAAAAATGGAAAAAATTATAGAAAAATAAATAAATCTGAATTTTTAAAAAGGGGGGCCGAAATTCTTAGTATTTTTAATTAAAAAGAATTGTTTAAATAATTAAAATGGTAATTAGAATAAAATAATAATATAATGCGGTGAGTCGCCTTATAGGCACCGAGGGAAAAGTTAGAAATAAATTCTACAGGTAAACCAGAGGTAAAAGTCTTTTCAGACGATCAAATTAAGTACAAGTGAAATTCTACACGAAGAAAGAATTTACCGGACGTTGATTCCGCAACCGAAAACCCTAATTTCAAATAAGACGAAAAGTTGATCGGATAGAGTAGAGTCGATAGGCAAAGTGAGAACCTATAGAAACAATTGCGTGTTTTCAAACACGGGATTAAGTTAGGCAACCACTGGACGTTTTACGATTCGAATTATTGTCCGAAGTTGGTTCTATCTAAGCGATTTCCAGAATCGACGCGTTTGTCCGAATATCTTCCGACGCACCGGAGAATACCTGGATATGATCAAAAAGAGGATCAAAATAGATAATATGAAAGAGGATGAAAAGATCTTCAAAGTTACATGCCCGTGATTTTTGAGTTTCAAATAAATCGCGAAACGGCACCGATCGGGTAGCTTTATCGGACCGGGAGGCCATAAAGCAAGAGTCATCATTGGATGACAACTCATTCTTTGACTTTTTGGGCCCTAGATGTCGACCAAGACCATGGATGGCCAAGATTCCATCTTACAAAACCCTAGATCCAACGGCCGAATCATTTCAAGACTTTTTGGAAATTCCCACCTTGTCCCTATTTTTCTCTATAAATAGCAAGCTCTCTTGCTCTCATTCTTCACACCAAAATTCAGATCCTAGAGAGAGGTTCTAGAGAGAGAAGCTCTGGAAAAATTGTGCCTTAGCTCCGAGTAAGTTCTTTCGTCCTTAGTTTTTAGTTTCCGTAGTTCTTTCGGTAGTTATAGTAGAATTGTTAGTTAGATTTAGGAAGTAGGTGATAAGATTCCTATGCTTGTTTTTAGGCCTCATTGCATTGAAAAATATGCCTAAAGAGGTAAAAACATAGTAGGGTCGAGTTGAAAAGTTGGAACTTTAGCAGTTCTTTTTAAAAAGTAAGGGTAGAATTTGTTAGAATAGCCTTTAAATTTCAAGTATGATTTGGGTATCATATGGGAGGGCTATTTTAGTCATTATTTTCGAAAATCATAGTTGCGTCGAAGTTCGGCAAAATTTCGGGAAGAAAATTTGCTAGAGTAACGGCGTCTTTGGTGAAATTCGCCGATTAGGGGTAGAAGGGCAAAATGGTAATTTTTACCTAAAAAGCCGTTATAGTGTCAAATCGCTAATAAAGGTGATATTATTCTTATAGGATATCGAATCTCGATTTTTGCCGTTCATGCCCGACGAACTGTTTGAAGTTCACGTTCTTCCGTGAAAGTACGTCTTCCGCGGTAGTACCTAACGTTGCCAACGAAGGTACGGACGCAGCATCGTAACACTAATCTTGTACATATTAAATACTTATATGTCAATGATATGTTCGTAGACCGTTATACGCATAGTTATACGGGTTATAGTTTTGGTAACACCGTTTTTGTTTTCCTAGCGGCGAGGACACGAGTAATTATCGTGGCACTTGGTGAATAGTGCGGGTTATGTTATTGTTTACCTTATGGGGCTTTACATATTGCTTTGTGCTTATGTTTGTCGGCATAATGATCATGCATCGTTTGTATGCTTATGATATCGTGGTATTAGCTCTAGAAATATCTCGTTGTCGTATATTGTATTGTTTGGGTATGAGGTTAATCGTTACACGAGATTCAATATGGTGAATTGAATCTGTTTGTAGCTTCAGTGGTCGGGAGGACCACGGTTCGGGATCGAGGCAAGTGCCGGAATAGACGTGCGGCGAAGACTATTTCTATCTTATCGTCTTGTTATTCGTCATTCCGCTATTTCATTTCTAAACCTTAGGATTACCGTAATCTATACAATATTACACAATGGTTGATGTTTTGGCTATGAACCGATTACTCGCTTGAAATATTTGGAAACGTTTAAAAAAAAAAAAATATTCCGCCGTTTTCAAATGGGATGTTACACACACACACATAAAAATTAATGAATAGCAATAACAAAAACCGATATAGGAAAAAAATAAAAAAAGAAATTAATAAATGCATATGTAAATAAATTAACGAATTAGTTAGAAAAGGAAAAATATCGATAGAAGAAAATGGAGCAAGGAAAAAAGTATAAATGAATAAATGCATATGTAAATAACTTAACCAATTAGTTAAAAAATGAAAAATTAAAAAGTTGAAGAAAATTTAAAATTAGCAAACGAACCAATAATCAACTACAAAACACACACACTATTAACTAACTAGTTATAAAATGACACACACACACACAAATTAATCAATAGCAATAACAAAAATTGATATAGGAAAAAAGTTAAAAATAAATAAATAAATGCATATGTAAATATAAAAAAACCCCTGAAGAAAATTTAAAACAAGCAAACAAACCAATAATCAACTACAAACACACACACAATTAACTAACAAGATATAAAATGACACACACACACACACACACAAAAATTAATGAATAGCAATAACAAAAACTGATATAGGAAAAAATTAAAAAATAAATGAATAAATGCATATGTAAATAAATAAACAAATTAGTTAGAAAATGAAAAATATCAATATCGAAGAAAATAGAGCAAGAACTAAAAAAAAGAAAACAAAATAAATGAATAAATGCTTATGAAAATAACTTAACCAATTAGTTATAAAATGAAAAATTAAAAGACTGAACAAAATTTAAAAATAGTAAACAAACCAATAATCAACTACAAAACTCACACACTATTAGCTAACAAGTTATAAAATGACACACACACACACACACACACATATTAATAAATAGCAATAACAAAAATTGATATAGGAAAAAATAAATGAATAAATGCATATGTAAATAAAAAAACCCTGAAGAAAAATTAAAACAAGCAAACAAACCAATAATCAACTACAAAACACACACACTATTAACTAACAAGATATGAAATGACACACACACACACACACACACAATAATCAACGGAAAAAAAAAACTGATATAGGAAAAAGTGAAAAAAATAATAATAAATGCATATGTAAATAAATTAACGAATTAGTCAGAAAATGAAAAATATCAATGCTGAAGAAAATAGAGCAAGGAAAAAAGAAAAAAAAATATATGAATAAATACATATGTAAAACACTTAACCAATTAGTTATAAAATGAAAACTTAAAAGACTGAAAAAAATTTAAAAATAGCAAACAAACCAATAATCATCTAAAAAAAACACACTATTAACTAACTAGTTATAACATGACACACACACACACAATAATCAACGGCAAAAAAAAAAACTGATATAGGAAAAAATAGATAAAATAAATTAATAAATGCATATGTAAATAAATTAACGAATTAGTTAGAAAATGAAAAATATCAATAATGAAGAAAATGGAGCAAGGAAAAAATGAAAAAAAAAAAAAAAAAGAATAAATGCATATGTACATAACTTAACCAATTAGTTATAAAATGAAAAATTAAAAGACACAACAAAATTTAAAAATAGCAAACAAACCAATAATCAAGTACAAAACACACACACTATTAACGAACTAGTTATAAAATGACAAACACACACACACACACACACAATAATCAACGGAAAAAAAAAACTGATATAGGAAAAAATAGAAAAAATAAATTAATAAACACATATGTAAATAAATTAACGAATTAGTTAGAAAATGAAAAATATCAATACTGAAGAAAATGGAGCAAGGCAAAAAAGGAAAAAAGGAAAAAAAAAATGCATATGTAAATAACTTTACCAATTAGTTATAAATAGAAAAATTAAAAGACTGAAGAAAATTTAAAAATAGTAAACAAACCAATAGTCAACTAACAAAAACACACACTATTAACTAACAAGTTATAAAATGACACACACACACACATATTAATAAATAGAAAAAATTAAAAAATAAAAATTGATATAGGAAAAAATAAATGAATAAATGCATATCTAAATAAAAAAAAACCCCGAAGAAAAATTAAAACAAGTAAACAAACCAATAATCAACTACAAAACACTCACAATATTAACTAACAAGATATAAAATGACACACACACATACAAATTAATCAATAGCAATAACAAAAATTGATATAGGAAAATATTTAAAAATAAATAAATAAATGCATATGTAAATAAAAAAATTATAAAAGAAAATTTAAAACAAGCAAACAAAGAAAAAAACCAATAATCAACTACAAACACACACACAATTAACTAACAAGATATAAAATGACACACACACACACACATAAAAATTAATGAATAGCAATAACAAAAACTGATATAGGAAAAAATAAAAAATGAAATTAATAAATGTATATGTAAATAAATTAACAAATTAGTTAGAAAAGGAAAAATATCGATAGTTATTGAAGAAAATGGAGCAAGAAATAAAAAAAAGGAAAAAAATATAAATGAATAAATGCATATGTAAATACTTTAACCAATTAGTTATAAAATGAAAAATTAAAAGATCTGAAGAAAATTTAAAATTAGCAAACAAACCAATAATCAACTACAAAACGCACACACTATTAACTAACTAGTTATAAAATGACACAGAAACACACAATAATCAATAGCAATACAAAAAAACTGATATAGGCAAAAATTAAAAAATAAAACAATAAATGCATATGTAAATAAAAAAACCCCGAAGAAAATTTAAAACAAGCAAACAAACCAATAATCAACTACAAACACACACACAATTAACTAACAAGATATAAAATGACACACACACACACACACACACAAATTAATGAATAGCAATAACAAAACTGATATAGGAAAAAATTAAAAAATAAATGAATAAATGCATATGTAAATAAATAAACAAATTAGTTAGAAAATGAAAAATATCAATATCGAAGAAAATGGAGCAAGGAAAAAAGAAAACAAAATAAATGAATAAATACATATGTAAATAACTAAACCAATTAGTTATAAAATGAAAAATTAAAAGAGTTAACAAAATTTAAAAATAGTAAACAAACCAATAGTCAACTAACAAAAACACACACTATTAACTAACAAGTTATAAAATGACACACACACACACACATATTAATAAATAGCAATTAGAAAAATTGATATAGGAAAAAATAAATGAATAAATGTAAATAAATATCTAAATATAAAAAACCCCGAAGAAAAATTAAAACAAGCAAACAAACCAATAATCAACTACAAAACACACACACTATTAACTAACAAGTTATAAAATGACACACACACATACAAATTAATCAATAGCAATAACAAAAATTGATATAGGAAAATATTTAAAAATAAACAAATAAAAGCATATGTAAATAAAGAAAAAAATGAAAAAGAAAATTTAAAACAAGCAAACAAACCAATAATCAACTACAAACACACACACTATTAACTAACAAGATATAAAATGACACACACACACACACACATAAAAATTAATGAATAGCAATAAAAACTGATATAGGAAAAAATAAAAAATGAAATTAATAAATGCCTATGTAAATAAATTAACGAAATAGTTAGAAAAGGAAAAATATCAATACCGAAAAAAATGGAGCAAGGAAAAAGGGAAAAAAATATAAATGAATAAATGCATATGTAAATAACTTAACCAATTAGTTATAAAATGAAAAATTAAAAGACGTTGAAGAAAATTTAAAATTAGCAAAAAAACCAATAATCAACTACAAAACACACACACTATTAACTAACTTGTTATAAAATGACACACACACACACACACACACAAATTAATCAATAGCAATAACAAAAATTGATATAGGAAAAAATTTAAAAATAAATAAATAAATGCATATGTAAATAAAAAAATGAAAAAGAAAATTTAAAACAAGCAAACAAACCAATAATCAACTACAAACACACACACAATTAACTAACAAGATATAAAATGACACACACACACACACACACAAAAATTAATGAATAGCAATAACAAAACTGATATAGGAAAAAATTAAAAAATAAATGAATAAATGCATATGTAAATAAATAAACAAATTAGTTAGAAAATGAAAAATATCAATATGAAGAAAATGGAGCAAGGAAAAAAGAAAACAAAATAAATGAATAAATGCATATGTAAATAACTTAACCAATTAGTTATAAAATGAAAAATTAAAAAGACCGAACAAAATTTAAAAATAGTAAACAAACGAATAATCAACTAACAAAAACACACACTATTAACTAACAAGTTATAAAATGACACACACACACACATATTAATAAATAGCAATAACAAAAATTGATATAGGAAAAAATAAATGAATAAATGCATATCTAAATAAATAAAAAAATAAAAAAGAAAAAGAAAAATTAAAACAAGCAAACAAACCAATAATCAACTACAAAACACACACACTATTAACTAACAAGATATAAAATGAAACACACACATACAAATTAATCAATAGCAATAAAAAAATTGATAAAGGAAAAAATTTAAAAATAAACAAATAAAAGCATATGTAAATAAAATGAAAAAAAAAATCTGAAGAAAATTTAAAACAAGCAAACAAACCAATAATCAACTACAAACAAACACACTATTAACTAACAAGATATAAAATGACACACACACACACACATAAAAATTAATGAATAGCAATAAAAAAACTGATATAGGAAAAAATAAAAAAAGAAATTAATAAATGCATATGTAAATAAATTAATGAATTAGTTAGAAAAGGAAAAATATAGGCAAAAGAAAATGGAGCAAGGAAAAAGGGAAAAAATATAAATGAATAAATGCATATGTAAAAAACTTAACCAATTAGTTATAAAATGAAAAATTAAAAGACCGAAGAAAATTTAAAATTAGCAAACAAACCAATAATCAACTACAAAACACACACACTATTAACTAACAAGTTATAAAATGACACACACATACAAATTAATCAATAGCAATAACAAAAATTGATATAGGAAAAAATTTAAAAATAAACAAATAAATGCATATGTAAATTTAAAAAAAAAAGAAAAAGAAAATTTAAAACAAGCAAACAAACCAATAATCAACTACAAACACACACACAATTAACTAACAAGATATAAAATGACACACACACACACACAAAAATTAATGAATAGCAATAACAAAAACTGATATAGGAAAAAATTAAAAAATAAATGCATATGTAAATAAATAAACAAATTAGTTAGAAAATGAAAAATATCAATACCGAAGAAAATGGAGCAAGGAAAAAAAGAAAACAAAATAAATGAATAAATGCATATGTAAATAACTTAACCAATTAGTTATAAAATGAGAAATTAAAAGAATCGAAGAAAATTTAAAAATAGCAAACAAACCAATAATCAACTACAAAACACACACACAAATTAATCAATAGCAATAACAAAAATTGATATAGGAAAAAATGTAAAAATAAATAAATAAATGCATATGTAAATAAAAAAAACCCGGAAGAAAATTTAAAACAAGCAAACAAACAGATAATCAACTACAAACACACACATTATTAACTAACAAGATATAAAATAACACACACACACACACACATAAAAATTAATGAATAGCAATAAAAAAAACCGATATAGGAAAAAATAAAAAAAGAAATTAATAAATGCATATGTAAATAAATTAACGAATTAGTTAGAAAAGGAAAAATATCGATATGAAGAAAATGGAGCAAGGAAAAAAGGAAAAAAAATATAAATGAATAAATGCATATGTAAATAACTTAACCAATTAGTTATAAAATGAAAAATTAAAAGATGAAGAAAATTTAAAATTAGCAAACAAACCAATAATCAACTACAAAACACACACACTATTAACTAACAAGTTATAAAATGACACACACACACAAATTAATCAATAGCAATAACAAAAATTGATATAGGAAAAAATTTAAAAATAAACAAATAAATGCATATGTAAATTTTTAAAAAAAAAAAACCTGAAGAAAATTTAAAAAAAGCAAACAAACCAATAATCAACTACAAAACACACACAATTAACTAACAAGATATAAAATGACACACACACACACACAAAAATTAATGAATAGCAATAACAAAAACTGATATAGGAAAAAATTAAAAAATAAATGCATATGTAAATAAATAAACAAATTAGTTAGAAAATGAAAAATATCAATACTGAAGATGGAGCAAGGAAAAAAGAAAACAAAATAAATGAATAAATGAATATGTAAATAACTTAACCAATTAGTTATAAAATGAGAAATTAAAAGACCGAAGAAAATTTAAAAATAGCAAACAAACCAATAATCAACTACAAAAACACACACAAATTAATCAATAGCAATAACAAAAATTGATATAGGAAAAAATGTAAAAATAAATAAATAAATGCATATGTAAAAATGAAAAAAAAACCCGGAAGAAAATTTAAAACAAGCAAACAAACAAAATAATCAACTACAAAACACACACATTATTAACTAACAAGATATAAAATAACACACACACACACACACATAAAAATTAATGAATAGCAATAAAAAAAACTGATATAGGAAAAAATAAAAAAAGAAATTAATAAATGCATATGTAAATAAATTAACGAATTAGTTAGAAAAGGAAAAATATCGATATCGAAGAAAATGGAGCAAGGAAAAAAGTATAAATGAATAAATGCATATGTAAATAACTTAACCAATTAGTTAAAAAATGAAAAATTAAAAGACAGAAGAAAATTTAAAATTAGCAAACGAACCAATAATCAACTACAAAACACACACACTATTAACTAACTAGTTATAAAATGACACACACACACACAAATTAATCAATAGCAATAACAAAAATTGATATAGGAAAAAAGTTAAAAATAAATAAATAAATGCATATGTAAATATAAAAAAACCCCTGAAGAAAATTTAAAACAAAGCAAACAAACCAATAATCAACTACAAAACACACACAATTAACTAACAAGATATAAAATGACACACACACACACACAAAAATTAATGAATAGCAATAACAAAAAACGATATAGGAAAAAAATTAAAAAATAAATGCATATGTAAATAAATAAACAAATTAGTTAGAAAATGAAAAATAAAATTTGAAGAAAATGGAGCAAGGAAAAAAGAAAACAAAATAAATGAATAAATGCATATGTAAATAACTTAACCAATTAGTTATAAAATGAGAAATTAAAAGACACGAAGAAAATTTAAAAATAGCAAACAAACCAATAATCAACTACAAAAATTACACAAATTAATCAATAGCAATAACAAAAATTGATATAGGAAAAAATGTAAAAATAAATAAATAAATGCATATGTAAATAAAAACCCTGAAGAAAATTTAAAACAAGCAAACAAACAATAATCAACTACAAACACACACATTATTAACTAACAAGATATAAAATAACACACACACACACACACACATAAAAATTAATGAATAGCAATAACAAAAACTGATATAGGAAAAAATAAAAAAAGAAATTAATAAATGCATATGTAAATAAATTAACGAATTAGTTAGAAAAGGAAAAATATCGACATCAAGAAAATGGAGCAAGGAAAAAAGGAAAAAAATATAAATGAATAAATGCATATGTAAATAACTTAACCAATTAGTTATAAAATGAAAAATTAAAAGACGAAGAAAATTTAAAATTAGCAAACAAACCAATAATCAACTACAAAACACACACACTATTAACTAACAAGTTATAAAATGACACACACACACAAATTAATCAATAGCAATAACAAAAATTGATATAGGAAAAAATTTAAAAATAAACAAATAAATGCATATGTAAATTTTTTAAAAAAAAAAACCCCGAAGAAAATTTAAAACAAGCAAACAAACCAATAATCAACTACAAACACACACACAATTAACTAACAAGATATAAAATGACACACACACACACACAAAAATTAATGAATAGCAATAACAAAAACCGATATAGGAAAAAATTAAAAAATAAAAAATGCATATGTAAATAAATAAACAAATTAGTTATAAAATGAAAAATATCAAAAACGAAGATGGAGCAAGGAAAAAAGAAAACAAAATAAATGAATAAATGAATATGTAAATAACTTAACCAATTAGTTATAAAATGAGAAATTAAAAGACTGAAGAAAATTTAAAAATAGCAAACAAACCAATAATCAACTACAAAACACACACACAAATTAATCAATAGCAATAACAAAAATTGATATAGGAAAAAATGTAAAAATAAATAAATAAATGCATATGTAAATAAAAAAACCCGGAAGAAAATTTAAAACAAGCAAACAAACAGATAATCAACTACAAACACACACATTATTAACTAACAAGATATAAAATAACACACACACACACACACACATAAAAATTAATGAATAGCAATAACAAAAACTGATATAGGAAAAAATAAAAAAAGAAATTAATAAATGCATATGTAAATAAATTAACGAATTAGTTAGAAAAGGAAAAATATCGAACCGAAGAAAATGGAGCAAAAAAAAGGAAAAAATATAAATGAATAAATGCATATGTAAATAACTTAACCAATTAGTTATAAAATGAAAAATTAAAAGACTGAAGAAAATTTAAAATTAGCAAACAAACCAATAATCAACTACAAAACACACACACTATTAACTAACAAGTTATAAAATGACACACACACACACAAATTAATCAATAGCAATAACAAAAATTGATATAGGAAAAAATTTAAAAATAAACAAATAAATGCATATGTAAATAAAAAAAAAAACCCCGTTGAATAAAATTTAAAACAAGCAAACAAACCAATAATCAACTACAAACACACACACAATTAACTAACAAGATATAAAATGACACACACACACATAAAAATTAATGAATAGCAATAACAAAAACTGATATAGGAAAAAATTAAAAAATAAATGAATAAATGCATATGTAAATAAATAAACAAATTAGTTAGAAAATGATAAATATCAAAATGACAAAGAAACACATGAAGAAAATGGAGCAAAAAAAAAAGATAGGCAAAAAAAACAAAATAAATGAATAAATGCATATGTAAATAACTTAACCAATTAGTTATAAAATGAAAAAAAAAAAAGTTGAACAAAATTTAAAAATAGTAAACAAACGAATAATCAACTAACAAAACACACACTATTAACTAACAAGTTATAAAATGACACACACACACACATATTAATAAATAGCAAGAACAAAAAATTGATATAGGAAAAAATAAATGAATAAATGCATATCTAACTAAAAAAACAATAAGTTATAAAAGAAAAATTAAAACAAGCAAACAAACCAATAATCAACTACAAAACACACACACTATTAACTAACAAGATATAAAATGACACACACACACACAATAATCAACGGTAAAAAAAACTGATATAGGAAAAAATAAAAAATAAATTAATAAATGCATATGTAAATAAATTAACGAATTAGTTAGAAAATGAAAAATATCAATAAGAAGAAAATGGAGCAAAGAAAAAAAAAAAAAAAATATATATGAATATGTAAATAAATTAAAAGATAAGTTATAAAATGAAAAAGAAAAAGCTTGAAGAAAATTTAAAACAAACCAATAATCAACTACAAAAACACACACGCTATTAACTAACTAGTTATAAAATGACACACATACAAACACAATAATCAATGGCAACAAAAAAACTGATATAGGAAAAATGAAAAAATAAATTAATAAATGCATATGTAAATAAATTAACCTATAAGTTATAAAATGAAAAAGAAAAACGCTGAAGCAAATTTAAAACAAGCGAAAAAAACAATAATCAACTACAAAACACACACTCTTAACTAACTCGTTACGAAATCAGACACACACACACACACAAATCAACGGCAAAAAAAAAACTGATATTGGAAAATATGAAAAAAAAAATTTAATAAATGCATATGTAAATAAATTAACCAATTAGTGAGATAATGAAAAATATCAATCAAGAAAATGGAGCAAAAAAAAAGAAAAAAATTAAATGAATAAATGCATATGTAAATAACTTAACCAATTAGTTATCAAATGAAAAATTAAAAGACTGAAAGAAATATTTAAAAATATCAAACAAACCAATAATCAAGTACAAAACACACACCCTATTAACTAACAAGATATAAATGACACACACACAATAATCAATGGCAACAAAAAAACTGATATAGGAAAAAATGAAAAAATAAATTAACCTAAGTTATAAAATGAAAAAGAAAAAAAAACCCTGAAGCAAATTTAAACTAATAATGAACTACAAAACACACATTATAAAATGACACACACACCCACACACACAATAATCAATAGCAAAAAAAAAAAACTGATACAAGAAAAAATGAAAATATTAATGAATAAATGCATATGTAAATAAATTAACCAATAAGTTATAAATTGAAAAAGAAAAACCCTGAAGAAAATTTAAAACAAGCAAACAAACCAATAATCAACTACAAAACACATACACTATTAACTAACAAGATATAAAATGACACACACAATAATCAATGGCAACAAAAAAACTGATATAGGAAAAAATGAAAAAATAAATCAATAAATGCATATGTAAATAAATTAACCTATAAGTTATAAAATGAAAAAGAAAAACATTGAAGTAAATTTAAAACAAGCGAAAAAACCAATAATCAACTACAAAACACACACACTATTAACTAACCGGCTATGAAATCACACACACACACACAAAATAATCAAAAGCAATAAAAAAAAAACTGATATTGGAAAAAATAAATTAATAAATACATATGTAAATAAATTAATGAATTAGTTAGAAAAGGAAAAAATATCAAATGAAGAAAATGGAGCAAGGAAAAAAGGAAAAAAAAAGAATAAATGCATATGTAAATAACTTAACCAATTAGTTATAAAATGAAAAATTAAAAGACTTAAGAAAATTTAAAAATAGCACACAAACCAATAATCAACTACAAAACATACACACTATTAACTAACTAGTTATAAAATGACACACACACAAATTTAATCAATAAAATGAAAAAGAAAAACCATGAAGCAAATTTAAAACGGGCGAAAAAAATTAATAAATGCATATGTAAATAAATTAAAAAAAATATGTTAGAAAATGAAAAATATCAATACCGAAGAAAATGGAGCAAAGAAAAAAGGAAAAACTAAATAAATGCATATGTAATCAACTAAACCAATTAGTTATAAAAAAAAATTAAAAGACCGAAGAAAATTTAAAAATAGCGAAACAAACCAATAATCAACTACAAAAACACACATACTATTATAAAATGACACACACACAATAATCAATTACCAATTAAAAAAAAATCAGCTAGGAAAAAATAAATGAATAATGCATATGTAAATAAATAAATAAACTAATTTGTTATAAAATGAAAAAAAAAATATAAATACTAAAACAAATTTTAAAAAAACAAACAAACATATAATCAACTACAACACACTCAGTATTACAACAACAAAATTGAGCTAGGATAAAAGGAAAAAGTAAATGAATAAATACATAAGTAAATAAATTAACTAATTCATTATAAAATGAAAAGTATAATCAACTACAAAAAACACACACTATTAACTAACTAGTTATAAAATGACACATACACAATAATCAAATTACCAAAAAAAAAAATCAGCTAGGAAAAAATAAATGAATAATGCATATGTAAATAAATAAATAAACTAATTTGTTATAAAATAAAAATATAAAACGGAAACAAATTAAAAACAAGCAAACAAACCTATAATCAACTACAACACACACAAACACACATTACAACAACAAAATTGAGCTAGGATAAAAATGAAAAAAGTAAATAAATACATAAGTAAATAAATTAACCAATTAGTTATAAAATGAAAAGTATAAATAAGCAAATTTAAAACAAGCAAACAAACCAATAATCAACTACAACACACACTATTAACTAACAAGTTATAAAATGACACACACACAATAATCAATAGCAATAAAGCAAAAAAAAAATTGAGTTAGGAAAAAAAAATAAACGAATAAATACATATGTAAATAAATTAACTAATTAGTTATAAAATGACATACACACACAATAATCAATTAAAAAAAGTTGAGATAGGAAAAAATAAATAATAAATTAACTAATTAGTCATAAAATGGAAAATATCAATACTGAAACAAATTTAAAACAAGCAAACAAACGAATAATCAATTACAAACAAAGATAAAAAAAAAAATAGAGCTTTAAAAAAAAAAAGGAAAAAATAAATAAATAAATGCATATGTAAATAAATTAATCAATTAGTTATAAAATGAAAAATATCAAGAAGGAAATATAAAACAAGCAAACAATATTACAAAGGAGAGAAAAATAAACTGAATAAATGTATATGTAAGTAAATTAACCAATTAGTTATAAAATGAAAAATATCAATACTAAAATAAATTTAAAAAAGCAAACAAACCAATAATCAACTACAAAACATACACACTATTAACTAATTTGTTATAAAAACACACACACACACACAATAATCAATTACAAAACACACACTATACAAAAAATTGAGATTAAAAAAAATAATACAAAATCACGCACACACACTCAATAATCAATTAAAAAAAAATGAGATAGGAAAAAAAAAAAAATATAACTGAAAAATACATATGTAAATAAATAAATTAGTTAGTAATACAAGACACACACAATAATCAATTACAATAAAAAAAATTCAGATAGGAAAAATAGAAAAAATAAATGAATAAATGTATATGTAAATAAATTAACTAATTAGTTATAAAATGTAAAATATCAATGTTGAAGCAAATTTAAAACAAGCAAATAAACCAATACAATAATCAATTACAAAAAAAAAAAGGGAAAAGGAAAAATAAATGAATAAATACATATGTAAATAAATTAACTAATTAGTTATAAAATGACAAACACACAATAATCAATTTCAACCAAAAAAAAAAAAAATTGAGATAGGAGAAAGGAAAAAATAAATGAATAAATGCATATCTAAATAAATTAACTAATTAATTATAAAATGAAAGATGAAGCAAATTTAAAACAAGTAAACAAACCAATAATCAATTACAACAACAAAATTGAGTTAGGAAAAAATTGAAAAAATAACATGCAAATAGATTAACTAATTACTTCTACAATGACACACACAATAATCAATTACAACAAAAAATTGAGATTAAAAAAAGGAAAAAAATAAATGAATAAATGCATATCTAAATAAATTAACTAATTAATTATAAAATGAAAGACATCAATATTGAAGCAAATTTTAAACAAGAAAACAAACCAATAATCAATTACAACAACAAAATTGAGTTAGGAAAAAAATTGAAAAAATACATATGCAAATAGATTAACTAATTACTTCTACAATGACACACACAATAATCAATTACAACAAAAAATTGAGATTAAAAAAAAGGAAAAAATAAATGAATAAATGCATATGTAAATAAATTAACTAATTAGTTATAAAATGAAAAATATCAATACTGAAACAAATTTAAAACAAGCAAACAAACCAATAATCAACTACAACACACACTATTAACTAATTAGTTATAAAATTACACACGCACACAAAATAATCAATTACAAAAAAAAAATTGAGATAAGAAAAAGGGAAAAAATAAATGAATAAATACATATGTAAATAAATTATCATAACTGGTACACACCCGCTTGCTTTCGATAATCAAAATCATCAAACACTCAAACTGAAGGAACACACCCTTGCTGCCAACTACACGCACGCTTTTCCTGGACACCACAGACCTATATGATTTAGCATTAGGTTAATCCACAAAGTTATTGACCCATTCCAACAACTTAATACACGGTATCAAAGAAGAGCTCAATATAGAAATTACAAGATTAATTTACCTAAATCTGTAGGATACGTAAAACCCAAAATTTCATCTTACTTGAATGGAGACCATCTTAGCCACTTTGTCAATACCTCTACTCCAAATGAACTAACATTTATATCCTTGAGTATTTCTTATCATGAATATGCAAATAACCTCCAGTGTCTACATGCTGAAGCCAAATCCTCAGGTCTTGCTTGCAAGTCTCTCCAGTCTCTACTTCCCTCTACGTCACCTATTTTCAATTAAAGGGAATGAATTCAGATATCTAAAATTACCATTGTGATCGTAAATAAATGATTATCTTAATCAGAACTATTACACTTTAGGTTCCTAGTAGCTCACGGCCATCTTGGTCAAAAGAATCTTCAATTTGAACAATGGGATAGATATTCTGATGCAAAGGACTTGTAAAGATCTTTGGGAGCATCACTAGAGGTCTATTGCTCTGCATGTGATACAGAAAATACAAAAACAAAAATAAATCACCACATTTCTACTAAGGAATAACATTAATCCACACACCATTAACATGAATTCCTTCCAAAATCGAAGAAACTGTTTATGTAAACATTGATTGCCATAACAGCCTCGTGCTTTAAAAAGTAATTACAAGCTAACAGTAGAAATGACAATTTGGTACCCCAAAAAAGAAAAACGTATATTAACACGTATATAGATAAGAGATTGGCCTCATAGGGAACAATGAAAATCAAATCTCAAAAGAAATAGCCTATTTAGAACTCTTCTCAATTAAACTGTCCAACCTCTCCCCACATGCAAGAGCACACTATCAACAATCTTATATTGTTCTCCAATCAAAAGGAAACAACTACCTGCGCTGACATCTCGCATCTAGAGATAAAAAGCATAAAAAAGCAATGCAAAAATGGAGAGGAAGGGAGAAAGTAACAAAAGTCTACAAATTCACATGTAGCATGGGTAAGTCAAGACACCAAATTAATTTCAATATTACCGTTCAAAGGCACATTAATAAGCATAAATACAAATTTAAAAACAAAATAGCATGACAACAATCATTAATAAAAGGGTGGTTTTATAAATTCTATGATAACATCTCACTCAAGGACATGAATTATTCAGCTAGTATAATCGTGATGCTTGAATTGCATGAGCATGCATTGATCATCATATGTATTGAGAAACAAGTTCCAAAACCCCCAAACAATTTTACAAGTTTTTTCACAAAAGGTTAATATAAATATAAAATAATAACTGCTGGACAACTGCTAGAGAAGAAGAATTTCCAACTGAAAAGAAGTTTATAACACATTGATCCATATGTAAAATCTAATGTTCACCAGGATGATTCTTGTTTCATCAAGCTCCCGCTGGATTTTCAACAACTAGTCAGCCTCAACAGGGTCCTGAAGATTTGAAAATAGCAGGGAAAATGAGATAAATAAGTCAAAACTAACCATATGAACATGGAAACAAAAAGAAAACTTTATCAGTAGACAAGTGAAATAAAAGAAAATAACTTTATTGAGAATATTTGGTTGAAAACAAGGTAGAATTCCAAAGAAGATGAAAACTGAAATGAAAGAAGGTAAACTAAAATGTCTAGGTTTCTTTGATCAATCTCTTGAAGTTTGAAGTATTTAGTAACTTGAAATACAGACTTAAGATGTTTAGCATTATTTAAATAAAAAAGGAATAATAACAATTAAACCTTACGTGATCCAACCAGCCAGAAGCAACCAGAGAATAAAGTTGACCAGAAAGGTTGGCCAACCAACAAGTTGCCACAGGACAATAATGATGAAGTCACAGAATTTCAGCTGACAGTTTAATTCCAGCTCAATTCACAACAAAACTCTTAAGTGCAGAATCTCAGCTGACACTTTACAAAGAACTCCCAAGGGTCCTGCAAATTAAACCCCAAATAAAATGTAATATCTTGTAATTAAAATAATAGACACTTAAGGAATTAAAGAAGTTATAAAATTTGTAAATTAAAAATTAATCCATATAATCACTCCTAAACACGGTTATCTTCTAATTAACACATTTTAGCTCAATTAAAGTGATGAAAGCCTAAGATTATGCATAAAAATATATGAAAATAATGGGTTCTAACTCCCCCCCCCCAATGAAGAGTATCAAAGTATGCTCAAATATGAACCACTTGTATTCATCAACATTCTCCTTGTATTCATCAACGTTCTCCTTCAAATAGCATCAATCCAGAACAACTTCATGCCAAAAAAGCAATTAAACTCATGCAATTTAATCAAGGAAAGCAAATAAAAGAGGAGATTTCTCACACGGTAAGTGTTTCCCTCTCACTCTCATTAATCAAGGATATTTCTCTCAAGACCATCTAATTTAGGCTTCCCATAAGCTTGTAACTATCCTACATCTCCACCACTAAGTAGCCCATAGTCTCGTGAATCAAAGGGTCTTTTTAGGCTGTAATGTTGGAAAGGCCAAATGATGGAGTGGAAGTAAATGCGAATTATTAATGAAAACTGCACATGTATGTTACTCTCTGATACAACTTTTATGAAGAGTTGATGACACCAAACATGCACAAATTCAGATGTTCATGACAGCAAACTCAACATCAATCACTTAAGTAGCACATATGCACAAGTCAGAATCATTCATCCGCAACTATGAGTGAATCTTCTTTTCGTTTTACCCTTGCCACTTAGCTAGCTCTCATTCCTCTTCTTTCCTTTTTGTTTTTTTATCTTTTTGTTTTTCTTCTTCTCCTTAGGCTTTTCTCTTCTTTTTTTTCTGTTTTTTCATATAACTTTTCATTGCCTCTTTCTGCTTTTTTTTTCTTCTTTTTTTCACATTCTTTTTTTCCTTTTTTTTTTGCTCTTTTTTCTATTCTTTTTTTCATCACTTTTCTTCTAGCATTGTAACAATAACTAAATGGAAAAAGAAAGTCTGTCGAAAATCACTTAGTTCCTGTCACCAAGATTGCATACATCAACTAGTTTCAATAAACATGAATTCATTATTTATTCAATCAACTTAGCAAGTCATAACCTCCAAACATTTAGCACATGCAGCATTCATTAATCATTGATGGAAAATGAAAGAATAACGAAGGGCTCAAAGGGTTAAACAAGGGATTTAATGTGTATATATAGGCTGCTGTTTGGTCAAAGGGGTTTGAATAGAATGCCCTTATCATATTCACAATTCCAAGTGCTGATGTGGTCTCGAATTAAGGATTGAGACAAGTTCTAGGAAGTTATTAAGCTTGATGGTATCACACAATTTTAAGAAAAATTCAGGCCCAAATCTTTCCAACTGGCTTACTCGCCCTCATTCACTCACCAAGACCAAATTGCATATGAATTGAACTTAATGCATGAGATTAATCTGCCTTGATGCAAAATTCTAGAGAATTCATTGATTCAACAAGCAATTCACACTTCAACAAGCCTTAACACTATTCAAAAGGACGTGTTCCAGGTTCAATCAAATTCCATACTAGTCAAGCAACCATCAGACCCGAAATTCTAGTGCAAAGTTCAAGCAAATAATCGCCAACACAGATCAGACCAGAGGAATAGAACAGAATGTTATTAATCAAAGTCACTTGAGAAGAACATTGTCCTCAATGTGAAATAACGGTAGAATAGAAATAACACAAATACAGCTGGATAGAACCAGGTACCAAAACCTATTCCATATCAACTACCTTTTACTACTAGACTAATCCCCCCCCCAAAAAAAAAAAACTTATGTTTAACAATAAAGCTCATAAAACAATTAATCAATCTAAAAAACTAATGCAAAGTGAGGGAAAGGGACAACCGTGCAATGAAATCTTTTTAAAATCATGAAACATAAATTCCCATCCCGGATGAGAATCATAAGCCCCTCCAATATAGTCCTTGCTCCTTGATGAATCCTCCTTAGTGGTGGTTCAAGATCGATCGGTAAAGGTTCCAAGATATATGGTACATGTTGAGTCCCTTGGAGACCTATCCCAAGAATTACCTGCAAGGAGGTATCATAATCAGTAGCAATATGATCAACAGAAATCATGTTAGTCAAGTGATCAAGCTCATGTATGCTTAAATCCAGTGGTAAGTCAAATGAGAGGATCTCATGAATAAAGTCATGGATATACTTAGGTTTCTAAACCAGATTATGGGAATTGTCAACCCTAGAATCTTTGACAAATCTGATTGAAGTATATTATTTAATACCATACAATTCAAAGCAGTCCCTCTTCAATCTTCAAGATTAACTTCAAGAATGTGTGACAGCATGAAGTTGGATGTAATGAATGAATGGTAGTGAGTTAAGTAATTCTAGACAACTTGAGTGATCATATCAACAATCAATACCCACAATCAAATCTAGCAACAAGTGAATTAGTTCAAGTGGAATTTTCTGTCACAAATTAGAAAACGCACAGACTGTAAGGACTCAAAAGTCACACAGCAGATCTGATTTAACAAATGGATTTCTTAAAGCTACGAATAACAGCGAGCCAAATGCAATTCTGAGAATCACAGCAATAACACATGAAAGTTCCACTTCCAGAGGCTAGTAATGACAACTAATGACAGTAAATTATGCCAAGAACTAATATAATTCAGAACAATAAGGAAGCATGCACAGATTGCAAATGTAACCTTTATGCCTTGTAGAAATCAAGTGCAAATCAAGTATAACAGCAAAAAATTGATTTCCACATCAGTTAAGCATAAAAATTTCAAGTTTCCAGCAAACTTTCCAGTAGATTTATAATTTAGCAAATAGCATGGTTAATCACAAGTTCAATAAGTGCAAATCAAGTATAACAGCAAAAAATTGATTTCCACATCAGTTAAGCATAAAAATTTCAAGTTTCCAGCAAACTTTCAAGTAGATTTATAATTTAGCAAATAGCATGGTTAATCACAAGTTCAATAAGCGATCAGTGACTTCCAATCGACATAATATGCGCAAATCAATGAATTTCCACCGAGTGATAGGAAATGCACACTCAGTTCTAACCTAGATTCCAACAAATCAGTAACTAATTCTTTGTTTATATGGAGAATTAAAGCCAATGACCTAGATAGAATAATATTTATTATAATATTTAGAAGGGCCAAGTAAATTTGAAAATATTAAATTACCCTTGACAAACCCGCATTAGTGATTAGAGAGACGAGCGGAGGGCTTGCTTTTTTTTTTCTTTGCCAACACTCCAATATGTTCTTGGATCATTTTTTCTTATTCCTATGAAAATCAACCTTGTTCCTCAACAACTAATTAAGGGTCTGTTCATATCCCTCTTCCCCTTGAATTCACGGTCAATACACTTCTGAATTTTTTTTTGGTTGATAATAGAGCAAATTACGAATCAAATATGTAACGTAATATACAATGAACATCTATCTATTAACTCATTCAATAAAGATTTACAAGATAACTAGACGCTTGGAAAATAAATCATATAGGCTATAGCACCATGAGACGCTAGGTCATATCTTCTTGTTGGAAGATATTGAAAATGGTGGAACTGACTTGTTGACTTAAAACCAACATAAGACCACCTCTAAATTCCTTAAAATCAAGCAAGACTTCTAAATTCGATATTGTTTTTACCATAACCCTTGAAACAAAATCTTTTGTTTTATTTGTTTTCCATAGTTAAAATTATCTCAGCCCAAAGTCAAAAACCTAATCTCCAATCAAATCGCAAACATTAACAAGCAAGAATTGAAGCATAAGATTTCAAGCTCAAAAATAAAAGATTAAGAAAAGGGGGGAAAAGAAGACTAATCTAAAACTGACAGCCAGACCATTTTGAAGGAAAGAACTGTGGAGAACGTACATATTCTTAGCTGCTGTCGTGAAGAGTTTCCTTGACCTCAAAATCTCACCAACCAATGGATTCCCTCAGAGAGTTGCTCCATCGCAGATGAACCATAGCAAAAGACCAGTTCATCTGAAAAAAGGAGAAAGAACATGGCCAAAGGAGTCGACTGAAATCACAAAATAGAAATATTTAAGATGGTGCTATAGAATCCAGAATTTGGGTCTCAATATTGCAAAGGCAAATGGTCCACTAGGAAAAAGCAGAAGTTGGAGGAAGAAGAGAGGCGAAGTTGTGCTTTGGAGCGTTAGGTTTTCGGGTGGAGAAGTTTAGAGGGAAAAGGAGAAAAAAAATCTAAGGGTTTGTGAACGTGATGATAAGAAGGAGATGGGAAGGTGACGGCTAAAACATTGGAGCGTCTGAAGCTGAGCAGCAGGGGAAGTTTTGGAAACACGTCTGAATTGAAAGCTAAAAGGGTTTGGTTGAAGACAGAGCGTCTCTGAAATTGAAAGATAAAAGAGTTTGGTTGAAGACGGGGAGCGTCTGAAATCGAAATTGAAAGGTTGAAGTTGGGGAGACCTATTTGAAATTGGGAGAGAGAGCGTCGAAGATGACTTGAATCCCACGTTTAACAATTATGGAGAAACCGTGAATTTGGGCGATAATTTCGGATTTAGTTGGATTTAATTGTTGAGTTTCTTTAATTATATTTATCCTCATTCTATTGTAATTTCCACAAAAAAAAAACACATCGGTGAGGTTTTTTTTTGAACCATATCAAGATTATGGATTAGTTCAATTATTTTTATTTTTATTTTTTTAAAAAAAGAGGAAAATGATATAAAGCAACAAAAAAAAGAACGAATGTTTTTTTTTTTCACAAACTCACACGTACTTGGTTTGGTGTTAGCACTATTTTTTTTTTGGGAGCACTAAAGATTTGTGAAGGATATTTATTTTATGAGCGAAATTATGCAAAATTCTATCTTTTGAATTTTGAGTTGGGCGAATAATTTCCACTACTCCATAATAAGCAACTCTATAGACTTTTGAATTTGTATAGGTAACCCTCTCCTCATTAACTAATCCATTATTTCACTAGCAAAGCATAATATTTTATTGACTAAATATCTTTCTAATTTTTTTTTAACATATAATCCCCTTCAAATTTTGAATCAATTTATATTATTCCTGATTTTAGGGTCATATATACATAAAATATCTGTCATATGACTCATATCATATTACATAGGGTGTATTAATGGACCTCCTACTTAATGATATGAATGAGAGTTATAACTACAAATTTGAAAATTTAGAGAGATTATCATCAAATTTTAAATATTAAGAAGGTTATTTGTACAAAACTTCAAATTCAAAGGGTTATTATATATTGTTTAATAATACTTTAGATTAAGGTTAGCCGAGTATAAAAGAACAGTTAGACGATTTTTTTTTAAAAAAAAAAAAATTGGTTCTTCACTTAATATCAAAACCATTGGATAATGTTTTAATAGGTGAGATTTAATTGTAGATTTTTATTATATGTAATATAGCAATAATATTTTTTACATAGCATTAAATCATACCCATTAAGATCTAATTCAATGGTTAAGACATCAAGTGCCTGTTTGGATTAAAAGTAGAAGTTTTTTTTTTTCAATGTGATTTATAGTTTATGAGGAAAGTATGTGAGATGAGTTTTATTTCAATTTACGTGAACATACTTTTACAATGCCAACTCAAACAAGCAATAAAGGAAAAAGAATAGAGTCTAGAATAAAAAAGTATTGATAAGAGAGTCTAGAACGTTTGCTTACTAAATGCATGTCACTGACTTTGCTAAACATTTCCAACTGATAGTCAAAACAAGAGGTTATGAGGATTTTACAGAAGGACAAAACCTGGCTATTACTAAAGCATGGTTGCATGTGGAAGATAATAAGAATTCTTACTATATTGTTTGTGTGTGTGTGTGTCAAAAACCCAAAGTATGGTGATATGCATTAAACAAGGTATAGTCTCGTAGTTTTACTGGCTTGGAAAGCGAAAGGGAGAACCTTGTTGTATTGTATTGTATAAATATACCATGAACCCTTAGTAAATAAAAGGAAACTTGCTTTTTCTACATAGATATATGTGTGTGTATCACATTAAAACAAATTTTATATGGTGTTAATATTTATTAAACTAAAAATTTAAAGTGTTGATTATATACTTAACATTGGAATAGCCTCGGGGAGTTTAAACCAAGAATAAAGTAATAATAATAACAATAATAATAATAATAATAAATAATATTATTATTAAAAAAGAGAATAAATAATAAATAGAAAAGAGAATTATTAATAAATAATAAATAGAAAGGGGAATTAATAGTTACAATGGTCTTACTTTAGGACATTGACGAAGTTCGAGTTTCTAACTCCAGAGATTGTTTTTATTCGCGAAGTTGAGGTTGGTAACTTAATCTCTAATTCATTGTGTTTTTTTATATATGCCCGGTATGTTCATGTATTGTAGATTCTTGATCAGGTTTGTATGCTCGAGTCTATGTGTTTTATTCAGCTAGCTAGGGATTATTATTTTTAAATGATAATGCTTCATGCTTGTTTTCATAGGGCTGAGGATTCGTGTCTGGGACATGTAGCACTTGTGTGTCCTTTTGTCGTTAACGATACATGTGCTGTGTGCTATGTAGTCGGGTAGCGGTGTGTTTGCTGAATGTTTTCTTTTATTCTGCAATATATGAAATATCTGTCATGTATGGTTTGAATGTGAGATTAACCGTTACCCCTAGGATTCATTTGATCACTGAATCTCAGTCACACCTAAAGATTCATGAAGATGTTCTGGATCGGGAAGTAAGATAGTGCAACTGGAGTAGCTAAGGAAGACCTCGAAGGAGGGGATCTAATTAAGTGAATTTCATACTCTGATATTTTGGATTGTATTTGTTAACTATTCTACCGACGTAATTTTCGGATAATTGTATAACTATTATCCTCAAACGGGATTAACCCTGACTATTTTTGGATTTTAAACGTATCACGCGAATATTCCTCTGAGAATTAAAATTAACCGGCATATGTTATCAGTCACTCATTCGTCCAAACGTTATGTGTGCTCTCTGTTGTGACTCACTCTGATATGTTAATGCATTCACTCTGATAATTACACGTTGCTTAGATTAATAAGAGACATAGAAATATAATTGGACATCATAATGGATTTAGAATTAGGGGTGTTACACACTCGGGTTACTCGTTAGAGTTAACATTTTTGCACTCGAGTTTCATTTGTTCAAAATCACTTTGAAATATATTTCTCAAACTTATTTGTGAACTGTGAACAAATCTTGAAAAATCGAGTTATGATTCGTGTGCACTCGAGTCATTTGTTAGAGTCAGATTTTTAAGACTCGAGTGTCCTTTACTTAAAGTCTTTATAAGAGCCATATGCTTGTGAAACAAATCTTCTGACTTGAGTTATAAAGACTTGACTCGAGTGACCAACTCAAGTCAGTAGTTATAGACTTGAGTTATGTTTTACAAAATTATCTTCGTTATTTCTAACTTATGTTTTCAAACAAGCTTTTATAAAAGAAAACATTCTTGACTTGAGTGTTGGAAGACCAATTCGAGTCATCAACTCAAGTCAGCATTTTTAGCCTCGAGTTATCCTTTGCGAAATGATTTTCTCAATTCAAAACTTATATTTCAAAAATATTAATTTCAGAAGAAAATCATCTTTACTCAAGCACTGGAAGTAACCAACTCGAGTCATTAACTCAAGTCAGTTAACAATTAACTCGAGTTATCTTTTCTGTTTCTGCAAATCACCGTGTTTGTAAAGCTAAAATCATTGATTGTGATTTCATTACTTCTTATCATCACTCATTATTGTTTCTAACTATATTTAATCAGTATACTAATAACTTTCAGATGATTATGAGGGTGATGAACTTAAAAATCTCAAAAAGCATTAATTATGTCAGAAGCCTTAAATGTTGTTGCAGAAAATGAAGCACCAACAAGGCAACCATTCTCTGAGCAATCAAAAGACCTTTTATGCTATTCCCATTCCGCATTAATTGTCATATCTCAACGGGTAAAACAAAAGGAATGAAAGAATGTTTAACGGCGACAGCTCTGCAAGATTAACGTTATGAGTAACGAACGAGTTCAATGTCTAACAACTATATTTATTACTCACAACAGATTCATTGAAGCTTCTTAATGATCATTATAATTATAACAACCAAATATAAGGCAAAACATTCAATTCAAATCACCTACCGAAACATTTATGCTCAAACAATTTATTGCAATTACTATTTCATTCATTACTGTGTAATATCTTCGTATATTTTTGTATTTCGGTGATTATTTATCTACTCTATAAAAGAGTTATCATCTGATCATTATTTCTGTAAGAAACTCAAGGTAGAGGGACCATGAAAGTGAGTGTATCGATTACAACTTGTAAGGGGAAGTGAATCCTAGAGAGATGATTACTCAAGTTACAGAGTGTGTAATCGTGTGAAAGTGATAGTGAGAAACTCGAGAGTATGGGGACTAGACGTAGGTCAAGAGTTTAGACCTAACCAATATAAACCTTATGTGTCACTATTCTTCATTCTGTCCTTGCTTTGTCATTTTATTAATCCGCCTTAATTGCGAAAGTTTTTGAAATCATCCAATTCATCCCCTCTTGTGGTGATATTTTGTCTTCAACTTTTACAAAAGAACTATTATCAAAAGAGATAAGCTTCACGGTAATCTAATTAAGAAATTGATAGTATCATGGGCGGTAGCCTTGAAATTATAATATTAATAAATACTCAAAGTGAATATCATAAACATATACTTATTTAATCTTAAGATAAAAATTAAAGTTTTATGACTTTTGGCCATTTAATTATTAAATAAGATAGAAAATATAAGTTACAGGGCTTCTAACCAAATAATAATGTAAAAAACAAAAATTATATGACTTCTGGCCACTTAATTTCAAAATATAAATCAAAGGAATATGGCTTTTTTCCATATTATGTCGAAATAAAAAAAATTAAAATGATATGATTACTGGTAATATAATTTTAGAATATGAAATTAGAGGTGTATAGCTTCTGGACATAGGAAATCAGAGTTAAACTAGCTAGAGTAAATTGTTAAAGGTATCCACTATCCAAGTTACCCCAGAGACAACAAATTGCATATTCCTAATGATTAAGTTGTTTAGAGTTTAACTATTTTAATCTAAAGAATAAATATTAACCTTTTGCTTGTGAAGATAGCTAATGCTTATAAGTTCACAGTGCATGTTTCAAATGTATGATTTTTTGGCACGTAAAGCAAATCTTTCATAATCAAGAGAAGGGTAAAATTTCTTAAACCTTAGAAACATAAAGTAAATATGACCACACCAAGGCATCTAAGTTCTAGATAAATCTTCAAGATAAATTAGAAAAGTTTCAATTGTGTTTAAAATAAAAGATCTATAGACATATATAGATTCAGAATGAATATACGCTATTATGAATGATATAATTTTAAAAATATTTATTTAATTAATAAACATGACTTGTTGTACGATGTAATTTGATGCGCTTGGGTTTGATTATCAAAAAGAAAAAAAGGAAAAACAAAAAAACAAAACTTCAAGGAAAATTAATTTCGTGTGTGGCCTATTTCATAGGAGTAAAAAATCTATAGTTGAAGATGATAAATTAATTAGGAGGAAAATATAGGGTGTGTTTGGGATAGCATTTGATAGGAAAATAAGTCTATCAGATGGGAAATAAGACCATCAAGAGGAAAAACTTGATAATTGAGTGTTTGGGATAGCATCAGTGTTTGTTGGAGCTTCTCCTGCTTCACAAATTTCTGAAGCTATGTCAAACACACATCACATCAGGAAAAGTCTATCTGAAAAAAAAAAAGTTCATAAAAAACAAAAACCACTTCTATAACCGCTATTCCAAATAGGCCCATAATATATCTTAGTTAGAGCATCGTGCTGATAACCTTTTATAAATAAAAGGCAGATAAATCTTATTCATAGTTCAAGTTGTGTCAAATAAATAATACATTCCTTATAAATGTAGGCACTGTGCAATGTTAATAAACTAATCAATATCTACAAATTTAATGACAATAACAGATAATTGTTAGATATTGGAGATAATAAAGATAATTGGGATATATGGATATCCATATAAATATTTTATTCATAACATCTTTCTATTTTCTATTATATTTTATATATTCTTTATATTATTGTATCTAAAAATTATAATAGCATGTTTAATACATTCTTCTCAACCCCGCAAATGCATTAATGAAATGATTACAAGTAAAATTTTGAAATATTAAATTAAAAAAATTAAATTCTTCACCCACTTTCCCTCCTCAGTTATTATAATAACTCCTCTTTAAAATTTCAAATAGAGAAAAGTCCAAAAATCATGTCACTTCCGTGACTCACAGTAAACCCAGCATGTCTTAACAATATACAGTATTGTTTAATTCTATTAAATTTTTTTATTGGCACGGTTATCTTCCTATATATAGCCAATTATATCTGTGACACTATCGGACCTAAATGTGTACACCTCTCATATCTTGAAATTATATATATATATATTTTCAAATTTTGAAGTTTAATATATTTTTTAAAATTGTATTTTATCCTTTCTTTAGATCTCAACTTAATATGTATTATTTATGTTTGAAATTCTATATATATAGTACAAAACAAAATTGTCTAACTTACCATCGTTGATTGTTATAAAAATTTCATATATTTTAAAATTTTCTACTTCATTAGCATGTAATATTTTAATTTCAGTTGGTTAGCAATTTAAGGGTGGAAAATAGATAATTTCAAGGTAATTGAAAGTATTAAAAAAAAAATATGAGGAGTGAAGGTGGGTGTTAAGGCTTTTAGTGATTCCTCAGTCTTGTAGGATAGGATGTGGAAAGCAGAAGTGAGTCCAAGCTAATTACTCAGTCTCTTTAGGATAAGGCGTGGAAAGCAAAAGAGATTTCAAGGATCACTCATTTTATAAGGGGTTTATTTCTTTCTCTCTTGAGGAAAGACATTCAGCGGTAGATTTTATCAGGGTAAATGTGTGAATTTTTTAATTCGTTTTTTTTTTTTATTTGTTTGAAGCTGGACATGTTTTTTGTATTGAATATTTTAGTTTCTTTTTGGTCATGAAATATAAACTTCTCTAATAAAAAAGTCTTAAAAATTTTGTTTACTTATTACTTACTCCAATCAATAGTTGTAAGCAATATTTAGGTTCCTATGTGGCAATAAAATGCAAATCTTTCTGGCTAAGGACAAATCTTAAGGCGCAAAAACACACCTGAGATTTTCTTAAAAGTATGCTCACCACAAATGTTGTTTTTAGAGATAGAAGTAATTATGAACTTCCAAAATATGTACAAAAATATATATTAACCATTTGCTTGAATTTTTTTGACTAAAAAATGTAATATAGAGAATGATATAGATGATTAAGAAACAACCTAGAATAATAATTTGCTTACTGGACAAGGGAAATTAATTTTTACCTAACCCTTTATCTCCATCTCATCAATTTATCTCAACCTAATCATTCCTCTCCTCTCCCTCTTTCTTCCAAAAGAAGTGATGAGGTGTAGATAAAGGGTTAGCTGGAAATAAATTTTACTTTTCCAGTCAACAAATAATTATTTCAAGTTGGAGAAATACTTATATGCTCTCTTCACAAGAAAAACTCTCCTTATGATGAATTGGATAATCATTGGAGTTTGATTAATGAACAAAAAGAAACAACCTAAGTAATCAATTTCTAAATAGGGAGAAGCTCTAGATAAGGAATTTTTTGCTTTGGATGTACTCAAAAAAAAGAAGAGTATCACGTCATTTGAATTATATCAAGTTAAAACATAACAACTTATATTGTTTTAATCCTAATTGACTGATGACTCATTTGAAAAAATTCAAATTTTATGTTGTTTTTAAGGAAAAAAAAATCTTAATTTAAAAAATAAACTAAAACAAAATGATCAACCATTATTTTTATTTAAAACAAGATACAATTTGATTTTTTTTTTCAAATGAGTCATTAGCCAATGTGACTTGAGTTATTATGCTTTTATTGGATAGAATTCAGATGATGTGGTACTCCTAAAGTATATAGGTATTTCTTTTCAAGTTATTTCTTAATCGTCCATGTCATCCTCAATGTCACAATTTTCAATCAAAAAAAAATTCAAACAGGCAACAAATGTTCAATGTGTATTTTACACCTATTTTGGAATCTCATAATTACTTTTACCTTCTAAAAAAAGCATTTGCATCTGGTGCACATTTAGGAAAACCTCATGTCTTTTTTCACCTGAATCCTTAAAAAATTTAAATGAATGGTCAGCTAACGGTCAATGTGTATTTTTGTACATATTTAAAAATTTATAGTTACTTTTACCCTTCAAAAAAAACATTTGGTGTTGAGTCATTTTTGGGAAAAAATAAAAATAAAAATCTCATATGCATTTTTTCACCTAGGGTTAAATATAGCAAATAAAATTACTTGATTACATCTTATCAAAAGAAATTAAAGTAACAGATACTATAATATTTTCCTAATCAAGAGAACACTGCATAATCACTTTTAGTTCATTTTCCTTTCTCACAAAAATTCCAAAAATTATTATGTCTATTCACCCATGCAATTGCATTGGGACTATACATTTAAGATATGAATAACCGCATGGTAAAATTTACCCCTAACTACTGTGTTGAATAAATTAAAGTTGTTCAGCAAGGGTCCAGTAAAACAAACAATAATAAATGTTTCTTTAAATTTCTAAAGTTACATTTAAAACAAAACAAAAACTTTTCTCCAAAAAAAGAATTATACTTTGAAGCAGAGAAAGCACTCTCTAAGGTCTCATCTTATTTTACAGAGGAAAAAAAATTCTGGTTTTCACAACTTGACAATATAAAATAATTGTTTGATCAAATTCAAACAAACACTATCTTACATGTAATGACATAATTTTACAACATATTCTACTTTATACTTCCACACTTATTCTTCCAGTTTTACTGCAACACAAAATAGCCAGAGGCACACTCCAACCAGGATACCTAGGTACATATGTACTATCACCTATTTCAACATTTTCAAGAGAAAAGGAAAAAAAGAAAAAGAGACTCTGTCAATCATAATTTTTGGCACCAAACATTTTAGAAAGTTCCTTTATGATTAGCTTCTCCTTAAGCTCTCCTTCTCTTTCCTAATGCTATTTCTTATTCATATTCTCAGCCTGCACACCAAAGTAATTGCTCATTCTCATGCCATTATAGAAAATTACATAGGTTGAGAGAGATATGGTTTAGTAGCCTACCCAAATTTTCAAGGGAGTTAATTGCTCTTTGATTGTATCGAATGTTGGCTCAACAGCATCTTTTCCTTTAATTTTGACGTCATCGATCTATAAAAATATAACAGCTTCATGTAAATAAGTATTCATATGATCCTATTTATAAGTCATTTCTAACATGTTACATCGAAACCAAGGAAAAACTTAAACCTCGTTAACTCAACCTTAGAATCTAACAACTTTCAAACGTTACCCCTATTAAATTACACAATACTCTATGAGAACAAAGTCAACATCATAATAAATAAAGGGTAAAACTATAAATTCACATAAAAAATTAATGAAACAAAAAAACAAAACATCTCTATGCCTTATAGGGGTGGAAATAGGCTAGGCTAGACTTTAACTAAGGAGGCATGGGCCTGTGATGGGATCCAAAGCTTGTATGTAGGATTTTTTTTTTTTAAAAGGCCTGAAGCCTATTTAAAGGCCTACTTAAAATGTAGGTCTTTAAACAAGCTTAAAGCCTACGTATCTAAGTTCATATATAATTCATTAAGCCTATTTAAATGCCTACATTATGTCTAGTTTAGAGATTCATTCTCATATAAAATAAAAGAATTAGTAAGAAAAAGAAAAGAACACCTAATGACAATTATTGTCTGAACAAGTATGAATAAGAAAAATCAATCATCTATTGATTAAGGAGATATATTTTTTAAAATCAAGCAAGCGTGACAAGTGGCATGTAAAACTAGATTTTACCTTTTGTTTTTCTTGCAGAAAATGTGACAAACTCCTCCTATTGATATCATTTTCATTTAGGCATCACTAAAATAAACTTACTGCAATTATTATGTTGCATCGAATGACATAAATCAAGGGAGAGGTAGTGAGTTAGAATTGTCATCTCGATCGATAAAAAAGAAGAAAATTAGATGTTGTAACATCCCATTTGAAAATGGCGGAATTTTTTTTTTTTTTTAAACGTTTCCAAATATTTCAAGCAGAGTAATCAGAGTAGAGCATTGGAGCGAAAGAGTAATCAGTTCATAGCCAAAACATCAACCATTGTGTAATATTGTATAGATTACAATAGTCCTAAGGTTTAGAAATGAAATAGCGGAATGATGAATAACGGAATAACGAGAAGATGATAAGATAGAAATAGTCTTCACCGCACGTCTATTAGGGCACTTGCCTCGATCCGAACCGTGGTCCTCCCGACTGAAGCTACGGTGAGATTCAATTCACCATATTGAATCTCGAATGTAACGATTAACCTCATACCCAAACAATACAATATACGAGACAACGAGATATTTCTAGAGCTAATACCACAAGTATATCATAAGCATACAAACGATGCATGATCATTATGCCGACAAACATAAGCACAAAGCAATATGTAAAGCCCCATAAGGTAAACAATAACAATTTGCACTATTCACCGTGCCACGATAATTACTCGTGTCCTCGCGCTAGGAAAACAAAACGGTGTTACCAAAACTATAACCCGTATAAGCATGCGTATAACGGTCTACGAACATATCATTGACATATAAGTATTTAAGATGTACAAGATTAGTGTTAAAGACGCGTCCGTACCTTCGTTGACGACGTTAGGTACTTACGGCGGAAAACGTACTTTTTACGGAAAACGTGAAATGTTCGACGGCACGTTCGTCGGGCGGCGTAACGTCGCAAATCGAGTTTCGATGCCCTATCGAGTAATATCACTTTCATTAGTGATTTGACATCATAACGGCATTTTAGGTAAAAATTACCATTTATCCCTTCTACCCCTAATTTGGCGGAATTTCGCAGAACTTCGTTACTTTGACCGTATTCCATTTCAAAATTATCCCCACTATGTTTTTACCTCGTCGGGCATCTTTCAATGCAATGAGGCATAAAAACAAGCATAGGAACAAATTCGAAACTTCCTAGATCAAAACAACGGTTACTATAACTACCGAAAGAACTACGGAAACTAAAAACTAAGGACGGAAGAACTTACTCGGAGCTAAGGCACAATTTTTTCCAGAGCTTCTCTCTCTAGAACCTCTCTCTAGGATCTGAATTTTGGTGTGAAGAATGAGAGCAAGAGAGCTTGCTATTTATAGAGAAAAATAGGGACAAGGTGGGAATTTCCAAAAAGTCTTCGAGAAATGATTCGGCCGTTGGATCTAGGGTTTTGTAAGATGCAATCTTGACCATTCAAGGTCTTGGCCGACCTCTTGGTCCCCCAAAAGTCAAAGATTGATTTTTCATCTTGCTTTATGGCCTCGGTCCGATAAAGCTACCGATCGGTGCCGTTTCGCGCGATTTATTTGAAACTCAAAAATCAGGCATGTAGCTTTGAAGATCTTTTCATCCTCTTTCATATTATCTATTTTGATCCTCTTTTTGATCATATCCAGGTATTCTCCGGTGCGTCGGAAGATATTCGGACAAACGCGTCCGATTTTACGGAAATCGCTTAGATAGAACCAAACTGGACAATAATTCATCAATCGTAAACGTCCGGTGGTTGCCTAACTTAATCCGTGTTTGAAAACACACAATTGTTTCTATAGGTTCTCACTTTGCCTATCCGGCTCTACTCTATCGATCGCTTTCCGTCTTATTAGGAATTAGGTTTTCGGTTGCGGAATCGACGTCTGGTAAATTCTTTCTTCGTGTAAAAATTCACTTGTTCTTGATTTGATCAGTCTGAAAAGACTTTTACCTCCAGTTTACTGTATAATTTATTTCTAACTTTTCCTAAAGTCGCCTATGTTCGACTCACCGCATTATATTATTATTTTATTCTAATTACCATTTTAATTATTTAAACAATTCTTTTTAATTAAAAATACTAATAATTTCGGCCCCCTCTTTTAAAAATTAAGATTTATTTATTTTTCTATAATTTTTTCCATTTTTTAAAAATATAATATTTTTTACCAAAAATTCTCGTTTTACCCCTGCCTTCGTTAAGGCTTAATCGGGCCTAATTTCTTCGTTTAGTGATCTTTTCAGGATCAGGTTTCTTCATATATTTATCTTTACTAATTTACAGTATATTGTTATCTTACAAACTTCTATCTTGATATTGTCATTTTATATCCTATGTAAAATATTAAAAATGTTTACCCCATCAGTTACTTTATGATTCCGAAATGCTTTTTAAACTTTTCTTCATGTTATTCCCTCGAAATAATTTATTAAATTCTCATAATTAGGGATAACACTTCCATATTTTTCTCATAATTTTTCATGATCTTTCGGTATTTATCATAATATTTCTATTTGTTTTTATCACCATTATATCATTTTTAGTCATTACGTTCATCGATTTTTCCGTAACTTTTTCAACAATTTACTCTATAATTATAACAATTTTATATAATAGTTTTATCTCATGAATTTACTTCATTAAAATATTCATTAATTTTCCTTTATCTCGGAAATTCATTTGCTAAAATCCGGTATTACATTTCTCTCCCCCTTAAACAAAATTTCGCCTCGAAATTTAATCTATACTAACTAGACTACGGGCCATAAACTCGGGTACTTCTCCTTCATGTCATTCTCGGTTTCCCAAGTTGCCTCGTTTGATGTCAAACCCTTCCGACCACCTTCACTATCGGTATAGTTTTAGTCCTAAGCCGTTTCTCCTGGCGTTCGAGAATTCGCTCGGCTCGACTACAAAGGTGTTATCATGCCGTACTTCAACATCATCGTACTTTATGACATGATCTCGATCTCGGTAGGTATTTCTTCGGTTGTGACACGTGAAAAACATCATGGAGATTACTCGGGTTCGGGGTAACGCTAGTTGATATGCAATGGTCCTCGCTCGGCTAATACTTCAATTGGTCCAACGTAACGCGGACTAAGCTTCTTTCTCTTCGGTGTTCTCGCCGACACCACATTCTTGGAGATAATTTCGAAACACATGGTCTCCGACTTCAAACTTCAACGGTCTTCTCCTCTTATCTCGCATAGCTCTTCTCCGTCTTGTGTGTGCGGCAAAGGAGTCTCTTCTTGATCGGTGCGATCCGCTCGCAGGTCTCGCTCAAGCATGTCTCGGCCCAAAATGCGCTTCTCGGACGAATCCGTCAGCCACAATGGTGATTGACACTTCCGCCCATACAATGCCTCGAACGGGGCCATTTGTATACTAGCATGATAACTGTTGTTATATGCAAACTCTGCTAGCGAAAGATGTTGATCCCAACTTCCTTTGAAATCTAGGGCACATGCTCGCAAAGATATCCTCCGAGCGTTTGTATGGTCCTTTCAGATTGACCGTCTGTTTGTGGGTGATAAGCCGAACCGAACTTCAGCTTGGTCCCCATACCTTCATGTAATGATTGCCGAACGGGATTTGAACCGCGTATCCGGTCGGAGACAATGCTCGTAGGAACACCATGTAATCTTACTATCTCTTTGATATAAATCCCCGCCAATCGTTAGGAGAATAGTGGATCGATGGGAATGAAGTGTCTTGACTTGGTTAGTACGTCAACAACTACCCAAATTGTATCATGGTTTCGATTTTGGGTAGACCTACCACAAAATCCATGGTTATGTTCTCCCACTTCCATTCCGGCAACTCTAGTCCTTGAAGAAGACCGGGGGTCGTCGGTGTTCAATCTTTACTTTCGACGGGTCAAGCATTTGGCCACGTATTCTCGCTACGTCTTTCTTCATCCCGGCCACCAAAACTCGGATTTCATACTCCGGTACATCTTGACCATGCCTGGATGTAGAGTGTACTTACTCTTATGAGCCTCATCCATTATTGTCCGCTTTAATTCATCAATTGGCGGTATGTAGATTCGCTGCTTATACCTGACCAAACCACTAAGTGATAGATCATAGTCTTGGGTCTCACCTCGAGTGATCTTCTCACGTATCTCTTTTGCCCAATCATCTTGTTTCTGCGCTTTCTCCACTTCATCTCTCAGATCATACTCCCCTTGACTCGCAAGAAGTGTAGCAAGATAGGCATCGGTGGTGCGTCGACCCATGCAGATTTGGTTGGTTAGATTCGGGTCTCGAAATCTTCCGGCGGTTTACGCTCCTGTATCATCATGTGTGATACCCGCACCTGTCTTTCTACTAAGAGCATCAAGAACAACGTTTGCTTTACCCGGATGGTACTTGATCTCCGGGCGTAGTCTTTAATCAACTCCATCCAACGACGTTGTCTCATATTGAGTTCTCGTTGATCGAACAAGTATTTCGGACTCTTGTGGTCACAAAACACTTCTACGCTTACACCGTACGGGTAATGCCTCCATATCTTCAAAGCGAACACGATAGCCGCCGGCTCTAGATCGTGTGTAGGATAATTTAACTCGTGGGGTTTCGGTGACGAGAGGCATAAGCCACCACTCGCCCAATTGCATTAGGACACAACCCAATCCTTGCCCACCGGCATCACCGTAGACAACATAAGTCTCATCGGGATCCGGGATAATCAATACCGTGTCTTTGTAGTCAACCTCTCCCTCGCTTTCGAAAGCTCTCCTCGTCATCTCCCCATACAAAGGGTTGATTCTTCCTCGTAAGCTTTGTCAATGGTAGGGCAAGACGCGAGAAATCCCGTATAAATCTGCGGTAGTATCCCGAGACCAAGAAAACTACGGATCTCCGTCACGCGTCTCCGGCCTCTTCCGATCCCGTAAGCGCTTCCACCTTGCTTGGATCAAGCGCAACTCCGCCGCTAGATATAACATGGCCCAGAAATTTCACTTCCGCAACCAAAATTCACATTTGCTCAACTTTAGCATAAAGTTGTTTTTCCCCGAGTATGCCTAACACCTTTCGCGTAGATGTTCTTCGTGCTCTTCTTTGCTCTTAGAATATATCAAAATGTCGTCGATAAACACCACCACAAATTGGTCTAGGTGTTGTCGGAAGATACGGTTCATGTAATCCATGAATACCGCAGTGCATTTGTCAATCCGAAGGGCATCACAAGGAATTCATAATGCCCATATCCGGTTCGAAAGCCGTTTTGGGGAACATCGCCATCTTTAACTCGCAATCGATGGTATCCCGAACGTAAGTCAATCTTTGAAAAGAGCGTGGAACGAGACAATTGATCCAAAAGATCATCAATCCGGGAAGTGGATACTTGTTTTTTGAGTTACTTTATTTGAGTTCGCGATAATCGATGCGCAGTCGGAAACTTCCATCTTTCTTTTTACAAAAAGCGGGCTCCCACGGTGAAACACTAGGTCGAATGAACCCCTTCTTCAAAAGCTCTTGTTTGCTTCTTCAACTCTTGCATCTCGTTAGGAGCCATTCGATACGGCGCCTTTGATATTGATCCTGTGCCCCGGGCATCAAATCAATGTTGAACTCCACTTCTCGGATAGGAGGTAACTCGGTGAGATCCTCTCGGAAATACATCGGAAAATTCATTCACCACGGGGATGTCCTGGAGTGAAAGGTTACTCGCTTTGTGAGAAAAGAATACCATGAAGGCATGGACATCCTGTTTCACGCATCGATCAACTTTTGTAGCGGAGAGAAAGTTCAAGCTCACATCAACCTTGTCTCCCGGAAATGATATCTCCTTTTTGCCTGATCGATCATTGCACCGTTGGTCGTTAGCCAATTCGGCCGAATATGACGTCAATGCCGTGAAGAGGTAGACGGATGAGATCCACTTTAGAAACTCGTCCATCCACGTTAGCGGTACAATTCATACACGCATCGAAGCTAAAGACTTTACACCCGGTGGTGTAGCACAACAAGATCAAATGGTAATCTACACGCATGCAATCCTAAACGACTTGCACAATCATAGGAAATAAACGAGCGATAGCACCCGAGTCATACAATGCTTCCAATAGATTTCCATTGAGATAGATGGTACCTTGAACCATCGCGGGGACTCTCGGCCTCGGTGTTTGTTAATGCAAAGATCCGGCCGGTGCTCGAGGTCTCGCTCTGCGGTCCTCTCGAGGCAATCCGCTAATGTGTCCGGGCTTCGACATCCCTGAAAGACTTGTTTCCCATCACAGTTGGCTCCTGGATGGTACTTCTTACATTTTGGACACGTCGGGATCCCATTTGTTTGGGGTAATTCAATTGTCAAGTTTGGTAGGGTCTCCTGTTTCCGCCTCGGTTATCGCTCCAAGGCGCCTTCCTCTTCTGTGAGGAGCCTCCGCGGTTAAACCCACTGCGGGTTGCATTGTTTCCTTCTTGGCCTCGGAATTTGCGCAGTTCTTTCAAATTGCGCTCAGTCAATCTGCAGGATTCCACAGCTTGGGCCATCTTCGGAAATTGTTGCGATACTAGCCTCGCCCTTATGTCATATTTCAATCCGGTCACTAGTCGATTCGCCTTCCGGCTCTCATTTTTGTGGTCGTTCGATATGACGAATAACGAGACAGTTGGTAAAACGAGCGAAGTAGTCGTCGAACGATTCTTCATTTCCTTCTTTGGATGTGAAGAAATTCTTCTTCCTTAATCACCTATACCGAGGGAGGAAAATACTTTTGTTCGTTGAACTGTTCTAGGAATGCCTCCCAAGTAACGGGGCCTTGAAGGGTTGTGGAAACACTCTTCCACCACCCGTGGGCATCGCCCTCTAGCTTGTAGATTGCCGGTGAGCCTTCCAATTTCCGGGCACTCAATGACTTCGAATATCTCCTCTCCGCACTCGAAGCCAATCCTCAGCCAATTCACTCTTTCCCCGAAAACCGGGTGGTTTAAGCTTACAGAAATGGTTGACCCAGCTTTCCGTGGTTTTTTTTTTTCTCTTCTTCCATGTCGTGGAGGTGATCGGGATCGATTAGATTCATTTTCCTTCATCGTTATGTTCATCGTTGTCCTCTCTTCATTATCATCTTCTTCTTCGTCATTGTCATTGTCACTTTCCTCATCACGTTCTTCCTCACGTTGTCGTGCTTCCAACCGTCTTTGGGTTTCTTCATCCTGTTGATGTTGCCTTGCCAAGAGTGCATCTATGAGAGCTCTCTGCTGATTTAGACTATGTACTAAACTACACTTCGGACTTATTCGCTCCAAAACTTTTCTCTAGATGTCGGCCGCTCCACTTGATGATCGAGAATTCGCTCGGGATTGACCGTAAAGATCTTGGCATTTCGTACTTTGATATATAGTATTTCCGTGGCACCCATATACCGTGGTCAATACCGAGATATCAAAATGTCTCCATGGCGCCCATACACCATGATAACACAAGATACCTTAAATGTTTCCATGGCGCCCATACACCATGACAACACAAGATACCTCCTACTTAATGACACGGTCGTCATGGTCCGGTTGTAGTAACCAAGAGATATGCATCGGAAACTAAAATTTTCGCGGCAAGTAAGATAACTATTTATCAAACCATAGGGGAAAACGTTAGATTTAGGAAGACAATGATTAGTCTATCGCAGACTTTATCACACTAATACTACAAACGAACGGACACTCGTACTATTTCCCCTCGTTCAAGATTTCGTTGATTCGTCTACTTAGAAACGGTACGGAATTTCGTATCGGGAGTTCCTCTACATGAGTCAAATCGCATGTATCTATCCTTGTTGGTCTCGGAGTTTCATCGGCATGGCCCAGCTCCACATATAAGCTTGCGCTAGGACGAATAGTCGTCCAGTACAAACGACGATTATCGAAGTTATCGAGACCGATATCGAGTTATAAGAATTATCGATATCAAATATGAATATAGACGATGGCGATTCGGGTTAGAATGATGTGAAGCGAGGGTGGCGTTGGAATGGTATACCGGCCCACCGACTTAGGGCTATCTCGCACTCATTTTCAAAAATGTGCTCACAATTTAAAAGGTTTTTCCCGACGTAATCGATCATGGGGACCTCACCAACTCTATGGCGACCGATTGGCCATACATAGACTAGCCCGTCCTACCATACTATCCGTAATAATATAGTCATATCAATGCCGTGACTACTTCGCGTCCGATACCATAAATGTAACATCCCATTTGAAAACGGTGGAATATTTTTTTTTTTTTTTTAAACGTTTCCAAATATTTCAAGCGAGTAATCGAGTAGAGCATTGGAGCGAAAAGAGTAATCGTTTCATAGCCAAAACATCAACCATTGTGTAATATTGTATAGATTACAATAGTCCTAAGGTTTAGAAATGAAATAGCGGAATGACGGAATAATGAATAAATGTAAGACGATAAGATAGAAATAGTCTTTCACCGCACGTCTATTAGGGCACTTGCCTCGATCCGAACCGTGGTCCTCCCGACACGAAAGCTACGGTGAGATTCAATTCACCATATTGAATCTCGGGTAACGGTTAACCTCATACCCAAACAATACAATATACGAGACAACGAGATATTTCTAGAGCTAATACCACAAGTATATCATAAGCATACAAACGATGCATGATCATTATGCCGACAAACATAAGCACAAAGCAATATGTAAAGCCCCATAAGGTAAACAATAACAGCTGCACTATTCCGGTGCCACGATAATTACTCGTGTCCTCGGCGCTAGGAAAACAAAACGGTGTTACCAAAACTATAACCCGTATAACGCATCGTATAACGGTCTACGAACATATCATTGACATATAAGTATTTAAGATGTACAAGATTAGTGTTAAGACGCGTCCGTACCTTCGTTGACAACGTTAGGTACTTACCGCGGAAAACGTACTTTTACGGAAAAACGTGAAATGTTCGACAAACAGACGTCGGGCGGCGTAACGGCGGCAAATCGAGTTTCGATGCCCTATCGAGTAATATCACTTTCATTAGTGATTTGACATCATAACCGGCATTTTAGGTAAAAATTACCATTTATCCCTTCTACCCCTAATTTGGCGGAATTTCGCGAACTTCGTTACTTTGACCGTATTCCATTTCAAAATTATCCCCACTATGTTTTTACCTCGTCGGGCATCTTTCAATGCAATGAGGCATAAAAACAAGCATAGGAACAAATTCGAAACTTCCTAGATCAAAACAACGGTTCTACTATAACTACAGAAAGAACTACGGAAACTAAAAACTAAGGACGGAAGAACTTACCTCGGAGCTAAGGCACAATTTTTTCCGAGCTTCTCTCTCTAGAACCTCTCTCTAGGATCTGAATTTTGGTGTGAAGAATGAGAGCAAGAGAGCTTGCTATTTATAGAGAAAAATAGGGACAAGGTGGGAATTTCCAAAAAGTCTTCGAGAAATGATTCGGTAGTTGGATCTAGGGTTTTGTAAGATGCAATCTTGACCATTCAAGGTCTTGGCCGACCTCTTGGTCCCCCAAAAGTCAAAGATTGATTTTTCATCTTGCTTTATGGCCTCCTGGTCGATAAAGCTACCCGTCGGTGCCGTTTCGCGCGATTTATTTGAAACTCAAAAATCAGGCATGTAGCTTTGAAGATCTTTTCATCCTCTTTCATATTATCTATTTTGATCCTCTTTTTGATCATATCCAGGTATTCTCCGGTGCGTCGGAAGATATTCGGACAAACGCGTCCGATTCTGGAAATCGCTCCGATAGAACCAACTTCCACGGACAATAATTCATCAATCGTAAAACGTCCGGTGGTTGCCTAACTTAATCCCGTGTTTGAAAACACACAATTGTTTCTATAGGTTCTCACTTTGCCTATCCGGCTCTACTCTATCGATCGCTTTAGTCTTATTAGGAATTAGGGTTTTCGGTTGCGGAATCGACGTCTGGTAAATTCTTTCTTCGTGTAAAAATTCACTTGTTCTTAATTTGATCAGTCTAAAAAGACTTTTACCTCTGGTTTACTGTAGAATTTATTTCTAACTTTTCCCTCGGTACGCTTTATAAGGTGACTCACCGTATTATATTATTATTTTATTCTAATTACCATTTTAATTATTTAAACAATTCTTTTTAATTAAAAATACTAAGAATTTCGGCCCCCTCTTTTAAAAATTCAGATTTATTTTTTTTTCTATAATTTTTTCCATTTTTTTAAAAATATAATATTTTTTTACCAAAAATTCCCGTTTTACCCCCGCCGTTAGGGCTTAATCGGGCCTAATTTCTTCGTTTAGTGATCTTTTCAGGATCAGGTTTCTTCATATATTTATCTTTACTAATTTACAGTATATTATTATCTTTCAAACTTCTATCTTGATATTGTCATTTTATATCCTATGTAAAATATTAAAAATGTTTACCCCATCAAAGGTTACTTTATGATTCGAAATGCTTTTTAAACTTTTCTTCATGTTATTTCCTCTGAAATAATTTATTAAATTCTCATAATTAGGGATAACACTTCCATATTTTTCTCATAATTTTTCATGATCTTTCGTATTTATCATAATATTTTTAGACATGTTTTTATCACCATTATATCATTTTTAGTCATTTTGTTCATCGATTTTTCGTAACTTTTTCAACAATTTACTCTATAATTATAACAATTTTATATAATAGTTTTATCTCATGAATTTACTTCATTAAAATATTCATTAATTTTCCTTTATCTCGAAATTCAGATTTGCTAAAATCCGGTATTATAGATGTGATCAATTGATAAATGAAAATGTTCAGCTCGTTGATAAATAATGAAATGTGAAATTTTGGTTAAGAATAGTTATTAATTTTATAAATAATTTACAAAATTAATTTAGATTAAATTATATATAATCATACATAATAATACATCTTCTTAAACAAAAACTAAATAGGTCAAGCCTGTAGGCTAAACCTTATGAAAATAGGTCTGGCCTGTTTACCTAAATAAGCCTAAGCCTGAGTCTGACCTATTTATTAAATAGGTTTAAGCTAGGCCATAGGCCCCTAATAGGGGCTTAGCCTATTTTCATCCCTAGTGCCTTATAAATAGTACCAAGGGAGTATTTAATATAATCATTTCCCATACCTAAAGGAGAACAACAAAATGAAAAGACTCAATGGCTCATAACCACAATACTGATGCTATAAACATCTGGGAGTTGAAAACAGAAAGGAAAGGAAGAAATCCAATGAAATTTCTTTTCTTCTTGTTTCTTCTTCTTTTTTTTTCTCTGCTGAAATTTGGCGCTACTAGCAAATCCAATAAAATTTCTGTATCTCTAAAAGCAGACAACATATTTATATTCTTAACGGTAAAGTGAAAAAATGTTAATCAAATATATGCTTTGGTTGAATAATTTTGAAATTTAAACAAATAATAACTGGTTACATATTTTGAATTACCCAAATGTTAGATCAAGACCAACAAACTATCTTTTTCAGTAGATTGCCAATCAGTCCAGTTTCAAAAACAAAAATAGTTTAGTTGTACTTACGTTTTTTAGATCTAACTTGGAGGCTACCATTCCAAATACCAATGTAGCTCCACCGAATACTATTGCAGTGGCAATTGTAAATGCCTTTCCAACTACAAAAATCAAAATGAAAAATGAACAACATTATAAGAATTGGTCTCTAAGGGATATCCCCCAAAGAAAGCTCAACAACAAAGAAATGGTGCAAATGCGGAAGTCATTCCTCATGTAAATGAGGTAATTTTTTCAATGCATTCTCTCAAAAACTAAAACTGCAAGATATGGGTGTCTTCATATATGAAAACTTAAATATATGAGGAATTTGTTCATTTTCAGAACAGTAACTATTCCATTATAACATTTTATTTGTTGGCAGAGATTCCTTTTCTCTTCAGGTTTTTTTCTTTCGTTTCCTTTTTGCTTTATTTACAGAAATTCGCTTTTGCTAGAAGGTCTTCCCAACCAGGATTTCTTTTGTTGTATTGGATTGAACTTTATAGGATTAACATTGCCAGCAAGAATGTAGAGCTTTCTTTGGCACCAGCTTTGAAAGCCACAAGTCTGAAGTACAGAGCTTTCTGTTTAAGAAAGTTTTATCACAGTCAATTCTTTCAAGCATGAATCTTTGGTAGCTTTTAATGTCAAACTCAGAAATCATTTCATCCTATTTCCTTTGAAAAGATTTTTTTTTTTTTTTTTTTTTTTTTTAAAAAAAGCTTTCTTGTTCTAACTCTATTGTTAATCATGTTATTACTTTCTAGAGTCAAAACCTTCAAGCTAAATGCATATTTCCAAAAGAAACCCAGAGAGACAGAGACTCTAATAACTTGTTTCATTTACACATACAAACTTATATTAATTCATAATTTCTCTATGCAAATACAGAACCTAAAACTAAAGCTCAATCTCAACCTACAAGACCCCTCTAATAGTATCAACAATATTTAAATTATGCCTCTGTTTATTAGATGTAATGAGTCAGGCAACCTATTTTTGACAAAAATAAACATTTCCTTCCTTCATGTTGCTTCAGGAATAGAATTCCAAGATTCCATCTTTGTCTACCTCAATTTTCAACAACTGCTCCTACAAGTTTAGTTATAATTTACTCCCTTTGGTCCTTTTTATAAGCAATGTTTATCCTTATTGTGCGAAACGAATTGGAGGTTAAGATTAGTTACAAACAATAAATGTGTCAAAAATGTCATGTTTCTTCCAAATATGCTTCTATTTATAAAAAGAGCATAGGAGAGAGAGTGAGTAACAAATATGAGAAAGTATGAGTATAAAATATGAGAGGGAATGTGTAATAAATGAGGAAAAGAAAGAGAATTACTGGTGAGTAGGGTATAATTAATATAAAGATGTGTATTTAATAGGGATAGAAAAGGAGAAAGTAGTTTAAATTTTAAGACACAAGGAGAAAGTTGCTTATAAAAAAGACCGAAGGGAGTAAATGCCAAGAAGGATAAGCACCTATAGAAATGCAAAACCAAATGACCACTTTTGCCCCATAACAAGACGTAGAGAACAATAAAATGTACCATTTGCAAGCCCTTCAGCTGCTGCTTTTATCTTCTCTGGATTGATAGGTCTGGGGTGCTTGTCTTGATTCAATTCATTAGCAGTTGAGGCTGAGACCAAGTTTGACATTTCAGGCAATTCCCATCTGCAACCATTAAGTTACAAAACATTGTTACTTAGCAACTCTCATTTAAAACCAAAAACAAAAAGGAGCATTCACCACTTGAAGAACAGAAAAAGAGAAGAGAGCCTAGAAAATGAGTAGAGCACTAAAGGCAACAAATTAAATATATCAGCAAGTCTATGAAAACAGAATGTTAGAGACTTCAAGTTTTGGTTTACCCATGTTGAAAAGAAATGACAATAAATGTTGAAGAGAATAACCATCAGAATTCCTTCTCCAACAAGGCAAAACAGAATCACAGCAAAGACATTGATATGCATGTAAATGAGCATCAATAACGGATATGTATTCTCCCAATTTCCTGAGAAATTGATAGTTTCTATCCATTACAATGCGTGCAAATCAACTCACCAGTTGTAGAATTCGCCATTTAAATGACTCCACACATGCTGGATATATTTCTCTCGGAAATTCACACTTCAAATAGTCAAATTTAGAAGAAATTCAAAGCATCAAATCCAGAAAAAATGGATCACTACCCAGCATTTCCCTTTTAACTCTAAACAAACCCAGAATCAAGATCAAATTCTAGAATATTAAGCAACTGAAAATATAATTACGAACCAAAAAATCATTCCCAATTCCCATACCACCACAGAACCTAAACACAGAGAGAGAGAGAGAATCTTTTGGGGCCGAACGTGACTTGAGGGAGAGAAACATAAGCTCGAAGAGGATTGAGAGCATCCGGAGACACGGAAGAAGCAGATTTGGATTGGGAAGGAAGGACCCATTTGGAGGGATTGACGAGAGAAGAGGAGGATTCCACAACGGCGTCGCTTCCGAAGACCTTGGAGGGCAAGGAGTGTCTGAGGACCTCAGGAAGCACATCGGCGTGATGTTGGACTTCGTGCTCCGCCGAAGAAGAAGTGACGGCGTCAAGGCTTTTATTGGCGTTGGGATTTTTCTGCACTAACTTTCCCACCACTTGTTTCGATTCCTGGAAAAAATAAGCTGCCTCCTTCCCTGCTGACCTTCCCGCGAGAAAAAAAACTCATTCTCTACCCTTCCCGGTTTCGCACCAACAAAAACACTAAGGATCGCTCTAGTTTTACTTTTTCCAACGGTTCATTACTACCAACGTCGGTCTATATATATAGTGTTATTAAATTCTAATATTATATTAATTATTACTCTCACTCACTGCCTCTTATTAATCAATAAAGATACAGAAAAAAAAAATTAATCTTTCTTTAGGAGCAAACAAGTGTCTTATAAAAAGGACCAACTACACTTAGTAGTTGGTGTCTTATAATAAAAACTAGAGGAAGTATATTTTAAGGAACTGTATTCTAAGATACTATTTTTAATCACGGGTATTGGAAATGCCTCTCTTTTATCATGTGTAATTAATTAAAATATTTTAGTTAAAAATTTTATATTTAAGAGATAAAATAGAATAAAGTTTTATATTTAGTATTAGAATTTTTTTAAATTAAAAAACAACAAAATAAACTGTAATAAAACAACTGAAGAAAATAAAAATTAAGGGACCAAGAAGTTATTAATTGAAGTAGTAAGAGGTTTGACCCCTAAGAAGGAATAATTTGAATCCCAGAATACACATTTATTATGAAAGATGAAAATTATGTACTCTCTAAACTTTCAAGAGAAAACCCTTCGTCTAATTTAAAAATAATGATATTAGAAAATAAAATAGGCCCTTTTAGCAATCGTATAGGCAATTACATTCGGCAATTTAGGACTAGGCCTTTGGTAAACTCTTGTTTGTCTTTTATATTAGAGACTGGGAGGAGTATAATATCTCTTCCTTTTTTTTAATGGAAAACAAAATGGTATTAGAAAATAAAATAGGGAAAACCATTCTTAAGGTTATCTATGTATTTTTTCTCCCTTTATTAATTCTTAATGCAGAGATAATTTCCAACTCACTTTTTTTATGTCAAAATGCCTTTAATTACCATATGGGATGATCCATATATGCCAAAGCATTTCTAAGACAATGAATCATAAAGAATTGGGGCTCAGTAAAACTGCCATAAAAAAATGATGGAAGAGTGTGCCAAACAAACAAATAATAACATGGCAGAAGTACGTGGATAAAACAATTCTCCAGCCAGAAGATGAGATATTATCCTTAGAAGAAAAAGACCTAGGAGTTCTATTCTTTTGCTGACAATCCTCAATATGATCAAAGACTGTGAGGGAAAACGTTGGTCTAGTTGAGCTAGCTCATAACTTACAATGTTATAAATTCAAATCTCACTGTCAATGTAAGGATTTTGATAGTGAAGCGATCTGTAAGTATATTGATTATAAGTACTTTTTGAGACCAAAATTCACCATTTAATCTAACAAAGTTGATCATTAACTTGAGAAATTGAAGCAGGAATCCTTGAGATTATGCTTGCTATATTAGGATAGTATATACGGGTAACCGGAGTTAGATTCCATGAAATGGGATTAACATTGAAAGAAGTATGCAGTAGTAGATCTGAAACATGAACTAGGTTCATGGAGTTAGTAGATCATGATTGCATAGGCTACCAAAAAGGATAGTTAAAAAGTAAAGAACGGTGTGTCGGCTGTGCTTTACTTGTTGTCCTCTCTAATGTCCTTCATCCAAGCCATTCATTTCATCAAACGGTCTAGACATTTAATTAATTTAAACAACGTAGTTTGGAAAGAGAGAATTTGGCTGCTTATTCTTACACTCAATCCTAGCCATTCATGTGTTTTAAATTAAAACCATCGTCTTCCTCCTCAAGTTCGTTGGAGTGGAGACATTTGCATAGGCCACAGGGGAGTTTGTTAGAACACATGAATGGCTAGGATTGAGGGTAAGGATAAGCAGCTAGATAGTCTCTTCCCAAACTACGTTATTTAAATTAATTATATGTCTAGACCATTGGATGAAATAAATTGTTGGAATGAAGAGCATCGGAGTGGGCGGCAGGTAAAGCACAGCTGGCACCCCACTCCCTAAAAAGTATGCATGCACCATTTCCAACTCTACATTTTAGATGACTAACTACAAGTAATATATTTGCATTTTAGAGGCTATGACAATCATTATATAATCAAAAGCGTATGGAATGGTTTATATAATTTGAATTAAAATTTAAAACAAAAAATTATGCAGAAATTAAATTGAAAAAACATACAATTGACATTAATTTTTATTTTTTTTTCATCGTAAAATAGCAAGTTAACTGCTAATAAAATGATTATTAAAAAATACGAAAGTTTAGAAAAATTATTATTACTACATTTTGAGGAATAAAAATTTGTTTCACTCATAACTCAAGATTTTAAAAAATGATGGAGATTTATTCAAGCAATATTCCATTTCAAAAAATAATCAAGAGTGGTAAGTCATGGCACATACATCTAGTGAGTATGTTTGTCATGAATGAAGAAAAACTTAAAAAAGAAAAAACAGAGAGAGATCTCTATCTTAATTATTTGGTACACCTTATAGTTAAAAACTTAAAATAAAATGGTTCCATTATTTGTGATTATATAACCATCACCTTGATGTAAGGTTTGACAAAAGAAAATCACTATCATAAAAGTATATTAATAGGGTGGTGGTGGCGGTAGTGTGGTGGGCGGTGGTGGTGTTTGGATCGGTGGTGGTGATGGTGCGCGGTGGCGGAAAATCGAAGGAGGAAAAGAGCTTAAAAATTCAAATTTTAGGTTATTTTTCTTCATTATAAAAATGCCTTATAATTTGGTTCGGATTTTCTTATACTTATAAATAGATTATCATTTTCCCATGTTTAAATGAAAATGGCTTCCCACCTTGAAAATGGGGGAAGCCATTTTCATAAGAATTAAGGCCCCGTTTGGATCAAAGAAAATGGAGGGAAAAGTCCAATTTGCCCCCGATCACGTTTAAATGAAAATGGCTTAAGCCTCTCTAAAAATGGACTAAAGTCCAATTTGCCCCTGATCACATAGCTAACTCTATAAAACAGCCACCATGTGTGCCTGGAAAACAGAGACCTGTGGAGAACGGAGAGGCCGAGTGGAATTTCAACGACGACGACGACGACTGTACATCTTGCACAACAAGTTTGTTGGTTCTTCTCCGTCTTTGTTCTCTTTGTTTACTTTCTGCCTCCTTGGTTTTTGTCTTCAGTTAGGCCATGGATAGTGAAATCCATGAATGTTTAGTTGAGGTGTTGGCTGTATGTTTAGCTCTAGTTTTAGCACTAAGAAAAGTGGTTGTGGCAATGTTTGTTGTACCCACAAGTAGGCGCATGAGAGAAATCCCTTATAGCTCATTTAGGCTAGATTTCCACTCTAAAAGAGCGAGCCTCATAGCAATGGTATATACTAGCGACACCACTTGCTTCAATCAGATTATGATGAATCGGGCAACATTTGATGCTCTGTGCCACATGCTGGACACAATCGAATGGCTTCGACCTACGAGGAACATGTTAGTTGGGGAGCAAGTTGTTGGAAATTATGCCCTAGGGCAAGTCATTGTACTTTGAATGTTTATGTTATTTAAAGTATTCTCCTTTAGTTATCATTTCATTTGCATGTTTATGGTGATAACTGTATCCTTGGATATATCTTAAAGATTATCCTAAATGTCTCTGGTCGGTCATCTATGCAGGAGCGAAGATGAAATAAGACCAGTATGACTTTGATGAGGTATGGAGATACGAATCAAAGTCATAGGCACTTGTAAGGGTACAAGGTGCTAGACCGACCCACTATGAGAAAGCTGCATGGATTTAGTCATAAGCTTATCTCATGTATAACCGCGTCACAACGCCTTTGACCGAGATCATCATGGATTCCTACATGATGAGTCGATCTTTGACCTAGTCAAAAGTCACCTTTCACCGGGTGATGATAAAGGCTTGGATCGGGATCGGTGGTTTTCATGCGGAGGAATGTGAATGGTCAAGATGGAATTTGTCCCTCACATTTGTAGAGAGATGATCTTTGGGCCCTCGATGAGTAAGTCGAGAAACGTATGACCATACTATGATGGAAAGGAGTTTCCATTTCAATTAGACTACTTGAGAATCGAGAAAGTAGTGGTCAAGAATAGGAAGTTGACATTATCCATGCCTCATCCTTGACCAAATTATCGCGTGACAAAAGGGACGTGACATGGTTGTACGATAGGTTGCATCGTATCATCGATCCTCATATGAATTGGGTAGTCGCAATGTCTTGCTAGAGGCCGCTTGCGACTTGTGGGCCGGTACAGTATTGGCCCATTGCCAATCTCATGAGGGCCTGCAGGTCACACACAAGAATAGCCCAACACGAGCAATAGTGTCAGTTCATTGAATCTTAGATATGTCTATGATTTAATGAATCGTATTTATTCTAGGATGAATATATATATATATATATATGTTAATTTGAAATTGAATAATAATGATATTATTTAATAATGATATCATTATATAATATTTGTTTTGTATTTAATTTATTTGATAAATTAAAGATTTAAAACAAATAGAGATATGATATCTCAGATTTAATTCATGGAGATCAATTAAATCTGTAGGCTCATAATTTGAATTAAATATATTTGGTTAGATCTGTTAGACAAATTTTAATTAATGCATTGATTTAATTCAGATTCGAATTCAACAATTAATTAAGATTAATGTTGAATATTTTAATACGGCTCATTAGGGTTTTAGAAACTCTATAAAAGGATGGTGATCTAGTCTTATTAATGATCTGAAAACGAATTGAGAGAGCCACCAAAGAATAACCTAGAGAAAAACGTGAGACACAAAGGAAGATGGTGCTAGCACGCTACCCCCCGTGTTTGAAGGCTGTTCGTGTAGATACCGGTAAAGGGAGGAGACTCGAGAAGTCTGCTTCTGTTTGATCAAATGCAATGGCACCACGTTCAATACGTACGACGGCCAAAACGCATCAAGAAGGAGATGCGCATCAGACCGGGTCGAACGCAACTCTCAATCCTACACATAGGTACGGTTTTCTAACAAACCTTGATCTAAACGTGGTTGAGCGATCTTCTTTGGGATTCGTAAAAGTTTTATAATTCCGCTGCGTGTACGGATCCCAACACAAGTTTCCATGTTCTTACACATTTTGGCCCACCATGTGAAGAATTGAGTAGTTCAATTTGAGTTTGGAAGGTCGAGTGAAAAAATAAGCAGATATTTCAAGCTCGTTTTGAATGCCACCCTGAAACTGCAAGATCAGCTCTTGAAGACACTAGACGCTATTAGAGACTACTGCATGGAGGATCGTTGGAAATGGTTTAAGGTAAATACTTTGGACTTTCGTTATTTCAATCTGCATTGTAAAAGTTATTTCCATCTTCATTTAAGTTGTTAATGGTAGGGGTGTTTAAGGTAAATACTTTGGACTAACCACTTTTGATTTGGGTAGTGGTAGAATGGAAAACTCACAAAAACAAAAGTTTCACATGTGGACAGCTGACAAAGGCAAACTACTGGTCGAGTGCTTTGTGCAGCTGAGGACGGAACAAAGGTTTATGGTGGACAACGGGTTCAAATCAGGGTACGCCAACCGATTGGAAGCAATGATGCTGGAGCACCAACCTGATTCCGAAATCAAGGGAAATCCCCACATATTATTGTGCATCAAAATGATGAAAGTGGCCTGGCAAGTGGTATACGATATGGTGTATGGGACGAACACGTCCGGATTTGGATGGGATCCGGATAGACAATGTGCTGTTGCGGACAAAGAAGTGTGGGATGAGTACATTAAGGTTGGTGACAACAAACAACGGACAAATATATTGTATGGAACCTACATTTAATATATATAAAATTCTAAAGTTATGTACGTAAGTTTTGTTTCCTCCCTCATATCCCCTGTTCAATGATCTTAAAACAGAGATAAATAGAGACTATGCAAATGTGGTATCTAGATTTGTTGTTTGCAGAATGCTCTATTATCTGGTCTAAAAATAGAGGTTAACAGAGGAAAGAGTTACTCAATTAATATTAATATTACTTGCGAGTAACTACGAGAGAAAGCATTCAAAGTTGTGAAGCTATTACAATTACTCGAGTAAGATAGTTACTTACCTGAGTAATGTCGTGCCTCTAACGCATCTACCTAGTGCTTAAGGTTCAAGTTACCCGAGCAACATATCGTTAAAGACGTTCTAGCTCTCAGTTACTTGAGTAAGATAATATTTTACCCGAGTAATATGATTATTTAATTCTGTCGCTAAGTGTTTCAGGAATACATTACTCGCGAGTAACATCGAAGCGGAGCTTTAACTACGAAATATATTTCAAGTTTACTCGAGTAAATTAAATATTACCCGAGTAATATCGTGAGCGAAACGCTGTCTCAGAGTCCACAACGCAATTTACTTGAGTAACTATTAGAGTTACCCGAGTAACCATGATTGAACCTGAGAAGAAGATGTCTTTGGACTCTGTAAATTGTTTAAGCAACTGATTTAATCTATTTCGTAACATAAAAATACTAGTTGTATTTTTTTGACCATTTAATACAAACTCAGTAGTCATCCATTTTGTTTTGCTTTTGTTCCTTTTGGTTCCGGTGTTAAAAAAATAGTTGAAACTTTGATTTCAAATTAAAAGAAACAGTTGAAATGTAAACATCCACAGACAACATATATAGATTTATATTATATATGTGTGTGTGTTCCATTGTCTGTATGATTGTGGGAGGAGTAATTTTCAATTGAGAACTACTTAGTTTATGTCAAAGTTTGGAATTTGATTATTTGAGGTTTTGAAACCAAGATATTAATCATAATTTATATTTGGAAGACTGTTATTTGTTGAATAGTTGACCTTAAATTATGGTAATTTATGATTATACAAATTTTTCTAACTGGAATTACCCGAGTAAAAATATTATTACCCGAGTAATATCTGTGTTCAACGCTATTGGAAAGATCTGTTATGTGACATTATTCGAGTAATTATATGGCTACTCGAGTAACGTCTTCTGTGGTTGTTTAGAGAGCGTCGTCCTCCGTCTATCCGTTTTGGATATATTTTTTTAAATAAAATTAAAACAACTTTTTTATATATATATTTGTTGTGGCGCTAAGTTCATTCGCAGTTACCCGAGTAGAACCGTGCTCTACCCGAGTAACTTCAACTGATCAGTTATGTTTAAATGTAAATATATATATATATATGTGTGTGTTATTTTTTTTAAAAAAAAATTGGTTACCCGGTAACAAATTAGCATGTTTGTGAAATCGGACCGGCCGGTTCAGACCCGCTAACTTCTAGTGCCTTTACTTCTAGCTCCACCTCCTGATATCTCAATACCTAGAGAGTTGAATGATGTTAATGATGATTAGTTTATCAAAGGTGAGAATATTTTGTCATCATATACTTGTTTTTGATATTTTGCTACCATGAATATTTTGTCTCAAATGTAGGTTGTAAAGAAAATTGTTAAGAATATTTGAATATGTCACAAGTATTGAAGTATGTGATTATTTTGCTACTGACCTAAAGTATTGAAATGATATATATATAGTATGTCAAATTTAGGTTGGTGTGATGAGAAATTAATTATTTTCCAATTTTTTATACCTTACCGGTCTAGCCCGGCTTGACTCCGGGCTGACCCACTAACCCTTAACTCAGTATCTGACTGGTCCAATCCAATTTCACAACCTTGCAAATTAGCTACTCGAGTAAATGTTGAGAAGAAGGGGTTTTCCTCGTGAACAAGTGAAGCAATTGTCTCTGAGTTTTACTTTGGTGCAACTGAGATCGCTCGGTGGTTATCTGCTGGGCACAAAAAGTGTTATCTGGCACCGATTATTGAAGGGAAAGTACCTTTTTTGTACCTATTTAAGGCATACTCAATTTGTTAAGTTACAGATTATTATGTTAGCTAACCTCCTTTAATCTATATATGTTACTATTATAGAAAGCATTGGAGCCTATGTGTTGCTTGCCCCGAGATCAAGCAGATCTATTGGTTTGATTCGATGGGTAGAGGGCCGAAGGAAGAGATCAAACGTATTTTCAACGGGTAAGTAAGTTGTTTGTAGATGATTGGTTTTAACTACACATATTTTTCTAATGTCTTCTGTTGTCATTATAATGATAGAGCGTTGCCTCCGATTCAGAAGCGCAAAACTAATAAGTGGAACTTTCCCAGAGTAAGTTGTTTAAATTCCAGTTTTTTAATTGACAATCACATTATAATTGCCTTAATTCATTTTGAGTATTTTCTTTTCATGTATAGTGCCCTCGCCAACCTAGAAACCATGAGTGCGACTACTTCGTTTTAAATTATATGTATGTCCTAGAGTCTGGATCTACTTCACAATTGGACTTGGTGATCAGTTCTTCATTCTCAAATGATTTTCATTTTTTTCCTGTAAGGGAATTGTTAGTTATTTCATTAGATTGAATGATTTATGTAACTTGTTCTTCAATTTTCCTACAGAGTTTTAAAGATGAGAAACCCTACCCTGAAGGAGACATTGATTTAGTCAGAGAAATTTTGGCCAATAAATTTCTAGAAAATACAAACGAAAAAAGAAAAAGATGTTTAGATATGGATAACAGGTGAGACCAACAGACGTCTGCCACATAGGAAACGTTGACACGTAGAATGCCATGTGAGATAGCTAACAAAGTTAGTTACTTAATTAGTTTATTGTAAATATTTGCTGTAACTAAATATAGCACGTAGTTAGTTTGTGATTAGTTCTTTCTAGATACAGGGACTCATTGTACATAATCAAAATTCATTGAATGAGAATATATTTTTCTCTCAAATCTTTCTTTTCCTAGTTTCAATTTACTGTGTTAATAGCCATGTTGGAGGTCACATGTGGGTTAAATGGTTTCTGACTCTGTTTGGTCAGTGAGCACAAACAGACATACTTTGACAAAAAGAAAAAAAAAAGGGAGCACAGACATGGGAGTTTATATGCGATGTCATGTCTACTGTTAGTGCTATGGTGGGGAAAAGCTTTTGTTTATAGAACTATGATGCCACATTAAGTGGATGACTACTTAGTTTGATGTTGTATTGGTGTTAGTCATTTTAGCATCTTTGCTTTATGTTGTATTGGTGTTGGTAAGTACATTGGAGGAGAAATTATGGCATTTGCAAATGTATTTTATGTTGCAAAAGTGTAATGACAGAATGTGCATGACATGGAACTCATAGTTTATATGAAAGGCCCCTAAATGACCGCTTAGTATAAAGGAGGTAGGGATGCAGAGATAGCCAGGAGGTTTGCCTAGAAGCAGCCACCCCTGAAAGAGTGCGTAATAGCTCACTGATCGAGCGCTCTTGCGCCGAAGATGAACGGGGCTAAGCGATCTAGTTGAAATGTGAAGAAATCAATATGCCTAGATACCTTTTTTCTATGGATAAAAGATCTAATTGATAGAGAAGAGAACCGTAAAGATCAATTAGCAAGGTTTTGGGCCAATACAAGAAGAACTGCCTACTTATATCATGATAGAAAAAATTAGGAATCTACTTATATAATAGAGTTGATCTCCTAAAGTTTTTTTTTTGTGCAAAAAAAAAATCTTCTAAAGTTTTGAGCAAGATATAACGACTGTTTTAGTAAATAGGTTGTGTATGATTAATGTTCAACGTCCGTAATATAGACACAGTCGTCTATATGTTATCTTTTTCTTAAAAATGACGCTTTAAAGAAAACATGTCGTTGAAATTAATGTTTTATTAGGCTATTTCTTAAAATTTGAACTTCTGTTGTTTCTCTTTCTAATGTTTTCATCCTAGTTAGAGGTTGAACCTTTGTAGCCTTGTTGAATTTCCCGTGTATGCAATGAAAAATATTTCACATGTCAAACAAAAGAAGCTGCTAGTTTACCTCTCTTTTTGTAAAAGGGAAAGATAAAATATTGTCATTTGGAGATTTTTCCAAAAAAATATGTCATATATCATGTTGTAATTATTGTCTTAAAATCAAAGCTATCTTAGTGACATGTTGTTTTGTAGAAGAATACAGATGTATAGCTTCAGTGAGCTAGGGATGATTAATATCGGATCAATGGGCCTTTCAATGATCGAGTGTCAAAGAAGAGGCACCGACTCGATGATATCTATAGGGAAGATATCAACGAGAGAGCTCAAATCACAGTGCAACACGGGGAGGCGTTTCGCCAGAGGGGTGGTGTGTGTGCCGTGTGACTGAATGCTAGGTAATTCAAATAGAGAGAGTCTAGAGTGCACCTGGTGGGTAATCTCCTATTTATAGGGATTACCTAGGGTTTCACTCCCATGCAGATACTCCAACCATCAGCTACTATGCGCCTCCCACGTTCGCGGTACCGCTCCACTACCCTGTACGGTTCCGCGTGACGGACAAAGTGGAGTAGTGGTGGCTGTTTACCTGGTTAAATGAGTGTTTTTACTATGCGGGCCCTCTTATTGGGCCGAGTGACTGGTTGGCCCAATATATGGGTCCATAACACAGGTAATCATGCTTGTTTCAAATTAATAACTAAATTATGCAGCGTAGCCACACAACCTAGGTTGTATTCTCTTGTGCGGAGTCAATAGTATTTGATTTCTAAATTAATTAAATGTGTAATATTGAAGAAAATAAAGAATGATTTTTAATATTTTATAAAAAATGAGAATAAAAATAAATAAGACTGAAGGTTGTATCATGCAATAGAGCAATGATCATAATCTCTGAGATTAGGCGTGGCTATCAACCAATCACACGCGGGAATAATAGGACTGAAGTTTGTATCATCGAAGTTCATTAAATGCTAAAGCACCAATTAAAAGGAAAGCAAAAGGAACAGGACAAGATATTTAAAATGAGAGGCAGAGAATGATGGGAAATTGAAAGATGGCGATTAAAGTAACTGACTAAGGGCAGTTTGGATGGCTGCAAATCAGGGAAGAAAAAGGAAAATTGGATTTTCCACTGGCGGCGGCGGCGGCTGTTTGGCTCACCATTTTCTTAAGAAAATAGTTTATGGCGGCTAATTTTCCTTCATCCATATGAATATCTTTTCCTTCCATTATTGATGGGAACCCATTTTCTGACAGTAGTAAATTCCTAAATAACCCCTCTCTTTCTTCTTTAATTGTTGTCGTCGTAATCGTTGTTGATGAAGGTTTAATTTTGTAGCTAATTTTAGACGTAGACCCAAACCCCATGGCGGCAAAGATTTTTCAGACCCAGACCCCAAACGCCTCCTACTTCCATTGATGGAGGTGACTGGGATGGAAGAGAGTCAACGACAGAGCTTTGGCGCGAAACCCAAACCCCAAACGCCTCCTATTTTAGTTGACAAAGATGACTGGGATAAAAGAGAGTCGACAACAGAGCTTTGGCGCGAAGGAGGGAGGAAGAGAGTGCACACGGCATTGTGACACATCTTGGCTTGATCACGTTAGCACAATGGAGTGTGATGACTCACATCCCCATCGTCATCAATATACTATTTAAAATTTTAAAAATGTATTTTCAATTTCTACATATTAATTTCATTTTCTATTTAAGTTCTGAATTTCAAATAGAAATATTTATTATTTATGATTATTAGGGAAAATTCTATTTAAATACCATTTGAATTTGTAAAACCCCAGAAGTCTCCCGAATTTGTAAAAAGAATGAGAGGTACCAAGGACCTATGAGGGATATACAAATTCGGGTGAAATTACCCTTTTGCCCTTACTTTTAAATAAATAAAAAACCTCACCAAAGGGCCACCGTCAACCAAGCCTTTGAAGGCGTCGCCGGCTAGCGACCACCAGTGAGGGGGTGGAAGTTTTTTTTTTTAAAAAAAAAAAAAATATATTAATTGAAAGTGTGGAGGGTGGGGTTTGAACCCCCAACCCCACACATCCATGGGGCCAAGTGGCCCACTAGTCGGGTCACTTGGTTCTTTTAATAAATATATATATATATACATTAACAAATATATATATTCTTCTTAACATTTTTTCAACGATATTTACAAAACTTGCAACGATATTTACAAATTCAATAACGTCATTTACAACTTTTTTTCAAGTTTACATTTTTTTCCTCTTTAATGCCTCTGAGTAAAAAAAAAAATCAACGGTATTTACAAAACTTGCAACGGTATTTACAAATCTAGTAACACCATTTACAACTTCAATAATGTCATTTACAAATTTTTTTTTAAAAAAAAATTATAAAGAAGAAAAAAATGTAAACTTGGAAAAAAGTTGTAAATGGCGTTATTGAATTTGTAAATACCGTTGCAAGTTTTGTAAATACCGTTGATTTTTTATTTTTATTTTTATTTTATTGTTTTACTTAGAGGCATTAAAGAAGAAAAAAAATGTAAACTTGAAAAAAAGTTGTAAATGACGCTATTGAATTTGTAAATACTGTTGCAAGTTTTGTAAATACCGTTGATTTTTTATATTTTTTACTCAGAGGCATTAAAGAGGAAAAAAAATGTAAACTTGGAAAAAAGTTGTAAATGACGTTATTGAATTTGTAAATGGCGTTACTGAATTTGTAAATACCGTTGCAAGTTTTGTAAATACTGTTGATTTTTTTTTTACTCAAAGGCATTAAAGAGGAAAAAAATCTAAACTTGGAAAAAAGTTGTAAATGACGTTATTAAATTTGTAAATACCGTTGCAAGTTTTGTAAATATCGTTGAAAAAATGTTAAGAAGAATATATATATTTGTTAATGTATATATATGGGTAAATGTGCAAAAATACACATGTGTTTTACCCTGAGGAATGCCCAACACCAAATATTTTTCTTCGGTGCAAAACTACACATGAACTTTCAAAATTTGGGGCAAAAATATCATCGCCGTCAGATTGGCTTGACATACGTTACTTTTGCAATGGGCCCCACGTTATTAAAAGAAATAAAAATGCCTAACTTTTTTAATTTACTTTACTGCCCTCCCTTTCCTCTATCATTCGCTCATCACCATCCTTCAAGCTGCATCGATCCTCTTTCTCCGGCTACTGCTCGTGCCGTCGTGTGTGCAGACTTTCTCTCTCCCTCAGATCCCAACACCAACTCAACAGACTCAAATCCGAAAAACTCCGCAGGATGCGTAATCTTAAGAAAAATTCAGTTTCATCTCTCTCCCTTAGATCCCAACGCACGATTCAAGCTTCTCTGATTTAATGTTTGACAGATCATCAGGTTTGGCTAGCTCATCGCCAAATTTGAGTTTCAACGATTGGTTTTGAAAAACCAATAGTTATAATTCAAAATAAAAATAAAAAATAAAATGACATTGAGACAAATTTGAGTTTAACGACTGGTTTTGAAAAACTAGTGGTTGTAACTCAAAATAAAAAATAAATAAAATGACATAAGGGAGGCAAATTTGAGTTTAACGACTGGTTTTGAAAAACCAGTCGTTGTAACTCAAAATAAAAAATAAAATAAAATGGCGGGAGGTTTGAACTAAATGATATTGATATTTTTTTTTCATATATATATAAAAGAGATATATTTTTTAATTTATTAAATTTAATTAGGAACTAACAAAATGAAAATATTGTGTGTGTATAAAAGAGATATATTGTTTAATTTATTAAATTTAATTAGGAACTAACTAAATAAAAATAGGATTAGATTTTTTCTCTTAACTATCGAAATTCTAGGCTATATACTAGGAAATAGCTATAAATATGAGATAAAATCACACACACACAGACACACACACACACACACATATATATATATATATATTTAATTATGAATTAACTAAATGAAAATATGGTGTGTGTACTCATATATATAAAAGGGATATATTTTTTAATTTATTAAATTTAATTAGGAACTAATTAAATTAAAATACGATTAGATTTCTACTCTTAACTATCAAAATTCTAGGCTACATACTTGGAAATAGCTATAAATATAGGATAAAATCACAGTGGTCATATAATCTTGAAGCTTTTATTTTAACGGTAAGTAGCAATAAATGGTGTCTCAAAAAATAAAAAAATAAATGTGTCTAAGATACAACGACTGTTTTTATTAAAACAGTCATTGTACAAGAACATTTAATGTCCTTTTTATAAAACGGACGTTAAATATTCACTTTTAAGGTCCGCTTTTTTAAAAAACGAATATTGAGAGGGAGGAGAAACTTTTATTTTATTTTTTTATTTTGAGTTATAACAACTGGTTTTTTTAAAACCAGTCGTAAATTCAAATTTGTCTCCATGTCATGTCATTTTATTTTTTATTTTTAGTTACAACGACTGGTTTTTCAAAACCAATAGTTGAACCAGAGAAGCTTGAATCGTGCGTTGGGATCTTAGGGAGAGAGATGAACCAAGTTTTTCTTAAGATTGCGTGTCCTGCGGAGTTTTTCGGATTTGAGTCCGTTGAGTTGGTGTTGGGATCTGAGGGGAAGAGAAAGCTTGCACACACGATGACATGAGCAGTAGCCGGAGAAGTAAATAAAAAAAAGTTAGGTATTTTTATTTCTTTTAATAATGTGGGGCCCACCTCAAAAGTAACGTATGTCAAGCCAATCTGACAGCGATGATATTTTTGCTCCAATTTTAAAAGTTCATGTGTAGTTTTGCACCGAAAAAAAACATTTAGCATTGGACGCTCTTTAGGGTAAAACACATGTGTATTTTTGCACTTTTACCCTATATATATATATATATATATATATATTAAAGGAACCAAGTGGTCCAACTGGTGGGCCACTTGGCCCCATGGATGTATGGGGGTTGGGGGTTCGAACCCCACCCCCCACATTTTCAATGAATATTTTTTTAAAAAAAAAAACTCCACCCCTTAAAAAAAAACCTCCACCCTCTCACCAGCGGGCCTCCGCTGAGGGTATTTTTTTATTTATTTAAAAGTAAGGGCAAAAAGGTAATTTCACCCGAATTTGCATATCTCTCATAGGTCTTTGGTACCTCTCAGTCTTTTTACAAATTCAGGAAACTTCTGGGGGTTTTAGGGTTTAGGGTTCAAATGGTATTTAAATAGAATTTTCTTGATTATTATAAGATTTGAATATTTTATTATTAATTTCAATAATAATAAAATGATTATTAATTTTTATAAATAATCATCATCTTGAAATAAAAAATAAAATGGAATCTTTGGGAATTTAAAAAAAAAAAATCAGTTATCATACTGGCACAGTCAAGTGATATGATTTTATAGCTGCTAGCGCATGGATCCGGATTGCCTCAGAATCAAAGGGGTCAGTATCCCTCAGAAGCCGATCTGAGCCGTTGATCTCGCATATTTTTAGCACCCAAAAATTTTAAAAATATCTTTGGACGGCCCGGATCAAAGGATGCGAGGGATGAGGAGGGGAGGATGCGAGGAAATCTGCTTCGCTAGCGCATACATATGCACAAAGAAAACCTTCAAACCCGAAACCCACCGCATACATATACACCCCAAAAACCCCGAACGGTGACACAGGACTCCGGCAGCGGCGCGAATCAAGCATAGTGTTAGTATCTCCTTGTTCCGTTGACAGCGCTGTCGATCTCTGCGATTTTTTTTTCAGTTTTGAATCTTCTAGTGTGTCTTCTTTTTTGGCTGATGATAATTTGAAGCTTCTGGATTTTTAATTTTCTGGTTTGTTGATGATCAATTGTTCCTCGTTGGTTTATTTCTTTGCAATTTTTTTTTTCAGTTTTGAATCTTCTGGCCACACAATATGTCACCGTAATTTTGTTTTAGTTTTGAATCTTTTGATCGATTGTTACTCGTTGGTTAAATTTAGGAATTGGAGTTCTTTCTTTCGGGCTCAAGACAATAATTTCGTTGGTTAATCTTCTACATTGTGCTTGTTCTCGGTATTGTTTGGTCTCTTTTGATTTCCCACTGCCGCTAATTTGTGAGGATTTGGTTAATATTGCCTGAATGATGCATTCAACATGCGCAATATAGACTAGAGATGAATAGGCGATGGCTATGTCTGCAACGATTGTATATGATTGAATTAGTCTTGCTTTGGACTTTCAGAAAACAATTTATCTCACTACAATTTGCAAAGGTGACCTATAGTTTTTTCTTGTTTTTGGGTGATTTTAGAAATTAATAGTTAATATTAAAAATTATTGTTGTAAACTGTATATGGATCAATATTATGAAAATCAGAACAATATTGATGTATTGAACTAGTTGAAACTCTGGTTTAAGGATCAAATTTGGTTTATAATCCGTTGGGGTGTTAAAGGTTTATAATTTTGTCATTGTAAACAAGTGTGTTTTAAGTCGTAAAATACTTGAAAATTCTGGCACTTGTGCATCTGTTGAGGCTGGGACATGATAACAACAACACACTCGAGTGTGGCATCAAGTGTGATGTGTTGTTGAATGAAAATTGAGGTTGGACATGTGACAGAGGGCGAGTGCACTCGAGTGTACATATGGCACACTCAATGTGCCCTTTGAACACTTGAGTGCAATTGATAAATAAAAAGCAGTCTTGGTGGGAGAAGGGTGAGACTGGTCCAAGGAGAGGAGTAGGAAGAAGGATAAAATAATATTTTTTTCTTAAGGGCAAAATGGTATTTTACCTTATTTTCTTATCTTATTTTCTTCCAACCAAACAAATTTTTTCCAATCAACTCATTTTCTTTTCCCGTGTGAAACAAACTCATCAAGGAAAATATTTTCCCTTCCATTTCATTCTTTTTCGTTACTACCTTTTCTTCCATCCAAATGGGGCCTAAGATATTAAAACAAAGAAGTCCAATCCAGATTCCTTAAGAGACAGACCTAATGTAGCACCATTAGGATCTATAGCTGAAATCATTAAATGCAAAGCTGAAGCCCCAATGGAACCTTAAAGATACCCAAATTATCCCATCTTGCGGATTAGAGATTGCAGAGCAGAAATAGACAGTAGCGATGATGATAAGTCCTAATCTTACTATGCATTTCCATAACTTTTTACGAGATTTTATTAGGAATACCATGCTTGGATTGCATTTATGATGATTGAGTGTGATTAAGAATGATTATGTGGAATGAATTATTAGAAGAACTTAATTTATACATTTTATAATTTCTCTTTAAGTGTTTGATTTGTTGAACAAATGATATTTCATTGATATGATTTTTTTTTTAGAAAACTTGAGAGAAATTAAGTCAAAAGGGGCTGATGATAGGACAAGGGACTAAACTGTAAATTCCAGAAAGTTTGCTAGCAGGCAGAAAAGGGATCAAATTGCAAAAACGCAGAAAATTTTCCCAGGTCAACTGCAACTTTCCCCAGAGTCAAATTTCATCCCCTGCCATCAGAATTCGCTGGAAATTGATTTAAAATGCTCAACACTCACTCCAGAAGGGGATATTCGGTCACTTCCACACACACTCTCATCTCTAATTCTCTTATCTTCATCCATCTTCACTTTCTTCCACTTCCACCACCGATTCTATCGCCTTTGACTCTGAATTTGCCGCTGTTATGGCCGGAGCAAACTAGGAGCTCGGTGGAGCTGATTTGAACGCCAAATCATTCGTCTCCTATGAGCTGTGACAGAGCCTGAGCCGTAGATTGGAGTAGAGTTCATTTTGTATGGTAGATTATGTTTTAGATTTAGCTTTGGATCTTATGGTTGTATGTGACGAAGTAACCTGCGATGTAATTTGAATTTACTCATTGCCTATTCATTTGTATGGCTAAACCGGATTTAGAAACATTTAGATGGTAGTCTTCTTGATTTTGAATAGCTAGCAATCGTTTCTAAGCTTTGATTGAAGGTAGAACCGGTTGTTGGTGATTAATTCATGAGTAGAGTTGATTAACTTGCTTTTAAGAAGTGACTGACAATTTTGATCTGATTTTGCTATGTGATTGACATGAGAAACTGCTTGATTTAGTGTGTGAACGAACTCATATCATTAGAAAGCTAGGAAGGTGAAGTTATAACTCATTGGAAGCACATTTATCACTCAGTCATCCTCTTACTTCCATCCACTTGCTGCTGCCACCGATCATCACTTTAAAACCAAGAAATACAATAAAAACTAGGAGTAGATTTAGATTAGAATCAACCTCATGATTACTGTATTATCCTGCTTAATTTGTGGCTCATATATTTTTTGAGTGGGCAGATTTCAAGTCCTGACTGCTGATAAATTTTAAAGTTAAAAAGGGGTAAAAGTGTATTTTCACATTTAGAGCTAATATCACTTTGGTCCCGTGGGACTTTATTGTTATTTTTGTTATTTGATGAATTTAAAGGAGTAATTTGTGATTAGTTCTGTTATTTGGGACTCGGTAGTGATTTTTCCTAGTATTTTTTATAGAGTAAGACGACTAGCTCTTTTATCAGACGAACTCTTCTCGCTTCGCAGAGAAGGAAATTTTCTCTCTCTAGAGGAATTCCTAAAAATCGGTGTGTTATGAATATCTTAATTATGTGGATGTCGGTGACTCTTGTTCCTCAAATAATATTTACGGATTTCTGTTCATACGGAATCCTTGTTCATGTATACGTATTTACTATTCACATATACGTATTTACTATTCATGTATACAATTACTATTCATGTGGGGCCCACGTGAACTTTCTCTCAAATTCAGAATGCACGGCGGCGCAGACACGGTTTGAATAATTGAGATTTTGGGGAAAATTACGGTAATGACCTAGGGTGGAATAATTACACTTAAGGACCCATTTTTTTTTATAAATAGAGGTTCGTTGTAAACATTCTAAACACACTTGAAAGAGAACTCTTCTCTCTACTCTCTCTCAGAATTACTCGCTCTTATTCTTCTTCATTTACCTTAAGTTATCTTTAGTTTTATAACGCGTTATCAAGCGAAAGTCTTTCTAACAAAATACGATTGTTTTTTAACAATATTGTTTTCTTTTATGTTCATTTCATCTATCGGGATAATCGAAGCCATTATATTGAATTAAAATTATATTTTTACCGATTATTTTAAACATCGGTTTTATGGCTAAGATTTGAGATTATTTACTATTCATTACTATTCATTTTTAATCATTTTTATTCGTATTATCTTTAAATGATTTCTTTATATGTTCGTTATATTAATACGTGATGATCTTAACAACATGGAATTAAAAGCATATATTTATGATCTAGAATGTTTTAAACATCGGGTTCCATGTATAAGATTGGAGATTATTTATTTGAATAGTATTTTACTATTCATCCTTGATTTGATTATTTTCATATTGTTTATTGTTATTGTTACTAATTTTAACATAACATTTACTTTTATGTTACTAACATATTTATGATTGATAATTTACTTTTATGTTACTAACATATTTATGATTGATAATTTACTTTTATGTTATTAACATAACTTTTACTTTTATGTTATTAACATTTACTTTTATTTATATCTTATAATTATTAATTTCGACACCTACATGGGGTTAAACCTCTAACCTAGGAAGTCATGATTTAATATTCGGTATTTACTTTTATTCTTGCTAACATATTTATGATCAGTATTTAATTATATTGTTGTTTATATTTATTGCTATTTAATATTTATGATCTGTATTTAATTATACGGTATTTATGCATTTACTTTATTGCTATATTAATTCTAATTATTATTATTATTATTTTTAGTCATGACCAACATGATCTTACCAAACTTGAGTTTAGTGCTCTTGACATCCTTTGGAAGAAATTATCTATCATGGATTACGGATCTTGAAATCCATCTTGATCGATGGAACTTGGAAATACAATTTTACGCGAAAAGCGATCATCACGAAAAGATAAAGGCGAGAGCAATGATTTTCCTTAGCCACCATATACATGAAGGATTAAAATCTGAGTATTTAACGGTAAAAGATCCATTTGAATTATGGACAAATTTAAAAGATAGGTATGATCATCAAAAAAGCGGTGATTTTACCTAGAGCTCGTTATGATTGGATACATCTCGGACTACAAGATTTTAAAACTATAAGTGAGTATAATTCGGTTTTCAAAATCGGTTCTCAAATGAAATTATGTGGTGAGAAAATAGCGATAATGACTTATTAGAAAAAACTTTTTCTACTTTTCATGCATCAAACATGCTATTGCAATCGCAATACTGAGAAAAAGGTTTTAAAAAATATTACGAATTAATCTCATGCTTATTGGTAGCCAGAGCAAAATAACGAGTTATTATTGAAAAATCATGAAAATCGTCAAGCTGGATCTGCTCCATTCCCGAAGTGAATGTGAGTGTATATAATAATGGTCGCGGACGTGGCCGTGGCCGTGGACGTGGACGAGGCGTGGCCGTGGTAGAGGTCGTGGTAATTCCAGTTATCATGGTGGCGAAATACTTATTATAATCCTTATACCCATCGTGAGGAAAAAGATAAATAATGAAGGACGGAAGAATGACGGGGTGGTCCTTCAAAGGTTCTTGAGAATCAATTTTATCGCCCTTCAAAGGTTGTTGAGAACCTATGTTACCGGTGTGGTATGAAGGGACATTGGGTACGAACTTGTCGTACACACGAGCATCTAGTAAAATTGTATCAAACCTCCATGAAAAAGAGTGTGAATAATGTTGAATATAATGAAAATCATGATGAGGCACAGAAGAATGATGATGCCAATGAGCCTAATGAAAGTGATGCTATGGCACAATTAGAGGTGGATGAGTTTTTTGCGAAAATGTTTGGTTGAATGTATAATAATAATAATGTTTTTAATATGTGGTTTATGTTTTATATATTATGAGATTATTATTAAAATATGTTTTAATACATTTCTTTTCTATTTGATGAAGATTATGGAAATTACAAATATTGAACACAAGAATGAAGATATGTGTCTCATTGATAGTGCTACAACACATACAATTCTTAAAGACAAGAAATATTTTTCACATCTAACAATAAGTTGTGCAAGCATCAATACTATAGTGGGTAATACAAAAGCGATTGAAGGCTCGGAAGAGCAATTATAATATTACCCAAATGTACGAAATTTGTTATTAATGATGCTTTATATTCTTCAAAGTCTCACGAAATTTATTAAGTTTTAAGGATATCGCGGGAATGGATATCATATTGAGACTATAAATGAGAAGAATAAGGAATATCTACAAATTATTTTTGTTAGATTTGGTGAAAAAAGTGTTCTAGAAAAATCACCAATGTTATCTTCTGGTTTGTACTATACAAATATTAGTACAATTGAAACAAATGTTATGGTAAAACAGAAGAATATTGATAAAGATATGTTTAATGTTTGGCATGGCCGGTTAGGCCATCCGGGTCATCTATGATGCGAAAAATAATTGAGAATTCATGTGGACATACCTTGAAGTGTAAAGAAATTCCACAATCTCATGATTTCTCATGTGTGGCATGTTCAAAAGGAAAATTAATTATTCGCCCCTCAACAATTAAAGTAGAAAGTGAGTCTCTCACATTTCTAGAACGGATACGGGGAGATATTTGTGGGCCGATAAACCCACCATGCGGACCATTTAGGTATTTTATGGTTTTAATTGATGCATCAACCAAATGGTCGCATGTTTGTTTATTATCTTCTCGTAATTTGGCATTTGCGAGGTTGCTAGCTCAATTGATTAGATTAAGAGCACATTACCCGATTATCCCATCAAGAAAATACGTCTTGATAATCTTTGGTGAATTTACTTCACAAGCTTTTAATGAATATTGTATGTCCCTTGGAATTGATGTTGAACATCTGTAGCACATGTTCATACGCAAAACGGACTTGCGAGAATCATTGGTTAAACGATTGCAATTTATTGCAAGACCTTTACTTATGAGATCTAATCTCTTAATTTACGCAGGGCCATGCCATTTTGCATGCGGCAATGTTAATTCGTATCGAGGCCAACAAGTTATCTAAAAGTTTCCCCTTTACAAATGGTTTTGGTCAAGAACATAATATTTCCCATATAAAGATTTTTGGGTGTGCGTATATGTGCCAATATCACCACCACAACATGAGACCAAAATGGGTCCTCAAAGAAGGATGGGAATATATGTTGGGTATGAATCTCCTTCAATTATAAAATATTTAGAACCCTCAACGGGAGATTTATTTACGGCACGATTTGCCGATTGTCATTTTAATGAATCGGTTTTCCCAACATTGGGGGAGAAAGTAAGCGGTTGGGAAAAGATATTATTTGGAATGAATTATCTTTGGCTCATTTTGATCCTCGTACAAAACAATGTGAACTAGAAGTTCGAGAAGATAATTCATTTACGGAATTTAGCTAATCGAATGCCGAAGCATTCTTGACCCAAAAAAGGTGACAAAGTCACATGTCCCATTGTTAATGCTCTATTCGAATTGATGTCCCTGAAGGACAAGGTCAATCTATTATGAACAAATGCGAAACACGCTTAAAGCGTGGAAGGCCTATCGGTTCAAAAGATAAAAATCCTCGGAAAAGAAAAGGAGCTAAAAATATAGATGGTCAAAATGAGGATAATCAAGGAAAATTTATAGCTCCGGAAGAGCTACCTCATGAAGAGGTATTATCTATAGAAGAGAATAATGAAGTCTCGAAGAGACTCGAGTCACGAAACATGTGAAAATAATGAGATCTCAATAAATTATGTTATGAATGGAATCCGATGGGATCGAAATGACGTCAACGTTGATGATGTATTTGCTTATTATATAGCAAATGATGTAATGAATAATAATGAGGATTATGAGCCAACATCTATTAGGGAATGTCAACAAAGAAAGGATTGGCCCCTATGGAAAGATGCCATTAATGCGAGAATTGAATTCATTGGCAAAACGAAAAGTATTTGGACTGTAGTCCAAACACCTAAAGATATAAAGCAGTTGGATACAAATGGGTATTTGTACGAAAGAGAAATGAAAAAGGTGCAATTGTTAGATATAAAGCACGTCTTGTAGCCTAAGGCTTCACACAAAGACCTGGCATTGATTTTGAAGAAACTTATTCACCAAGTAGTGGATGCAACTACTTTTCGTTATTTAATCGGCACAGCGGTAAATGAAGGTCTTAATCTGCATTTAATGGATGTTGTATTTTTTATTTATATGGATCACTTGATAGTGATATTTATATGAAAGTCCTGAAGGACTTAAGATGCCGATAGCATCTAATTCAAATTCTCAAGAACAATATTCAATAAAGTTAAATAAGTCTCTATATGGCGCGAAACAATCGGGCGCATGTGGTATAATTGTCTTCAGAAATATTTGTTGAAAGAAGGGTACAAAAATGACCCTATATGCCCATGTATCTTTATGAAAAGATCAGGAAGAGAATTTTCTATAATTGCTGTTTATGTTGATGATATCAACATTATAGGAACTCTGAAGAGCTTCAAAAAGCAATTAATTGCTTGAAAAGAGAATTTGAAATGAAAGATTTGGGAAGAACAAAATTTTGTCTTGGATTACAAATTGAGTATTTAAAGAATGAGATCTTTGTATATCAAAAACTTATACAAGAAGGTCCTAGAAGCGTTTTTATATGGATAAGTCACATCCATTATGTCTTTCCGATGATTGTAAGGTCTTTAAAAGTGGATAGAGATCCATTTCGACCTAGAATAATTAATGAAGAAGGTGAAGAAGATCTACTTGGTCCGAAGTACCATATCTCGAGTCTTATTGGAGCACTAATGTATCTTGCTAATCATACACGTCACGATATATCATTTTCTTTGTAAACTTATTAGCAAGATATAGTTCTTCACCTACTCAAAGGCATTGGAATGGAGTAAAACAAATTTTACGCTACCTCGGAGGCACTATAGATATGGGGTTATATTACTCAAATGTATCCAAGTATGAAGCTGATTGGTTATCTTTGATCTTTGGATTTTTGTCGATCCATGATGGTAAATCACAAAAGGCTATCTATTTACATGTGGAGAATGCAGTATATCATGGCGATCTATGAAACGGACTATATCGCCCACATCATCTAATCATCAGAAATTCTAGCAATGCATGAAACAAGTCGAGAATGTGTATGGTTGAGGTCGTGTAATACATCATATACAAACAACTTGTGATTTATCTTCGGGAAAAATGGTTCCAACGGTTACGTATGAAGATAATCTGCATGTATTGCTTCAACTTAAAGAAGGATATATCAAGGGTGATAGAGCGAAGCGTATTTCACCAAAATTCTTCTTTACTCATGACCTTCAAAAGAATGATGAAATAGATATTGACAAAATCAGTTCAAGTGAAAATTTAGCAGATTTGTTTACCAAATCACTTCAAGTACAATCTTTGAAAAGCTTGTATTTAATATTGGTCTTGAAGATTGAAATCTTAGCGATGTTGTCAGTGGCAACTAAAAAGGAAGATGTGTTGAAAAGCATTGTAAGTAATGTTATCATCGGGGGAGTAAAGCTGATGTAATTAAGAGGGGAATTAATATCGTTGTCTTTCTTTTTTTATCAGGTTTTTGTCATTTTGGGTTTTTTTTAGAAAGGTTTTTAATGAAGCGGCGTTAGAAAGTGTATCGATGAATGATGTCTTTTCTTTTCTTTGGTTGGTTTTTATCACATTTTGGGTTTTTCCAGTTAAAGTTTTTAATGAAGCATATTCATAAATGGACGTCGAGGGGAGTGTTATGAATATCTTAATTATGTGGATGTCATTATTTCTTGTTCCTCAAATAATATTCTGAGTTCTTTTGTTAAATACGGAATCATCGCTTTCATGTATACGTATTTACTATTAACATATACGTATTTACTATTCATGTATACAATTACTATTCATGTGGGGCCCACGCATGAACTTTCTCTCAAATTCCAGAATGCACGGCGGCGCAGACACGGTTTGAATAATTGAGATTTTGGGGAAAATTACGGTAATGGCCGGGTGGAATAATTACACTTAGGGCCATTTTTCTTTTATAAATAGAGGTTCATTGTAAACATTCTAAACACACTTGAAAGAAGGCTCTTCTCTCTACTCTCTCTCTGCAAATTCTTTCTGCTTCTTATTCTTCATTTACCTTAAGTTATCTTTAGTTTTATAACAGTCTGCTCTTTTTTTTTTTTTCCTTCCAGTTGTATAATTAATGATTGTATAATTCTCTTAATCAATTATTAATTAGATTTCTTTTACTATGATGACAGTCTTTTTAAAAAAAATACGGAGTATTATCCTAATAGGCATTGAACTGCTTGTCTTCCTCCCATTGACAGAAACCTAGCCGCAAGGTACTCTCTATCCTCCAGCCAACACAAAAGAGCTACTTTCAGGCGCACCGAACTGAAAATTTCTCCGTGCGGCGCCGTGAAAGATGCCGCGTACCACCACTGTTGACTGCTCGGGTTGCCCTCCGTTTCGGGCTTTAACCTTCGACGCACTTGGTCTCATTAAAGGTGATTGATTGATCATTTATATGCACTCATCTCTTGGCTCTTACAAATTCAAATATTGTTTTGCTTCTTTTAATTCGCTTTTTTGGTCCTTTTGTTTGTGTTAGTTGTTGAAGCCCGAGATAAGCAATCTGGAGTTCCACGTGTAGTTGAAAGATGGGGTGAACCAGACTCCTCTAATTGCGTCTCAGCCGTTTCTATCACTCACCGCAAGGCTGACCCGGTATGTGCTGTTTGAAAAGGTACAAAGGAGAAACATGAATTACTATTCTCTCATTATTTTCCCTTTTCTTGCATTGCAGCTATTAGCTGTAGCGAGGAAAAATGGTCGGGTAAGTTCCTTATCATTGAATGTTCCTTAACTTGTTTTGGTGTTCAATCTATATTTTCAAATTCCAAAGTGCTTTAATCTACATATCTACTTTAGGTTGAGGTTATGAACCCTGTAAATGGAGATCTACAGGCTGCAATGTTAAATTCCAATGTTATAGATATTCGTTCTGAAGAAAATGCTATTGTTGGATTGCATTTATTTGCGAAGGAAAACCCAGAGTTAGCTTCCAGGTAGTATATATACCAATGTCATTTAACTGTTCAAATTTGTTTGTTATGCTTGTTTCTTGTGCTATATTTTTTGCTCATTTTAGTTAAAAGTTGACTATCACACTGAATTTTTGTTCTTTTTTCCTTTTCCTTTTTGATAGTTTTGACACACTTATTATCTTCATGTTCTGTAAGTCAAAAAGGTTGTTGGCTTTCATATTGGTGGTTCATTTCTTGTTTGCTCATGCTCACATGATTGATATATTTTAATTTCTTGTAATGCTCTTATGTATGCATGGGTGTGCCTTAGCTATATATCTCTTTTTCTACAGTTTAAAAGTAGTAATTCAGATTTAGTTTTTGTTTTTAGGTCTTGTACTTTACTTACCTGCACAACCAAGGGAGACGCAAGTGTAAAGTCCTTTGAAGTGACCAATTCATCTTCAGAATCTGTTTCTCTTAATTCTTCAAATTGGAATGTATGTGCTGGCGGTAACATCTCATGTTGCAAGGTGGATGAAAGTGAGAAGTATGCTGTATTTGGAGGGTGAGTCATTACAATTTACACATGGTATATGAGCTGTAAACATCAACTGAACCAAACCAGTATCAAACTGTTCAAATAATTGATTTCATGAACTTTTATAAAGAAGGGTTTTAAGAGTAGAAAATATGGGAACAAGGGAAAAGATAGTTCTCTTATTGTTGCAAACTGCGTGAACTAGAAGGAATGGAGGACATTAAAAGTAAGTGTGTTCTAAACTATTGGATGATTGATATCCCTTGTTATCTTACAATTACAAATAGTCATATCTGTGTTTTAAAGATTATCATTTATTGCAGCAAATGCTGGGCATAAACTTCTGTATGAAAATCCTGGCTTAGTACCTTAACCATATATTGCACATTCATATTCTTAGGTCCTTTATAATGAATCTGTAGAAACTTGTGAAAAGATTGAAGGCAAATAAATTTTAATTATCTTACTCTCAATAGGTAATCTTCATTTAACTCTACTTATAAACAGATGTTAGTTAGATTGGAGTTGCTTGAAAACATAATATGAATTCACAGATACACTGAGTTACAAAGCTTTATGCTGCTTCTGGAATGGATACTGTTTGTTTGTACTAATGTTATTGAGTTTTATAGATCAAATTGAAGGTTTTGATATTTTGTTGTTGGTTAAATTTAATAGTAGCATCTTAATTGTGAAAAAGACTTGCAATTTGCAATGTACTGTAGTTAATTGAGAGTTTTAATAAGCAAAAGCAATTTCACTGGTTTTTATTTAATATGGCTGCTAGAGAATAAAAACCTATGAAATTGATGAGAAATAGAGGAAGAATTCACTCTTATTGATGTGTAATATAAGTACATAGCTAAGGTATATATAGTCTCCAAAAGGAGAGTGAACATTCAGCAATGAGTGGAGCGAGATAGTGGAGGAATTAGTGGAGGAATAAAGTAAGGATAGTGCAGCACTAAGAATAAAGTAAATAAGAATCCTATAATTAAAGGGATATGCCATAATTGATGTCGATATGCCATAATTCTTCGTCGATTTCTAACACTCCCCCTTGGAGAATATATGTCAATCATTCCCGGCTTGCCTCGAAATCCTTCAAACTTCGTTACGCCTAGTGGCTTAGTGAAGATATCGCAATGTCAGTCTGCAGATCTTATGTGAGATAAAGTCATAATGCCTGCTTCAATCTTTTCTTTAATGAAGTGCTGTCTATCTCAACATGTTTAGTTCTATCATGATATACCGGGTTCTTGACCATTTCAATACTGGCCTTGTTGTCACACCAAAGTTGCATTGGTCCATCATGTTGAATCCCCAACTCCTTGGCAATCTCATAACCCTGATTCCTTCACATACTCTTTTCTCAACAACTCTCGGTTCCGCACGCACTACTTGTTGACACGACTATCTGTTTCTTACTTCTCCATGTAACCTTGATTTCCCCACACATATGTACGGTACCACGAGGTTGACTTCCTAGTTTCTCTATCCCTTGCATGGTGCACGCATCGGTGTAGATTTCGATGTTTACGGTAGTACTTTTCTTAAAGAATATTCCTCTTCCGGATTAAGCTTCGAGATAGCTCAAAATTACGTACAGCTTGCATGTGTTCTTCCGTGGTTGATGCATAAACCGACTTACTATTCCAACCGCATAACTAATATCGGGACGTGTGTGGGTTAAATATATCAATTTTCCCACTAGTCTTACGTATCTTTACGAATCGGTTGGAACACCTTGTGGCTTGATCTCCAAATGGCATCCCTCCTCCATAGGTGTCCCTCCGGTTGGGCACCCAACATTCTGTCTCATGTAATAGGTCTAATGTATACTTTCTCGAGATACATTGATACCGTTCTTGGTTCTTGCCACTTCCATGCCTAAGAAGTACCTTATTTGTCCAAGGTCTTTCACCCGAAATTCGGTGGATAAGTCTGTTTTAGTTGAGCTATAGATTCTTCATCATTTCCCGTAATGACTATGTCATCAACATAGACAATCAATATGGTGACTTTGCCATTAACACGTTTGATGAATAATGTGTCATACGCTTGTCCCCGAGTATACCCAAGCTTTTTTGCTTTGGTGAATCTACCGAACCATGCCCCGGGAGATTGCTTGAGACCATACAATGACTTTCCGAGTTTACACACGAGTTGTTGGGAGCTAAGACTCCTTCCGGAACTTCCATGTATACTTCTTCCTCTAGGTTTCCATTCGAAATGCATTCTTCACATCTAGTTGGTGTAATGGCCAATCCAAGTTTGCCGCAATTGATAATAATACTTGGATGGTATTGAACTTGACTACTTTTGGAGCGAATGTCTCGATAGTCAATTCCATATGTCAGGTATAGCCTTTTGCAACAAGTCTTGCCTTGTATTTGTTGATACTACCATACGGATTGAATTTTGGGGTGAAAATCCATCTGCATCCCACATTTTTTGTTTTCTTTCCTTTAGGAAGAGTTGTAATCTCCCATGTTCTATTGTCTTTGAGTGCTCGTAGCTCTTCTTTTGCAGCTTGCTTCCAATTTGGATCAGCCATAGCTTGTTGAAAAGAGTTTGGAATTGTTATCGTATTTGTTTACAACAAAACTTTGCATTTTTGCGAGATAGATTACCATATGAGACAAAGTGTTGAATTGGATGTTGAGTACACGTTCTTACCCCTTTTCGCGAGCTATCGGCCATCCTAACTCTTGGGATTTAATCCTGGATTGGATTCATGGTCGTTCCTTTGAATGGGAGAGATAGTTCTACCAGTGTCTGGTTCATCTTGAACTTGTGATCTGGACTCTAGCTCTTGTCGTGGTTCAGCATCTATCCCTGAATTGATCTCAACATGTGTTTCCAGTTCATTATGTGCAAGTTGAGGTGGAATTGGTTGGTTTGTGGGAGCAAGTGATTCAAGTGTGGGTATAAGGCTAGGCTGTGATGGTGATGATAAGTCGGGTGAGCTTTTGGGATTGGATGTGTCAGGTTTAGCCATTCAACGTTAGAATACTCCCCTTTGAATGGGTAATTTAGGATAATATGCTTCTTCTTCCAAGAATACGGTATCGCGGGAGACAATAAGTTTCTTAGAAGAAGGACGGTAGCATTTGTACCCTTTTTGAGTAGTGGAGTAGCCAAGAAAGATACATTTGTCGGCTCGAGCACCAAATTTGTTGCCATCCTTTTTGTGCACAAAGACAACACAACCAAATACCTTAGAAGGTAAAGAATTGATTAGAGGGCAATTTGGAAAGAATCCAAGGAGTTTTTGAATTGGGGTGTCATAATTGAGAACTTTGGATGGCATACGGTTAATGAGATAAGCTCTTGTTTTGATGGCATCATCCGAGAAGATTGTAGGGACATTTCGCTCCATTAGCAAGGCTCGCTTACTTCCAACGGGTGACGATTTTTTCGCTGCCACTCCGTTTTGTTGGGGGGTGTAAGGACATGAAGTTTGGTGATGAATTCCGTGTTGATCAAGAAATTCTTTGAAGGCGGTACTCATGTATTCCTTTGCATTATCACTTCGTAATACCTTAATGGAAGTGTTGAATTGGGTTTGCGAAAGGTATAGAAGGTTTGAAATACTTTGGCTACTCCGATTTGTCTTTCATCAAATAAACCCATGTTGTTACGGTGTGATCATCAATGAAAGTAACGAACCATCTAGTATTGGAGAGGGTAGTTATTCGCCGGGCCCCAAATATCACTATGAATTAGTTTGAATGGTGAGGAAGGGGTATAGGGTTGTTTGGGATATGAAGAACGAGTTTGTTTTGCAAATTGGCAAGTTTCACAATGAAAAGGGGTAGAATTTTTATTGAATAGACTTGGAAACACATGCTTCATATAATCAAAACTAGGGTGGCCTGACGGTGCCACAAAAGTACATCATTGTTTTGAGAATTTGAGCTAACCGATGCCCGCCTTGTCATGCGTGCAAGTTTATTCTTCAAATTCAAGCCTTCAAGGTAGAATAATCCATCCCATTCTCTAGAAGTCCCAATCGTCCGCCCCGATTTTAAATCCGAAAAACACATAAACCATCATCAAAGATCACTCGGCATATTTGACCTCTAGTCAACTTGCTCTGAGATATCGGGTTACACGTGAGTTCGGGTACAAACGGGACATTTTGTATGGTTAATTGATTAGATAATGTGGACCGTGCCAATACCCTCTACCCTTGTGAATATACCGTTAGCTACTTTGACTTTGAGGTGTTCATGACAGAATTTTAGGTTGTTGAATAATGTTTTGTTACCGGTCATATGATCCGTAGCTCCCGAGTCAATAATCCAGGTACTAGTCATCACGGCGTTGAGGGCTACAATAGAATTACGATTGAACCAAATTTACGGCTGGGAATAGAGTTTGACTTATTGCGCGTTTGTCGAGTATCTGCGAAGCATCGTAATTCTTCATGACTCAGGCAACCATCATTCTCAACCTTAGATTCAGCATTAGTCATGTGACTTTGGAAGTTTGATTTTCCATTGGAAGGTTTTCCATGGAGTTTCCAGCATTCTTCTTTATTATGGCCTTTCTTCTTGCAATAGTTGCACCATTTGATAGGCCTTCGTTCCCCGTGTGATCCACGGGCTACGAGTCTTGAGCTTTCGATTGGGTTATGTCGATTCAAGAGTTTCCTACTTTCCTCAAATTGCACAAAATTAACAACATCAAAGAGTTGAGGAAGTGGCTTCAGCCCCATAATTCTGCCCCTTATCTCTTCGAAAGTGTCATTTAGGCCTAGGAGGAAGTCATGTATCCGTCCTTCTTCCACGATCTTTTTGTATAGTTGTGCATCTTCGAGGTTTTTTCGGGGATGAACCTCAAATAAATCTTCTTTGTTGCCACAATTTCAGCAAAGTATTATAATATTCAGTTTCTGAGACATGTTACCTTGTCTTAGATCCGGAGTTGTCGCTTCGGGTGAATCAAGGCAGCGGTGTTTTCAAGTGAGGAGTAGGTTCTTGAGCAGCATCCCATATTTCTTTTTCTTTGTGTGAGCAAGTAGGTATCCTTCGCTGATCTCTAAAGTCATCGAGTTGCACAACCAAGTCATGACTTGGTTGTTTTCAGCAAACCATGTGTCGAAATTGGGAGCATCGGGGGCTGGTTGAGGGCTGCCCCATTAATGTATTTCTCCTTTCTCTTACCACGAATATACCTCGGCACGCTTTGTGACCACTTGGAGATAGTTTTTACCATTAAACTTATGGTTAATGATCATCTTGTGATTTTCGAGAAATCGGGTACCATTTACGTGATTCGGGTGGTACTGGATTTTCGAGAAATCTGGTGGTATCTCGTGGTTTCGGGTGGTACTGTTTGGTTTGGTGGTTCGAAGATGAAGAGTTTGGAGTTTCAGAATTTGTACCGAGACATAAAAGCTTGGGGAATCATTCTGTTCGTACAGATTTTCGGGAATTGAGCCGAGGCGAGGAGGGATTTGAGAGAAATCCATGTTCTGGACTGTTTGCCGGAAAAAAGGATTCAGATTGCCGGAATCTGGAATTGATGCCTGAAACTGCAGAATTCCATTGTTCTGGACTGTTTACAGAATCTGGAATTAGTGGGGCTGATTCTGAATTTCTGCCTCTGTTTGCTCGATACCATGATGAGAAATAGAGGAAGAATTCACTCTTATTGATGTGTAATATAAGTACATAGCTAAGGTATATATAGTCTCCAAAAGGAGAGTGAACATTCAGCAATGAGTGGAGCAGATAGTGGAGGAATTAGTGGAGGAATAAAGTAAGGATAGTGCAGCACTAAGAATAAAGTAAATAAGAATCCTATAATTAAAGGGATATGCCATAATTGATGTCTGATATGCCATAATTGCTGTCTGATTTCTAACAGAAATATAAGACTTCCGTAGTGGAAATATATAAAATAGAAAGATCCTGTGATGATGCAAGCTCAAAGCCAACAGAAAACAAAGCAATGGAGAGGGAGGTGCTTCTTAAAATCTTATGATAAACCAATACGAGCACTATCATTGAATGTCTGTCATCTTATTTTAGATTTCTGAGCTGGAATATTCTAACTATTTCTTATATCCATCGCTTAGGAAAGGCGTTGAAGTTAATTTTTGGGATCTTGAGAGCTCCACTAAGATATGGAATGCCAAACCTGTGAGTCTGCAATAAATTTATTTTTGTTCTTTCAATAATTGCTTTTCTTTCCAACCCATATTATCCTTCACTGTATCATATTTTTGGTTTTCCTATATGCATAATATTACCATTTGTTTTGCAGCCTCCTAAGAACAGCCTTGGTATTTTTACCCCTACCTGGTTTACATGTGCAACATTTCTAAGCAAAGATGATCATCGTAAATTTGTTGCTGGAACTAACAGCCATCAGGTAATTTTAAACATAAGCTTGTTTGAAAATTTGAAATTAATCAATAAACATATTTGGAATATGTAATAATACTTAGGGAAGCTTCCTTGCCAATGATGCTTATGCCCTTGTACTTAATTTTGAATGCATTCAATTGTTTTTTAACATGTAACTTTCAACCAGGTTCGTCTATATGACATCTCTGCTCAGCGAAGGCCTGTTATTTCATTTGATTTTCGTGAGACACCTATTAAAGCTGTGGCTGAGGATATAGATGGTTATTCAATCTATGTAGGGAATGGATCTGGTGACCTTGCTTCTGTTGATATACGTACAGGTATGTAAATGTCTTTCAGCATCTAGTCATGTAAGTTTATGAATGGCTTTGTTCATCATGTTTCCATATTAATAGTCTTCTTGAGCAATTATGATACCATAATTATAGTTAAGAAGTGATGGTTAGGGTGGTTGATGATGTGAAACTGTTGGCTATATGGATAACCTTGGTAGTACATAGCTTAGCTTTTGGCATAATCAGAATGTGAACCCAGTTCCTGCTCTGTCTATCTGTCTGTACCTTCTCTTATACATTCTCTGTCCCCTACCCCTTCTATTGTACATTCTCTTCTATCTTCTTCTATTATCAGATTATCATTATCTTCCATGACTAAATTCGCTACGGTAATTTATTTGGTCCGAGCTTCATGTGCTGTGGGATATAGTAGTTTCAATGACTTCACTTTGAATTTCTGCTTGAGTGATTGCATGGAATTCCCTGTTTGTATCCTCAGAGATCAGTCTTCCTAGTTGCATGTTTGAGATCATTTGTTTTCTTGCTGTTCATTGTTTTCTCTCTCTCCTTTTCCTTTTGATGTTGTCTCCTACTGAGTTTTAGTTTGTCTTGCTGTAGTAAACAAAATATCTTTAGAAAAAATCCAACCTGAATATTAACATTTTTAAATGCTCAAGATTATACCTAAAACATGTAGCATCTTATTATATGGAACAAAGGAGAGGGCGATGGTGAGGGTGTAAAAGTAAAGGCCTGAGGAACAGCTAGAGGTCTTGAGCTGTAAACATTATGGTTGAAGAGTTGGAATGAGTCTAGAGTTTAATCTTGGGAGTGAAGAGCAGCTCTTTTGGATTCGATGTAGCAGTTCATTTCATTAAAGTTTTCTTAATAGAAGGGATTTCTAAGACCTTTAGCATTGCTTACATTTTATGCTTAACATTCTGAAGGGATATTTTCTTTCTATAGAGCATCTCCAAGACCTTTTGCAGTACTTTCTCTGTACAGCAACTACTCGTTCACATTTCCCAAACAACTAATTCCTATTTGCATGTGAAGGCATTAAATGTGGACCTAAGGTCTTTGTTAGACATTATGGAAATATGAATGCCTTCACAATTCTTTAAGCTTGTGTGTTTGACTTCATAAATCACAGAGATTAGGAGTTGGATTTTAATCAGTTCCTTTGTTGCAGTACTCCTTTTAGTATAGATGTAATAAAGAGAGACTTATTAGGATTTGCATGCATTTATTTCCGTATAAGATGGGAATCCTGATAACCACGTTTTGTGTTGGCATGTTTTTCTTGGATTTTCTGACTCTTGGTAGTTATCAAGATGTAATTACATTGAGTTTGAACTGATATATTGTGTTATTATTTGATATCCTCTTGCACGAGTTGTTTTCAACTTATTATATTAAGCACTGTCTATGAGTTCATCTCTTTGCATGAGTTATTTTCAGCTTATCATGTTAATTGATGCATAAATTGTTACAGGAAAACTGCTAGGATGTTTTACTGGAAAATGCTCTGGAAGCATCAAATCCATAGTCAGGCACCCTGAGCTACCAATTATAGCTTCATGTGGTGAGTGAGCTTTCTTTTTCTGAAAAAACCTTTAGAGCAGGTGGCTTATTAGATTTTGGTCTGCCATATATCACTAAGTCGTTTGTTTTAAAATTATGGTGTGCTATATGAGTCTTATTGTCAGTGAAAATCATTGTTTTAGTTGTTGGTCATAACATTTGATTTATTATTCATAATCATTTGTTGCCCTTTTTATTCGTTCTGGATTATAGTTGCTAAAGCTCATGATCAATTGAAAAGGTACAGGTCTGTAGTTTGCTGACTGAACATTTTTCAGTCTGATAAGAACATTTCAGCTATTGTGCTATTGTATTAGCATTTATGGTTATCCATATTCATCACTAAAGCTCATATCATGACATGCTTCTAGGACTGGATGCTTATCTTCGTATTTGGGATATAAAGACCAGACAGCTCCTTTCTGCGGTATGCTTTGTACCCTTTTCCTTATTTATTATTATGGTATTAACTATGGCTTTGTATTTCATAACATGTATAAAATGTTTAGGGGTATATGTGCCACTAAAAAGGAAAAGTAGATGATATTTTGACCTAAATTAAGATGCTTGAGTCCTTATTTAAACGGGGGAAGATTATCCTTCTCTTTGCATATCCTATTCTTTTATCAAAAATGTGTGAAGTTGATGTCTAGTTAATAATATATTAGGCGGATATACTAATCCAATAAACGGCTAATATATTAATAAAGTTAATAGGGTGTTACTAAGTCAATAAACGCCTTAAGGGTAGAATTAGGGAGTCCGTTAGTAACTGACCATTTGGGACTGTTAGGAAAGGTAGTTGAACATTGGGTCTATATAAAGAGAGAGGCAGCTCTCAGACGTTGTTGTTGTTAATTGTGAATGGAATGAATACAAAGAATATTTAGAATCTCCTCTCTTCTTCTTCCTTCTCCTTTCATCTCTTCTTCCTTCTTTAATTTCTATGCCCTCTTAACAGAAGTGCTCCTTTAGTCTCTCATGTGGAGAATGTAGGCCTGTGTATCTCTTCTATGGAAAATTATGATTTTTTATGCTTATTTTTTGAAGCTGTAACAATGCATTTAAAACGTTTGGCTTCATGCACTAATGCTTGAAATCATATGGATTTGGAACTTAGTACTTATTACACATTGAAACCCAGTCTTGTGGTCTTAAGTTCTAGGAGGTAACGCAAAATCCTTGAAAGCTAAAATCTGTAGGATGAATCTCATTTCCACTTTTATCTATTGGTGTCCTTTCTTGCCATTTAATATTGAGCCCCAGCAGATTGTTATCCAATTCGAATTTCAACAGTGAGCACCGAATGGTAGGCACTGAGAATAACTCCTATTGAAAACGTCACCTCTCCGATACCATGAAGTCTCAGAGGTTTGAAATATCAGATTATTGTATTCGATCTCAAGGAGGTTACATGTATACACATAAGAATATCTCGGATGAGTTTGAGTAATCCCAAAGATATTGCTGATTACATTGGAATAAAATCAAATAATAATATCAGAATAATAACTAAATAATCATATCTACAACCATTCCTATAAATCCGGATCTAGCAGATTGTTATCCCTATACTCTCGGGATTTAACAAAAGTAATTATTTTTTTGAGTGAATCAAAGAAAGTAATTATTAATTAGAGGATCTGATTAAGAATAATTGTGACATTGATGATAACCAAATATGGTAGAATTGTTTTGGTAGCGTGCTAATTTCAAGACGGAAAATATGAATGAGTTTATTATGAAGCTACCTGTTGTATGTTGCCTTTTAAAAAGCATCATTTCTTAACTTGAACCAGGTAGGTTGTTTAGTGATAGCTCAAACTCTATGTAGAATTTACTGATATGTTAGAAAACTCAAATAATTGTGGACTTATCATGATGAAATTTTTTTCCTCATGCAGGTCTTCCTGAAGCAACATCTCATGTATGCTGTTTTTGACTATAACTTCATCATTGAAGGTTTGTCTATTTCTTTCTTTCTTTTTCTATTTACTTAATATTGTATTTTAAAATCCTTTTGAGATCAAGGAACATGAAAGGTACTTGGTGCCTAGAGTTGAAAATTGGAAAGGTGGGTCAAAGAATAATTTACGAGACAGCTGTCAGTTTTCTTTCTGATCCCTCCATCCCTTATTTTAAGATCCAAATTTTTGAATTGGTTCGTTCCCATTTAAAAAATCCACTTTGGATTTGTCTGAACATTACTTACATTTTTACCCATTTTACCCTGAATCAATATACCCTCTCATTATCTTCTTTTTCTCACTCTCACCTAGCCATTTGTTAATAAGGGCATATTTGAAAAAAAGAGTACATTTCCTACATATTTATTACTTTCAATTAATTTTAACAATTTTCTTGAACCAAACAATTTGATTATTTGGATCTTATTATTGGTGATGGAAGGAGTATTAAAGTGAAAGTTACTATACTGAACAAGAGAAAGTTCGTCAAAGGTGCTCACCTCTAACGCATTGATGGTAGGTGCTGAAAGGTTCAATGCCTCTTGCACCCTGAGAGGCACTGACTTTAACCAGGCACTCACCTGGCAGTGCCTTCGCATTTTTATGCTTCATTCAATGCATGGACCTTAGGCATCTAAGAGTACAAGTGTGATGAAAAGGGAAGGGGCAGCCTTAGAAGCCCAACACAAGTATTTTAAATTAGGTGGGGCCCCATGTATTGTATCTTGCCGAAGAGATAAATTGTATTGTGTTCATAGCTCATAAACAATGTGGCTCCCTATAGGATTTATGACTTATATTGATAATATTGATAGTGCACCTTCGTGAAGCTTAGGAAAACTGTAAAACCAAGCCCTATAAATAACAAGTACTGATGCAAAATGGTCATTCTCACTTTAGTATTTTTTTTTAGGGTTTAGGGTTTTGCAAACAAAAATAAAATATAATGAGACAAGGGACAACCTGAATGATTATTATTTTTCGATAGTTGCATGTCAAATGTTATTTCCCCAGTATGTTGATTTAACATCAAGGATACCATTTTTGTTTGGGATCCATATAAGATTTCTATTGGGAAGATCCTCAGCAATATGGGTTTTGTGTAAGATTCCTGGAACATGCTTGGTGGAGTCTCTGGGTTTTTCATTAAATATATCTGTTTAATTAATTTGAAGCATCATTTCTCTGTCTTTTGTTGACTGACATTTTGTGCTACCACTAATGTTAATGTCTCATGTTTTGTGAATTAGAAAACCAGCTCACAAACGAAGAGCAGGCTAATAAGGATAATGTCATGCTTTGTGAACAATTGGATGCATTGCCTTTGAAAAGAAAGAAGTCTGAAAGCAAAGAAGCCACTCTGGACACAAAAGATACCAAAAAGAAGTCTAAGAAGAGCAAAGATCACAAGAAATCGAAAGAAGACTGTCTTGGTGAGAAGATTACGAGAGATGAAGTAAGAAAGTCAAAATCCAAGAAAAAAAGCAAGTCAAAAGTGGAAATTCCAGATGAAGGATTGTGATCCAGATGTACTAATTACTGAAATGAAGAGTTGAAGAAAATTTAAGGGCAAAGATGGAAATGGAGTTGGTGGTTCTAAAATTGGACCAGCTTGGAGGTGAAATTTTTGGAAGAAACCTTCCAATTGATTTCGCATGCATGATGATGTTCATTCTTGTGAATTGCTTATGTATAAGTAATTATGTTTTTAACTTATTTTACATAGGTTGGTAAAATCCCCCGAAGTATTTATGTTGAAGTTGAGAGAGAAGAGAGGGGGGCTCACTTTTGTAGGACTTTTTGTTGGCCAACACATTTTTGTAGGACTTGAGGAGCGTTGAAGAAGTTTGTTCTTGGCTTATTTTTTCTGTGCTTGTTCTACATGATGTGGCGAATATTATAGTCATTATGCTTTGCAGTTGCAGTGTTAAATGAAACTACAGAATAATTTGTGTTTTACATGTCCATAATAATTTATAAATAGCATAATTTCAATGAATCTCATACAACGACTCCATATTTTAAGACCCCCTTCTAGAAGATTTTTGCAGTCTCAATAGCATTGAGTTCTTTTTTTACACAAACACCCTTATTAATTGTAATGTAGAGAGATTGTATAAGAAAGAAATTAAAGGTAATTAAGATTGGTTGATTTTAATGGTACAATAAAAATGCTTGTATGTGTGTCACGACTAGGGGTGGGTGTTGACAGTTAAGTTATATTTTTGGTGAAAGCTGAAATAAACAAAAAGAGGTATTTTTAAACACCAAATTGAAACTGAATTATCTATAATAATCGAATCAAATTAACCAAAATATTTCGATTCGGTTACTAAGTTAACCGAATTAACTGAGAACGCATCAACACCTTTAGAGTTTGTCATCATGTTTCAAGTGTCATGATACTGAAAATGCTTCAAAAATGTCCCTTACCTTGCACAATCTAAAGAATCAAATATATCAATTTAAACTACCTATATGGGCCATTTCAGCCCCTTTTCTCAGAAAAAGAGAGAGAAAGGGAGGATTCCATGGGGCCTTTTTTTTTGGGGGGGGGGGGTGGGCGGAGATCCATTCAAGCGACACAGGGAAACAAAGGGAACTTGGTAAAATAGCAAAAAAGGGAACTTAGTAACCGAACCGAAATTACTTAATTTGATCCATCAGAGAGCAAAGGCGAGTAAGCAATGATGTGGAGACGGAATAGTGGATGCGTGGTATAACATTGGCTTCAAGCCGTGGCGGATCTTGAAAGAAATATTTGAGGTTCTTTAGCTCGTTTGGTTTGAAGGGAGGGGAACTCGGCTCGCATAATTAGTGTGAAAGAGCATATATAACATTGATTTTAAATATTTGTGCGAAAAACGAGGTAAATCGGGGTTATATCGACATTTTTTTTTACACTAGGGAGGGGAGCTTTCCTCCCTTCAAACCTAATAGAGCCTGTATACCACTTTGATCCTATTAATAAGTCCTTTTTGACCAAAAAATTTGGTCATATTTATAAGTATCTTTTGACCAAATAAATAAGATTGTGACAATTCTGCCTATATTAATTGTACTAATGAAAACAGAGAGAGAAGAAAGAGTAGAAAGGTACCTACTAATCATAAATGAGGGTAAAGTTGAAAATTCATCCCATAATCGTTGAGCTAACTACCTCCTTGATATATGTGATTTAGTCAAAAAGGACTTATAAATAAGATCAGAGTGATATTCATTAACTAATTAAAAAATATTTGGGGGCCCAAATGTACACTCATTAATTAATTAAAAAAAATATTTGGGGAAGCCAAATGTATAATAAAAATATTTTAACAAGTTTAATATATAAGATAACACACCTTTTTACATTATATTATATATTTTTTTAAAAAAAATCTGAACACTTTTTTTTGGGGCCCCCATTGTTACACTAAGCTCCGCCATTGGCTTCAGGAGAGCGATTAAGAGGTGAGAGAGTGTCAAGGACCCATAGAGTTCGAGAGCAATGTCTTCTTTGAGTTTGAGAGGTGACTTAGGGCTAGTTGGTCAATTCCCTGATTTCCACTCCATTCCCTCCCCTCAAACCAAACACACTCTTAGGCGAGAATGAGAGACTAGGCGTCGACTGCAATGCTGAGCGGCTAACTTGGGGTTGGAGCCAGCCCGTTTAGATAACTTTAAAATCTAGGGTTTTGTAAAAGTTTTTTAAACACTCCAAAATTGTCCCGAAGCTAGTTTACATCAAAACTTAGGTTTTGGCAAAAGTTTGTCAAACAATTTAAAATTGTCCAGAAGCTATTCTACATCAAAACCCATATTTTGGTAAAAGCTTTTTTTTTCTTTTTCAAATTTTTTTCTCCCCTCTGCCATCATCAATATTTTTTTAGTACCCGTTACTACCCTGAATGTTTTTTTTCAAGATTAAGCAGTACCTTAAAATATTTTTTCAAGATCCTAAAATAAATTTTGAAGACCATGAAAAGTCTTTTTCAGTTAGTATTAAATATCTTTTTAGTACTTGTCAATACCATGAAATATTTTTTTAATACATTTAAAATAAATTTGTAAAATCATGAAATATTTTTTCAGTACGAGTCAGTACCTTTAAGTATTTTAATTTTGTAAAAATATTTATGTAATTTCTAATATTCGTTATGGAATATAATGTTTATAATATTTAAAATACAACCTTATTTTTTATATGCAATTATACCAAAAGTTAATGTCCTTTTTGGTAAATTTGACCCTGAAAAAACTATTCTGATAACAATATCCACACACTATCATTTTTCTCCAAAAGTCAATTTTACCTAGTAAATCTTAAAAACTATTCTCCAAAAACTAAATCCATCAATTACATATTATTAGAATAGGGTTTAGGGCCCTAGGGAGTTAGGGTTTAGTTTAACTTTGGACTTAGGCTGTTGGACATATTTTTTTAAGAAAGATAATGAGTATTGGACTTGGGCCATTAGGCATATAGATAAAACATGCACACAAACCCATCAATTATATCAACTGGGTTCCCCCACCCCAAGGATGGGTTAAGTTGAACGTAGATGGTGCCGTGACTGCTAATGGAAGAAAAGCAAGCTGTGGGGGAGTTATTAGGGACTAAAGAGGCTTGTGGAACCAGCGGGAGTTGGCTCAAGTGGAAGGGACTTGGGCCGCTTAAGCAAGGGTCTCGAGTTCGAGTCCTTGTGGATGCAGAAAACTCCGCAGGAGAGGTCGCATATGCTCAACCTCGATCCGGACTAGTCGGGCGGCTACAGTGAAGCAGGTGTAGTAGCAAAAAAAGAAAAAAGAAAAAAAAAGAGGCTTGTGGATCTCAGGTTTTTCTCAATTTCTGGGGCAATGTGAGGCTTATGAAGCCGAAGATTGGGCTCTATTTTATGGACTTCGAATGGCATGGGCTGAAGGTGTTCACAGGCTTATTGTATAATCAGATTCTCAGATTCTAGTTCAGAAAATCCTGCTGCTTAAGGATGACAGAAGTGGTAGTCTGGTGTTGCTCCAGATTCGAGACCTACTTTCCAAATCTTGGGAAGTAGAGATTAAGTATATTCCTTGGGTTAGGAATACTCTTGCTGATCACTTAGAAAAGGAGGGTTTTTTACAATCTACCTTTTTGAATGAACGTCCAGAGAAATTTAAGATTGTGCTTTCTAATGATTGTATGAGATTCAATCCCCTTTTTAGTTTCTTCTAATATATGATGGCTGATGCCTCTTTTTTACCAAAAAAATAATAATTTACATGTTATTTCGGTTGACCAATCACCATTGAGAGTAAGTAGAAAGGAACTTGACTCTCTCTTAATCATGCCTTCTGTTTGAGGCATGAGAATATATAAAATGGTGTTGGGAGTTCTCGACATGGATGAAATCTTGATTAGTTGGAATCAAAGTTTTTAGAGAACCGGGTGTGATACCAAAAAAAAAATTGTTATTTCGGTTGTTTGGTATAACTTGATTTTTTTTTCCAAACACGAACCGAACACCGAATATACATTTAAAAAAAAAACCAAAAAGCGAATTAATCAAAAAACCAATTTTAGTTCGGTTCAGTTCTATTTTCGGTTTCGGTCTTGATTTGCTCACCCCTACTCATAAAAATGCGACCTTATATCATTCAAGAGTTAAAAGTCGTTAATGTTTAACTAAACTTATAGGCTCATACATAAACTAAATTATAGGCTCAAAATGAGATTGTATTTTCAAGGGAATTCACATTATTACATAATTCAGAGCATTATAAGGTTAATGAATATTAAATTCGAATGGCATACCTTGTTCAAATAATGATTTGTCTGTCACATTGTTAAAGTGAGAAATCTTTGAACCCCTAACTTCATCACTTCTTCTTTTCTAGTTTTAGTAGAAATGACTTGTTGTTGTCTCCTTTTGCTTCAAGGCGCCTCTAAATACAATACCTAATGTGGAAGTAGGGCTGAGCATAAAACCCATAACCCATGATCCGCCCAAGACTCAATGTAATTGGGCCATTTTATGCCCGCCCAAAAAGACCCATAATGGGACGGGTTAGAACGCGCCTATTTAAAACTTAAATGGGCGGGCTATGGGCATACCTACGGGCTGCCCGTACCTGCCCATTTAATGTAAGTTTTTGTTTATTGACTATCCATCTCATTCCAGCATTCCACATTCTAGCATAAGGTAAAGGCGTTCCCTGAGTCTCTATTTTGAATAAATTTATGTTATGATGGTACTTGTCTAAATCTATGTTGTTTTGTGTGAATTATGATTATTGAACTTTGAAGATTTAGATTTCAGAATTTAGAATGATGAATTTGTATGGATGCTTAATTTTTTATTTTTATTTTTAAAAAATAATAGGTCAGCTGTAAATTGGTTACCCAAAACCCGGTTAGCCCGCCCATTTATGTGCTAGCCCATTTATACGGGTTTAAATGAGTTGAGGTATGGGTTTGGGCTAGCCCATACTCATTTAAAGTTAAATGGGTGGGCTATGTATTTGGTCTCGGACTGCCAACCCGCCCATTACTCTGCCCAATATAGAAGTTGGAAAATTGTTCTTATTTATCTCTTTTATTCTTACCATCAAGCATAAATACTTCCCTTATTATTGGGGTGGCTCAAATGGAGCATTGTAATGAATGAATATGAGGTCCTATTGTAGTGGTTGTCGAAGAGTCGATGAGAAAGTTTGAAAATAACGAGGAAGAAAAGGCCACGGTGGAGAGAGATGATCTCATATACTCGCTCTAATTCTTTTTATAAGAGTCTAAAATTTGAATTGCTTTAATTCTTTTTATAAAAACCTGACAATAGTTGTTTGAATAATCAACAATCAATGTGTATGTTCCATTTTTGCCACTCATTAATCATATGTACTGCAATAATTGAAAGGTTGATGATAACTATATTCACTTTTCCTCTGTATTACTTGCCCCCTCATAAATAAGGGCATATTTGATTTTTTTTTTTCAAAAATATTTATTATTTTTAACTAATTTTAATTGCTTTCTTAAATCGTGCAATTCGATTATTGACTTCTTATCGATAGGACCGGAGGGAGTATTAGAGAGATGATGACCAATAAATATCTGATTTTGATTACAAATTTAAATATAAAATTTAAATTTTTAGAGTTGAAATTGGGGGTGAAGGTGCAAAAATACCTACTTTTACCAAATGTGCACCTGTCTTCATATATATTTTTTGGGTGTCAAAATACCCACCAACTTCTCTAAAAAAAAAAGTTCATCTCCATTAAACACATTAAATGGACATTATTTTTGGTTTTGGTGGGCCCCACTTATCCACTTGTCATCTATTTCTTCTTATTCCACCCTTCCTTTATCTCTCCCCCACCCCTTGGGACAAGCATTTTCTCCTTCTTCTACTAGTCAATTCCCTCGTCCTGGTCACTCACCCTTTCTCTCACTCACTCTCTCTTCTCTCCCTCCCTCTGTATCTCTTGATGCCACTCACTAGTTACTAGTGTTTGTTTGAAATAGCGATTGGAACATTTAAAAGCTATTTTTCCAATCATGATTTACGGTATACAAGATAAGTATGTGAGATAAGTTTTATCTCGATTTACGTGGATAAACATTTTAAAGCCTCCAAATGTGGACAAGTCTATATAGCTTTGATGCCTTCAATCAGCATTTCCACCCCTCACATCAGCACCAAAACATCATCTTAAGATAGCCTTAATTGATGTCTCCTAAAACTTCAAAAAGTGATTGCAATTGGAAGATGCTTACAAGAGGTATACAAGTGAGAATAACATCATACAGTCATCCAAGCAAAAAACTCGTTTATTTACCTTTGAAGGACTCATATCAGGGGAAAAATATCCATTTTGTGATAAAAAAAATAGAGATGGATTTACTAATCAAATAGGCCACCTTCTTTGACTCACCAATTCGTAGCTTTTGTGAATCGTCAAGTGGGAGAAAATTGAAATGAAGCGTTTGGAGCAACACAGATTTTCTTATGAATTCACGAAGCGATGAAGCTCAACCTTGACTATGCTATGAAGTGGTGAAACCTTGAGCATTAAACCAAAATATTGTGCATGTTTGGGATCACTTTTGGGCTTCCAAAAGTGTTTATTCATATAAATCGAGACAAAACTCCTATCATATACTTATTACGTATATCATAAATCACAATTGAAAAGCTACTTTTGAAAGTTCCAATCACTATTCCAAACGAGTAGCTTTGATGGCTTGTGGAATTATACTCTTGATGAGATGATGTTTTGGTGTTGATGTTGGTAGTCGGTGGTGTCAAGAGAGAGAGAAGAGAGAGAGAGAGAGGGGGGGAAGGGTGAGTGTGAGGAGAGAGAGTTGACCTATGGAAGGAGGAGGATGGAAGAAAAAGTGTGTCAGAAAGAGGGAAGGGAGAGATAAAGCAGAGTTAGGGAGAAATAGATGACATGTGAATTAGTAGGGCTTATTGTTGGTCTGATTTCCTTATGGCAAGTGAGTCAGTCAAACAAGTAATAAAGTAATAAGTAGAGTATCGTCCCACAAAAATTAATAATACTTCCTTATGCAGCAAGAAAGTGAAAGAGTCGCGTAAATTAAGAAATATATGGATTGAGTTAAGAGATGTGAACTACTAATTAAAATGAGAACAAAAACGTCAAGAATGTAATTGGTTGAGAGATATTAGGATAAAGATAGGCTAAGCTCGGACTTCTCCTTAATTTGCAAATCTTTACCCAAATTGCTATCGCAATGCTATAGCAAAACCATAGAAACTTCCACAATGCTACAACAATGCTATAGCAAAGTTCTTCAATACACATTGCTTAATGGAGGTCTAACCTTAACTCTTTTCCAATAAGTTAAGGCCACAACTCTTTTTTATCAGTGGTCACCTAACGAACAAGACCGACGTCAATAAACGCGCACGAAAAAACCTAAATCATATTAATTAAAACCTAGAATATTTTTCAAAGGTACAAATTAAGGATCCATCGTTGCTTGGCCAAAAGGGAGCTAGTTCATGGCTTGCAAACAAATTACAACTGAAACTATCATAATATAATCCATGAAAGTACAGGAAAGTAAACTAAAGATAAGAAGAGAAGTCGAAGGAATTCGACAACATGTAACACCCCATTTTTCAAAAGCGGAATAACATATTTTTATCAGAGTAGAGCATCGGAGAAAATAAGTGAGTAACTAATAAGTATTAAAAATGTTAACCGTGGTGTATCTGGCTGGTTATGATAACGGTACATTTATCCCATAATTCAAAAATTAGCAATATACAGCCCAAAATACAACTAAATCTCCAGCCGGTCCTTATGCGTGCTGCTTACCCTTATCTTCGGTCCTCGGTCTTCCAGACCCTGAAGCTATGGTAAGAGCTGAGGTCCAATGCCCATCGGACCTAAGGTAACGGTTAACCTCATGCTCAAGTAAACAATACATTTATGACATTACAACAATAACCAACACATAAGCACACGGTAGATGTAAGGTTAACATAACAACAGTACATAGCATACAACACATGTAAAGTCACCCATGTCTGCACTAACCAGTGCCACGACGATCTCTCGTGTCCTCAGCGCTAGGAAAACTCAACGGCATTATCAAAACTATAACCCATATAAAGCTGAATGCATGTATAAGTAGTGATCTAAGATAGAGTCTTAGTCACGGTGCATGTTCAAGACATAGTCATGTCCATGACCCTATGAAATAATCTATCATATATAAACATACAATAAGCATCAGAGTTAATGTTACAGTATGCGTCCGTACGAATAGTGGTACGCCTGTCTGTTTGGTACGTCCCTTGATTTTTCCGGATATCCTATAATAGTATTACCGCATTATTTCCTTTATGAACAATATCCTAAGAGATATTTTAGCCACTACCCTTGACCTTTTTTTTACTCCTGGTGGATTTGTTATTCCAATTATATCCCTTTATTTTCAAAAAAACGCTGATTTCAGCATTTCAGGCAGAATTTTTGCTATCTTTGAAAAAATCATAACTAATTCCAAAAAAATCGAAATGGGGATCCGTAAAATTCCCGGAATCCTTAGGATGTATAATTTTGAGTAAAAATACTTGTTTTTACGCAGAATTTTTGAATCATTCCCAGTTTTCGTGTTTCCAACCTCTGCCTAGAATTTTCCAGAAAAACGTAGTCTAACTTTAGGAATTTTTATCTCCTTGCACAAAACTCAAAATGACACATACTGGGTATATTTGGAAATATTTATATGTCTACTTTAACCATGAAAAATCTCAGATTTTAATAACTTCATATTCAACATAAGATCATAGCCTCTGGCCCGACTGTAGGAACTCCTAAGTAGAAAATTTTTCGCAGGAACTTCTCTACTTTGATCTTCAACTTCCAAAAATTTTGATCCAACATCTTTCCCATCAAATTTTCGAAATAAAGATATTTTTAACCATAAAAACATGAAAATAAAATTGCTCTGGGAGATTTAAGATCAAAGCATAAACTAACTATGAATTTAAAAACTAAACTCAAGAAGTAGGAACTTACCCTTGAAGAACCTTGCTCCTTCTTTCTAGCTCCAAGAAAACTCTCACTCTCACTCTCTTAATCAAAGGATCAGAGGTATTTGTGGTGATGGTGTGAAGAATTTGTGAAGGGGAACATCTCTATTTATAGAGAAAAATCAAGGAGCCAATTGACATTTAAATGTGAGCAAGATTCACCCTAGCCCTTGGATGGAAAGATCACTTTTTGAAACTCAATCCCCACCTCTTATGGCTTGGTCGACATGCATAACCCAATCAATTAATTTGTTGTGCTTTTAATTATTCAAATACCTTGTATTATTCAATGATTAATTATTTCATAAAAGAAAAAAGAACAAAATCCTATCCATAGTACCTACTGGCCGACATCTTCTTTTATTTATTTAATATGTTTTTAGTTTGCAAAATATCCCATGTTTTAAGCTTTCTAATTGGCTAGTTGATAGTTTGACTTTTCAAAGCTTTAACTTTATGCTTTATTATATGATATATCCTCTTTCCTTCCATTTTGTGTACCGACATCCTTCCTCTTTTAGCTCTTTTATGGTGTTTTTAAATAGCCAATATCTTATTGTTTATTAGAAGCATATCCTGATTGTAATATAATAACTCCTACTCAAAATCTTCCATGTATATGGCGCCATTTACACTTACTTTAGGGGAAGCCTATTTGAACATTGATTAACATATGCTATTGTATTCTTGGTTTATTAGCTAATTATACTTATTAATGTTTTTATTTAAACAAGTTTAATCCCTCATTTTTGGTCACTTAATTTTCAAAATTAATAGCCCTCCTTTGATGTTTTTCTTTTGTCTCAAATTAATTTAAATAATTATGCAATTGATCTTAATTAGTACAACTTAGTTACCCAATTGCTTTTGCTAATTTCCTTTATCTTAATTAGATGTTTTCATAATATTTTCTTGCCTCTTTTGGTTATTAATTAACCATTATTTTGTGTGTTAATTATATCACATTTTATGATCCCTAATCTTAATCTTATATTTTGCCTTTTGTTTATTTAATTCCAAGAGAAAATTACCTAAAATTATAATTAACAAATTACAAAAATTTTGAGACCACATATTCACCTTTATTTAAATGTGTTATTTATCAAAATATAGTATTTATGATAAATAATATTTTTAGGGTATTACACAACACAGCGAAGTGTCTGTCATGTAAGCATATGTTAGTCTGAGGTACAGGACACGAGAGATTCTGTCTAGGTATTTCTTAACGTTTAGCTTCTTGATTGTGTGTGCGTCGTGAGACGTCTCTCCTCTAGGGTTCACTATTTTTCCTTTTATAGTTAGGATTCTTGTGCTGCACATCCAACCGTTCGTTAGTGAGTCGGGCTTTCCTTTTCTATTAGGCCTCGCAGAAAGATTTTGTTTTTATTTAGCTAGATTCTATTCAGATCTTCTTTTAATTCTAGTTTTCATTGATTTACTTCTTCCTCAAGTAAGTGGCCTTCTTTCTTCTATCTTCAAGCTACAAAGCCAACTCAGTGTCTGGCCCAAGTTTCTACAATTATCTTATGTATTTTTCTCAAGAAAAGATTCGTTTATGTTAAGGTGCGATTTGCCAACGAACTATTACCCAAGGAGCATCTGGCACAAAAAACAATTGAAGGAACCAAATTGGCCAACGAACTATTAAAAAGTGAAAAAAAACTAAAGAACTATTAAAAAGTAAAAAAAAAAACCAAAGAACTATTAAAAATAACAACTATCACTATTACGTTAAAATATGAGGCACTGGCGTAGGATGGTGGCGGAAACACTGGAGAAAAGAGCGATTAAGCCTTCTTGTTGGATAAGGCAAACACCAACAGAGATGGGACCCATGCGAGCAGGCGTTGTGGCAGCGGCGGTTGCTGCTTGTGGCATCAAAGGCATGCAATCAGGGTGCAAGGTGCGTGCCGGTCGAAAGCTGTGGACTGCTGGATAAGTTCAAGAGGGTGAGTGAAACACCCAGCAACAATGAAAGCTTTGGAGACGCCGACGTCGCCGACACTATGACAGTCAATGGAAGACGGAGACACTAAGACAGTGACGGGATAATAGTTCGTTGGCGAATCTGCTCAAAATTGTGTTTCTTTTCACTTTTTAATAGTTTGTTGGCCAATTTGGTTCCTTCAATTGTTTTTTGTGCCAGGCGCTCCTCGAGTAATAGTTCATTGGCAAATCTTCACCTTAACCCTTAAATAAAACCCGAGCTGTATTACTGAGCTCATGAACCAAAGTGCAAAACCCAACTTAACATAAAAGGGCTCACCCATTATATCCAAGTGCGAGACGCCGGTCGGATCTGGATTAGTCAAGGCGAAACTCTAGGCAACCAAAAAATGAAGAAGAAAGGAATATGATTCTTCAGGCTGATATGCATGCATGGTAGTTCCTAAGAGAGTAAGTGAGAAGATGAGGTGGCGGAGTTAGATGCCGTGAGGGTCAAACAAAATAAATTAACGTTTTTTAAGTGTGGATTACATTGCTCGAGTTTTAATACTTTCAAAGTGATATTGATTTATCCTGGCAAAAATTTCTACCAGCGCACTCGTGTGGGAGCCTTGGTCTCTCTGCCAAGCGTGAGAGTGGTGAGGTCGGAGGTACGGTGAGAGATCGGCGCTGGATGACGACGGTTAGGTGGTGTAGTGCGAAGATCATTCTCATTCGGTATACGAGCGAGATCGACGGTGGATCCTAATTCTACCTGATCATGGAAGAAGTCCAGATTTTGACTCCGTTGATCTGGAAAGAGCCAGAAGTAGAGAAGACTCTAATTGGCAAGGTTGTGGCAAACAAAATGTACACGAGAGCTGCAATTGAGATGATACTAAGGAAGGCTTGGAACTTACAAGAAGGTTTTGATGTTGTTGAAATCAACGGCAATGCATTTATGTTCAAATTCATGAAGGAGAAGGAATATAGCAGAATCCTTCGAGGTCGGCTGTGGACTATTAATGGTTGTTTGTTGAATCTATTGGAGAGATCGAATTACAAATCGTGTGACGAGTTTGATTTCAGCCGTTGTCCAGTTTGGATTCAGATCCACAATGTGCCGCTGGAGGCTTTATGTCTGGAGAACGCTGTCACTATAGGAGGATACGTTGGAGATGTTATGTTGGTTGAGGATCCACACTATAATGGCAGGTACCTTCGCAACTTCCTACGTGCTAGAGTAGTGTTGGATCTTAGGAAGCCGTTACCATATGGTTTCTCGTTGCCTAGACCGGATGGTAGGAAGATTTGGTTGTCGGTTCGTTATGAAAAGTTACAAAGCTTCTGTTATAACTGTGGGAAGTTAGGGCATGATAATAGAAGTTGTAATTCAGAAAGGTTGATGTCGCTGATAAATCCTGATTAACCTCGTTTTGGTGCCTGGCTCACTACCAATTCTTGTCGTAGTTGGGATGAAGTTATGGTGGTAGTAAATAAGGAGTGGGCAGAGGCAGATTATGTCAGACGTCGGAAGGAGGAGGCACTAAAGAAGAGATCATGTGAGGGGACGGAAAGATGCAATACAGCATCTCAGCCTGCTGAGGATGATCTTTTCGTCATCAAATCAAATAGATCCACTACGGATGGGAAGGGGGAAAATCCAGTTAAGGAAAGCGAGGCACAGAACTTGGATGAAACTTTTGTCGTGAGTAGTAATAAATCTAAACAGGAGGCAAATAATGATAAATGCAATGTAGGGCCAAAGGGAACAAAGAGGGAGAAAGCAGGACAACGTCGAGGGATTAATGCTGAACATAATTCAGTGGGAAAAAAATGAAATGGAACTTCCTGTGGCACTAAAAGAACACGACTGCGGATGTGATGATGGTAAGCGGGGTAATGCTGTACCTGGGCAAAATCCCCTGTCTTTGGCTATGGTGTTGTACAATGGAGGTATTATCAATGAGGTGATCAATAGAATGGATGTCTTGGGCTTAAAACGTCATGCTGAGGAGGATTGGAGGTCTACGGAGACAAAAAGAAGAAATTAATGGTGATGGAAATAGATCTAAAATATGAGATTTCTGAGTACGCAGCTAGTCTGAAAAAGATTAAAGCAAAAACAAGAAGGTATGTGAGGAAGAAAGGGAGGACAGATAAGGAGAACAGGCCTGTTGAGGAAGATGCACTTGATGTGGAAATGGAAGAACCGGGGGATATGAGTGCAAATGGCTCTGGTTTCACTTTCAAAGCAGGTAGGAGCAGAAGGAAGAGAATTATTTCTGAGGGTGATGGTGGTTGGCCATTAACAGCCATCGAGGCGCCATGAAATGCATTTCCTAGAACTGTCAAGGCCTAGGAAGAGCCTTGACAGTTAAGAACTTGAGGGACTTGGTGAAGAAGTATCACCCCTCGATAATCTTCCTAATGGAGACTAAAATAGGTTCAGCAAAAGTGATGAATATCAGGAGAAGTTGTGGATTCAATTAGGATCTGTATGTGGATCCGAGAGGCCTGTTTGGAGGGTTGGCGCTTTGGTGGAAGGACAACGTGGTATTGACTGTGTTATACAGATCAAAAAATATTATACACATAGCTATCGAATCTGTTAGCTTGAAATTACCCAAATTTATCACCTTTGTCTATGGTCCTCCTAAGGAGAAGGAGAGGAGGCTTGTGTGGGATATGATGAAGACTCTGGCCCCTTCTGTAAATAGTTCATGGTTAGTTGTTAGTGACTTTAATGATCTGCTTTCTTAGGCTGAAAAGGAAGGGGGAAACCCATGGTTACTACGGAAGATAATAAATTTCCAGATGATGCTATCTGATTGCAATTTAATGGACCTTGAATTCAAAGGTTCTAAATTCACATGGTGCAATAAAAGAGATGGAGCTATAGTGAGGGAAAAATTGGATAGGGCCCTTGAGAATATGGATTTTAGAATAGAGTTTGATCATGCTATGGTCTTTCTTGTAGATTCGAAAGGCTCAGATCATCATGCCTTGCTGATTGATTGTTACCTTTGCGATGATAAGTCTCCTAAGCAGTTCAGATTTGAAGCTACTTGGGTCCAGCATGAGAGCTTCCTGCATATTGTAAGGGATGGGTGGAAGGGAGAGGAAGATGTTTTGAATGATAGAGTGAAGGAGCTGGCTAGAAGAATTTGGAGAGATGCGATGCGAAACTTATGAGGTGGAGCAAAAATGTGTTTCCTAACTTTAGGAAATCAATTGATCAGTTGAGATGCAAGTTAGAGAGCTGTACTAGTGGTTGCTTGACTTTTGTTAAATTAAAGGAAGCTGAGGAAATTGTGAGACAAATCGAAACGATGTGGGATATGAAGGAGTCTTATTGGTGGCAAAAATCTAGAGTTGCTTGGCTGAAATGTGGAGACCGTAATACTAAATTCTTCCATAGTAGCGTCATACAAAGAAGGCAGCGGAATAAGATTCTTCGACTGAAAAATGAGAATGAAATATGGTTGGAGGAAAAACAGGACATCAATAACTCCTTTAGTGATTTTTATCATAATTTGTTCAGATATGTGGGACCTTGGCCTTTGGATCAAGCACTATCCTATGTAAAGAAAGTGGTTAACGATGAGGATAACAAGAGGCTAATGGAACCAGTAACTAACCAGGAGATTGAAGGAGCTGTTTTCCAACTTGGTGCTGACAAGGTGCCGGGTCCAGATGGGTACTCAGCTTTATTCTATCAAGTTGCTTGGAAGGAGATTCGTAGAGAGGTATGCGAGATGGTGCACGGTTTCTTTGAGGGGAAATTTGTTCTAGACCAGATTAATACCACCAACATTGTGTTGATTCCTAAGGTGGATAAACTGGAGGAAGTACACCATTTTAGGCCTATTGGGTTATGCAATGTGTCTTACAAATCAAAGAGCCTTCCTCGCTGGTCATATGATTTAGGATAATATTATCCTCACTCATGAAGGATTTCACTATTTGAGGCATAAAAAATCAAGCCAAAAGTGGGAGTTTGCCGTGAAGATCGATATGAATAAAGCATACGATCGAGTGGAGTGGGACTTTCTTGAATACGCAATGTTGCGAGATGGGTTTCAACGAGTGTATGGGTGGAAAGAATTATGGGCTGCATCTCATCAGAGCGGCCTTTAACTGCAAGTAGATGGACACAAAGTGAGTGCTTTTAAATCCGAACATGGTGTTAGGCAAGGGATCCACTCTCGCCTTATATGTTTATCATTGCATCAGAGGTTTTATCGCTTATGATTCAAACACATATTGAGAGAAAAGAGTTGAAAGGGGTGAAATTGGCTCGAAGTGCTCCTATCCTATCGCATTGCTTCTTTGCAGACGATGCTATACTCTTCTTGAATGCTGATGAGATTAATTGTAAATTTTTTAAGAGTTCTGGAGGTGTAATGCAGAGCGTCGGGCCAGCTGGTTAATCTGGAGAAGTCCAATATATTTTTTTCTGCAAATACTCCCTCAAGAATTAAGGATAGAGTCTTGGCTTGCTTGGGTATTACCTATTCAGATCAGGCGGGGAAATACCTAGGTCTACCGGTTATTTGGGAGCGTTCCCAAAGCTGCTGCACTAGCTGTGGTAAGAGATAAAATAGGGTTAAACGCAAGGTTTGGGAAGCAGAAATTACTCTCCTTTCTTTGGTAGAGAAATCTTGATTAAAGCGGTGGCAAATTCCATCCCCATGGATCCTATGACATGCTTTCTCTTCCCAAAAAAATCATGCATGGAAATTGATAGATTAATCTCCAATTTCTGGTGGGGTCAGAAAGGGGAAGAAGGGGCTATCCACTGGAAGAACTGGAAGTTTATGACTAAGAAGAAGTTAGAAGGAGGGATGGGCTTTAGGGACCTTTTATGCTTCAATAAATCTCTCCTTGCTAAGACAACATGGAGGATGTTGCAGCAGCCTAATGACTTGTGGTGTAAAATTCTGAAGGGCATTTACTTCCCCAAAGATAATTTTCTCCAAGCAAAGAAAGGAAAGCATGCCTCTTGGGGTTGGAGTAGTTTGCTGGAAGGGAGAGAATTGTTGTTGCAGGAATTATGTTTGAAAGTTGGGAATGGCAGATCCATTTTAGTATGGAAAGATCAATGGGTGCAGGGGTTATTGGGCCATAAACTGCAAGCTAGAGATGTAACAGAGGAGGAAAGCAAGCTAAGAGTGGACAGACTCATAAGTAATGGGCATTGGGATCTCAGTGCCATTATTTCTAAAATCAATCAGGAGGAAAAGGAGGTGATCCTTACAACTCCAATTCCTCATATTGACTGTGTGGATCAGGCTGTTTGGGTGGCTAACTGTGACGGAGTGTACACTGTCAAGTCTAGTTATTTGGTGGCAAGGTCGCTTGCTGATGAGGTTATAATCCGGGACCCAGGTACGTCTTTTAACACTCCTAAAACCTTATGGAAATGCATTTGGATGATTATGGTACCCGCAAAGGTGCAACACTTCTTATGGAGAGTAGGAGTGAGGGCCTTAGCAACGCATGAAGCTCTTTTCAAACGCAAATGTGCTAAGACTCCTCTCTATCCTATATGCTTGTATGAAAAAGAAACTGTGGAACAATTGTTATTTTTATGTCCATGGACTAAATTGTGCTAGTTTGGCTGCCCTTTAGGACTTAAGTTTAGTAGGTGGTCTATGAAGAGGAGTGAGATTTTACTGTGTGACATGCTGGGTGGGGAGCATATGCTTGATTGCTATGGGAAATCTGTATTCACTACTTTGTGTTGGTGGATATGGAAAAACAGATGCAGTTGGGTGTTTAATGGTACTAGGCCTAATGCTAAGGAGGTTGTGAGGCAAGTGAATGTACGGGTAGAAAAGTTGGAGGTCAAAGTCGAAGGTGTTGGTTTGTTGATAAGCAGATTTACAATGAAAGAGTGAATCGTGGCTTGCATTGGGTTCCACTTGCTACTGATGCAATCAAGGTCAATGTTGATGGAGCCTTTAATTCATCAACGGGGGAGGTTGGCATAGGAGTGATTGGCAGGAACCGTAAGGGTGTTTATTGGGGGTCTGGGGAAGGCGGTGAAGGCAACTTCTCCTTTTATGTCAGAATGTTTAGCAGTAAAAGAAGCGTTATTGCACAGAGACGAGTTTCAGTCAGATGTGATAATTGTTGAGACTGACTACGAGGTGTTGTATAGATCAATAAAGGATAGATCTCTAAAGGGTTGTGAATGGAGATGTTGGGATGTATTGTCAGATATTTTTGGCCTGCTCGACTCGTTGGTTGGTGTGTCGTTATCTAGTGTCTCGTGAGGGGAATAAAGCTACGATCGGTTAGCGTGGCTACAAAAAAGAAGATGTACCGGCATTTTTTTTCTTGGACTACGTTCCATCTTCTTTGTGCAAGGTTCTGTGTTTTGATTACGGCGGGCCGGGATTGCATGTGATAACACGATGGTGTAAGTGACGGGGAGGGTATTGGCTAACTAATATTCTTTTGCGATACAAATGATAGATAGCTTTATAGTTTTACTTTGGTAAGGAGTGTGTTAGATTGTAATATTAGGTGTTTTGAGAGTTTATTTGGTTTCGGCTATTAGTGGGTGTAATACTTGTTTTTGGTATTAATTAAATTGATTCTTTGGTAAAAAAAAAGTGATATTGATTTTTTAAAAATAAGGGTCCATTTGGATGGGCTTTTATGATAAAAAAAGCACTTTTTAATACAAAATAAAATACCTTTTTATTAATTTATGTGCTTAGATGATATTTTTTTAAAAAAGCAAAAGTCACAAAAAAAGGACACAATGCTGCTTTTTTTAAAAGCTCCAATTTGGAGCTTAGAAAAAAAGCACTTAAAAAAAGCACTTTTTTTAAAAGGCCATCCAAATGGGCCCTAAATCCAAATAACCGCAGCTTTCTGAGTGAAAACTTTCAGAATAAAAATAGTCCTTAAACCTATATTATAATTCAAAATTTTTAAATATATATTCTTAAACATATGTTTGTTAAAAAAGTACTCAAATTTTCAATAAATGTTTTAATATTTTTGCATAAGAAATACTTATATTTTTCCTGCATTTAGTAAAAATATTAAATAAATCATTAATAAATATTAATTTTATTAATGTTAAAAGATAAATTAGGGTTTGATATAATCAAGGGTAAATTAGTAACGAGATTTATTTTAATATGCTTTTTAATAAAAAAAATATACTTCAAGAATTGTTTTAAAAAGATATTTTTGTACAGTGTTCATAACTTGGACTAAAATGTATGGTTTTTAAATAGAGAGAATATTTGTGTAATTAAGGTAAAATCATCAAAATTTGGAATTTCTGTAGCAGCACGTGGGGCTCATTGTGTATGTGTAGAAAACCCAACAAACTAGATAAGAGGACTGATGATATATCGGTTTGTTAGCTACTACTGTGGGTTCATTTTCTCTCTTTTTTCCCCTCTCATAATCTCATATGTTACGGACCTGACCCACGGCCCAATTAGGGGCGGCCCGACGAAGGCACGCCGAACCTCGGCCCAGCCAGGGGACGGCCCAATAGAGGGATGCCGAGTATCCCGGATTCCTCGACAATCGTGGATCTACCTGATATATCTATATTCCAGGGATTTGATAGATCAGGCGGTTGGGATACTCGCCATTGCCCTATATATACAGAGGTCGAGCAGTAAGGTGCACACGTTCTAACCCTAGCCCTTTACTTTACGTACTACATAACACAACCCCCATTTGAACACATACCCCCTCCCTTGGGTGAAAGGCCTTGTGTCCGGTGATTCATCGCTCACGGGATATCTCTACTCTTGGATATTCCGGCACAAGCAACACAATCCAAGATCAAATCACCGGCCATAAAATTTGGACATCTGGTTCCACACCAGAACATTGGTGCCGACCCTGGGGACCGTAAACTTTGATCCTCGTGACCAACAATGGCTACTACTAGAAGCTGCAGTCGGAACCCTCACCGGGAAAGTCCATCGCGGGGCGCAGCCGAGTCAAGTCGCGGCAAAGAACGGACTCAAGGACCTCCCAGGCCGAGGATATTCCCAATAACGATCATAGCAAGGATGGGAACAGCGTGTCAAACACAGCCTCGTCTCCCCCGCATGGAGATAAATGCAACGACACACCAAACCCAGACTTCCTCCTCCTCCAGAACACACAGGAGTCAATGCTGAGGAGGATGGAGAATATGAAGAAGCGACATGACCTCGACAACGGGACTCAGTTCATTGATAAAGGGTTTCAGAGTATGATGTCGGACCTCGACATCATCCATCACTTTGCATCTGTCGAACACCCTCAATCCAATGGGCAGGCCGAGGCCGCCAATAAAGTCATTGTTGACGGATTGAGAAGACATATGGAGGACGCCGATTCTTCTTGGGTTGAGCAACTTTACAGTGTTTTGTGGGGATACAGGACTAGCGTCCAAACCTCCACTAAGGAAACTCCTTTTCGTTTAACATACGGATGCGAGGCCATGATCCCGGTCGAGATAGGCCAACCGACATGGAGGAAAATGAAAGCTAGCAAGGAAGGAGAAGACTCGAACAGTGACGCCTTGATGACAGAGTTAGACCTCATTGACGAGACACGAATCGTGGCACCGCGAGACCTAAGCGCAAGCAACTCATCGCGCAAGTACAACCGAAAGGTGAACCCTCGCTCCTTCAACCGGGGAAACCTGGTGCTCCGACGCGCTGACATCGGGAACAAGAACGCCAGAGATGGCAAGCTAGCGGCAAACTGGGAGGGTCCTTACCGAATAAAGGAGAAACTGGAAAAGGGCGCCTACGTCCTGGAGACCCTGGGAAGAAAGCTGGTCAAAAGGACTTGGAATGCCGACAAACTGAGAATCTATTAGAGTTAGACCTTAGTCCACCTGCAAAGATAGGACCGACGGGCGAATTCGTTTTCATGCTTTTTTAATTGATTTAGTATTTTCAATTTCAGTTTCATATTTCGCTGAAATACAACACGCATTGTTTCTTTCAAGCATTCTTATTTAAAGACTCCCCAGTGGATACACCAATTATGCTTTTGGTTAAATAGATTATCATCGAGGCATAGAAGCCGCGGTCAAATACGTTTGATTAAATAAGTTATCACCGAGGCACGAAGCCGCGGTCAAACGGAAATCCCAACGGAAGGGAATACACTGAGTACGCCACGCCCGGTCGCGAGATGGTAAAAACACTATCTCTATTATAAAATAGATGCATCGAAAAATGCTCCTAAATAGGGAAGTGAATTGTCACGCAGTCCCGTCGGCCGACATGTACGGTCACACGTTCATACACCACGATTACGCATCTGACATTTTTGCCCCTATTCTGGAAAAACATCCCCGGACAGCCATATCCGGATCTCGGTAGCTCGGGTTTACTCCCCTACCCCTATTCCCGAAGTCAACCTATCGGAAGTAACACTTAGCAGATACTTTGCCCATATAAAGGCCCGGCCCGCCATAAGAAACGAGAATGTTAACTAAATAAAGTTGACAAAACAAACCGATTGGTTGAAATCAAGTTTATACGTAATTAATTAAAGTAGCAATTTTTACAAGACTACAAAGTCAACCCGGTACAAACCACCGGTACAAAAAGTATAAAGCTACAATAATTAAATGGAGGGAGCGTTATCTCCTGAAGCCACCACCTCGGAACCAGGGATAGCTACCTCAGCATTCGGAACAGACTTGGAGCTCCCTTCTCCACCACCATCGGCTCCTTCGGCACCCTAATCTTCCCCTTCCCCATCCTGATCCTCCTCAAAAAGGGAGTCAGAGTCATCCGCAGGGGAGAGAGGGGTCGGATGGAAGACGTCGTCCTTCACATATGCCCGGTAATCATACCCATCCGTCTTCAGCTCCAACTCAGGATTGAGATAGCGGATTTGGGCTAGGGCCATTTTAAAGCAGTCGGCGGCGGCCTCCCTCACAATCTCTTCGGCGATGAGGCAGGCTTGCTTCTCCTCGGCAAGGGCGGCCTTAGTCCGCTCGAGCTCGGAGCACAGATCCGCCTGCTGGAGCTGAAGGGACTTAAGGGCATCTATGCCTGTCGAGTGAGCCTTTTGGAGAGCGGCGAAGTCCAGAAGTCTTGTCAAAAGCTTCTTTTGTGAGAAGAAGCTCCTCGGTCGCCTTCCCCGGCACTCGCCCTCGCAACCTCAAGGTCCTCTTCAGCCTTCTCCTTAGACTCTACAGCCTCATCCTTCTCTTTCCGCAACTCACGAGCCTCGGCAAATTTAATCACGTACTTGTTCTTCAAGTGCAAATAGGCCTGGGCTAGACCAACACCCTGGCAGAGGCGTGCGGATATCGTGAACCACGGCCTCGTCAATATCGGCCCGGAGGTAAGGCATTCGTAAATTGACAAGGCGGTAGGAAGGCAACCCGAGCTCTTCAGTCTTTGGCCCCTTCTCCCAAGTGAGACCTCGTTTGACTTTCGGGCGGGAAGATGAACCTGGAGTACCCGGAGGAGGAGGCGACGGCCCCTCGTAAATCTCCTTACCCTTGGAGAGAGAAGCGGCGGATGGTTGGACAGGCTCATCGATAGGTGAAGAAGTCATCCGAGTAGGGGACGAAGCCTTGGTTTTCTTGGCCATCCTGGCTTGGTTTTCCTCCGAGGATGGCTCTTTCCGAACCTCCGAGGACGGATGCTTGCGGGAATTCTTTTTAGGCCGAGCATCGGGGGCAGGCATCACCAGCGTAAGATACCGGGGCAGTTCCGCCATCGGTTGAGCTGCAAAAGCAAACAGTTGAATTAATAACAAAGTAGAATAAAATATAAGCATTATAATAAAAGAACCTCGTGATGCATACAAATGACGTATCCCGGCTTAGAACCGGCTCCGTTAATAAAAAATGCCGCGCTTCGGGCACCACAAGATTTGGCCTAGGATACCAGACGGTCAATCGACAGGACCTCGTCAACTGGAAGGTCATCGGACTCTACTTGATAGGAGGCAGCCAACTTATGATGATCCTCGGTCCAGTAAAGGGAGAACCTCCACTCCACATCGTCCGCCTCGGCCCCCCCCAAGAACCACGGCTGTTGGCCGGGTTTTGCCACCACCTTAAAGAAGCCATCTTTGAAGTGCTTAAACGACTCGGAGAAGGCCGTCGGGGAGGCTTTGTCGGGATCGCCTCGAAGAGAGGTAAGCCCCTTTAGTTGCTCCGGCTCCTTACCGGACCGGGGAGTAAAAGGACAGAAAAAGAAGAAGAATAAGGTGGTAGTGCACGGTATGAGGACTGAGAAAGACCGACATAGCTGCTCAAAAGCAACTATATAGGCCCACCCATTAGGATGAAGCTGAGAAGGGGCTAGATGGAGATGGTTGAGACAGGACATTTGAAACTCGGTGAAAGGAAAGAGAACACCGAGCCGGGTCATATAAGCTTTGTAAAAGAAAAAGAAGTTGGTAAAACCCTCAACCCTCGAAGCACAGACGGGCTCATTCCCACCCGGGGGCAAAAGTAAAAGCCTTCCATAGCCAATAGTTTCATCTGGCGGAGGGCCTGCATGGTCATTAGGGAATGGGTCGCTAACACATCTCGAGTTACCCAGGGGAACCTCTCCATAAGATCCTGGGGAATATTAGAGGAATTCGACCTCCCAGCCTCCGAGGGCGCATTACCTGGCGAAGATGATGACTCCATTTACCTATACAAAAAACAAAAAATACTAAAGTCAGTAGAAGCGAGGGTACCTGACACAGAAGTAACATCCGGTCGAAAAGAAGACATGGGTGGACCGGCAGCAAGACGGCCCCCAGAAACCGAGGCCAGGACAAAGCCCGACCTATGATGACAAGAGCCCAGAATGACATCGGCCCTAGAATCTTCGCCTCTGGCGACATAGTATGAACTTGATTCTATACAATCCCAACAAGGGCCGGCATAGGAGCCAACCTAGGGCCAACATGAGGATAATAAGGGTTGACGGGCCGTGCAGACAGCACCGCGACATCTCTCCGACCTTCAAGAAAAGGTCTAACTGGGGGACGAGACCCTCCAGTTGCCCTCCTACCCGTGCTACCCGAGCTGCCACCCAGGAAGGAGGCCAGCCTCAGCTCCTCGGACAGAGGAGTACCCAGTAGCCAATGGCTCGTTCGAGGGTAGCGAACACGAAGGGCTTCCACCTCTTTAGGGGTTAAGTCATGACTCGAAGTTGAAGGTTGATTAGTCCTATTCATTGTCACTAAAGGATGCAAACCTAAAGAAACGGAAATGGCAATAAGGAAAAAGTGATGACCTGCGGGAATGAAGGCATGTGGCTATAGGTAGAGTAAGCAAGCCTAACCTAACAAACTAAAGCCTACCCGAAACCTCGACAAACCACAAGCATACTTTGGGTTCGTACTAAAACCAACCGAATTAAGCAAAGAAGCAAGAAATCCGGTAAAAAGATGAAAACGACGAGAAGAAATGACTTACCGAGTAAGAAAGGGTCGAATAGAGGACGATCGCCGGAAGGAGAAAGCTTGAGAGCCGCCGAAAGCAGGAGTCCCAGTTCTTCGGAGAAGATGGAGAATGAGAGAAAAATCAGAGAATGATCGAAGGTGGTAGACGAAAATGAAGAAAAGTGGGATTAAAAACCTTCGAAATGGTAGGAGGCGCGAAGAGGCGCCGGGAAATTAAGGGTAAAATCAGAAAATCACCTGCAAAATGGGGTGACGTGCCCCAGGAAGCACGCGCATTAAATGTACACGGAAACCGAAGGCGGCAGAGAATGACGGTTGAAAATCCTCTCCATTCCAAAGATGCCAGGTGGCAGGGCGCCATGATGGCGAAGTCGGAAGGTTTCGGCACCATGATGGCGAAGTCGGAAGGGCTTTCGACCTCGAAATCAAGCAAGCCACCCGGCGCCACCTCGAGCCCCTAAAGTCACCAACGGAGATACCGACCTTTGAGAATCGGTCTCGGGTTCGAAAGACCGGGCAGCCACCTCGGATCCACGAATCGGACAGGTAACCCGACAGAATACCTAGGTCTGGGGGCAAGGACACATCTTAGCACGGAGTGAAGAACACCCGGCGGCTCAAAACCTTGAACTACCGAGCAGGGGGGGCAACTGCGCATTACGGACGACCCACGGCCCAATTAGGGGCGGCCCGGCGAGGCACGCCGAACCTCGGCCCAGCCAGGGGACGGCCCAATAGAGGGATGCCGAGTATCCCGGATTCCCCGACAATCGTGGATCTACTTGATATATCTATATTCTAGGGATTTGATAGATCAGGCGGTTGGGATACTCGCCATTGCCCTATATATACAGAGGTCGAGCAGTAAGGTGCACACGTTCTAACCCTAGCCCTTTACTTTCTGTACTACACAACACAACCCCCACTGAACACATACCCCCTCCCCCTTGGGCGAAAGACCTTGTGTCCAGTGATTCATCGCTCACCGGGATATCTCTACTCTTGGATATTTCGGCACAAGCAACACAATCCAAGATCAAATCACCAGCCATCTGGGCTGGACATCTGGTTCCACATCGGAACATCATATATATACCGTTAGATCAAAACAATGGATGGTTTAGATTTAGTACTATTTTATACATTTATGATAATAATACATATATATATATATATATATATATATATATATATATATATATATATATATATATATATTTGTGTGTGTTGGGAGGATAGGATATTGTTACTACCCATTAGTGTTCTTATCAATGTCACTACCACTTACTCAAAGGTGTGTTTCACCATTAGATTAGATCTCATTAACGGTGAAACAAACTAGTAGTAACATTGGTAGTAACAATATCATATCCTTATATATATATATATATATATATATATATATATATATATATTTCATAACTACAATATAGAAAAAATAAAAAATAAATTTATAAAGTATTATAATAATATTTTTTATAAAATATTAAATCTCAATAATTTATTTTCTTATATAAAGGAAGATATGAGATTCTGAAAAAGAAAAAAAAGAAAGAAAGAAAGAGAGAGAGAATCTCCATCTCAATCGGAGCGGATCTTCTGAGCGAAAATTGTTGTGAAATTGGCTCGTTTAATGTGATTTTTGAGCCTCTATAAGAAACATGAAAGTCATGTATATATATACTTAAATGGGCCCATTTTTTGTTTTATATCGACGACATTTATATCATAAGAGCGGTCAATTTGCTATGGTCATTAGTCAATGACATTGAAGAACCCCTCTTTTTGTGGGGGAATATTCGTTCATCTGATTTTACTATTTTAGTCAATCAGAATATACGTATTTCTCCCAAAAGTATTCGGCTAAATATATAATAATTTAATTTAATTTAATTTTTTTTTTTGGAAAAAAGTTGATCAATTAGGTGATGCGGAGTTGTAGAACCTATAGTTATTGACCAAAGGTTGTGCGAGAAATAGGGTTTTATTTACTTGTAACAGTTGAATATTTCCAAATCTTGTATATAAATATCGTCTTCCTCTTAGTCTTCTTCTCAAAGTCATTAATTCTTTTACACATTCTCATTTTTCCCCTCCAAACTGTGAAAACCTTCTATACTTGTGTCACACAGGTAAGTTTCTATCTCACAATAAAGCTCAATATCTATTTATATTTGTATTTAAATGGTTAATGTTGTCAAATAATTTGTTTGAAATTTAGAAAGAAAGAGCTGTTTCAATTTCTCCTGCATTAACTGGGAAGACAGCTGATTTAACTCAATCTATGATATCATGCCATCTAAATTTGAAACGTGTGTATATATTTTAGTTTTAAATGGAAGTTAGAAATCCCCATTGTGATAGATTCTGGAATTAAAGAAAGTTACAAACTTTTCTTGTTCTATTAATCACAAGAATTATTGTTTAAAGTAATGATTAAAAAAATGTGAAAGTCCCACTTCAGTTTTGTTTCAGCCATAAAATATTTTGGTTGCAAAAATGTATTTTCTAATTTCTCTTCCTTTTGTTGCATTAGTGAACAGGTTCTTGTGAAAACCATACATATGGGCAATGAACAAAACCTAAATGTGCTAAACGCACTAGACGTTGCCAAAACACAATGGTACCACTTCACCACCATCATTATCGCCGGAATGGGCTTCTTCACCGACGCGTACGACCTCTTTTGCATATCGCTCATCACAAAGCTTCTTGGCCGCATATATTACCACGTCGACGGTTCGCCGAAGCCGGGCTCGTTGCCACCTAATGTTTCAGCAGCGGTGAACGGCGTCGCTTTCTGTGGAACACTTTCCGGGCAGTTATTCTTTGGATGGCTCGGAGACAAACTAGGACGAAAGAAAGTTTACGGCTTGACCCTCATCATGATGGTGTTTTGTTCTGTTGCTTCAGGTCTGTACTATAGAATAATATTCGCCAAAAATTACTAACAATATTACTAATTACTCCCAGTTATACCCTCACTAGAAGTCCTAATTCTAAATGTAATATCTTAATTCATTTTGTCTTTCAAATATAATTAAATTTTTCGCGTTAAACTCTTCCAATTGATTTCACATATTAAATGATTTTTCATCAAATGAGTACTACCTCTGGTCATAATTATAAGAGCTAGTTGACTTTTTTTTGGAGAAATTAAGAAAGCTAAATAAGTTACTTAATCATTTCATATGTTGTGTTTTCATAGATTATATATTAGTTTATTGGTTAAACTATTTAATTTGAAGAAAAAATAAAAATAGAAACACTCTAAGCTAATTTAATTAGCTTCCTTAATCTCTCCAAAAAAGTCTAACTCTTGTAATACAAATAACTGACTTCACTAGTTTTCTCAATTTTTCTGCAAATTAGTTATGTAACTCATACATTTAAAAGTTCATCTAAATTATTAGAGAATAATTTCTACTGAGTCCTGTGATGTTGCTCCAGGTTTGTCGTTTGGACATGATCCGAAGGCGGTGATGTCGACGCTATGCTTCTTTCGGTTTTGGTTAGGGTTTGGGATCGGTGGGGATTATCCTCTTTCTGCTACCATAATGTCTGAGTATTCCAACAAGAAGACTCGAGGGGCTTTCATTGCTGCAGTTTTTGCCATGCAAGGGTTTGGCATTTTGGGAGGTGGAATAGTCGCGATGGCTATATCTTCTATTTTCATGAAATTGTGAGTACAACAATATTTTCTTTAATACTAATTTCTTTCTTTCTTATTAACATATAACTGAAAATTACTTTATATTAAATTATACAAAAACTGCCACTTACAAACACTAATCATATTGAACGTTTTTTGATACACAACCATATCTTCCCTTCCAAGTTTAATGATAAGCACATTCATTCTTTTATATTTTTGCAAAAAATTCGTATATTGTCATATAATTTTTTATTTTACAACAATAAAGGTATGATAAAGTAACATTAACTTGTATATACAATCACCAGATATGAAGCACCACCTTACGAGGTTGACCCAATCGGCTCCACAGTTCCACAAGCAGACTATGTTTGGAGAATAATTCTAATAATGGGAGCCTTCCCTGCCGCTTTAACCTATTACTGGAGAACCAAGATGCCGGAAACGGCTCGCTACACGGCCCTTGTTGCTCAGAACACTGAACGCGCCGCCGCGGACATGTCAAAGGTTTTACAGGTCGAAATTAAAGCCGAACCCCAGAGACCTAGAATTGAACAAGCTCAATCATATGGCTTGTTCTCAAAGGAATTCATGAACCGCCATGGATCACACCTTCTTGGTACAGCAAGCACATGGTTCTTGCTAGACATTGCGTTTTACAGCCAAAATCTGTTTCAGAAGGACATCTTTAGTGCCGTCGGTTGGATTCCTCCGGCGAAGACCATGAACTCTCTTGAAGAAGTATTCAGGATCTCTAGGGCTCAGACTCTTATTGCTTTAGGCAGTACAGTTCCAGGTTACTGGTTCACCGTTGCTTTGATCGATATAATTGGAAGATTCGCTATTCAGTTGCTGGGTTTCTTTTTCATGACTGTGTTCATGTTTGCCCTAGCTATTCCTTACGATCACTGGACACGTAAGGAGAATAGAATAGGATTTGTGATGATGTATGCGCTTACGTTCTTCTTCGCCAACTTTGGCCCTAATGCTACCACGTTTATTGTGCCGGCGGAGATCTTTCCGGCAAGGTTCCGGTCTACTTGTCATGGGATATCGGCCGCATCAGGGAAGCTTGGGGCAATTGTTGGGTCATTTGGGTTCTTGTACTTGGCACAGAATAAAGATAAGAGCAAGGCAGATGCAGGATATCCTGCAGGTATTGGAGTGAAAAATTCATTGATTGTATTAGGTGTGGTTAATATTTTAGGGTTCTTGTGTACTTTCTTAGTGCCAGAGACAAAGGGAAAATCTTTAGAGGAGCTATCAGGGGAGAATAATAATGACGAGGAAAGCGGAAATTAGCAAGGCACTTCCACGGCGTTCCTGAGAGGAAATTTTCAAGGGGAAAAAAAAATCATCATTTTCTTGTAGTACTTTTTTGATCCTATTTTATAAGGTAGAAATAATTTGTTGAAATACGACAGAGAAATTTTTCATTTGAACTCTAATTTTACTCTTAATTTATTATAGTTTATACTCATTTTAGTTTTGATCCTTATAGTTTTAAACCATAGATTTTGGGTCCTTCAAGTTTCTCCGTTAAAACCGTTAGCCTTTGTAATTTAATAAGGACTTGGATGGTGTTAAATATGCTAATGTGTCACGTTAGTTTTGCTTTGTAGCTTGTTGACTAGCAATATGATGTGACAAAATGAATTATAAGCTTATAATTTAAAAACAGTTAATAATAAAAACGAATTCCTCTCTCTCTCTAAACTTGTGTTCCTCCTGTTCTTTCCGTCGGCAAGAAGATCTATATTCTAATTTTTGCCTGCATCAATGGCGTTGAGAATCCTTCAAGGAATTTGTGGGCATATCTGATCTCTCACTCGTCTGCACATTTTTGCTGTATTTCTGCTATATAAATCCTTGATGACGCCATTTTGATTTTGGTTGGAAAATTAGGACTTGATCTGAGAATGGTTTCAGTTAATACCTGTTCTAGTGTAGAATACAGATGTCTAGTCTCAACGAACTAATGTATTGATATTAGATCATAAAGATTCTCCAAGATATCTTTTAGGTTAACCTCCTATTTATAGAGATTAGGTTTGGGTCCTTGGGCTTTGTGCACCTCTTAGCCCATACTTCAGCCGCCTCACCTTTTATGTTAACCTCCTATTTATAGAGATTATCTTTAGGGTCTGTTTGGGAGTTTGGAGGGAAAGGAAAGGAAGGGGATGCAAGGAGAAAGGAGGGGAAGGGAAGGAAGGGAAATGGAGGATATTTCCTCCCCTTGTTTGGGATTTAAAAAAATAGTAAGGGAGGAAGATAGAGGATTAATGAGTTGTTTTTACCATTTTGTCATTTTTTTTAATAATTAATATAATTATTATACTTTACAAATAAATTTAAATTTAAATTTTCTAAAAAAATTATTTATGTAATTTTTATATTCTAAAAATTATTTATGTGGTGACTGCGGCGGTGGTGGTGGCAGTGGCGGTGACGGCGGCGGTGGTGGGGTAGTGGTGGCGGTGGCGGCGGCGGCGGTGGTGGTGGTGGCGGTGGTGGGGTGGTGGTGAACGAGGGTAACAAAGTAATTAATCTATTTTCCCTCTTAAAACCCCTCATATTGGGGGAACTTTATTTTTTAGAAGGAGGGTTTTGGAGGATTTGTAAAATCATCTCGATTCCCTCCCCTCTTATTTTTAAAACTTGCAAACAAGGGAAGGGATTACCAAAACCCTCCATTCCCTTTCCTTTCCTTCCAAAATAGAACTCGCAAACAAAGTCTTAGGGTTTGGGTCCTTGGGCTTTGTACGCCTCCTAACCCATGCTTTAGCCGCCTCACCTGCATATTCCTTAATTATAGCCTTGATTATAGGCTGATTAGGCTCCTCCTTGATGATTGGCAGATCTTGGTATGGTTTGTCCTTGTTGGGCCTTGTGGTAAATGACCCTCTTATATGAGTCCATAATATACCCAATGATGAAATCGAGGAAACAGACAATAATAAAATAAGCGATTCGTTCAGCTTCTCCAGAGACCACTACGAGCGGTGAAAATCCTGTGAGAAAGTTTCAAAACACCTTGAGAACCATTCAGATACCACTTACGATCTGAACGGGAGGGGGAAGAAGTGAACGTAGTGACTGGTTCAAGGAGAAAAAGACTCGAGACTGGACCAAAGGATACTCAACGCCATTGATGCAGGAAAAAGCTAGATCTTCTTCTCCATGCAGAGAGCGTGAGGAACGCAAGTCTGGGGAGAGAGAGGAATTTGATTTTATTATTAATAACTGTTTTTAAATTATAAGTTTATTTTGAGCAAAAAAAAATTGTAAGTTTATAATTCATTTTGCCACATCACCTTGCTAGTCATTATCAACAAAAATAACGGTGTTAGTGACACTGTCCAAGTCCTTATTAAATCAGAGGGATTAACAGTTTTAAGTTATAATGGAAAGAAACTTTTTTTTAGGGACTAAGACCAGCATCCAGTCGCCATCTTTGTCTTGGTAAGTGTCTGAGCGTTTTCAGATCCATTGTATTCCTCCCTTTCTGAGTATTCACCTGAACCCAAAATCATTAGTAACAGGTCCTCTTTGAGATCTCAGAAGAACAAACAGATTTGTAGAGAAAGTGAGGGGTATGTACGAGTTCTTACCAAAAGCACTTGAACATGTTCTGCAAGGCCTTGAGGAGCTATGGATAGCTGTTATAAACTCTGAGATGTATCTTCCTGAGTGGGGAGAGCTGAAGTGCGATAAGTAGGGTTACAGGTTTAGTGGCAATTTACGATTTAACAGAGGTGAAGGGAAACAGTGTTAGATGTTTAATAAGGATAGCTGAAGAGCGAGAGTAACAAAGATTGTGGTGGTGGGCGAGGCGCTGATTAGAAGAGTTAAGCTGCGGAATGAGACTTATTACCATGAGAAGAAAGCTTTAGAGAAAGCAATTCAAATTTTTAGCGCGGTAAAAGAGAAGATTTATCTTTTAGATTTTCATCTTTTATACCAGTTATTAGTAAAAACCGGACTTAAAAGTAATGAATATATTATTTTCTTATTCCACATCTTTTAGATTAATTATAATAAATATAAGGTATAAAAATTTTCTTCTTTTAGACTAATTATTTATAAAAACCGGTGTAATAAAATATATATATTTTATTCGCATCTTTTAGACTAGTTATAATAAATATAAGGTCTAAAATATTTTAGACTGATCATTTGTAAAAATTGGTTTAAAAAGTAATCAACTTTTTATTTATTTATTTTATCCTTTTAGATCGGGTTTTCTGAAACCAGTCTAAATAATATATTTTAAAGGGAAAATTACGCACAGGTCCCAAGGACAAGAGATAATTACAATTAGGTCCCTTCAAATGACAAAATTACACAGAAGTCCCTAGGGACTTCTGTGTAATTATTTCATATTAGTAAAATTCTGTTTTGCCCATTCAACATGAAAAAGGAATGAAACAAACACAGAATGAAAACGCGCGTGAGATAGCTGTCGGGAAAAAGGGGAAAACGCTGAAATCAAGTAAGCAATAAAGGTCGATCGAATCTCCAACGTAGAAGGCAAATAAGTGACATTTTCATGTCCTAGGCAAAGCTTAGATTGTGAAGCTGTCATCTTTTCTATATTCGTTGAATAACTTAGATTTTCGTTGTATGTTCTTTGCATTCAGAGAGTGAAGGCTTGGTAAAGGGTTTAAGTTTGAGCTCATTAGTGGACTATAAGCTGGTACCTAGGTAAGTAATGCTAAGATTTTGCTAAAGATATCCTCTTTACCATTGAAGTTGGGGTTTCATGTTATTGGGTAGGGTTAATAACATTGTGCTCTGTTTTTTGGGAAGGTAATAGAGGGACTGCTCTGTTTTCACTGGTTTCTGGTTGATGTGATGATGGAACATTCAGTAAAAAGTTTTGATAGGATTCAATAAAGTTGTTGTTAATACGTGAATTTATTGTTGTAAATGGTGGCTTTTTCAGTTGTTAATACAATCTTGTTGTTGCAGATTGTCCTAAAACAAGAAGGTTTATCATTGTGGGAGATGCCATGAGGATGGACACACGGTGAAGACATGCAAAAATCCAAATCTCAACTGAAAACATGATGTACATGCTTTTGATTGTTATTTGCTTAGCCATTTTGTCTATACACACCTTGTATTAGTGACTTCTTGTAACACCTTTTTGTATTTTGGTGGGTGGACAAGAACTTGTAATTACTGACTTACACATGGACGTGAAACTATATGTGATATTAAAGTTCAATGAGTAGGTGCAAATACCCACTTACTCATACAACTTATTATTTTAAAATGATATTCACTTCTTCAGCTAACCTTAGTCAGCTGTCAAAATTCTCAGAAGTTGTTGCTAAAAATAGGATTTTTGTTGTTGTTAATATAGAATTTGTTGTTGTAAATAGCCTCTGAACCTCATAAATGACAAAATCTAGGTTTTCAAAACTTGTTGCTAAAATAGGATTTTTCTGTTGTTAATATAGAATTTGTTGTTATAAATAGCCTCTGGATCTCATAAATGACAAAATCCAGGTTTTCAAAACTTGTTGCTAAAATAGGATTTTTCTGTTGTTAATATAGAATTTGTTGTTGTAAATAGCCTCTGAACCTCAGAAATGATAAAATCTATGTTTTCAAAACTTGTTGCTAAAATAAGATTTTTCTGTTGTTAATATAGAATTTGTTGTTGTAAATAGCCTCTGGACCTCAGAAATGACAAAATCCATGTTTTCAAAACTTGTTGCTAAAATAGGATTTTTCTATTGTTAATATAGAATTTCTTGTTGTAAATAGCCTCTGGACCTCAGAATTGAAAAAATGCAGGTTGTAAAATGTTGTTGTTAAAATAGGAATTTCTGTTGTAAATATAGAATTTCTTGTTGTAAATAGCCTCTGGACCTCGAATTGAAAACATTCGGGTTGTAAAATGTTGTTGTTAAAATAGGAATTTCCTGTTGTAAATATAGAATTTCTTGTTGAAAATAGCCTCTGGACCTCAGAATTGAAAAAATGCAGGTTGTAAAATGTTGTTGTTAAAATAGGAATTTCCTGTTGTAAATATAGAATTTCTTGTTGTAAATAGCCTCCTTGTCCAAAATGGTAATTTTACATTCAAACATATTTACAGAGAAGTCCCTAGAGACTTCTGTATAATTTGGTCAATTCAAGGGACCAAATTGTAATTATCTCTCGGTCCTTGGGACACTGTGCGTAATTTTCCCTATTTTAAATCTTATATTAAAGAAATCGGTCTAAAAATTCTTTTATATTTACGAAATTGACACTGGTCACACTGTTTAGATTTGATCCCCTATAACTGGTTTAAATGTGGTGGTCTAAAAACTCTTTTTTGTACCAGTGAAAGCTTGGGACGAAGTGGACAAGTTCAAGAAAACAAAATTGTAAATATGATGCATTGGGAGTTCAACTGTTCAAGACTCAGTGATCAAAATTCACCATATTGAGAGATAGAAAATTATATAAAATGTATGGAAAAAGATTCCTATACATTACATAAAATTTTCTCATTATATAATGATGATTCAAAGTTTAAACAAAAAATGTCTAGGGGTATAAAAATCTTAAGAAAAAAACCAGCATATATTCTTAAAAAATTACATGTTTAACCGATGGTTAAACTACTCTTAATTTCAGGTACAAATATTAAAACGCAAAACATAATCTATACTTACACATGCATATCCCCAATTTTTATAATAATTAATTACAAAATATTTAATAAACAGAAAGACCAAATATATGATATAACAAATGTTTAATATCTCTTTTTAATAATGAAAAGTCAATATAAGGACTGGAGGTGGTAATTAATAAAAATATATTTGCAAATGGCCGTCTCATCCTATGAGAGATAGAAAAGCAAAATATATAAGGCTTCCAAAAGAAATAAACTAATTAAGTAACATCTTCCAAAATATTAATAAAAAATACTCCGTATGACATATTCATACAACATATTAAGTACTTCACAACTCGAATAGCAACAGATAAAATAATCATAGTGGATCCCCAACAAACTCCATTGTGACCCAGATAATGGAATATTCGTTTTTGCCACCAAATTAATTATAAACAAAGCTCATATAATGCTTCAACTTAACCTTAGGCTTAGTAATCATACTCCTCAAGAAATCTTGACACATCAAAGCTTTGTAGTGACAAATTTCTGTTATGTGTAAGAGCACAGATGTCTAGCTTCAATAGACTAGTAGGTGATTTATGTCGGATCAAAGGATTCCCCAATGTATCTATAAGGAAGACACTGAAAGAAATATCAAGTAACTCTCTCAGATATCTATGTAGAAGATACCAAAGGGAACGATAAATCACTATGCAACACGAGTATGACATTTAGCCAAAAAGGGGTGGGGTGTGTGCACAGTGAGACTGAATAGTAAAATAGAATGAATAGAGAATGTGCACCTGTTAGGTTAACCTCTTATTTATAGAGATTACTTTAGGGTTTGGACCTTGGGCTTTGTGCGCCTCTCAGCCCATGTTTCAGTCATACTGCCTGCATGTCCTAGGCGCACTACCTGCATTTTCAGGTGCACTACCTGCATGTTCCGAGATTATAGCCTTGATTATAGGCCAATTAGTGTTTTACTTGATTATGAAGGGATTCTGGTATTAATTGCCCTTATTGGGCCGCATAGCCACTGGGCCTCATATATGAGTCCATAACAGTTGCCCCCCCAACCCGGTAGTTCAGGTCTCTGAGTTGCTGGGATGTACTGATGATCTGACCCGGATTCTGTATCCGAGTTATTTAGCTTGGTTTTTCTTGATTTCCATTCAACTGCTTCTCCGAGTTTCGCCAAATTGATTCTCTTTCAACTTGCCCACAGACATGCTTGCCGGGTTAGTATGACTTTGAAAATTCACTTGCTTTCGTGATAGCCGGGATTGTGTTTGCACCTTTTAATCTGGATTACCGAATTCATATATTCCTGCCACGTGTTGCTCTTAATCCGGGGTGTCATGAAAGGATAGAATACGAATGGATTCCATTTACCTATGCTGCAGACGTCATGGTGTAAGGCTACCACTACCTGCATACTGACCACTTTTTCTGTCTTTGAAATTCAGGCGCATTAAATGTTCACGTCATTTCATAGCGGTCGTCATTGCATTTTTAGGTTTTTAAATCTGATTCTCAGTGCAAATTGTCGTTGTTGCCCCTGACTCTTTGAATTCAAAACGTTTTATATATTCAAATTTCCCACCTCTTCTCATCACTTTTCACTCGAAGCTCTCTTTTCTTCTCAGAGAAAACTCTCGTCTCCACAGAGCCTTTTTCTCTCTATACTATTGTCTGTGATTTCTAGTTTCTTGCAACCTTTCTAGAATTAGGTATTGCTTCTGCTTCCTTATTCTCTTTTACTTTTGTCTTGCTTCATCTAGTCTTCTTTTGTTCTTGCCTTTTTGGTTTTCACCAAACCTCATCTTTTGGTTTGCTGGGTATGTAACTAGGGTTTCTGGGTAATCTCTTTGAACTTCCAGTATAATGCGCATCCCTTTCTCTCCCCTTTTTATTCAAACTCGCTTGTGCTAGGTGGCGGTGACGACCTTATAGGTAATTCCTCGCTGAATGCAAAAAGCTGAAACCTTTGTTTTGAGCCATCCCAGTAAGGCTTCTGCCCTATAGATATCTTCCTTCTGTTTGTAGTTCTTTTTCGTAAAACTTCATGGATAAGGATGCTCCTTTGCCTTTAACAATTTATGGTACACCAATTCTAGAAGAAGATAGAGAACTGGTTAAATTACTTTCTTCTGGAACAAAATACTGGTTTTGGTCCCTTCCTCATACCAAAGAAGAGAAAAAAGAAGCCTTGCTTTGTAAGCCCCGAGGTAGTAAGAGCAAAAAGGGGAACCAAGAACAACCACAAACGAATCAGGATTCGATCGCTTCTAATCCGGGATCCCTTCCTACTCCACCTATATTTGTCAGTCGGGATCATTTCTCATGACTTGAGTAATTGCGATATTAAGAACACCATGATTGCAGAATAACTCACTGAACTAGGCCTCCACGATCTAGAAGACTACACCTTTCATTTACCCTTTCATCATGAGTCAGTGTCCTTCTGCCGAAATAGGGATGATGATCTACATTTCTTTTTCTTCTATCAGGACTTGATTTCCCGTCTTAGTGTTCGCTTCCCATTCACCAATTTTCAAATTGAGCTTTTGAATTACTTACATCTCGCCCCCTCCCAACTTCATCCCAACAGTTGGGCGTTCGCCATAGCTTTCAAAAATTTCTGCAAGGCTCAAGATTTGGCCTATACGACTCAAGTTTTCTTTCACTTTTTTCTCATCCATGGTAAAGAGTCTAGTAAAAAATCCTTTTCTAAGAAAGGCTGGACCTTACTCTGGAGTGTTGCTAGCTTGAAACTCTTTGAAGTTTTTACTGACTCTTTCAAAGGTTTCAAGACTGCCTTCTTCAAGGTTGTTGCCACACCGGGGCAACAACCTTGGTTTCTTAACACTTTTAAGACCGGGGAGGTGGAGGAGAGATTCACCCTGTACTGGACTTACGATCATAATTAACTCTCCCCTTCCGCTTTTGACTTGTCAACTGATGAGCACTATTCATGCCATGTTTTCCCTGTATTATATGAGTTTGTATTGTATGGTGAATATGAGCTTAAGCGTATTTAATCTGAGCAAAAAGGAATTGATTCATTATATAGGGAACTCAGGATAAATTCCACATACATCCTAAAACATGTGCTAAGAAGAGAACGAGTTTTGAGGATTTATGAGAAAGTCGCATAACATAGACGATACTATGCTATAGCACCAGGACAACTTTAGTGGCTAGCCAGTGATGCATCTATGGATTACAGATGATTATGACTTGAGTAATTATGATATTACTTGAGTGAGGTATTGTAACATGCACATATCACAATCATGCTAGGCTAACTTGACTTCATTCATTTCATTTTATTTCATGAAGTTTAGCTGAAGCAAACTCATTTTTTTAAAAATGATTCTTATGCTTTAAACTATTTTATCATCATAGAAAGCATAAGTGATTTCTTCATACCAATTTCAAGTCCACTTCTAGTGAACTTGAAAGTTCTTAATTCTAAGATACCATGTTATGTCCATTGGAGTTGGAGGAATTACAAACCTCATGACATTTTGTATCACATTATTATTTGGTATCATTAAAGGGGCTTCATATTTTTAGTCATGCATTTATTAGGGGAGCTTAACATTCACATGTGTTTTTATATCTTAAAAGCTCATCTCCTTTATTTGAAGAAAACCATATTAAGTTTGCTTATCTGCATTCACTATGTTTTATTAGTTTTGATGATGAGTTAATATCATATTTTCCTTTCATTATCTTAATTTGAGAATATCATATAGAAAGGAATATTTTGATATCTAATTGCACTAATAATTCTCTCTTGCAAGAAAGTTTTACAATTATTGTAGGAGAATTCAGTTTGTGCAAAAACCTTCCTTAATGCACTACAAGGAGAAACTATTAAATTGAGGAAAGATGTTTTGGCAATAATCATTAAAGCTGAGATATGATCTACATAGATGATCTATGAAGAAAACGACAAATGATGGAAGCTAAGTACTGTCATAATCATTCAGATGAGATAACCCTCAAGAAGCCAGTACTTTCATCTTCACATCTCAAAGGATATTCATAATTGTTGGTCGATTTCTTTGATGGCAAGTGAACCAGTCGAACAAGTAATAAAGTGTAAGTAGAGCATCGTCCCACGTAGACCGAGATCGAAGAGTGACGCTCAAGTTGCTATGACGGTTGTAAACGAAAAGTAAATATAATTGAGTTGAGAGGTTTTTGTAATTATGCTAATAATGAAGTAAACAAAAGAAATTTAAGAAGATATCGGTGAGAAGTCGGTTGAACTCGGAATCATCCTTAAGCGTATAAATCCCCCAATTGTTCTACCCATTGCTATAGCATCCATACGCATGCTTCCGCAATGCTACAACATGGCTACTAACTACAAAGCTATTCGGTTAACCCACCTCTCGTAATCTACCTAAGCTTCCGCATCCAATACATATGATATTAACTATACTCCTTCCATATTCCTATGGCAACTTTCTAGTTTTTATCGCATTATACTCATGGTGTCCTAGTTATGAGAGGTAGACCCATTCCGAAGCCTACAATAAATAGGTCAAGCTTTGCATAATTTGCCTAGCAAACATCTTTGTTTCTTAGAGGTCTAGTCTCAACTCCTTGTCAGTAAGCCGAGACCACAAATCTAGCCCTTAGATTCCTCTAATCGACTAGTAATTAATTCACCAATACGCAAACCGAATCTATTAAATTAAGAACTTTCAATTGGGTTCATATAACACTTACGAATTCATCCTCGTTCAGCCATCAGAAAGTTAGTTCATGACTGACGAGGGAAACACAAAACAGATAGTAGCAGAATGACCCATGATCTAACTAATAAAGTAAAGTAAATGAAAACAGAAAGCCTGACGGCGTTCGAAGGCGTGGAAGAAGCCTTGTCACGTCACCACTCCACGTCTTCTTCCCTCTGTCTTACTGCAAGGAAGGATGCTGGGTTATCCTGGAATTCTCGTGCTAGTGAAGTCTCTCACTCTTCTTTTGAGTCGGCCGAATGTGTAATCTTGTGTTGCCTCTGTGCGACTCTCCTTTTCGGGTTGACTTGCTGTTCCCTTTTATATTTAGTCTTCCGTGAAGATGGAATATCACCTAGAGGGGGGGTGAATAGGTGATTTCAAAATTCTTTTTCACTCCCACACGACGATACAAAAATTAGAAGAATGAGACAGAGAAGTGAAATAGACACAAGGTGATTTATACTGGTTCGGTCCAAATTCACTGACCTACGTCTAGTCCCTAGAACACCTGGGATTCCACTATCTTTCAAAGACAATTACACACTCTGTAGACGAAGGATGATCCTCTCAGACTCCACTCCCCCTTACAAGTTGTAATTAATACACCCTCACTTAAGGTTCCTTAACCTTAAGATTCAATACTAAATGAAATGAATAAGTGTTTAATAACTCTTCACAAGTACATATAAATGAACATTGATGAACAAGAAAATATCCGAAGATATTAATGAAACAGTTGAAACAGAGAATGAATTTGAACACGAGTTAATAGCACAGTGTTTCGATGGTTGGTGAATTCAATGCTTCTCGTATTTATAGTTGATGCCTTTAATGACCGTTGTTGAAGCTTATGAAGTAGCCGTTGAGACTCTTGAATATGTTCGTTAGATAGATGAAGCGATCGTCAAGAGTTTCGCCCATTTGAATATTACAATTTGGAATTTGAGTTGACATTCTCTTTCATTCCTTTTGTTTTTTGTTGTGAAATGGCATTTAATGCGCAGACAGAATATCTGAGCTACTTTACTTTGATCAGAGTTGATTACCGCGCTTATCACCGGTTTAGGTAGCTGCATTTAATGCTTCTGATAGATGGTATTGCTTTATTCAAATCTATGGTTAATTCATGATCAAATCATCTGAAACTCATAAGCAAACATGTTAATAGCATTTGATAATCGTAGTGAGTAAGAATCTGAAGCAATGGAATAACAGGATAAGATTTAAGATTTTCTCTATCGAAGCTTTCAAGAACGAGAGGTAATCTTGCTCGGGTAGGATTAAGATGTGTGCCCAGGCAAGTGATATCAAAAGACCTTGAAAAAATGATGCTATCAATGATGCTCGAGCAAACTATCAGAGCTTGCTTAGGCAACCCTTATACAGAGACCAAAAAACAGGTTGGGAAACATTGCTTGAGCAACTTTCTCATGTTTACTCGAGCATGGTCTACAAGTATGCTTTCTGACTATGCTCGGGCATGATTTATTCTGAAGAGAAACCAGGTTACTCGACCTTGCTCAAGCAACCCTTTCAAGCTTGCTCGAGCATGGTGCTCAAGCATGCTTTCTCACCATGCTTGGGCAAGGTTCATTCAAAGGCAAGAAGGCGAGTGGTTCAACTTTGCTCGAGCAACCCTTTCAAGTCTGCTCGAGCATGATATTGCTTTCTTCTCATGCTCGAGCGAAAGTCCTTTCGTTTTTGATGCTTGGGTGGCCCGTTATGCTTGAGCAGGGTGAGGAGGCACGATGTTGCTCGAGAATACTTTCCTTTTTTTAAAATATGTTGCCCGATAATGCTTGAGCGAAGATATATGTTTTGCTTGAGCATGCCTTCCTGAACAACTTACGATGTTGCTCGAGCAAGATTGTATGTTCTGCTCGAGCATACTTCCCTGAAGTGCCTAATACAGCCATTGCCCGCTATTACTCGAGCAAGACTTCATACTTTGCTCGAGCATAGCTTTCCTGAAATGCTAATCTTCTTATCTCTGCTTGATTGAGTATTCCTTATCTTAAATCATAGATTTATTGTCTTAGAAATTGTGATCATCAAAATACGAGAACTAACATTCCGTGTGACGCAAGTTTTAGCTAGCTGGGCTTTCCAAATCTGTCGAGATCTATCGCATCTTCTGGTTGTAGATTGATTCTGCTGATCCTGCGGGATTCTTCAAATCTTTCCGTTTCGATCCTCCGCATCTTCTATTTCATTATGTCGGCAATCTACTTGTCATCTCAATCTTTTATATTTATTCCTGAAATCAGCTAGATAAAAAGGTCAGAAAATATGCCGCATAGCATTGCATCCTTTACTTTGTTATAGCTTTCGTGATGCTTTTTATTGCAGTTCGAGTTGCGGTCAGAATGCTATAGCATCGTATCAGCTTTGCTATACTTTCTTTAAAAACAATGTAATTTTCTCCTTCTTAGCACATGTTTAGGTTGTAAATGGTTTCCATCCTTCAGTTCCCTATATCATGAATATATGCCTTTTTTCTTGGATTGTTTGCAGTTTAAGCTTTCATTTACCATACAATTCAGTCATGAAATATAGGGAAAACATGGTATAATTTGTGCTCATCAATAATCCTTCTATTGAGCTCACTTCGGATGATCTCATACAACAAAGCAAGCAAATGGACTTCATCAATCATTCATCAATTTGCGGAACCTACATGAGCATTTCTAATCTCTATCTTTTTATATTCAGTGAATATTTTGCACATGTGTGGTATCAATTGTGTTCAATTTTTGAAAGTTTTCTCTTGAAAATCTCTCCAAATTGTCTCAAATTTGTTTTCATAAAAACATTTCAACTTGCATCATATCAAAATGAAACTACTTTTACATATGGGAAAGAAAATTGTTTTCTCGACATATTATTCAAGGAGGAAAATTTCTAATTTATTTTCATATTTACCTCTCCAAGCATATCTTCTTTATACTTCAACTTTTTGCTAATGACAAATAAGGGGGAGAGAATGACAAGAAAAATATGTTGCATTTAATATATTTTCATATTCATACATATTTTTCTTAAAGTATTTGCCATCATCAAAAAGGGGGAGAATGTTGGATATGATTAGTTTTGATGATGTCTTATATAGATGCCATTATCCAGAGCAAAAAGTTTGTATCATATACATTGACTAACTACTTTGTTTAATGTAGGTTAATCCAAGTTTAAATAGTGAAGAATGATCAAGAATGGAGATTGAATAAAGAAGAACTTGTTAAATATTATGAGAATATCAATATTCAAGTCTCTATGATCAAACAAAAGTTGGAACGACTCAATTCGGAGTTAAAATAAGCAAATTCAAGCTTCTGGATGAATAGTAGTTTGCTACAAAACATTGCTACAGTTCCAGCTCTTATTCTCACATAAACAGGGTCATGCTCGAGCACAAAAATGCCATGCTCGAGCAGCGTGCTCGAGCAACATCGTGTTTCAGCACTCTGTTCACCTCTATTTCATGTTCAGCATGGGCGAGTTCTGGTAATTCGATGATATCCCCCAAACCAGGGATCGGATTGAGGTGAAACTAGTGGCATAGGAAACTATACTCCCAATGTGTCGTTTTGATATAAAATTCAAGCCCAAAGGAGTTCAGATCAAGGAGCTATGAATTGTAGAAGTTGGAACTGAAATTCACGCCACACAGCAGACCAAGCTTCGGTAATTTGGCTGTATCTCACAAACCACACATCCGATTGAGCTGAAATTTGTGGCATATGAAACTAGACTCACATTCCTTTCCAAAAACATCAATATAATGAAAAAAATATCAATTGAAGGAGATATGATGTTTTGAAGTTGACAGTCAGTTCAGGATGCTGCAAAAAAACGCTGGTCAAGAACAACCTCCATTCATCTGATGATAACAGACGAAATACAACGAGTTTGGAGTTGATTCTTCTTGCAATAGAAATAAGACTTAAATATATTTATGAGCATGGGTAGTTTTCCAAATTTAGAGCTAATTTGAAGACGACATATTCACTGGAAATTGGCTCTTGTACAACCAATGATATTGCGCTTTTGAAAGTCAATGGAGACTGATATTTGCACAAGATCATAGTAGCCAATAGCTTGACAATCGAAGACAGTTACTAGAGCAAATTAAAAGCAATGCTCGAGCAGTATCGCTATATCTCTTAGTCTTTGCCTTTGTATGCCTTGTGCCCGAGCAAGAAATTATCATGCCCGAAAGCAGATGCTCGGCGAGAACGTTATGCTACTCGAGCAAGCATGCACCTAAGCTATTAGTTGCTCTCTGTCTCAAATATACCCGAGAATTGTCTCTAGGATGCTCAAGCATTGTCGAAACTGGATCAGAATGATGCCCGAGCATGAAGTCTTAGTTGCTCGAGCATCAGCGATGGTTGATGTTTTTAAAGCTTCGTTCTAGTCATACCTGAGCAAGTACAGTTGAGTGCTCGAGCAGGGTGCTCGAGCAGTAGCTCGATATTGCTAGAGAATAGGATGATATTCTACTCTTACAATATATTTCCTCTTTGGTGGCCTCGAGCATACTAACTTGGTCATGCTTGAGCATAATCATCCTCTCGTTAAGTAAAACGAGAAGCTTTTAAATTCAAATCCCTTTTGTTATCTTTAATCCTTTTGTTATCTCACTCAAAGCTATTTAGAATAAATACTAATCATTATTTTGAGTGTATTTCAGGTTGTTAACTATTGTTTAGGTGAAAAAAAAAGTTTTGTCAAAAGCATTAAATGCTACGTCGTAAAAAAAGTGGAAAGCTTCGAATCTAACGAATAGTTTGAACATTCTAACGAAAAGATTGAATCTTTACAACGACCATTAATACAACACTCAAGATGGAGCATTAACGAAATCAACGATAAATATTCTATGATTAAAGTTGGATTAGAGATCAACGAGCAAAAAGCAACAAAAGCTTCAACGGCTACTTCCAACAAATCTCCAATGGTCAAATGCTCGCAAGTTGAAACACAATAATCTATAAATTGCGAAGTCTTCAAACCGAAAGGGGTGACGTGACGATTGATGAATGACTCGATGAAGCCAATGAAATGATGTTACTACTTCATTGTCGATATGTCAATAACTCATACACTCTCTGTTTCTCAATATTCATATAGTTTATAGTAGAGAGTAAGATGAACGATTATGTACTTTAGCGTTAATCATATTCACTTCGAAGAGAGAAGATTCATTTTATCTGTTTATCTGAGAGTAACTCAAGATTGGGTGATCTTGAGTGGGAAACAGATTGTAACCTTACGGTGTGTAAGGGGGAGTATCTCAGTGAGAGATTCGGCTTCACAAGTGCCTGGGTAAACTTGTGGGATTGTAAAGGCTTCTCTTGTGCCCGAATTAAATAAGAGGATAGTCGATTGAAAATCTCAAGTGGAGCTTGGGGGATAGACGTAGGTCAAGGATTGGGCCGAACAAGTATAAATCACAGTTTGCATATTCTCTTTCCTTATCTCTTATATTTCTAGTAAATGTTTAGTTGAATATCAAACTATTGATTTAGAAGACGCGAAAAGATTTTCAAAGTTTCAAGTTTTTAATCTTCACCTAATTCACCCCCCTCTTGGGTTCAGTTGGTTCTTCAAATCTAACTAGAAAATCACCATAGACATATGGGAGAAGTAAAGTTAGGATTGTACATATCAGACGCGAGAGCTTCAGTAGATTAGAGTGGTGGGTTAATTGAATAACATTGTAAGGGGTGTTTATGTTGTAGCATTGCGAGAGCTGTGCAGCATATATGCTATAGCAGTGCGTATAGGTAACTGGGGGATTAACATGCTTAGGAAGGATTCTGAGCTCAGCCTATCTTTTACTGATATCTTCTTACGACTACGATTATTTGGTTATTTTCCTGTTTATTAGTATAACTATCAAACTCCCAAACCAATCAGATCTTACTTCCTGTTAAACACAACTAATTCTGTAATTCGGCGTCATCATTTGGTATCTCAGTCTCTGTAAGACAATACTCTACTTACTCTTTATTACTTGTTCGACTGGTTCACTTGCCATCAAGGAAATCGACCAACATCAACCCATAGCTTTTCTGACTTCTAAAACTCAACAATATCCTTTATTGAAAACTTCATTGAAGAAAACGACGTGGTGAAGTCGGCTGACTATATTCCCAAGCCCGGAGCCAGAAACGATCATCGACAAGTATGGACATAATTTTTTTCTTTGTATTGTATTGCCTGCCTCTTGCTCTATTAATTGAATAATTGACCATTGTTTTTCTGCCTTACAGGTTGGAAAATGGGGAAATGACCTGCTTATCTTGACGTGACTTTCCATGACACAGAAACCGCGGATGCAGAAGCTAGTAGGAAATGCCTGGCCCCTGAAGCAATCCAAAGTAGCCCAGCTAAGAAAGCAAAGGTTATGAAGAAGAAGCCGGCGCCAAAACAGAAAGGCGTCTCTACGCCGACTATTCAATAAGTCACCCCGGTATCTCTTCCCCCAAACCCTGTTGATCAAACGTATGAGCAGCCGGTTACTCAAGATCCGTCCCTACCCAACTGTCCTGGTCTGTTATTTGGGAAAACAAAATTACCAGGGACCTTCGCATTGCTCTTCGCCCTCCTAAGCACTATTTCGAACCAATTAAAGTAACTGACGTTGAGGTTGTAGAACTTCAGGAGATTGAACACTTAGGCTTGAAGGCCACTGCAATGAGCCAAACCGTGGCATACTTAAAAAACAAATATGCCACTACTCATACAGATCTTAAGCACATCATGGCGAGAGAAAAACAAGGCTAATGAGGTGATTTGTTTGGGCTCTTAAGGAGCTGCAAGCAGCTAGAATGGAGAAGGACAAAATGCACGACGAGCTGCAGGTGGTCAAGACTGAAAAGGAAGACATGCATAAAGAGCTTATGCAAATTCAGGAGGATCTTTGGAAAGTGAAGTCAGATCTCTTTCGCGAGCAACATTCCTATGAGAGGGATCTCAATGCCCTGAACATGGTGAAGACCATGCATGAAGAGCTACAAGTAGGGCGAAGAATTACCAAGAGGCGCTCACCCTGCCTGTGCCGATATCTCTCGGTTAAAAACCGGCGTGAAGGACTCTTTTGGCAATGCTCTAGAGCAATTTCAATTCCTGAACCCCAATGTTGAATTGAACCTTAAAGGAGCGCATTATAACGCTTATGTTGATGACGGGAAATTTGTCCCTCCCCCTTCATCTTTCACCAACCAATCTTTCATCACTCGGAGGGAAACCCAGAGGTGAAAGGAGGTGAAGAGGCCAATCCTCCAAACCCGGCAGAACCAAATGTTGATGCTCCTCCTTGTTGAAGGGCTGAAATGCCGGTTTTGATTGTAGCTCTTTATTTGGGGTGCTGAAGCCCTTTGTTTACTTTTGTTGTAACTTTCCTTAGGCTAATAACTCAGTTTATATTCCTGTAACTGACATTATATAAATAGTTCAAAATTAATGAAAGACACTTACTTTTTGCGTACACCGAACACTTGCTTATTGCTTGTCGAACCCAAATGCTTCTCCGAGCTAGACTTTCGCATTGCATTCATTGCATTTTATGAACTTGAATTTATTTTTACAGTTCTATTACATGACTGGGCTAGAGTAAAAAACATTTGTGTAGAATCTGCTTGAGTATTCGTCCGATATTATAACCAGGTATTATATTTGTGAGGATTTTCATTAATCTATCACATGACATTCCAGCATGTTCGACCAGAACTTAATTCGGAGTAAAGGCAACCCGTCACATGTCTAAATTCAGTTTTTTTTTCGAACCAAACTTTAAACATTTTGACCTAATCGGGGTCGGCATGATGGTTCACTTCATTACCCCCAACAAAATGTTTTGATGCATCATGGTCACATGGGCCTTTCAATTTTGCCGGGTTCCAATGGAAACACGTTTAAATTGTTCTCCTTTGCTTTGATTGAAACTGGGTTTCTTTACCCTGGATTCTTTTATCCGTCATTGATGCCGGGTTTCGTGACCCTAAGCTCATTTATCCATTGCTCCAAATTTTATTAGGAACTGGGTTTTGTTCCTTAGATTCATTCACCAATGCGACTCAAGCAACTTGAAGTGAACTCTCAATCGAGAAGTTCTGCATTTATTAGAATAGACTTGGCAACATAGTCGTCTTACGTGATTCCGCAAAGAGAATTTCAAATAGACTTGGCGACATAGTCGTCTTTCCCAAACATGATTTTACAATAGCCTCGCAACCTTGTCGCCTCTTTATAATTCTAATAAAGGAATTTTACACAGACTCGCGACATTGTCGCCTTATTATAATTCCAATAACATAATTTTACATAGACTCGCGACATTGTCGCCTCTTTATGGAACTCGGCTTTAACTGTAGTATGCTTTCAGCTTGTCCGTATTCCATGTTCTCTTGACCGTCTTCTTTTTCAGGGTCTCCAGCATATAAGCTCCTTTGCCGAGATTTTCTCTAACCTAGTAAGGGCCTTCCCAATTTGCCGCAAGCTTTCCATCCCTGGTGTTTTTGTTGCCAATGTCCGCTCTTCCAAGCACCAGATCACCCTTTTCAAATGATCGTGGCTTCACCTTTTTATTGTATCTTGCCATGATGAGTTGTTTTGTGGCTATATCCTGGCAATGTGCAGCGACTCTGACTTCATCAATTGGGTCCAACTCTACCGCCAATGATTAACTGTTCTCTTCTTCCTCCTGCAAGGCCTTGACTCTCTTCCATGAGGGCTCGCCAATTTCCACCAGGATCATAGCTTCACACCCATACATCAATCGAAAGGGAGTTTCCCCAGTTGATGTTTGAATTCTGGTCCGGTATCCCCACAAGACATAGTATAACTGCTCCACCCAACTAGAATTTGCCTCTTCCATCCGCTTCCTTAATCCATCTACAATGACTTTGTTTGTGGCCTCAGCCTGCCTAATGGATTGGGGATGTTCCATATAAGCAAAGTATTGTTTGATCGGAAGGCGAGACATCATTTCTTGGAATCCCTTATCAATAAATTGGGTTCCATTATTAGTGACCACTTCATAGGGATCCCAAATCGAGATATGATATTTCTCTTGAGGAATCTCTACACCTTTAGAACCAACGTGATTGTTGCCACCGGTTCTGCTTCTAGGTGAAGTCGATAGCTACTATGAGCCATCGCAGCTGTCCTGGAGCCGCCTTAAATGGTCCCAACAGATCCACGCCCCATTTAAATAATGGTCACGGTGGTGAGATAAACTTTAACTCTGCTGGGGGAGACCATATTATCCTGGCATGTTTCTAGTAGCTATCACATTTCTGCACATGGTTCTGGGAATCTACCTTCATCGTAAGCCAATAATAACCAGTGTTAAAGCTTTTGAGCCAAGACTCTAGCTCCCATGTGTTGCCCATTTATTCCTTCATGGATCTTGGTCGGGACATATTCGGCTTCCTCTAAGTTTAGTCACTTCAAAGCATTGGAGAATGCAAGCCTTTGCGATAGAATTGATCATTTATAATTACATGCAAGTCTACGCTTCATGCACTAGCTTCTTTGCATCCAACGAGTCGTCTGGGAGAACTCCTCTTTCAAGGTAATCGACGATTGGCTTTCTCCAATCACCGGTTGCCAAGATTATCATGATACAAATCAACTCTGACAAGCTTTACTGGATCACGGTTCGGTGGTTACCCGAACTCTTTGTACTTGCCAATTTAGATAGAATGTCGGCCCTAATATTATCTCCTCTTGGGATGTGTACGACAATCACTTCGTCAAAGTCCGCTATAACTTCTTTTACCTTCCCCAAGTACTTGATCAATAAAGGGCCCTTGGCTTGGCAAGTCCCTTCTATTTGTCCGCCACAAGATGGGAATCGGAGAGACGTGCACTTTCTTAACTCCATTTTCTTTTGCTTGAAGCAACCCGACAAAAAGAGCTTCATACTCGGCTTGATTGTTGGAAGTTGGGAAATTGAGTCGGAGGGAGTGCTCCATAGAGACTCCTTCTGGGCTTTTTACTTTGACCACAACTACGCTACCCTTAGTGTTTGATGAGCCATCAACAAACACCTTCTAAGTCTCTATATTTCCCATTTCTCCTTTATTCGACAGGGTTAACTCCATTAAGAAATCCGCCATGGCTTATGATTTAATGGCATGTCAGGCTTTGTAGGTAATATCGAACTCAGACAGCTTGATGGCCCAACTAACCATTCTCCCAGCCAAGTCTGGCTTATGAAGGACCTGCCTGATTGGTTGACTTGTCCTGACCACGATCGGGTAGATTTGAAAGTACGGACAGAGTTGTCTTGTCGTAGTGACTAGGGCGAAGGCCATCTTCTCAAGATTTTGATATCTTAACTCTGAGCCTTGTAAAGCCCGACTTATGAAGTATACAAGAACTTGTCTATCTTCTTTTTCTCTAACTAGCATGGTGCATACTGCGTCCTCGCCCACGAATAAATACAGGAATAGACTCTTTCCTGGCTCCGGCCTAGATAAAATCGGCGGAGCATATAAGCATTGATTTATCTTTGTGAAGGCCACTCCACACTCTGGGTTCCACTCGCTATGAGCTTCCTTCTTCAACAATTTGAAAAAGGGAGAGAATTTTCCGCCGACTTGGGTAAGAATGTAGTTAGAGCAGCCAATCTCCTCGTCAACTGCTGGACCTCCTTTTTATTTATCAGAGCCTTCATATCTAGCATAGCTTGACACTTGTCTGGGTTTGCTTCAATTCCTCTGTTCGTGAGCAAAAAGCCTAGGAACTTTCCCGCTGGAACTCCAAATGCACATTTAGCTGGGTTTAACCGAACTCGGTAAGCTCTCAGCTTGTCGATCGTCTGTTGTAGATCTCGAACATGGCTTATCGGCTTTTCTGATTTAATGATCATATCGTCAATATACACTTCCATATTCTTCCCAAGCTGGTCTTTGAATACTCGATTCATCATTCTTTGATATGTGGCCCCTGCGTTCTTCAGGCTGAAAGGCATTGGAAAAGCGTCCATAAAAGAGAGCAATTGAAAACCAAACGAATTATCAACCAACTGGTCTATACTGGGCATTGGAAAAGCGTCTTTGGGACATACCTTGTTTAAGTCGGTATAATCTGTGCAGACTCTTCATTTGCCACTCGGCTTTTTGACCATGACCACGTTGGACGACCGGGTGGTATATTGTACTTCCCGAATAAAACCGGCTTCTAACAGCTCCTTTACATGCTCCTCCAAGGCCTTCCCTCTCTCTCGGTCGAACTTTCTTTTCTTCTGGGTTACTGGAACTGACCCCGAACGTATCGCCAATCTATGACAGCAAAATTTTGGATCTACTCCAGGTATCTTCGACGGTTTCCATGCAAACACGTCTTTGTTCTTCTTGAGAAAATATTCCAACTCGGCACGAACCGCGGAATCCAGTGCCTTTCCGACTTTAGTGATTTGTCCCAGCTCAGTGCCCGGGACGAGATCCTCCAGTTCTCCGTTCAGCTCCGTTCTCTGAATTTTGTCTTCTTCACAAAGATCTAGCTCAACTAGATTCACCGACTTTCCTTGCAACTTTGTTTTAGCCTTGCTTGAAGTATCATCTTTACTAGTCCAAGGTGGCAATGACGGATCATCCTTACTTTCTCGACCGTCTTGAAGTAACATTTGCCGAGACTCCTTTTGATCTCCCTACGATAGTGACGACCTTATTCTTCTTGCTAACCATCTTCAACTTTTGATGCTTTGTGGACACTAGCATATCCCAATTATGTATGGTCGGCCTTCCTAAAATTATGTTGTAAGGGGACGGGAAGTCGGCAACCACGAACTAATGTTTTCTTATTTAAAGGCTTCTTTCGTTCCTAATGTCAACTTAAGGTCGATATATCCCTTAGGGCGAGTGTCTTGCCCATTGAAACCTGTCAAAGTTGTTTTACACTGCTTCAGGTCCTCTGGGTCAAACTTCATGTGCTTGAATGTATCCCACAAGATGTTATCCACTGCGCTGCCGTTGTCCACAAAATTTTTCTTCACCCAGCAGTTGACCAAGGTTCCAGTAATTACCAGGTCATCATGATGGCTCGGAGTTACATCCTTCAGATCTTTCTTGGTAAAACATAGCACGGGGGGTTCTGGTTTAATAGACTCTTATTTAAACTTTGGGTGATCCCTGATAGACAGGACCTCCCTTAAATATTTCTTTCTTTAACTCATTGAGTCTTCGCCTCCTCTGAACACTCCAATGATGACGGTATAGTCATATTTAGCTTCAGGGATCTCGTTATCGCTTCCCTTTGCTTTTGATCCTTCCTTCTTTTCTCGGTGGACGGGCTCTTGCTTCATCCCCCTGGGCGCTTGTTATTTTTCCGCCCCTGGGTTTTGATGACGTATTGCCGCAACTTCCCCTTCTTGGATGAACTTCTCAATGGCATCCCGAAGGTCTCGACCGGGTCCGTAGTATGACCTTATTGATAATGGAAGTCACAGAATCGAGATTCACCCAAAGCTGCCTTATTATGAAGCGGCTAAGGTCTATCCACTTTCTTCATCTCGGTCTGGGCAACTTCCTTCCACAATTGTGCACATGATATATTCAAGGGAGTGTACTTATCATACTTCCCTTTTGCTTCATTTCTTCCACCTCGAGACTTGCTATCCGGGTTTCTTTCAAGGTAGTCTTGTCTTTGACCTCCGGGCTGTTCCTTTCTTCTCGAAGGTGGGCTCCTCTTCCTGTCATGTGCCACCTTACTGGCGATTTCCATTTGCTCCAATTCCAGGTATTCCTTGGCCTGAGTTCTAAAGTCCACCAGGGTCTTAAGTTTCTTCTTGAAGACCGACTTTGCCAACCGAGATGTAGCATCTAGTTCGGCTATGAGTAGATGAACGTGTAGATTTTCCGGTAGCTCGTGCACTTGCAAAGCAGCATCTTTGAAACGGTCCAAATACTTCTGAACCGTCTCCCCTGGTTGCTATTTGATCTTGCTGAGAGTAAACTCGGATCTTGGCTTTTTTTTTTCTTGTTATAAAATTCATCTTGAATTTATCTCCCACTTCATTGAACGTGTGGATTGACTTTGGAGGTAGAGTATGGAACCATGCCTGCGCCGCTCCTCGTAATGTACCCGCGAACAAACGGGGAACGATATGCGCCATGAATCCCTTTACATACATCTCTACATCAAACGTGTTAAGATGTACTTGCGGATCCTGACTCCCATCGTACTTTGGCAAGTCTCTTGAATCAAAGCCCTTGGGGTAAGGAGCATTCACAACGTCGTCCAAGAAAATCAAATTTCGGTCGCAAATCCCAAAATTTGCAACGGAAAACTATTTCCGTAGCAAATTCTGGGATTTGTGACAATTTTCTTTCCGTCGCAAATGTAATCATTTTTAAAAAAATAATTTTATTTTTTTAAAAAAAATATTTTTTTAAAAATTGCATAAAAAAATATGAAAATGAATTTTTATAAGAGACTAAATCCACTAGCTAATTTCACTAATTTTTATAATACATGCAAATTTCATTATTTCTTAAAGTTACACATTCCTCCTACTTTACATTAATTAATTAATTTTCTTATTCCTAAACATCACTTCTCAACACTTCACTTTTCTCATTTCAACACCATCGTATTTATAGATTTCAACACCATCCTATTTAGAGATTTATACTATTTCATCACAATGCAAACACACAATTACATAAAGGTTGATTAACTACACATTTAATGAGAATTACAAATTACAACATATAAAAATATGAAAACGAATTTTTATTTTTATGCTAATTTAATAAAATATAGATCATACTATATAAAAATTGGTTTAGATTCTTACATACCCCTGATCATTCATGTCTACATGCAAACAATTTTGCTCCAATTTTAAAAGTTTATGATTACTTTTATTTCAACAATAGTTTAAAATAACTTTTGCACTTTTATTAAAAGTTGAAGGTTATTTTATCACCAAAACTTACATTAATTTACCTGGCCATGATAGAATAGAATAATTTATCTTATTACATTTAATATTCAGGATGGTTCGGTCTTTTGTTTTAAACCACAGAAACCAAAATGAAAATAAATTTAATGGATCAAATATGGTACTAACCCCAAAAAAATATCATTCAATAACTTCCATGGCTATTTAAAAAAACTAAATGCCAACTAAAAAAAAGATATAAAGATCTCTAAAGATCCAAGGCATTCAAATGGTTTGCCTTTTAAACGCATACACAATGCCAATGATCCGACTGTTTGTGTAGAAATGGATTGCGTAGGTTATGATGCTTCCTATTTTCTCCATATATGCAAATAGGAATTCCAAAATACTCGTTATGTCTAATTTTTCCTAACTCTTCATTAAATATTTTAAGGAAATTATAATATTTATACTCTTATAATTTATTTAAATCATAAACTCATCAAAATTAAATTAAATATTTAAAATTAAAACTTATAAAAAACCGTTTGTATTATTTGAAAAAAATAATTATACTACGAATCAAAGGCAAATTGAAAGAAAATTCTGTAACATTCTTCCCACACTAGCCATTTAATAATTTATCTTATTACATTTTATCCACTCACGTTTTAGGACTTCCGGCCAAAATAAAATCTTTATACCAAATATTGCTTTAGATTCTTACATACCCCCTGATCATTGCATTCACATTAATTGATTTCATAAATCAATGGGGATTATAAAAATTTTGAAAGTGCTTATACAATAACCAAATAAAGAAATATAAAGATTCATATCTTGACAGCATAGGGTCAAAAATTAAACCCCCAAAAAAAAAAAAAAAAAAACTCCACTATATATCATCAAAGCATTATACCAAATGATCTCAATCAAGTGTATTAACCACAGCAAACATGTCCAAATACCAAGCAACTATCTAACAATAAATGATAAAAAAGCTTGAAGGGTGATGGCTTAAAAGGGTTGGCCCAATAGGCTCAGCCCGTTTTCTTGGCTCTACTTTGGGATGGAAGGATATTAAATTAGTACAGTGGTCCTTTAATGAAATTTTCCCTAAAATATATAAAATGCACATAATTAATTTTTTTTAAGTGCCATTTATTTTCTCCCGTTTCTTTTTTAAAATAAGTTTGAGATGATTCGACTTTGTAGGAATGAAGAATTGCTTTGGCAAAATAAACACAAAAAAAAAAAAAAAAAAAAAAGATTTGAAGAAATTGATAGTCAATAGCCGATAACTTGGGAATAAATTTTTCATGTAAATAATGGGAAATATGATACGCCCTCGCTCGAAAAATGTATGCTACTTTGTTACTTTTTAACAATTGCAGTATAGAATTACCATACTTCCCAAATTCAATCTTTTACCAAGTTTAAATGTGAAAAGATTAACTCTTATAATTTATTCAGCATTACCACAACCAATTCCATTCCCTTCTCAAATTACTCATAAATTTGAGCAATATTAATTGAACCAAATTTCTCATCTACACAATTTTACAAACATCTTGTACGCATTTTAACAAATCAAGTCATATAACAATCATTATTAATTATCTCATATTGCTAACCAAGCAACTTCAAACAACCTTGTTAAATCACAAAGTCACCTAAATTAAATTTCTTAACAACTTTTAACTAACAAACAGAATCCATGTTGCTCTTTACTTGCAAGAGCAAAAGATTTCAGCAAAATGTCTATTCAAGTATATGAGCAAAAAAAAAAAGTATATTCAAGTAAACTTCACTAATGCTTAACTTAAATAAAACCCCAAATCTCATTCTTTATTTAAGATGACCAGGAAATGGAAAAACCTTAATTCCTCATAAATTACATCACACAAATCATCAGAAAGAGCAATCAAAATATGCCTCATAGACTAATAATGTAACAGCAAGTAAGGAGAGTAGTTTGAGCCTACCCCAACACATAGCAACTTGCAGAAGCAAAGAAGGAGGAAGAGGAAGAAAGGCTCACAAACTCCAGCCAGCAAGCTTCAAAGACGCGGCTAGCAAGGAGGAAGAGGAGGCTTCTCACCCACATCCACGAGACAACACGGACAGAGGAGGAAAGAAAGGAGTAGCCACCAGAAAATCTTGAGATGAGGAGCAAGACGACAATGGCTATGGTCTTTGACATACAAGAACACATGCTGATGGTAGAGAGGATGGAGGGCGAACTTCTCGTCCTGGATTTCACTCCAGAGGCCTTTCATTGAAGTGGAAGAAACAGGGGAGAAGTAGAGAGAACAATCTGATGGTTCATTTAAATGAAATGGACCACCAACATATAATTGGTTGTGTAAGATCTCGCTAGATCCTTCTATGTTTTAAGTTTGAGTGTCAAAGGAGATATTTGTATTGGGAGGGGCAGTCCCAAACTCCGAATTGAATAGAGGATAATAATATCAAAAAATTAAATGGGCTTCTATGTTTTGCATCTGAAGATGGGCTATTATAAAAGGAAGTTCATAACTTTTTGGGAAAAAGACAAACAATGCTGTCAAAATTAATAAAAGATAAAAAAAAATATGTTGAATTTTAATAATTCAAAAATGATTGATATGGAATTTTGAAATGTTACCAAATGTGAAAAATTACCTAATTGTCCTTAGTTTTCTAATAATCGATGGCAACGGTGGCGGAGAACCAAAAATTTTTTTAGTCGGGTCAAAAAATAAACATATTGAACTACTCCCTTTAGTTATTATTATAAGGCACCAACTAACAAGTATATTTGGTCCTTTTTATAAGACACTTGCTTGTTTCCAAATATCATTAAATATATATTTTTTCCATGTATACCCATAATCACTACAAGAAAATTCTAAAACTGTGACGGAATTTGCTACGGAAAATTTTACGTAGCAAATTTCGTGGATTTTGCTATGGATTTAAAAATCCGTAGCTAAAAAAAAAAAATTGCGACGGATTAACTAATCCGTCGCAAATTTGGTGGTCCTAGACTCCGCCACAAGGCGACGGACCATATGGTCCATCGCAAATTGCGACGGATAAGGGATCCGTCGCAATTTGGCGGACCTTTGGTCCGCCCTTTTATGACGGATATAGTGTCCGTCGCAAATTGCAACGGACCATGTGGTCCATCGAAAAGGGCAGACCAAAGGTCCGCCAAATTGCGACGGCCGTCATGTTCGTCGCAAAATGGCGGACCTTTTGGTCCGCCATGACCAGCGACGGATCGAACGATCCGTCGCAAAAAGTGATTTTGTGATGGATAGTTATCCGTTGCAATAACGATTTTTGTGACGGACACGTGGATCCGTCGCAATGGCGTCACCGATAGTTTGCGACGGATCCACGTGTCGTGTCCGTCGCAAAAGAAAGTCTCATTAATGAGACTTTCTTCAACCCCGACCCCCCATCCGGCTCCCCTCCCCTCGGCTCCTCCGCGCCGCCCCCAGCTCGCCCCCGGTTGCCGGCCCCCAACTCCGCTGCCCCCGGCGCTCCCCCCGGCTCCGGCCCCGCCCCCGGCTCCCCGCCCTCATCTCCCTCTACCCCCAAGCTCGACCCCCCCGCCCCCCGGCTCCTTCCCCCACCCCCGCCCCCCAAGCTCGTCCCTACCCCCACGCCCTCGGCTCCCCGGCCCCCCAAGCTCGTCCCCACCCCCACACCCCCAACTCCGGCCCCCGGCTCCCCCACGCCCTCGGCTCCTCCCCGCCTTCTCCCGATTCGTCCCCTCTGCCTCTGCCTCGGCTCTCCCCGCTCTCAACTCACTCGATCGTCGTCCTCTTCTCCGTTCCGGTCACCGCCGGAGTTAGCTTGAAGTAATTTTTTTTTAATAATTATATGGAAATATCTATGTTAGATTTGATTTATTACATAATTGAAATATGTATGTTAGTAGAAGATTAGAAATTACATGATTTTAAATCTATGTTAGCTTGAATTATGCTTATAGTTTGTAGGAGATTCCATGATTTTTTTAATTATTGGGTTTTAATGATTTTTATTTATGATAATGATTTTTTTAATCTCGCATTGTTTTTTGGGAGGAAGAAAAATTTTAAAAGTAAATTTTTCAAGTAAACACAGTTAATAAACGTATAGAATTATTTTATGTGAAGTATTTTATTTAGCACTTTTTAGGAATTTAGAAATTCCGAGTTCGATATTGGTGTGATAAAAGTATGATTTTGTATTAGTTGACAATGATACATAAATCTTTAAATATGATGGTGTTGAAATTAGAAAAGTGAAGTATTGAAAAATGAAATTTAGGGATAAGGCAATTAATTAATTAATGTAAAGTAGGAGGAGGAAGGTGTGACATTAAAGAATAATCAAATTTGTATGAGTTATAAAAATTAGTGGAATTTACTATTTGATTTAGGCTATTATAAAAATGATTTGTTAATAATTTTTTTATAAAATATTCCATTTAAATTTTTTATTTGAATCTAACTATAACAAGTTATACAATAAATTTGATTAAGTCTTAAATAATCTCTTTGATCTGGTCCATATATGTTAGAAACTCCAAAATATTTAGTATTCTATTCTTTGTTTGCCCCTTCACATGCATGTCCCCATGTTCTGGTGTGCTATCCCCATTCTCTGGTTGCTTGCTGGGATCTATTCTTTGTTCAATGCATGCGTTTGTTTTTCACTTTCTTGATTAAGTGGCAATTGGTTTGCATAAATGGCTAGTTGTATTGGCCACTAATATATAAATTTATAAATTTGTGGCATGTTGAGATGTTAATTAGGTTAGTAACTGAACTAGCTAGGAAGTATGGAAGGCAACCATGATAGAAGTTGGATGTACAATCGTCTAATTGATAGAAGGCAACTAACGCATGCATTCTTGGCGGGTTTGAAAGAGTTCATCCAATTTGCTTTGGCGAATTCAAATAATTCAAGTACGGAGATCGGGTGTCGAGTGTGCCAAATGTAGGTGTTTAAGATTTACAGATACGGGCACGGTCAAAATTCATTTGTGTCAAAAGGGATTCATGAAAGATTATGAATGTTGGGAATGTCATGGCGAAGTCCAACAGACACCGAGTGGTTATTACGGGGACAATAGTCATCGAGAAAACCTTAATCAATATGAGCAGTTGGTTATGGATGCCGCGGGACCGTCGATCGACCAATATTTTGATCCCGTTACTCATGTTGAACCGTCATACTTGGGAGAGGAGGCGGTACACATACTCAACCATCATACATGGGTGAGGATCCTCATCCGGAAGCCGCTAGGTTCTATAAAATGCTTCAAGAAGCACATCGTCCGTTATGGGAAGGTTGCGAACACTTTGAAAATAGTGAATATTCATCGCTATCGGCTACCCTAGCAACACTAAGCTTGAAGACTGATCACCATATGAGTGAGAGGAATTACAACGAAATGATGCAGATCATGAGTAAGCTTGTTCCCAAAGACAATAATTTGCCGAAGGACTTTTACCAAGCAAAAAAAGGTGAAAGAGCTTGGGCTTGGATGTGAAAAAATCCATTCCGCCCCGGAGGATGTATGTTGTATTACAAGGATGATGTTGAGCTGACCAATTGTAAATTCTGTGGACATGACATATATAAAGTTGTGGGGAAAGGAAGGAAAATGACCCGTCATGTATTAAGCAAGATGTGGTACTTTCCTCTGGTGCCAAGACTTACAAGATTGTATGCATCAGAACAAACAGCTGCTCATATGAGATGGCACCGGGAGCATCGTAGGGATGAGTTCGTACCTTTCAACAAACAGCTGCTTCATCCGATGCCGAAGCTTGGCGTAAATTAGTCTTGGTCTATGCTCGGATGAGTTCGCTCCTTTCAACAATACGGGTAGGAATTATTCCTGTTGGCCTATCATTGTGACTCCGTACAACCTCCCACCTTCTATGTGCATGAGAAGAGAGTTTTTCTTCCTTAACGCGTTAATCCCTGGGCCATCCAACCCAAAAAAGAAGATAGATGTGTACCTCAGGCCTTTGATAGACGAGTTGAAGATGTTGTGGAGTGAAGGGGTTCTTATGTATGATATATCATTAAGTCAGAATTTCACCATGCGGGCTGCCTTAATGTGGACGATAAATGATTTCCCTGCATATGAGATGTTGAGTGGGCGGCAAACGTCGGGAAAGCTCGCATGCCGGTATTTCTTGAACAGAACATGGGTTTTAGCTTAGAACACGTCGCAAGGTCAGTTGGTTTGACGAGCACCGGCGATTCCTACCACCCGATCATCCGTTTAGGAGAAATAGAAAAGACTTCACGTGGAATGTTGTCGAACGAGCGAGATCAACCTCGTCGTTTAAGTGGCCAAGAAATATGGGACGGGGTCAAGTACATTCAAAGTGTCGAAGATGGGGCTGCTTCTAGCGAACACGAGGGATATGGCGTTGATCATCATTGGAAAAACGCAGCGATCTGCATGGGATATAACGCTATGCAAGTTAGAGATGGTGTTTCCTTCTAGCTTGTTTGACTCAATGGAACATTTGCCGTTCACTTGGCCTATGAAGCAAAGGTAGGAGGCCCGCAACAATATAGATGGATGTATCCGTTTGAGAGGTAATATATATTGATTTTTTGTTATTAATTGACCGACATGGTACTTTAGTTTATAAATACCCTATGATATTCTATTGTAGGTTTTTACGCACACTTAAGCACAAGATCAAAAATGCAAGGTACGTTGAAGGATCTATCGCTGAAGCATATCTAGTCAAAGAGGCCGCAAAATTTGCGTCATACTATTATCCCCCTGAAATGATGTCAAGATGGAGAGGGGTACCTCGCAACGATAATGCCAGTGATACAAGGGATCAAAAATCAATATTTAATTTTCCAGGGCAAGTCGTGGGAAAACGTTGGAGGTCAACTCTTGACGGAAGAGATAAGCAAGTTGCGGAGTGGTACATTCTAAACAACTGTGAAGAGGCCGCCCAGTACTTAAAGTAAGTTTTTTTTTCCTTTTTTCTATTACGGTAAGTATTAAAGTATTAACTTCAGTTTTTTGTTACAGTTACTTCTCTAATTGGGTTCGATCGGAAAATCCTTCAATGTTGGTGTCCCAAGTTGATCAATTCACAAACTACGAGTTTCCAAAATGGTTTCGATCTATTTCGTGGAAAATCCATCAGATCCCAATGAAGTTGCGTGGAGTTTATCTTATTGAGTTGCAATTAGAGTTACCCGATGCAACAAATATATAATCAATGGGTATCGGTTTTCAACTGTTGACGCAAACGCTTGTATACTATGTTGCAATTACGGTGTATGTTGTCGAGGTGACCAAGTTGACGGGGTGGAGATTGACTACTACGGGAAGTTACTTGAGATAATTCAGCTGAGTTACCCGTGGGACAAGGTGGTGACCATTTTTAAATGTGAGTGGTTTGATAATAGTCCGCGTGGGACAAAAGTGGACAAACATGGAAATATTGAGATCCACTGGACAAGGAGATATACGGTTGGTTATGACCCATTCATCCTTGCTCAACAGGCGGAACAAGTTTACTATACATCATACCCCACATCTCGCCAAGGGTGGAGGGGAGTTATTAAAACCAAAGCACGAAATATTATACCAAAGTCGAAAGAGCCGGAATCAAATGACGGTATGACTGAACCGTTCCAAGGCGATGTGGAACATGTGCGCCCATAAACATCTTCGACGACAAGTACCAAGCAATCTCTTTGATTCTCGTGCGGAGTTAGAGTTGATTCCTATACAAATTGACGATGAGAAATCAGACGATGAGGATGAGGCAGAAGTGAGCTTCTCTGATAGTGAATCTGAGTTCGACGACTATGAGAGTTCAGAGGAAGACGTGTAAGTAGATGTCGATGAACAGGAATCGTCCGGTTGATTTGTGTTAGTTCTTTGTTTATGACGATCTGTTATACTACATCTTTGTGTTACTTCTCTCTTTGTCATATTTAGTAAATATCTTTATATATATATATATATATATATATATTGACATTATGTCTATAAGGGTTCAGAGATGGAGCATCTAGGAGGCCGTTCAGGTAGTGGACGTGGTAGTGGTCGAGCCCGACCTCGTCATATAAGAGGGGGTAGGGTGATGCTAACTGCTCCCTATGGAGGCAAAGGGCTCAGCGTTTCCCCAGAGGTGCCACCACTTGATATGTCGTCGTCGTCGTCGGGTTATTTGTCATCTTCACCGTTGCTTTATATGTCGTCGTCACCGTCTACCCCCTGATCCACAGCAAGGGGGACAACAGGTTTACTTTACCATTTCTGATTGATCTACATATGTTTAGTTTCTTGAAACCATCTATGTACAAACATCTTCAATATTTCACATTCCTTCCTTAGCACACTGCGTCGCCTCAGAGCCACGTCGGGGAAGAAGGTAGTTCCTCCGATACACCAATATGGGGCTCAACAGATCCTTCGACAGGGAAGCTTTGGATCTGTCTTGACGGCAACGAGTAAGTCATGCCAAGTTACCAGTAATGTTACAATTTTCTTCTCTAATTGGTTTGTATGCTAATATTTGCATGATGTCCTCTATCTTTAGATTTGTGCCTGATAATCCGGTGGGGGATTTCATCTCGACTCAATTATTCCGTAATTACAATCAACCTTGGACCACGTGGACAGAGATTCCTAAGACCCAACGAGATGTTTGGTTCAATGAGTTCTTGGTAAGTTATTTGTTTTATGGTTGTTAATTAAGTATTTTTAAAATTTGGAGCTCTAATTGTTCGTTATTGATTTTCAGGATAAGCATATGATATTGCACGAACATCGTGAAGATCGAAAAAAATCTTATAACCATAGGGCCGGCCGGTGGTTGTCTCGAAAGCTCTATTCATTGAGAAAGTCAAGAGGCAAGACAGATTGGCTTCCACAGGAGACTAAAGAGGAATTATTTGGCAATTGGGAAAACAATGAGAAGTTTCAGAACATAAGTGCGAAAAATAAGGAAAATAGTGCCAAAATGGAAGGACCGTCATATGTTGGCTGCTCCAGATCAATTAGTGAGCATCGACGCAAAGTTGTAAGTACACGTTATTTTCTATTTAGGTATTCAATATTTTGTACTTTGAAGTAATTAATTAAGGTCATCATTTACGTTTGCGAGATAGAGTGCGGGAAGTTCTGCGGGATCGATTGAGTGGGTTACCTTTGAGCGGACCCATTCCGACGGTCGAAGGGAGTGAGAGGCAATGGATTAACCCAAGGGCACTGACAAATAGCGGTTAGACATTTATTGCCTTTATTACTTGTTTTATGCACCACCATATTTATTTCATTTTACATGTCTTATTTGTTATGTATTTGTTTGCTTGTAGGAAAACTATCGGAAAATTTGTCGCGGGAGAGAGGCTCGCGGCGTGGATCGACCCCGCATCCTTTCGGTCGATAACGAGAGTGCGTTCTTTGAGGCTCTTGGCGATTTGACAAGAAAGGGAGAGTCTTTGGATACGGTGCCTCTGCCCGGCCGACTAAAGCAAACAAAACGCCCCTCATCCGCAACCTTTGGAGGGGTTTCTTCGGGTAAACGTAATACATTTGATATTGATAATTTCCATTCTCTTGTCCATTCAAATGAAGTACAAATAATAAATGTACTAATCAATTTTGTAGATGAGCTGAAGAAGATAAAGGCGTTAGTGGAGGAGCAAGCAACACGGTGACCCGGGGAACGGGGAGATGATGAGCGGCGGGTGACTCGGGAAACGAGAGATGATGAGGGCGCGAGATGATTCGGGAACGGGAGATGATGAAGCATGCGTTGAATCGGGAATGGGCAATGATGCGGCGGGAGATAACGCAGCAAACGGAGATGATGAGGGAGATGCGGCTTCAAATCATGTCCCTGCGAAAGGGGAGAGGTTCGGGTCGGCTCCTGGTGATGATGACCATCTTGGTGATGATGATGATCACAATTATGCTATTTAGACTACTTTTTAGTATTTGCACTTTGTTATTTTATATATATATATATATATATATATATATATATATATATATATATATTGTTTTCGCTATGTAAACTATTTTTTATTGTTATTATATCCATGGCATACTACTTTTTGTTTTCAATTTTCTAAAAAAAAAAGTCAAAAACAAATTAAAACAAATATTTTTTTTTAAAAAAATATTAGTTTTGCTACGGAATTTGATTCCGTAGCAAATTCACTACGGGCAAAAATTCGGTAGCAAATTGAATCATTTTCCGTAGCAAATTCGAAAATTTGCTACGGAATTACTATACGTAGCAAATTGCGACGGATAATGTTCGTCGCAATTTGCGACGGATAGTAATTTCCATCGCAATTTTGCGACGGAAATTATATCCGTCGCAAATTGAGACGGATTTTGCCTTTTCCGTCGCAATTGCGGCCGCGTTTTTTGCTACAAACAAAATCGAGCAAATTCCGTCGCAAATCGAAATTGCTACGGAAAAGGGCTTTTTGCTACGGAATATTTCCATAGCAAAAAAACGGTTTTTTTGTAGTGAATTAAAAAGGTAGTGAGTGAGAGTAATAATTAATAAAAATTAATTATTGCTCTTTTTTGAGCAAAAAAAGAGTAATAATTAATATGATATTAGAGTTTAGTATAATTAATAGGGATAATATTGAAAATTACTTAAATTTTAGGACAAATTTAATAACTTTAACTGTTTTTATTGACTCGTGAGAATTGTTAGTTGGTTCCTTAAATAAGGACCAAATGGAGTATTTACTAAATAATATCAAATAACCTTGAAAATACAAATAAATAATAACCGATAATTATAAATCAAAACAATATATAAGATGATACTAACCTTTTCGGTATCTCAAACAAGAATTTTACTTTCCTCTTACAGCTCAATGAGTAATGAAACAAATATTATCTCTACAAGAGAAAATAAAAAATTAGCTAGAACCAAATTTATGGCCAAATGAAATATCATATATATATATATATATATATATATATATATATATATATATATATATATATATATATATATATATATATATATATATATATATATATATATATATATATATAAACAAATTTTATAAGATCAGCCGGGGTTAGCTGAGGCTTTGGGGCTGGCCATCATTATGTTCCGCCATTGGATGGCAAGTTTGACTACTACCATAGAGAACTTACATCGTGATATTCAAGGTGGTGTCTTGCTGACTCAAAATGTTGCTCGGCATGCAGACGGAGTTGTACCAGCGAACATGCAGACAGAGTTGTACCAGCGAACAAAAGCTCAGAAAGACGAGGAGGCCCTCAAGACTATCAAAACCAACGCAATTCACTAAGATGGACTTCCCTTGGATGATATTCTCAAATGTGAGTGCTATTTTGAATTGGACGAGACCCTGAAAGCTAGTAAAGTCAAGATGGCTTCTTTACATCTTGATGACAAGTCTTTCCAGTGGCATTAGGCATCAGAACGACGACTTGACTGAGAGGCCACCTTCCGCCATGGGATAAATATGTTGTTCTGTTTTTAATATTTGATATCATTAAAACTAGTAAAATTTTACAATTTTTATGTCGCTCGCATATGTATCTCTCTGAAAAAGGACGTAGAAAGGGTTCTCTCTAGCAGTGACACTATTTGTCTTTTAAAAATCATATAACTTATAGAATTGGCATGTAAATATCTCAAGGCACAACACTTACCGAAACTTCAAAACAGATTGGCTACTAATCAAGCATGTTTTAGCATATGTGTGTGTATATATATATATATATATAATTTTTTTTTTTGCTACAAAAGAAGGCATTGAGCCTACATTACAATAAAAGGATTACAACGGAGGGGAATTTAATCCCAAACACTCTTGGTCTAACCACGCCCTCAAGCTAGGAGGACACTCATTCAGGAGAGAAGAGTTGGAGATACCTCTTTTGGCTAAGGCATCCGCTACTCTATTACATACTCTGGAAATAACTCTAAATTCAACCTGCCAATTCAAAGCCAAGAAAGACCTAGCTTTCAACACTAAGTTACTACAAGAAAGACATGATAGATCCAAAAGCATATTAATAACACTATCCGCATCGGACTCTAAAATAATCTTTTTAAACCCTAAGTCCCAAGCCAATTGTAGCCCTTCAACAATTGCCCATTCCTCGGCGGAGGCAGCATCGCAATCACCAATGGATTTCGTAAAACCCACCATCCAATTGCCCAACCAATCTCTAACCACCCCACCACAACCAGCACTGCCCGCCTGGGAAGCTCTGGCGCCATCCACGTTTACCTTCAACCACCCACCAGGGGGTTTTTCCCAACTCAAGGGTTGACCCAGACATCTCGGGTTCAAGAGGCTAGGAGAAGCATCAATAGATACAAATCTATACCAAGTTAGAGATAATATCAATCCCGGGTTACTTGGTTTAACAAAATTACAATCAAAGATGCATTGGTTCCTCCAATCCCATAATCTCCAAATAGCCACACCAAAGAAAAGGTTCCAATACCCTTCCCATTTACATCCAACCTGGTTATTCAAATTAAACACCAACCATTCCTTCAAACCCAAGGAGAAAAAGGAAGAGGAGTATATGGGCTTAATCAACGAAATCCACATAGACTTAGCATAACTACAATCACGTAGAATGTGAAGAATATCCTCTAGCCCCGCATTACATGTCCCACAAACCGCAGAGCTATTTGACCAGGAACTTCGCCAAAGATTAGTAGGCAGCTTATTGAGAGAAACCTTCCACATAAAGATCCTTATTCTCTCAACCCCGTTCCACTTCCATATCTCCTTAAAAACTTTGTCCCGGAGAGAAGAGTTAGGTTCTAAAAGGAAATAAGCACTCCTAATAGAAAACTGGCCATCCCCAGAAGCTCCCCAAGCCAAACTATCAAAATTTGCATCCACTCTAGGAGGCAAAACCGCCGCAATTCGCCTCAAACCGGCTGGGTTAATGACAGAAGATAACTTATTAACATTCCAAACCCCTTCCTCCACCCAATCCGACACCACTGAATCCTCCTCCTCCCGAGTCAATGGTCGAAGACAAAAATCAACAAGCTTCAGATTATCTCCCACCCAACAATCATGGAAAAAATTAACCACCAAATCGTTACGAACAAGCCATTTGGAACCTTGCTCCACCACCTCTCTTTGGTCACAGATGAACTTCCATAACTTAGAATCCCCAGGACGATAAGACAGTAAAGACTCCGAGTCTCTCCTCATGTATCTGAAGAAAAGGATCTCAGCCCAAAGGCCTTTTGCCCCACAAATAAGGTTCCAAGCAAGCTTGGCACCACAAGCTTCGTTAACCGAACTAAGCCTTCTAATACCCAACCCCCCAAACTCTTTGGGTCTAGTGATTTGCTCCCAACCAATAGAATGAAAATGATTTCCAACTCCATCATGCCCCCATATGAAATTCCTTTGCAACCGCTCGATTTCCTTGCAAACGCTCCCCGGGATCCTAGCCACCAAAGATAGTATACATAGGAATAGTGCTAATAAGCGACTTGGCAAGAGTAATCCTTCTTGCCATAGATAGGCAATTAGCTTTCCAAACACTCAACTTTGCTTTGACTCGTCAATGATATAATGAAATTTCTCCTTTGGTCTTCGATTACGTGATAAAGGAAAGCGAGATATTTACCAATCTCGCTCGAGATATGCATCTGGGTCACGGCCTTAATTTTCATTTTAGTATGCAAAGGCACTCTGGGGGAAAAGAACATAGACGACTTATTAATGTTAACCTTCCCACCTGAAGCTTGCATAAACTCCTGGATACAGTTCATCATACAAGAAGCCTGTCTTTCAGAAGCAACACCAAACAAAAGAAGATCATCCGCAAATATTAAATGAGAAATCTGAGGCCCATCTCTAGAAACATAAATAGGCTCCCATCTACCATCTTCAATCGCATCACAAATAACATGGGATAACCTATCCATACACATAACAAAAAGAAGAGGAGAAAGCGGATCACCTTGTCTAATCCCTCTTAAAGGAGAAAAGAATTCAGTTTTAGATCCATTCCACAAAACATTATAGGTCGTAGAAGAGACACAATCAAGCACAAGATCTACAAAATCCCTACCAAGGCCAGCATCAGTTAAAACCTTCCTCAAGAAATTCCAACTAATTCTGTCGAAGGCCTTTTCAAGATCGATCTTTATAGCCATAAGGCCCTTTTTACTCCTGTTTTTCCCCATAATATGGAGAATCTCTTGTCCCACGACGATGTTATCTTGAATGCATCGACCTTTAATAAAGCTAGACTGGAAGGGAGAAATTAAATCTTTCATGATTCCCCCCAACCGCATAGCTAAAATCTTAGTGATACATTTATAATGAACTGTACATAGAGAAATAGGTCTAAAGTGGGCCACTAGCTCAACACTATCTCTTTTTGGAATTAAAGAAATGAGTGTTTGATTAGCCTCCACAAGAGAAACTTCCCTTTTAAAAACCTTCTTCACAAAATCACATAGAGTAGGTCCCACCGTGTTCCAATTAGACTTGTAGAACAAGGGAGGAAATCCATCAATACCCGGAGCCTTATAACTTCCCATAGAAAACAAAGCCATCTTTATTTCTTCATCCGAAGGCACGCCAGAGAGCACCAAAGGAACATTAGGCTCAATAATTGGGAAGTTAGCTCTAGTGACCAGGTCATGAGAATCCTGTGGCTCATAACAATAAATATTCCTGAAATAGCGGAGAACTAATGACTTAAGCTCCTCCTCACTGTCCACCCAAACCCCATGTTCATCTTTTAACATCAAGATTTTATTCCTCCTGCTACGCATCTTGGACTTCAAATGGTAATATTTGGTATTTCTATCACCCTTGGCAATCCACTCACTTCTCGACTTTTGAAACCATTTAACTTCTTCTAGTTTTAAAAGCCTTTCCAACTCCTCCGGAGATCAATTTCTAGATTGCAAAGAAACTCGAATGAGGATACCTAGCGGATCTTTGAATGCCATCTAGTCTATTTATTAAGCTCCTCTTTTTCTCGCTCAATCATACCAAACACCTCCTTGTTCCACAAGACAAGCAAAGGTGAAGCACCTCCAGTGATTAATATTTCCACTAGGAGTCCACGAGTTCCGTAAAAAATCAGAGAAGTTATCATGCCAAATCCACATAGCCTCAAATCTGAATGGATTATTATTTCTCCGGGGCATAAAACTGTTGACACATTTAAAACATAACGGGTTATGATCAGAAAAACGAGTTCTAGGCATTACCTGAACAGAACTTTCCGAGAAGCACGATATGAATTCTTCATTGGCAATGACTCGATCTAATCTCTCAAACAGTCTTCGACCACCTGCTAGCTTAGGGCCCCTCCAGGTAAATTTGGGACCCACAGCCCCAAGGTCAATAAGATTACAATCACGAATCTTGTCGGAGAAGAAAGAACACCGAGAAGCCTGGAAACCCAACCCACCAGTCCTCTCCTCCGAAGATACAATATCATTGAAATCACCAATGACCGCCCATGGGTCCCTCATCGATGTTGCATAACTCTGTAACTTAGACCAAAGTAGTTGCTTGTGATGATGATCAGGAATAGCATAGACTGCCGTCACAAAGAAATCGCATCCACTGGTAAATCGACAACGACAATGAAAAAGTTGTCTTCCCTGAGAAATAATGTCCACGGTGATTCGGTCAGAGCTCCAAGCAGCAAACAAACCCCCCGAACGACCCACGCTAGGAATACAAGCTGAGTTATCAAAGCCTAATCTGCTCAGGCACAAGAGTTTTTTGCTCGTCTCACATTTCGTCTCAAATAGGAAAATCAGAGATGGATTGCTTTTCACACAAGCCAATTTGATATTTTGAAACAAATTAGATCCACAAGCCCCCCTCACATTCCAATAAAAGATATTTTTGTCCATTAAAATACTGATCAGACAAAAACGCACAGCACGCCAATTATTATTTTTTGGCAAAAAACAAGACAATTAATTCACAAGACGGTACTGGGTCGCGGGAACCACTGTGCCCAAAATATCATCTCCTTTCCCATCTAACTCCATGTCCAAATCTGGGTCTATGTCATTGGAGTCGGCCCAAAATTTGCCATGCAATTCACCAAAGGATTCGACTCTATTGGAAGTGTCAAGCCCATGCGACTCAACAGGCCCAACTAAGGGAGAGACCACCAACGCCTCTACAGCCTCGTCGGCATGTGGGCCCCGCGCTAAAGTCGAACATCACTAACGGCTATAATCTCCTTTGACCCAGACGTTTCCACAGTGCCACCCATCGAAGTGTCGTCCTCACCGTTTGTCAGCAATAAAGTCTCCTTACTTTTTCCTTCCTCTTTCTCCATTTCCCTAGCTCTTTTCTCCTTCCTCAAACCCTGCCGGCTCTGACCCTGCGGTTTGCTTCCCTTCTTAGACTTCTTTTTTGTCTCACTTTTGTTCTCTCTGATCTGCAAATCTGAACTAGGTCGTCGCGGGTTATTGTTCTCGACTGCCACAATCTGAACCTCATTTTGACCTGTCACAATCTGCGCATCATCCCCACCTTTTCCTTCCTCGGCAAGCACGCCAAATCTCGAGCCCTCCTCCTGTCGCCGGAGATCGCTCTGGGACTTTTCTTTACCAGATTTCTTACGCACGCGGGGCCTACGGACGACTTTCCAAGAATCGGCGTCGGTGTCGGCCGACTCCGGCCTTAATACTGAAGCCTCCATCGTCGCACCCTTAGAAACACGGGTAACATCTTTCTCGCCGATGATGGCCCCTGTTCCAGTGGTTTTAGGCTTTGATTTACACTCATCAACCTTATGCCCATAACAGCCACATCCAGTACAGAGCCCATGTAATCCCTCATATTCCAGATAATGTTCTTCACCATCAAGGAAAAAACCTGACATTAGCTGTTTCTCTAGATCTACAAGAACACAGATTCTAGCAAAATGTCCCCTAATGTGGTTTGAGGTGTTGATATCAATCTTGATAGTCTCTCCTATTCGATCTCCAATCCACTTCAGCGCCTCCTTGTTGTAGTACTCTAGCGTCACATTGGGGACTCTTACCTGGACGCCACTTTGTTTATTTTTGCTGTCTTGGGCTGAAATTGAGGTTCCCACGGTCTCACAGTGAGATAGTGGTCAAATAGCATCCATGGACCCCCAGTTAGTGCATTGAAGTAGTCCTCCTTGTTAGTGAATTTAACCACACAAAAAAACCATGTCCAATGTTGATTAAACTGAGGACCCCTTTCTTAGCCCAGAGCTTCTGAAGGATAGACAACAGAAGTTTATAACCAATGCTTTTTCCTAGCAATTTCACAATGACGGCTTGGTTCCACGCTTTATATAAACGCTTTTTCATTCTCTCAGAGAAGGAAAACGTGGGAAAATTTCGCTTGGGGTCTTCCTTAATCTTACACAGAGGATCGTTGTCATCAGTATCTGAGATGCTGTCATCGGATAAATCTGCATCAGCAACAATATCCTCCTCCATCTTCTCATCACGGTTTATACCTTGAAGTTTATCAGCAAATGACATCCCAGGTGCCCGATGATATATCCCTTCAATGCAAAGTTTCGGCCACTCTTTACCATAATCACTACATGCGTTGTTTTTAACCTTCTTTGAGCTTCGATGAATTGAGTCGTTTTCCTCCGTAGACAGAGCGCCATGAACAGGGTTAACCAAAGAGAGCGCCATCAAATCACCTGGCTGTTGGCTTTTATTAGTAAAAGATATCATGGCTTAACGGCCAATACGTAAACAAATTTATCTCCAACCTTCTTCAGGCTTCACTAACGACAACTAAATGAGCTCCAGCCGTTGGCCCATGGGGTTGAGCAGGATTAGGGTTGGTAGTTTTGCAACACGCACAGCGCAACCCACAGTCAAATGCGGGCTGGGCTGCGGGTTTATTTATTTATTTTAAATAAATTGGGGTGTTAAAAAGCGTCTAAGGGAGGGTAATGGGCATGTCCCGTTTATATCGATAAAAAAGGGAGTAAGGGAGTATAATGGGCCCATTCCCTTTATATTACCCAAAAAAGGACAAATAGAGTGTATTGGGCTAGGTCTCCTGTTCTTCTTCTTTTCTTATCACAAGGCTTGATTCCTTTTTTTCCATCCAAAGAAAAAAATAATAATGTGTGGGTTGGCAGGCTAGCCGTACGAGTTAATTTTTTGCTACTACTTACGAGTTAATGTTTTGTAATAACATCAGTTATTCTTAGGAGGAAGAGATTTATATCTGCTTAGATTATGGGTGAAACCAACCCGTTTTCTAAAATTATTATATATATAAAAAAAATGTTTTGTAATAGGACAGGCAAGAAGGAACTGCACAAGACAATGAGGGCATGGGCATGCGATGATGAGGGCACATGAGTAACTTTGAAAATAAATTTTTGGTTGATTTGGTCCTGCATAATATTTTTTATTTTAAAGGAATTTTAAGCCAAATATTCTTTTGTCTTGGTTATTCAACATAATTTATTCTCTCTTATAAAAATTATTTTAAGAGATAATGCACAATTTATAATTTGACATATTATAATTAATATAATATTGCTATATTTTAGCCCAAAAAACAAAAGTTGATATTTTGACGAGTTAATCTTTTGTTAACTTTTCCTAATCGGTGTTACTAATCGGTGTGATTTCTCCTAACTTCGGATCCTCACAATAGTGACATATACCTGCCCACCATACAAAAAATTATTTTATTAGCATCACTTTTATCTTCAATAATAATCTGTGACTGTATAGCAGACAAGTTGATTAGGAGGAAATCCAATCAACATAAATAATATAAAAATTGACACTTGGGCTTGGTCAATATGAACACACAGTACATATTTTTTCATGTTATTAATATAATACCAATTTAACTAATTTTGATAGGTTAAACAATAAAATAAAATAGTTAATTTGAACAAATGTTTCATTGTGTCACTAAAGTATCTCTATATAACTTTAGATTATATATCAGTTTATAACTTAAAACTAACTTAGGAAAAAAATGAAAAATATAAGAGGTAAAATAGATTAAGATCTTATACTTAGAACTAATTTAACACCTAACTAGCTCTTATATTTGAGATGGGAGAGAGTACTATATTTTCATTTATAAAAGATAAAATGTTAATTCTCAATTATCTGGACATTACACCCGCAAAAATAAATAAGAAATGCATTTAATTTTCATGTATTAAATATAATACTTGATTTATGATTTTTTTAATAAATAATTTACTTATATTATATGAATAATTTAATCTGTTAAACAATTATCCAATATTAGTTATTTTAGATTTAAGCATTGTGGGATCAAATAAAAGTAACTCTTCTGCCATAATATTTTAATCTAGAAAACTTGAACATGAGATCATGCTTTTATGATTTCCACGTGGGAGAGTCTCATGAGAAAAAGTTGTGTTTAAGCGCAATCTCTTTAAACTTGTGTTCATTATATTGGTGTTTCTATTGGCGGTAGGGAGGTCTACACTTAAACGGAGGTGCATTAATGAGTTTCACAATAGATATTTGCTTTAAGGGTGTGTTTGGTGCGAGGGTAGAGGAGGAGAGGTGATATTTTAACCGAATTCTCCATGAAAGTTTTTAAAATTATATAGCTTTTGCATAATTTTCCATACATTAATTGATGGAAGCATTTAATATCATGGTCATATCTAACGTTTCACACCAAAAATTTTCCCTCCCTCCCCTCAAATCAAACGCATTGTAAAAGAGAAGTGTGGGTTTTTTTTTCTTTTTTTTTTTTTTTTGTTTATTAGTTGAAGGTGCTCTCCCATCTAATAGGCTAATTTCTTGAACAAGCTCTCCCTTTAGACTTGTACTTAAAATAACAAATATTTAAAGAAAATCAAGATCCTTTCATTCCATCCATCGTATAAGTGTTGATTTGGTATGAAGGAAATAGGGAGAAGTGGAGGGGAAATTTTAATGTGTTCAATTTTTTTTTAAAAAAAAGGAAATGCGGGGTTAAAATATTTTAATTAATTTTTCATACTCTTTATATTTTACATGCTCTCTTTATTAAAATTTTGTAACCCTACTTATTCATTTTTTCCTTAATTGAACTTATTAAAATTTTCCCTTCCCTCTATTTCCCTCATTCCAAACGCACTCTTAAATGTATGTGTAAAGTATTGTCCTTAAAGAAGTAATAGTTATTGCTGAACCTACGTGTAAAATGGATGCATGCCTAACCATAGGTATACCTATCGAGCCCCCTATATGAATACCAACATTAAAATATTGTAAAGTCTAAATCAATAAGCTTTCATCATGTCCATTTTATATATTTTGTTTTGTGTTCATTGGAGATTTTCAAAAGCTCTGATCACAAAATAAATTAATTTTACTAAACAGCATATGGCCAAATAAAGTGATTAGTTAAGATGTATACTGATGTAAGCGTGTTGGCTTTATTTATATAAAATGAAATCATACCCGTGTTGAGAAGTGGAGATAATAATATATATAATATGGTGTGAACTCTTTTCTTGAATTATAAAAATATTTTGACACGAGGATATGTGATGCAAATTTTGAATGTGATGCAATAAGAAAATTAAGAATACCTCACTATAACAGAGATGGGGTGTATAATATTGGAGCTGGACCACTTGGCCACCCAGATAAAAGTGAACGTATATTCTATTTGACGAGGCACTAAGAAACAAGATATTCACTCAAGGTTCCATATATATATTATGTTTTAACTTGAAATTCTATTAGTAATACCCACAGAAAATCAAAGAAAAACGCGTTTCCATAATTTTGTTAAGAATTTAAACTAGATATGAGCCTTGTCTCTAGAATGAGATTTGAAACAATGACTCAATACTATATACTTCTTTCCATGCTTTTATTCAGGGTTCTTATTATAAAGTTATGCGATTTATTCGTAAATGCCCTATGTTCTGATTTTTTTTTTTATTTAACTAACTCATTATTCTATTAAATGCTCCCTATTTAATGAATTTCACTAAGAATAATTCTATTATTTAAAAGGATTAATTAATTGTAACTAAATATTTTAATCATGGTAAAATAGTTAACATATGTGGTTGTAATAAGGATCTTAGATAATAGGGAAACAAACAAGAAAATGCTACTTAGCTTGAACTTCTCTCAAATCAATATTGTTGCCTACAATAGTACAACAATTGATAAATCATTTTAGTATAAAATCACTTATTTGTGATTTTAAGGTTCAAGTGGTATATATATATATATATATATATATATATATATATATATATATATATATTAATCTGCTTGTTATTTCCAAATCGATTGAAGAAAATCAATCTTTCAATACAATAAATCAATGAAAATAAAAAAAGAGTCTCTTTTTATTTAGACTTTATACTTCCAGATCTTGATATGAATCTAGATCATTAGCAAGATCTGAATTTGTGGAAAAAATACGTAATAAAATAAATAGTGGTAGGGATGTAGCAGATTTTGATTCTTGTGTATCAAAGTTCATTGGGCATTTCTGGAGAACAACAAACGGTTACATCATTTCATGGTGGATCGGCAAATTATTATTATTATTATTATTATTATTATTATTATTATATATTGACATTTTCCCTAGATTATATATAGTATAAAATCATCAATAAATTGTATTATTGATTAAGTTATCATAGTAAAACTCATTTATCATACATTATATATATGAAATGCACTTGGCCATCCTAATTCACTATTAAAAAGAGATCAAAGGTGGGTGGGCACATGCATTTTCGCAAATTTAATATACTTCATTAAGGCACATGAAAGTTGACTGGTCCATCTGTGTATACGTAGTTATTTATATAACAAGGTCGTTTATAAACTAATTAATTAAAGATTACAAGCTAGCCTGTATATTAATTCAACAAGCCGCCCTCCACATGTATGTATATATACCGTTGCGTGGAACACTTGCACTAAACCAAATTGCAAGCGAAGTGATTAATCTGATCACTAGAAATAGCTTACAGTATTTTTGAAGAATTGTTTGTGTGAGATGGGAATCATGGAGTACTCAAAGAAGCCAAGGATCATTCTGGTGCCATATCCAGCACAGGGACATGTAACTCCCATGCAAAAGATGGCCGTCACATTTCTGAACCTTGGCTTTGAGCCCATAATGGTGCTTCCTCAATTTATCTACAATCAGATTGTGATTCATAATAATGAAGAAAGTCAACAGATCAAGTGGGTCGCTATAGCTGATGGGTTAGAGAAGGACACTGCTACAGATTTCTTTGGGATTGAATCAGCCATGGAGAACATTATGCCTACTCAGTTGGAAAGGCTCATTCAGGAGCTTCAAGAGGAGGCCAGCACCGGCGGAAGTGGTGGAGCGGTGGTCTGTGTGGTGGTTGACTTGTTGGCTTCTTGGTCTATACAAGTTGCCCAAAAGTGTGGCATCGTTGTCGCTGGGTTTTGGCCTGTCATGTTTGCGGCTTACAGGTTGATTGCATCCATTCCTGACATGGTTCGGTGTGGCCTAATTTCTGAAACAGGTGTGTGCGTGTGTGTATATAGTTTATTGGTTTGTGATTTAACTCAGTTTATTTTTATCTAGAAATTCATAACATTATTTCTTGTCATCTTCAACATTAATTATAGGACAGTGTTTCTAACAAATTCAGAGTTAGACCTGTAATTCTATGTTTAGAGATGGTCACAATTTAACATTATATTAATCCAAAGTTCCTATATATGGTACTCTTGAAGTTAAGAAAAAATTTCAGTATAATTATACCTATTTATAGCTGAAACGAAAACTGCACTATTTATAAAGTTCATCTTTAAAGAGTTTATATGTTTTTGTTGTCGTTGTAATAAAAAAGGCATAATTTCTTACAACTTGCCGATTGTACTATATTATATCTCTCTCTCTCTCTCTCTCTGTTTTTTTTTTTTTTTTGAATATATGAATTTGTAATATAACGAATCTAATTTAAAATAATCTTGGATATATTTGCGTACAGGACTTCCACAAAATGAAGGCAAATTTTGCTTCTTACCAGATTTACCTGTATTAGACACTGAGGATCTTCCATGGCTAATTGGAACAGTGGCTGCAAAGAAAGCAAGGTTTAAATTTTGGACAAGAACTCTAGAAAGATCCAGAACTCTCAAATGGCTTCTCATGAACACCTTTCCGGATGAAACCAAACTTCATAGTTCTCCAATGACTCTTTTGCCCCTAGGCTATCATTTCAATTATACACAAACCAACCATGCAAGCTTCTGGGAAGAAGATAAGAGCTGTTTGGAGTGGCTAGAAACTCAAAACCCTAACTCAGTGGTGTACATCTCATTTGGGAGTTGGGTAAGTCCAATTGGTGAGGCAAAGTTGAGAAGCTTGGCAATGGCGCTTGAAGCATCAAGAAGGCCATTCCTTTGGGTTCTGAAGAAAGCATGGCATGAGGGGTTACCAAATGGGTTTGAAGAGAGAGTTTCAAAGCATCAAGGAAAAGTGGTTTCATGGGCACCGCAAATGGAGGTTCTGAGGCACAAGTCGGTGGTATGTTACCTCACGCATTGCGGGTGGAGTTCTACAATCGAGGCCATATGGTTCAAGAAGAAGATGCTGTGTTATCCTGTGGCTGGTGATCAATCCTTGAACTGTGCTTACATTGTTCAAAAGTGGAAAGTGGGTATGAGGCTGAATGGACTTGGAGTGAAGGATGTGGAAGAAGGATTGAGAATGGTGATGGAGGATGTGGAAATGGAAAGTAGGTTAAGGAAATTGCATAATACAATCATTCAGAAGGAAGATGATTTGAAGAAAGATCTTAGTTTGAAAGCCTTTGTTGAAAACTTAAAGAAAGAAGCTAGTTATATAGCATATGCCTTTAATTATGTTGAGGGTGTCGATGTTTTGTAAAATAATCTTCCTGTTGAATATTCCCTGTGATTAGGGGTGGAAAAAGGCCGGGGGGCACGTGGCTGGCTTTGCTAAAAGCACTGTTCGGGCACAGTGCATCGGGCTAACAGGCCAGGCCAAGGCCTTATTTAAGGCCTGTTTGCCTTAACAGGCCAGGCCTAGGCCTCTGAAGAGGCCTGAAAAGCCTTTCAGGCTGGCCTGTTAAGGAGGGCAAAAATGTAATTGCATATAAGTATTTTCTTTTTCTTTTTCGTTTGCCTCAAAAATCAAAATAAGCTAGTAATTAATTTAAAAAAAGAAAACCTATTTACCTTTATTTTTTTTCTCAAACTTATTCACTTTTACATTTGTTCATCTCGTCTTCAACTTCAAGCTCCAACCTCGACCCTGTTCTGCCGAAAAAAACCCTAATCCCAAAAGTTCCAGATCTCGACCTCAGTCCCTCACCGTGCTCACCGTCGGCCGTCGCACCTGTCAGGATCTCAGGCCTCAGCTCGTCGAGTCGAGTCGCGTCGTCACTCTCACTCTCGACCGTCGCAGCTCTCAGACTCTCACTCTCGGCCGTCGCAGCTCTCAGACTCTCACTCTCAGCCGTCGCAGCTCTCAGACTCGCACTCTCGACCTGTTCTCGACGGCGGTCTGTTTAGGGTGGATTATTTTTCCAATAATTTCTATAATGAATGTTGAATGTCATTTTAAGAGGAAAAAATTTCAGCTTTTTAGTTTGATTAATGAAGTGCAACAGTACATTTATATCGGCAACTAACTTGGTCATGTTCATCCTTGCTCCGTCAACACCACTTCCCTTCTCACAACCAGGCTTTTTCTGCGGCTAGATTATGCTTTTGAGAGGGCAATACCGATTACATATTTAGTCAAAGTTCCTTAAATTTTCATACCGGGAAATCTAAAACAGAATAATTGTCTAGTATCTTCATACATATTTGTTTATAGCTTCTATTTATGCTTTGACCCTCTATGTTAACATAGTCAGTTCTGATGTTAACAAAAAGAAATGACACTGCACTATACTTTCATGGCTGAAGCTTGCGACAGATTTGACTTCCTTATTGGCTTCTTGTAGAAAGCCCGTATTATCACCTGAGGATTGTTTATGCATACTTTCAAAAATCAATTTCTTGTCTAGACTCTAGTGGATCATCAAAAATTTGTCTTATAATTAAACAAGTTAGCTTTGAGTCTCTTACCAGTTAAGTTTTTTTTTTTTTGACTGAGACCAGTTATAAGTTAGATGGGATGGATTTTGCGTTATAAACTGGACAACGGTTAAAGTTGTTACTGAACTAACATGTTTTGTGGGTATATGTTCTGCAAACAAACATGTCCTACTGACTCGTACTACAATACAATAATGATCTATGATCCCCACAAAGTGATCAATTATTGGAGATACATTTTGATGATCTTCCAATAAGAGGCCCTTAAATATTGTTTCTTTTCAGTGCTTGCTTTTCTGTTATGCTTCTCTGCTGTCTGTTCTGTTTCTCTGCTGTCTAGCTGCAAAAATGCTTATTGTTGTTCTGTTCTTTTTGGTGTGTGGGAACAAAACCATATATTGTATTGTATAAACAATATATATGCCTTGCTGTTCTGTTCTTTCGTTGGGGCCTTTTTTCGGCTTTTTTCCTTGGGGCCTGTTTTCGGCCTATTTTCACTGGGGCCTGTGGCCTGTTAGGCTTAGTACATGATTTTTAAAAATACAGGCCTCTTAACAGGCCACAGGCCAGGCTCAGGCTTGTTACAGGCCAGGCTCAGGCCAAAATATAAGCCTATAACAGGCTACAGGCCAGGCTCAGGCCACTTCCCTGCATAACAGGCCTGGCCTGGCCTGGCCTGTTTCCACCCCTACCTGTGATATATAAGACCATATATATGCTTAAGGAGATGAGAATAGGAATTAATGTGGGTAGGTTTTAAGAATGCATTTGCAATATATAATTTATATTTAATATTTATGATTATAATAGCATAATGCTGTTTTACCCTTACCCTTGTTTAATGGGGGAAAATGATTTGTTGTTGAACCGAAGCATAGCTTTGTCCATATATATATAGTATATTTGAGGTTAATTCATTGTTGTTTAGGCATTACAATATTTCCTGCAATATTTTACTTAGTTCTATTTAGTTTATGACTTTGTTAATTTCTTTTCTCTAACTATTAAAAAAGAGAAAGGGAAAAAAGAGAAAAGCAGAGCAAAAAATTGGAAAAAGAGAGGAAAAGGGGGGAACAAAAAAGAGGAAAGGGGAAAAAAAGAAAAAGAGAGAAGGAAGAGAAGTTGCCATATCACTTTATAGTTGCACATACGAGTCATAGAGAATACTGATATATAGGGAGTGTTCGTATGCTTATGGCACCTCGTATGAGGATATTGGTTACGATCATGCCAGGTATGGTACTAATCCGCTATTGGTATGCCAACAGACAAAGTTTCAAATGGACAGTTCTCTCCAAACAAGCAAGCCAACAAAGGTCAAAGTGTAACATCTCAAATTTTGGGCCAGAAGTTCAAGAAAAAGCTTGAATTAAGTAGATTATTAAACCTAGCTTGTCAAGAGTACCGAAAATATCCTAAAAGATAAAATGATTCCCAAGGATTATGTAATTAAACCCCTTCGAAATAGAGGCTAGATGTGTAATTAAAGGTCATCAAAAGGTCAAATAAAATAGTACACTTGCCCACAATTTAAAAGTGAATATCAACTGTTCAAAGCTTGAGCAAAACGTGTAATTTATGAAAATTAAGGGTATGTAATGGTAATTTTGAAAATCACGCCCAGAATTTCAGAAAAATCGCCGAAGACACATGAAGATAGAAAATAATTTTCCAAACAATATTTGAGGCTTAATTGAAATACATTACAAAGGAACTTCAAATCAGTTCCAAGCTCCAATCCACTCTATATGCCAATCACAAGCATAGATATGCACACCCTTCAAATCTATAGCATTGAAACACTTCAAGCCTAGTTTAGATAACTAAATTAATCATTCATCCTTACAGCACGTCTATACCTTATATATACTTAAGCATTATTGAATTGCTTTTCGTATTGCCTTAATAAGAAAACTGGAAAGAAAACCACTACGTACTACAAGATCATAATAAAAAATCATCTATATAAAGCCATATATCATATATCATCAAATAACCTTTCAATATGAAATCTTATTCTTGCTTAATAACTAAGTACTTTCTCTTCTCAACATCAAATTTTACATACTCTTGTGAAAGCACTTATGGTAACACTGTTGGAGTCAAAGTAACCGTACTTGTTCCTCTTCATCTAGCTTACTACAACTCTAGCATTTGTAAATATCATATAAAACCTTGGTTCCCCATAAAGTGTATCAAAACAATAAGCTATATGCATATTTCTACTTCTTAACATTAATTCAATCCTAACTTCAGGGTCTCCAATAATAATAACTTACAATATATAACTATACCATTTATTCTCTCAAATGGTACTAAACAACATAACCATATGTATGTTTTCTTGCCTCCAAAAATCCTTTTACCAACAAATATAAATATTTTCTCATAATTACAACTACAACAACAGATGCACACCGCAAGTGTACAAGACCTGCCAAATAATAAAGTGATAAGTAGAGTATTGTCCCACAAGCTAGAAATCAAGCAAGTTAATTTTTAGGTATTAAACTTCCAACTTTCTTTTAAGTTAAGCGAATCTAGAAAAGTAAATAACGAAACTCCTAATGTTAAAAGCAACCTAGAGTCACCAATCCCTCACTAGCTTCCTAGATCTTATTTTCACCTTATTATTTCGTAAAAATGTTAATTTTGTTAATCTCGACTATAAATAGCAATAAGTTTGTCGGTTCACCTATAACCCTCTCAAATATAAAAGGATATGTCTAGAACAACTATCCAAGAGGCAAAACAATTTCAATTCACTTGTTATCAATTATATACGTCAATTAGGTATATGTCTATCCTAACGGCAAATTAGATTATAATCTAATCACATATTATTTAATCTTAGAGCTTAATTTAAATTTCCTTCGTCAAGGCAAATCCTCATTGTTTAATTCACATTTAATGGCGGCCAATCATCAAATGGAGATAACAAAGCAAGATTAAGTAACCAAAATTAACATAAATCATAACTAATAAATGAGAACAAAATCTAATTTACTAGTGAGTTCCTAATTTCTCTAGGTCTAAAAAGAAAATTAGTCATGGCTATAATAAAATCCATAAAATAAACATAGAAATTCATATTCAAAGAAGTAGGAGAAAGAAGAACGAAAGAAATATTGTCAAAGAGTCTTCTCTGTTCTTCGCTGCTGTCACAGATTGAAGGAGGCCAAGAAGTTGACTGTTGCTCCAAGTCTCCCGCAAAGCTGCTTCTCTACTCTCTACGTTCTTTCCTTCATGCCATCACCAACCTGGAAATAGAACACACTGTCCTCTTACTACACCTAGCATGTATATAGATATATATTGCCTCCAAGTATGCGTCTCTTTCCCAATATTTTGGTTTATCACCTTTTTTTATCGATTATCATATAATATAAATATATTATTATGATATTTAGCTCTCATTTGAATCTTATAATATTTCCTGCAAAAACAAATCAGGATATGAGTAGATTTTATATCAAAATATCCCTTTATTATATACTTAATTAAATTATAGAAAAATATATAAAAGATAATTAAATAAGTATAAAATATTGATAAATTTAATCCGATATATCTTAAGAATCTTTACTTTTTAATTATAAAATATATACTTATCAAACTCCTCCACACTTAAACATTTGCTTGTTCTCAAGCAAAAGAAAGAATTCATTATCCAAACAAGAAGAACATTACTTATGAAATTTCTAAACAAAGAGCAACACACCACCACACTTAGATATTGCTGTCAAATTCTATTCAATTTAATGTCTTATAAGAATCACCAAGCCAAGAACCTTAGACAATTATAATAATCTACTCACCTCTAAATGATCCAAGGATCAGCAAATAACAAGTACAACAACAAGATTAGTGAAGGAATATTAAGTTACTTAACTCCTCATGGAAAACTCAAATGGCCCACTTAACCAAGCTTTTCATTTGATTTAACAAGGATCCTCTAGTAGAAAATTGATTCTTTTTTTCCTTTTCTTTTTTCATCTTGAGCTGTTGTAGGTCCTCTTTTAACGTGACCCTGCACATGGGTGATGCAGCACCGGTTACCCAGTTACTTCAATTGATACCTCAAGAGGCTTTTAGCTCAACTCATAGCCCTCTTTGACTTTACCATTTGACGTGAGTGCCAACATTAGTTATGATCAAGTGCTCCCGGTTACTAAGTTAGGTCTAAAGAAGGCATTGGAGTTGCGTTTATTTTTTCTTTTCTTTTTAATTTTGTTTTTCACCCGAGTCATTTTCCTAAACAAAAGTTGTCATCATCAATTTCTCTAAAGAAATTAGATGAAAAAATATTCATAAACTAATGAAGTGTTGGTCATATTACAAACTAACTCGATCTGTTCTCATAGTCCATCTCAAGATTAATACAAAAAATCAATGTTTAAAGGCATATTGTAAACATTCTTTTCTATTTTAATTTTTGACATACACTATTACAAAAAGTAAATTTAATGACATTAACTAACGACCGTTTTTAGAAAACAGAAGTTAAAAAGGAGGCGGTGACATTTTTGAAATTTTGGCTTAACACTACTATAAAATATAGATTTTATTTCCTAAAAAATCTCGTTTTTCAAAAAAAAAAGGTAAAAAATAAAGGCGTAGACATTTTTGTAATTTTGTGAAGGATTTTGGCATTCCAATTTTAAAAGGGATGCCACAAGTATACTTTTGGTGTCTCAATTTGGAAAAGGAACACCAAAAGTATACTTTTGACATCCTAATTTAGAAAAGAAACTCCAAAAGCATGGACTTTTGGCACCAAAAATAGTCTTTCGGTGTCCCCAATTCAAAATTGGGACACCAAAATTAAGCTTTTGCAAAATTTGGACGTTGAAGGTACTATTTTTTTAGCACCCAACACGGGAGAAACCAAAACCTAACCTAATCCATCAATCTCAAAAATTTTGACCTCTCCCTTCTTTCGACACTTCACCTTCTCCCTTCTCTCACTTCGTGTTCCGGGCGTCATCACCCGCTCGCCGTCCCATCTCGGCGTCGCACGATGACTTGCTAAAGCTTGAATCGGGGCTTCTTGCGCCTAATGGTGAGGATGATGACAAGGACGACAATGAGGGTGAGGATAACGAGGGAGGTGAAGAGGAGGAAGGAGAGCACGCCATAGATTTCAGATCTAATAGGAGAGAGCATGGTGACTATGCTCTAGAGCCGGGAAAACGGGCCAAGCCTATCGGACCGACCCTTTTAAGCCCTGTAGGGCCTCAGGCTTAAAGGGCCGTACGGAGGGCTTCGGCGGCCTTGCAGGCCCTTTTAATATTTTATTATTATTATTTTTTGGATGCATGGATTCACATATAATGTTAATTTACTAATTTATGTGTATCTTGTATTTTTTATAAAGTTATTTATCCATTTAAGTACAAATACACAAATACATAATAACTATACTCTAATTTTATGATTTGGTTTTTTATTTGTTGCAGATAAAGATTATGGATGTGCTCATGATGCGGAAGAAGAAATTCATGATATTCTTACTCATGAACCAAAGCTTACTCAAAGCGAAGCATGATCAAATGTCGTTAAAATTGATGATAGTGGTGAAGATGACGACAATAATAATCATCGTACTAATGTCACTTAGTGGTATACTTCTTATGTTTTGTGTGAGTTATTTGTGAACATAGTATGCTTTTGATTATGAATTAGTGACTGTTCTTATTTGTTGGATGATTCGTGTTGTTTTGATATTAATGTTGACAACATTTATTTGATAAATTAGAACTTTAATTGTTGTAATTTACTAATTATATTTCTTTGAAATTAAAAACAGAGGAAAAATAGTTAAATTTTGGAATAGTAACTTCCAGGCCCTGGAGGGCCGGCCCTGGCCCTGGTGCTCTCGGGCCGGACTTTGAAAAACAGATGTTTTTCTTACCCCGGGCCCTAGAGGGCCGGCCCTGTTAGGCCCTGGCCCTTCATGGGCCAGCCTTGTAGGGCCGGGCTGGCCCTAATTTCCAGCTCTACTATGCTCATCCAAAAGAGCATCCCTATCAGGTTGGCTCTATTCTGATTTTTTGTTTACTACCATGTTCCTTTTTTTTCATGTCTTCACCTTTTGATTCAGAAAAAAGGTAACGAGTTTGTTCATCTTCCTCCGACAATTTCTTCGTGGTTTGTTTGGTTTTGATTTGGTATATGTCTGATGCAGTTTTTTTTCTTTTTATTTTATTTTCTTTTAGATCCTTATAATCTTGAGACAAGATCGAGCTAGAAGCAAGCCGAAGAAGCCACAATTTCGAGCATGAATCCGTCAGCTAAGCGTGATGAGATAGAGGAAGCAGAGAAAGGGGATCACTCTGCTTTTACCTTAAAATCCTTCCTCTGGCATGGCGGGTCTAACTATGGCGCCTGGTTAAGCTATGCCTCGAAAGGATTTTTTTTTAAAAAAAAAATACTTTACGCGTCGCTATGAAAAAGGGATGCGGTAAATAAAACTTACAGCTTCCCTTTTTATTAGGGATGCCGTAAGTCTGATTTATTATATCACTCACATAGACGTCCCCCTGTAAAAGGACGTACATAGTGCAAAAAAATAGACGTTAAAGAGGCATTTTGTAGCAGTGTGAATTTCAACGACTGTTTATAGATAAACAATTGTTGATTTTGTGGGCAACACCTAATGCATGGCTTACATTGTAACCAAGTTAGACTACTTCCAGTGTCAATCGTGGCAAATGTTTCGTATCTTGGGATGCCAATTGCATAGCTCATGAGGTATTCTCCTTCTGAATAATACAATACAGACTCTGGATCATTATTTTTATTTTCAGAGCCTGTGAAGCAGCGATTTCCTTGCACATTGGAATGATGTATGTCATTGTAGAATTTCTGGTTGGGTGTTGTAGTGTTATCAAAGAATCGATATTTTAGGGACTCATGATATTTTAGATCCACAGTGAAGCCAAGAAATTCCTTGCTCAATAAAATGATAAAACTTGAAATAAAGGTTGTATAGAAGAGAAGATAAGGTTCAAGATCAGATGACGCCATTTTTTAGAGTGTTGAATATAGTGGTGATGAGGATTATGATTCATAGTTTTGTTTATGTATAGAGATGATGTAGAAAAGATATTGGAAACAAATCATCTCTTACCTAAGAAATAAATAGGAGTGAATTAATTCAATGAATTTGGAATTATATTAGTTGGTACATTATACCTCCATAAAGTTTCAATGAATCAAGCAAACATAAGATATTTCAGAATATGCATGTTATTAGCTAGGTACATTGATGACTTAAGTATAGAAGAGTGTGATACAATGTAATGATCTTTTTCCTTTGTAGGGTAAAGGAGCAAAAATACACATGTACTTTACTCTCGGGAGCGCCCATCATCATATGCTTTTTTTGGAAGCAAAAATACACATGTGGTTACATTTTAGGAGCAAAAGTCACACTCTCTCTGAATAGGAAAACATTGACTGTTAACAAGGAAGATTTTGACTAACCATGCTTATTGTTACACCCCTACTGGCCTCGCCCTTTCGGGTGGCGGGTTAGAGGGATCCCTTTTAATCAGTTACCTTACCTTGGTTATTTGTTCATTTAATTATATATTAGAGTGAGCATAGCAGAGTATAGGATCTGGTTTGGACAAGTCTATTGTACTGATAAACATATTTAAACCTTACAGAAAAGTAAATCCCCGTAGGGTTAGTTACAGTCATCCAAGCGAAGTATTAATCATTACAGTCATCAAAATATAAGATACAAAAAGCGATAGGGCATTCCCTATTTCTTCAACTCGATGCATCCCGTCCTACCTTCTTTTGTCTCCTCCTGCTACTTTCTCACCCCTGTATCTTCACAATGGTCTGGAGTTCAAAGTTGAACCCCATAGTAACTGTTAGACTCAAATACAATATGTATGCAGTGCATGCAATGCAAATCACAAACAGAGAAGTAAAGAAAATAATTCTGCCTCAGGCACAATAATCTGGCATGTATGTTCTAACTCTGGCACAATCCGCAGGACCGCCTGGTCAAGACAAGCCCCGGAGCTGCAGCACTACTGGGGCTTCAGTAGCTAGGGCGGCCAACCCTAACTACCAACCCCAAGAGGATTCCGTAGCGACCTATAAACACACAGTCATATAGGCCCTACTTACCTCACATACCTCAGTACTGCAGTAGAAACCTAAGGACACGCAGTCCAATAGGCACTATAGCTCGATCATGCATGCCCTCGGTACTACAGCAGAACCCTATGGACACGTAGTCCAATAGATACCACAACCCGATCTCATTCATCATGATCAAACATAACATGCGAGAACAACATAGAGTATGCAAGTCAACAGTTACTACCTGGCACTCCTTTAGCAAACACTTCTCTTGATATTGAAAATATGTTCCACAAGAGTTAATACCCTAGTTACAACAAAATACCACACTTTCAATTATGTATACCAACTATGAGCAAAAAAAAATTATGTATACCAACTCTATTTTTAATCTCTATGAATTTTGCCTACACCAGAATTTTCCAGAATCGTAGTTTCAACTTTGCCGATTTTTAATAAATTCTAAGAAAACGTATTAACACAAAATCAGTGTCGACGGAACCCTTAGGATGTCTAGTTTATAGGGAAAATAATTACAAAAGCCATCTGGGTTCATATCCTTTTCTTATTTGCAAAAACCGAGCTTAACCAAATTTTTCCAGAAATTCAGTGTTTCTGTCCCTACTTCGATGATTATTAGTAAATTCAAAAAATATCATTTTCACATGAAACCAACGCCCTTTTAACCATTAGGATGCCTAGTTTGCAGGAAAAATACATTCAGACCCTTAAAATACACGTATTTTGACTTATAACCACTTTTACACCTCCTGGTCCAGATTCAACCTGTTGCATCTGTACCAACTTGAGAAATTTTTATCTCGTAAAAGAAAAATCCAAATCATGCAAAATTATACATAAAGGTGGACCTTTGAATGTTTAATTTCTATATGTAAAATATCAGATTATTTCGAGTTCATTTACTATTTTTAGAACCCATTTGAAGACACACTGCCAGAAATTCCAGAATTGAAAATAAGATTAGTTTAAGGGGTTTTTCGGTGTTTTCGACCTCGGAAACTTAGGCTATGACTTTACCCCTTGCAAAATATTGTTCCAGAACCATTGAAGAAATCAAAAATACAAAAATCCAACCATAACACCATGCTTCTACTTCATGCACGAAAATACCTTAACAAGAACTCAAGAAAATGAAGTTTTCGGGTTACCTCAAGATCGGCAAGTCGGTGGATGCTCTTGAGATTTTAGATCTTGAATCTTGGTTATGGTGGTTTCTGAGCTCTGTTCCTGCCCTCTGGAATTATCGCCCCTTTAGGGGGAAAATGAAGAGCCAAATACCTTTTTAATAAAGGTAAATTTGATCCAGTAATTTTGGAATTAACAGGCGTAATTTCTGACTGTTGTGTAATAAATAGGATCTGCTTCCTTGACTTAACCCCCAAGTATTCTAGAGAAATCCAGGGGAGTCTAGGCTGAAGACAAGTGGCGCATCCTCCTTAAAAGGGAGCAGATTTTTATCTAGTTTTTGGGGAAAATTACGCGTTTTGGCCCGAAACTTTTGGAAATTACAATTGTGGCCCGAAACTTATTAATTATTACCAAATTTTCCCGCGTATTTTCACCTGCCCAAAGGACATATGTGGCGCCATTTTGGGCCCACATACCTGCCCTAATTAATTTTTACACATTAAATCCCATTTTGCCCTTTTCTCTGAATGTGGGACCCGCGGTTTGACTTTTACACTGACTTTCCTTTTCTTCCTTTCCAAGCAATTCTAGAGAATTCCAGGGGCTTTTGGGGTGCTGACATGTGGCGCCTCCTCTCTCCAAAATATCTAGATATTTTCTGTATACTTGGGGAAAATTACCTACTTTAGCCCGGAATTAATGGAAATTACCAATTTTGGCCCGGGGCCCATAAATTGTCCCTGGCTTTTCCCCAAGCCTTCTAGACTTTCCCCAGGGCTTGGTGGCGCCTCCTGGCTCTACAATTCAGATCCCCTGGTCTTTATCCTATTTCTTCCAATTTATCTGGTTTATCCCCTTTTTAACCAGACAGTGGGGGCTGCAGTTGACTTTTCTTCTGCTTTTTCTCTTTCTTTCCCTTCAAGTCACCTTCTAATAATTAAGGGAGCTAGGTGGTGCCACTCTGGGCCCACCCAATCCGCCCCCTCATTTTCCCTAAATTTCCATTTATCCGGTCCAATCTTCAACTACCGGTCCACGTGGTTCCCACTAGTCAACGGGGTATCTCCCTATGAGTTTTCTTCAATTTTTTTTTCCAAATGTTTTATTTTATTTCTAATTTGGAATATTAACAATAACCACTAGTACGTTGGTTACCACCAAAGGGGTGTTACATTGATTTGGAGGGTGACTTGGCACCAGCTGGAGAAAATCATGTATAGAACAAACTCCCAACCTTTTCATCCTCTTCATAGCTTCCGGGCTCATCTCCACCTGAGATCCCGGTTTTATCCTCTGCTTCAAGAACTCATTCCCCTACTTCAACCTATCCACGGTGACATCGCCGCACCACAGTATTCCCCAGACGACCCGACCCGACCCGACGACGATCCACCTCGCAAAGCTTCCGCTATAATCCTCTACGTTCGGAGCTATAGTTGTCTAGTACGCAGCAGAGCTCTCCTACACTAATTCCTTTTTCTTCTCCGATTTCAATTCCTCCAGCGACGTTTCCCTCGACATAGAGCCATCCAACTCCTCCCACCCAGGCACACTCTCCACCTTTTGAACCGAAAAACAACTATACCTCTCCAAAACACGATCGAACTCCTTCAACAAACTCTCTTGTCCTTTGGCCGCGATGGTCAATCCGTAATTTAACAAATCGAACCCATTTCCAGAGGTATCGTGCTCGTTTTCCCCTACTGGAACCCTAAGAATGAAGAAATAGTAGGACTCATCGAGTTTCATGGCAGCCTCATCTTTAGCCAAGGGCCACTAGATTTGATCTCCAATACGAGTGAAGGCTGCAACTACGTTACCGTTCTGGGTGAGAGTGACAATGGTAAGGTCCCCGAAAGCAAGCTGGAGCAGAGGACAATGGTGATGTAGCTGTGGAGAAGTTTGGACATTTGAAGTAGAGGAATCATGGGGTTGCCGTGGAGGACTATGGTCTCGAAGAAGTAGAAAGAGGAGATAATCAGGCAGAACACGTAATATCAGATGATCATGGTTCAATGAGAACAGCTAGATAACGAAGAGTGTGACTTTTGCACCTATTTTGTAACCACATGTGTATTTTTGCTCCCAAAAAAGCATAAGGTGCTGGGCGCTCCCAAGGGTAAAACACATGTGTATTTTTGCTCCTTTACCCTTCTTTGTAACAATGATGTATAGGGATGATGAAATACTCGGGGAGGTTTAAGATTTTACTATCTACTAAAATGAGAGGATGGAAATCTTGAAATATATTATTGGACTTATGATGTTTAATTGTAAAGTATACCAAATGATTTCTTGTTGCATTTTGCATGTTTTTATATAAATTATAATTTTCAAAGGTTACTTTTCCCAGTGGCAACACCACCCATCAAGCATGTATGAGGTGTCAAATTTGATCCCGGTATTGACATGTGTGTGTCTCTAAATTGTATGAAATAAAAAAAATATAAATTGTAATTATTTCAAAATTATACGCTATGGCGCATTCATTATCTATCATTTTGTTCATATATGGTTGAATCTTCAACTCTAGGATTCATTTGACCTTTTCGTGAAAACATGAAATATTACCATAATCTCTTGATGCCTAAAAAGGCATCCTCCTTTGGCTTCAACTAATAAAAATATATGTTGTGATTGTAACACATTCATGCATGTGTCTAGCTATTTAAATTTGATTCATATGCATACATGTCCTACATCTGTCTATTAATGATAAACATGTGTCTAGCTTTTTACATTAGCACTGTCGATTGTGATAAAATAGCAGTCATTCAAGGGTAGGACATAACCTCTCTTATTCCTTTCTGTTACACCTCCACCGGCCTCGCCCTTTCGGGTGGTGGGTTAGAGGGATTCCTTTTAACAGTTACCTTTCCTTCATTATAAGTTCAATTAGGAATTAATTAGAGTACGACAACAGAGCACAGGATCGGTTTGGACGACTATCGCACTGGTAAAAGCATACATTAACAAAAAGTAAAGTCCCCGAAGGGTTAGGGTACAATCCTCTGGTAGTAAATACTGCAAATAAAGTTTACAATCATCCCAAAAGATAAAGTACAAAATACGATAGGGCATCCCCTATCCTTCAACAGCACTGCCATCCTACCTTTCCAAAAAGGTCTTTCTCCGTCAAGCACGTCCCGCTGATTCAACAAAAGCTTCTGGAGTCCGGTATTTGCTGAAAGTGGAGCTTAATCACCAAGAGGGGGTGAATTGGGGATTTTAAAATTCTTTTGAAATTGCTCTGTTTTTTAACACTAAAACAGAGCTAACCAAAGTATAGGGAAGAAGAGCAAGACACAAGGAATTTATACTGGTTCAGTCCAACTTCTTGATCTACGTCCAGTCCCCAGACTCTCTGGGATTTTCACTACCTCAATTGATTACACACTCTGTAACTCAAGAGTAATTCTCTCACTAGAACTTACTCCCCCTTACAAGTTGCAATCAATATCCCAATCTCCAAGTCCCTGACTTGAGATTCTTACAATGAAATGATTCACAATAAATGAACTCTCTCTAAGAGTGGATAAATATACACACTGAAGATCAATGTATCAAAAGATACTTTACAAGTGAAAACTGAAAGAGTAGTTGGAAAACTTGAATGCAATTCGTTTTCAGCAGATATGTTGTTGAGAAGAATTGAATGCTACTGTATTTATACTAAGAGAGCATTAAATAATCGTTGCTAACTCCATTATAACCGTTGGAGCATTAAACTAGCTGTTGGAGGCACTTTGGTGTCTTCTCTCTCTACTCTTCAGTTAATTCCTTTTGTCCAGAGGATTAGTGTTGACTTTCCTTGTAATAGATCCGTTGGAAGAGCAGCTACACGCTTAAGGAAAGCGAGACATTAATCCCTTTGCAACGTGTAGAGAATGATGGTACAAAAGAATGCAAGCTTCTGGACTTTGCATTTAATGTTCTGACATTGCTTTTTTGCTTTTGTTCAAATCTTCATTTAATGTCCTCTAAACCATCTGTAACTCACTAACAAACTGATTAAACATAGTTAAGAATAGTAGTGAATGTAGAGGAGAAGTATTAAGATTAAACAAGAAGATTTCACAAATTCTTCAGATTTGATTTTCAAACTCTGCGACTCATACTCGAGTTTGTTCGTCAATACTCGAGTTTGTCATTGTGCACTTATATTAATACTTGAGTATCCATGATCATACTCGAGTATTCTTCTTCCAGAGAGAAATGTTCATGATTTGAGCTTTGGACCATATCTTTGAATAGAAACAAAACTCGATTTTCCAAATCCAAACTCGAGTTTTGGACTTTTGATATGAAAATAAGTTGAAGTCCAAAACCTCAATACTTGAGTTTCCAAATCATTGAAAAAGAGCAAAGCTTTCGTATGCCCGAAACTCGAGTTTCTAAATCTATACTCGAGTATTCAGAGAATTTGAAAACTTTGAGAAATCTATGCCAAGTCAATACTTGAGTTTTCAAAAACATGTGTAAAACTTGAAAACTTTCTGTCAATCCGATACTCGAGTATCCAAACCCATACTCGAGTTTTCTCAAGTTGAAAACTTTGGTGACTCTCTGTATGACCAATACTTGAGTTTTCAAATAGATACTTGAGTTTTGAAAACTTTAGGAAATATTGAAAGAGTCTCTGTATGATGCATACTCGAGTATGCAAACCGATACTTGAGTTTGGCTCAGGGTGAAAAAAACTTGGAGTGCTCTTTGTAAGTTCAATACTTGAGTTTCCAATGGAAACTTGAGTATTGCTTTGTTTAATAAAATTGAGCTACTCTCTGTCAAGTCAATACTCGAGTATTGAAACCAATACTCGAGTTTGCCTTTGACAGTAAGTTTTTCAACTTACCAAAGACAAACTTCAACTTGTGTTTTCAATTGTCAGTTATCATCAAAACACATAGAGAACTAACATTGGCCCCCATAGTAACCGTCAGTACTTATGCAATAAATGTGTGATGTGTATGTATGCAACCATGTAAATAAGAGAGAGTACATATAACATGCCAAATACACCATATATGCAAACAGATACACAAACAAACACATCTTCGTACCGTCGGGCCGCCTTACCAAGGCAGGCCCCGGATTTACCGGAATTATAACCCTGTCTCCGTTGAGCCGCCCCTCAAGGCAGACCCCGGACCAAGCCACCGCGCGTGGGAACACAAACATCAACATGCTCTGTATGCATATTTGGCAACAGTATATACAAAAACACACACATGGCAAAAACACAAACAATAAACACATAAAAGTGTCGGAGTACAGAGGTTACTACCTGATGAGATGAATACTGCTTTTGCTATCTTTATGTTCAGTGGCCTTTCCAAAAATACCCCTGACCTAAAAACATTAAAGTACGCCTTTTTCAGTATTTACAGAAATACCCTTACATTTTTCTTTGCTAAATCCGAGCCTACAAGAAAATTCCAGAAATTCACTGTTTCTGTCCCAACTTTAGGGATTTTTCATAAATTCCAAAAAAAATCATATTTGCATGATGTCGGTGCCATTCGAACCTTGGAGAAGTATATTTTACATTAAAAAATATATTCAGACCCCAAAAGTACAATTATTTTGGCGTGTTGCTTACTTTTTCTCCTCTGGTCCAGATTCGCGTCACTGGTCCGAACACCTTTTGAAACTATTTATTTCACCTAGTGATTCCTGAAAAAATCTACCATATTATATATGTAAATTCATGCCCCGGATGTCTAGTTTTTCCTTAAAAAGTTTCAGCTTAAACCTAGTTCGCTTGCCGCTTTAAACATGCGTTAGAAGGTTCGCTGTCCAGATTCTTCAGAAACTGGCAGCACCCTAACTTAGGTGTTTTTGGTGTTTTCAACTTCGGCAACTTAACCCACAACTATACCTCATACAAAAATTCATTCCAGAGCCATTGGTAACCTTAAAATTGCAATAATCCAACCTTAACCTTAAGCTTCTACTATTTGCACGAATTTACACCACAAGAACACAAGAAATGAAGTTGTCGGTGTTACCTTAGAATTGGAGAAACGGTAGATGAACTTGGGATCTTGACCTTGGAGCCTTGGGTTATGGAGGGCTGAGATTTATCTTTACTTCTCTGGAAATTTTGTGCAAAGGGTGAAAAAGAAAGGTGAAAACACCTTTTTATAAAGGTGAATTTGACCCAAGTGAATTCCGGAATTAAGGTGTAAATTTACGCTAGCAGGAGTAATTTGGATATGAGATTTGACTTATTTCAGAATTTTTTCTAGAGAAATCCAGGGGTATCCAGCAGCTTCCAAGTGGCGCCTCCCCATCCAAAAATATCTAGATATTTTCCTACTTTTGGGGCAAAATACGCACTTTGGCCCGGAACTTTCACAAATTGCGATTGTGGCCCAAAACTTTTTATTAATTACCAAATTTTTCCCCAAGCTTTGTCCTGCCCTAAAGTACACATGGGATGCCACTTTGGGCCCACAAGTCAGCCCAAATTAATTTTTTACTCATTTATTACCATTTTGCCCTTTTTCTTTGATTGTGGGACCCGTGGTTTGACTTTTTCATTGATTTCTTCTTTCTTGCTCCTAAAGTAAATATTTTAATGATTAAAGGGGGTAAGGTGGCGCCTAATGGGGCCCACAAATCTGCTCTTCCATAATTACCTCCTTTTTCTCACTTTTATCCAGTTCGATCAACCTAGGTCCCACCTTTTTGTACTTTTCCTCAACTTTTCCATATATTTTCCCCTGGATGGACACTTACATGTGGCGCCCTCCAATCTCCCCAGAGTGGCCCCACATTTGTCCTATTCAGTCTAAAGGAAAACCCCTGACTGGTCCCTATCGGTCCCGGTCTATTGGTCAATCGCCTGTAGGACCCACGTTTCATGTTTGGGCTTAAATATGACTTAAATCACTTAATTTCCTTTTCTTCCTTACGGTGAACAAACTTTAACAGGATAGGGACTAGGAATTGACCGTTTTTCCCTTGCTCCTCTTCTCGTTGGATTATTGCTCCATTTAAACTATTTAGATAATTAAATAATAACAATTAAGTTGAAAACATAACTCTTCATTAATTCAACCGTGATTACAAGTACAATAGTTACAATAGTAGGGGTGTTACACTTTCCATCATCTTCCCTAATGATCACCCTTCATTTCATCTCTGACAAAAAAAATAAACCCACTTATTCCAGTGACGTCATTCGGGTAGGATTTCGTGTTCATCATTTCTAATGACTCCCATTTTTAATTGAATTGAGATATATCTCATTATGTTCGGAGAGTCATCAATGCAAAAATAAAATGATTTACTTGTGATTTTGATAAGATATCAATTTTGAGCATCATTAAGGGGATTTATTATAATTATCGGTTTATGAAAAAGAATAAATAAGAAGTTTAGTTCTATTCTATGTTAATTCCTTTTATATTGTTTCATTTTCTTATATTTCTATTTATTTTATTTTGTTCTCTTTTCTTCCCCATTGTAGTACTATACAACACAATAGAGGAATGGGGTGACCTAGCTTAAAAACGAGTTTCACAAGTAGAAAGGAGCCCAACTATTGACCATCATCTTCTACATTCAAGAAGTAGTGAGAAAGGAAGGAGTGTACGTCATCTCTAATCCATCATCGTCTTTAATGACATAATGAGAGGACTGTAGAAGCAATTGGTTGAGGACCAAAGGTTGATAAAGAGAGGGAGGAGCATACACCATCTCTGGTTCATCATCACCTTCCATTACTTGAATTTGCCTACAGTAACAACTACCATGCGAGCATCCAGATGGCATCATTTGAGGCCTTGTATGGTTGGAAGTGTAGAACTCCCTTATACTGGACAAAACTAAGTGAAAGGACCATCGTTGATCTAGACCTAGTAGAGGAAACCACTAAGAACGCTAAGATAATCCTGCAGAAGCTTCTAACAGCTCATAGTCACCATAAAAGCTATGCAGACAGACGTAGGAGGCTTTTGGAATTCGTAGTATAAGATCATGTTTTCCACAAAGTTTCTCCTACCAAAAAAAATGGAGGTCAATCAAAGCCAAGAAGTTGACACCTCAATACGTTGGACCTTACGGAATTCTATAGAAGATTGGGTTGATGGCATATGGGATACCATTACCTCTGCACTTGTCTAATGTGCACAATGTCTCCCATGTCTCTCAATTAAAGAAGTACCAGCACTATACATTGGACCTTAAACAGTGCCTTCCCTTATTTCAAACCACCCAAGGTTTGAGATGTCGCCTTTAAATTTTTCATTCTCTTTTACTATCTACTTAAAATATAGGAGTGATGGTTCCTAGAGGGAAAGGGAAAGAGGTTGTTCGCGGTATAGCGCCTCTAAGAGGCGAAGTAGTAGAGGGGGCCGCAGTAGGGGGCGTGGGGGTCGAAATATCCCTCTGCCACCTCAGGTGGGGATCAACTTAGATTAGCTCTTCATCGATGAGCCAATTTTACTGCTAGAGACTGTAGGGGGAGCACATGGCACACATCTGTCCTTCAGCGACCTCGATGATGACGAGAATGAGGAGATAGAGATTAACATTCCCATTGGCGAGGTGGAGTACTGGTTTATTGACCAAGAGAAAGAGCGGGACCAAGGGAACCCCCAATTGTCGTCTTCGCGTTCCACCGGATTTGAGGTGGATGTCGAAGGTAAATTTAATTTGTTTAACCATATTTAAATTTCAATTAGTTACGGTTAATTAAATTATATTTACATATAATACAAACATGTTTTTATAATTGTGCAGATGAAAGCGGGAAAACATCGGCGGGAGGATATTGGATGTTCTGGGGGTCAATCAATTAGAGGGGTCTCGCATCGTAGTCCCTTGGAACGAGGAGACGGACTAGCCCATTAGAAACGGCAATCACCTGTTCAACCGTTACTTGATGCAGCTCGGTAGGAATTGGGCGTGGTTCCCCCTCCACTTCCAGGCTTGGAAGAATGTTCCTAAGGGGAACAAGGACAAGGCGTTTGCAGATGATGTGCAGGTAAGTTATATTTTACATTTAAATAATAATTTTTTTTGTTTATTTATGTATTAATTAAATAAATACTTAATTATTAAATTATGATACAATGCAAGTTTAAAGTATGAGGCCCCCATAAGAGGTATGTACTGCTGAAGATAGGAGACAGCTGGAAGAATCGGAGGGGTCGTCTGTGCAACAAGAGGAATGGAGATGGGACGATCCCTCTACAGCAGCTAATTGAGAGCATCCCAAACGGCATCAACCCAAATGACTGGGCGGGTTTTGTCCGGCCGGAGGAGTCCGGGACATGTATTATTTTTAAAAATATATTATAGTTTAAATTTTGTTTAAATATAGTTTAAAGTATCAATATAGTTTAAATTAATTTATAATTTAACTATAGTTTAAATTAATTTATAATTTAAATTTATAGTTTAAATTAATTTAGAATTTAAATATAGTTTAAATTTATAGTTTAAATATAGCTTAAATTAATTTTGTTTAAATATAGTTTAAACTAATTTATAGTTTAAGTATAGTTTAAATTTAACAATAGTTTAAATTAGTTTGAAGAAAGAATTCAGTTCTGTCTTCTTTTTCACGATCCCGAGATATCTCGCTTCCCTCACCTTTGCTTTTTCCTTTCCCTTTACTCAGAGAAGCACCTGTTTTTGGACGAGTCTGAAATGTATTCTTTGTTAGTTCTGAATCACAACTCCTTTTGCTTATAGTTTGGGTTTGGGACCAGTTTCTTGAACCTTAAGGCGTACTTTTTGGGGTTTCTCTATACGATCTTTTGGGTGGAGGAGGTGGAGTTGAGCCAGTTGAAGAGGAAGAGGATGAAGAAGAAGTAGATCATGGAGATTTGGATTCTTTGTTCTTGCCATGATTCAAGAATTTCAAAAGGAAACTCGGATGAACACAGGTTAGAGTTTGAGAAGTCGAGAGCGAAATAGAGAATTTGAGAGAAAGAGGAATGGAAGGAAAGCAACGGTGTTGAAGTGATATGAAATCCGTTGAGGTTAGTCAAGAAACGTCGTAACGTTTAACGAATTTGAATAGGAAACTCAGAGTGTTTTAGTGCTTTAGGGATAAGGGGACACGAGGGTTATGATGAAAGTGAACAAAATGACTGATATAACCTGATATAATAAAGTCCCGCACTCAAGTGTCACTAGTTTACACTTGAGTGTTAAAGTAAGCACTCGAGTGCGAATACGCAAATACAAAGTAATAAAAGTACTTGATTTCAAGTATATATCGTGAATACTTGAACCCGTTTGGAAGAGTTTTTGACACACACTCGAGTGTTCAATCCTACACTTGAGTGCAGCTCGTTGATTAACATTTAAAATCCCTTCTTATATGAGTAGGAGTCTTTGGCTTCATTCTCAAATCCTCAGTACTCGAGTATTACCATCCTCACACTCGAGTGTCCCACTCAAGTGTGTGGTCCCTGCACTTCAAGTGTGAGTCTTCTTTGCTTTTGGTACCACCTTTATGTGCTTTAGTATGTTGCCCTGGTGAGAGTACACTTCAGTATGCTTTTGCTGCACTTCGACCGTATCAAACTTATAAGCACTTCTTTGGTTCTTTTTTCTCTACACTTCAAGTACTGATATCCTACACTCGAGTGTTACACTTGAGTCTATTGATTTTTCTCTTCAAGTGTTTGATTTCATTGAGAGGACATGCTTGGTTTTCTTTAGCACTACTTCCAGTGTGCATTTTCCATACTCAAGTGTCATTGAGAAGAACAGAAGGAATGTCAAAGTGGAAAATAACGGCGCACATTTTCTGAATCGAAGCATTGAGTAATGGACGAGCTTCAACGTCTAACAGCTACATTTAATACTCTCAATGGATCATTGAAAGCTTCACTTGAGTCATTAATTTCCCTCACCAAATATAAGCAAAGCATTCAATACGATTCAACTACCGAAACACAAATGCACAAACGAACTATTCACAATTCTTTGTTTCATTCATTGTGGAATATCTTTGGATATTTATAATCTTTAGTGTTTATCTATGTACTCTTTTAGAGAGTTATATTTCTGATCAAATATCTTTGTAAGAATCTCAATGTAGTGGGACTTTGAGATTGGGTTATTGATTACAACTTGTAAGGGGGAGTGAATCCTAGTAAGAAGATTACTTCGAGTACGAAATGTGTAATCATTGGAAGAGATAGTGAAATACCTAAAGAGTCTGGGGACTGGACGTTGGTCAAAAGTTAAGACCGAACCAGTATAAATCTCTTATGTCTAGCTTTCTCCTTCTCTCTCTATTCATCTCTGTTTTAGAAGTGAGTTTTAGGAGTAATTAGAAAAAGTTTTTAAATCACCCAATTCACCCCCTCTTAGGTAATAGTCTGCCTTTCATCTAGTATTAGAGTTGTGTTATCTCTTAAGGAATAACATCGAGATAAAAGATCCTATAGAAGGAATATTGCCTGATGAAGCTTCTATCAACAGACCATCGGGTTTCAACGGTGAGCATTACTCATTCTGGAAAACAAAATTCATAGTGTTTTTTATGGCTACTAAATACAGTCTTTGGCAAGTGTTAGAGAACGGAGATTATGTTCCAACCAAGGTAGAAGGTGGAATTAATGTGCCAAAGAGTGATTACGAGTTTGACAAAAATGATAGAAGACAAATGACTCGAGCAATAAGGCTATTCATATGCTTCAAAACGCATTGAGTCAAAAAGAATACTTCTAAATTTGCAATTTGTCAACTACAAAAGAAATGTGGAAGTCCCTAGAGATTGCCTATGAAGGAACTTCTGGAATTAAAGAAAATCGAATCAACACTCTCACGACTAAATTTGATCTTCTTCGCATGAAGCTTGAAAAATCCATTGGAGAGTTCCAACTGAGGTACACTCATATGATCAATTAATTTTCTACCTTGGGAAAGAACTACGTCCAAAATCCTCAAGTCAGGAAAATTCTAAATGTCTTGATGAAGGATTGGGAAGCTAAAGTCACTGCAATTGAAGAGGATCATGGTGAGTCAATGCAATCTGTAGCTGCCTTGTTTGGAAATCTTTCTGAGTATGAAGGAAAGATCAAGTTGAAGAAAGGTCTAGATAAGATCAGCAGTAAGCATATGGGAATTGCCCTTAAGACTGTCAAGTTCAAAAGATTCTGCAAGAAAGATCAAGGATTTTGAAATTTTCACAAAGGTAGCTCTAGCAATGAGCCCAAGAAGCCTATCATATGCTACGAATGTGAAAAGCCATGATACATCAAGTCTGAATGTCATCAGTTGAAGAACAAGGAGAAAGATAAGAAGCGGTTCAACAAGTTCAAAAAGAAGGCTTATGTATCAGCCATCTGGGGTGATAGCTCATCTAATGAAGATGAGCTGATGAACAAGAGATGGCCAATATTTGTCTTGTGGCTCAAGAAGAATCTGAGAGTGAAGAGGTTTGTTTAGGAGAATCGAAATCCAAAAAATGGTATATTGACAGTAGATGCTCCGACACATGATGGGAGATCAATCCAAATTTGCAACAATCAAGTCAAAGGATGGTGGGAAGGTGACTTTTGGTGGAAATCAACCCGGAAGGATTGTTGGGATTGGGGTAGTTGGAAGCAACGATGGAACACAAATCAAAGATGTCTACCTTGTGGAAGGCCTCTGCCACAACCTCCTCAATGTAACATCCCAAATTTTGGGACAAGGAGTTTAGGAATATGATTGAGATAAGAAGGTGCTAAGTTTAATAAGTCCAAAGCCTTAAGCTTATTATGAGGTAAAACTTAAGATAATTATTGAAGTTATTTTTTGACTTTGAAAAAAGGGGAAATTATGAAATATAATTTTGAGGATCTAGACGTATTATGAAGGGATTAATTATGAAAATTTAGCCTAAATAATTATAAAAGCTATTTTTGGAATTTAAGGCTTATTTTTAGGAAACTTCAAGGAGAAGAAAATTGAGACTTACAAAATGGAAAGGAGAAATGCTTATTATGAGATTATTTTAGTTGATGGGCCCCAACCAATAGAATATTCATTCCTAAGGGCCCGTTTGGTTCAAGGAACTTGGGAGAGGGAATGGGAACTTAACAGAGTTCCCTGCCGAAAAGTCGTTTGGTGCGCCAAGTGCCCAGGAACCCAAGTTCCTGGGCCCACACCGGGCCCACCACTCTTCCTCATATGTGGGAACTTGAGATCCCACCAAAATTGGTGGGATCTCAAGTTTCCGATCACTATTCACATTTTTGGAAGATTTACCCACGAAATTCAAACTTGGCGGGAAGTTCAAACTTGGCGAGAAAGTTCGAAACTGGCGGGAAAGTTTAAACTTGGCGATATTTTTTGGGTCACAAGTTCGAACTTAACGGTGACATTTTTTTAAAAAAATATTTTTCTTTTTTATTTTGAATTAATTTCTTTTGAGGGTAAAATAGACATTTCCTAATTCTTTACCAACTACCACCCCTTCATTTTCTTCCTACCAAACAACTCAAACCATCTTCCCTCATCTTTCAAATCTTCCTTTCCCTTCCTTTCCCTCTAAGTTCCTTTCTCTCCCCACCAATTCTTTGTACCAAATGGGCCCTAAGTTTCTATACACTCCTCCCTCCACGTACGTCATGATTTACCATTTTTTTCCATTTATCCATTTACTCATTTTATTTGGTTAAACACATTCGACCAACTGAACCTATCCATCATCCTTACAATTCATTCTCCATTAGGCTAAGCACTTGGCCCATCCTGCTCAATTTGGGAAAAAAAACAAAAAACAAAAAAAAAACAGCAAAAGTCACAACAAAGCATATATACTCCTTCAATTGTAATACCCCGATAATATTATGATAAATATCATATGGCAACAAATACTTGACAAAAACTTAGGAAGTATGTTGTCTCTAATTTTAGGAATTTTTTGGATTATTTCCTTGAAAAATAGAGAAGCATAAATATAATATTATTAAAAGTACTTTTTGGCCCCATGATTTTTAATATTTTACATGGGACATAAAATACCAATGTCGTGCAATAGTTGTGAGATAATAATTTATCCTAATTATGAAAATTATCAACAATTAGTAAGTGGCTAATTAAGTAATTAGTGGCTAAATTTAGATTAAGATATAAATAAATTAATTAGTAAATAATTAATTTTTGGAGAAATTCGAAATTAATAATTAAATAAATAATAAATAAATAATAAAATATTAATAAAATATTTTATGCTTAGAAAAATAAAATAAAAATAAATAAATATCTAGATATTTTGATTAAAATAATAATATAATTGGTAAAGAGCCAACGGGAGATATGAGAACATATAGAAATGAAATTCTACCTCAAGATATAGAAATTTAGTCTTTTACCACTTTGGACCTTTTATGAACCAGTGAAATTTATCTCAGATTGAGCGGTCTCGAAGTCGTTTCGAAACCAACGGCGTAATTAGGAGTAGGATAATTAAGATAAGGCACATAGTGCTAAAAGTGACTTATAGAAAACGCACCGTGTTTTTCAAACCGGGATATGGTTACTTAGATCAGATCATATTGCAAACCGGTGATTTTTACGCAAGAAGGTTGGTTCTATCGGAAGTGATTTTGCAGAAGTTGGTGTTTGTCCGAAAATCTTCAGCGAGATAACGGAATACCCTTAATGGGATCAAAAATATAATGAAACCCGGTAGTTTTAAAGAGAAAGAATGGAACTACAAAACCTAGTTCCCAGAGTTTTAGATTCGGCAAAATTACGCGATTCGGACACCGATCGGGGAAACGTTATCGGTAAGTCAGCACATGTGATGTCATGCATGACATCATCTCCTTCTAGAAGGATGATGTCAGCCAAAGAGGTGTATGGACAAGATGAAGCCACGTGGCGAAGTGCGATCCGACGGTTGAAATCCGATCTGAAGACATTTGATGAAATTCCCACCTTATCCCTCCTTTCTTCTATAAATAGCAAGCCCTCCCCTTCTCATTTCTTCACCTAAAAAATGCAGCCTAGAGAGAGGTTTTAGAGAGAGAAGCTGCGGAGAAAGTCCGAGCAAAGTCGGGGTAAGTTCTTGGTCGGTCTTTAATTTCGGTAGTTTCTTTCGGTAGATATAGTAGGAATGCTAGATTTATCTTTAATTTTTCAAGATAGTCTAGATATCATATTTAGGGGTAAATATGATATATATTTCGAAAATATGATGAGGAAAAGATCTGTCAAAATGCGGAGAGATAGAGCGAAAAGCAATGAAGCTCTAGCGAAATTCCGCCGATTAGGGGTTCGGGGCAAAATGGTAATTTATACCTAAAATGCCTGTTATACTGCTAGAAGTTGATAAATGTTATCCTTATAGGATATCTAAGATAATCGGACATTTGTTGTATCGCCGTCATCATTGTTGTCACCGCCCAGTCGTACCGTTTTCCGTCAACGAAGTTACGTTCGCGTACGGTAACACTAACTCTGATATTTATTGTATGCGTATATGTGCTAGGTGTATGTTATGTTTATGTGAAGTAGTTGATAGCTCTGTGGTATGCTTATTGTCTTGTTATGATGCTTCTTTGGGTGTCGGGATACGGTTGCTAGGTGTGAAATGCTTGGTGTGAAACGATTTGCTAGGTGTGAAACGTTTGCTAAGTGTGACATATCGCCCGGGGGCTTATATGATGTTGGGATATGCTTGTTTGTATCTTTGATATCTTTTGTATATGTAAATATGAGGTTAACCGTTACACTCGGGGTCCGTATGCATTGGACCTCGGCTCTTAATATAGCGTCGAGTTCGGGAGGACCGAGAATCGAGGAAAGGCAAGCAAAGCACGCATAGGGACTCGGTGAAGACTTTCTTTCGTTGCTATCTACTTTTGAAAACTCTCGGTCGTTGTACCGCTTTTGTAATCAGCCGGACTTACGGCATTTTGAATATAAGTATCGATTACTCAATCACTCCGATGCTCTACTCTGATGATGAAAAAAATATATACTGCTTTTGAAAATGAGATGTTACATTTTTGGTATCAGAGCAGTTGTCCTGGCATAAATCTGACTAAGTTATTCCAAAAACCTTTTGGTGCCGAAGGCAGGGCTAGTCTATGTGGATCGGCCAATCGTCACCCTAGCACGGTGAGGCTCCCATGATAGACACCTACCTGGCCAAATTGGTTGAGTAACGGAGTTAGGCTCTACGTCTTTTAAAGAGCATGTTTTGAAAATGAGTACGATATAGCCCTAAGTCGGTGTACCGATGCGGAGTGGTATACCATTCTGAATCGGTGTACCACCCTCGGTCGGTGTATCATTCTAACCCGAAATTAGTAAATCCATCGTCCATATTCATATTTGATATCGACCACGATCATTCGATAACTCGATATCGTCTCGATAATTCGATAACTCGATATCGGTCTCGATAATTCGATAACTGCGATATCGGTCTCGATAGCACTGATAAATTCTGATAACCCTGATATCAGTCTCTGATAACTCCGATAATTCTGATAACCTTGATATCAGTCTTCGATAATTCTGATAATCGTCAGTTTGTACTGGACGACTATTCTGTCCTAGCGCAGAGCTTATATGTGGAGCTGGGCCACGCCGAATGAAACTCCGAGACAAACCAGGATACGTACATGCAGTATTTGACTCATGTAGAGGAACTCCTGACACGTATTTCCGTACACGTTTTTGAGTAGAAAGAACCAACAAGAACCTAACGAAGGAAATATTGCGGGTTCCTGTTCATTTGTAGTGTGAATGCTAGGTGCGATAGAGTCTATATGTAGTATAGATGTGTGCGATAAAATCTAAGTGTAGTATAAATGCTAAGTGTGATGTGTCTACATTGTGTATGTGTGAAAACGCTGGGAGTGATGTGTCTGCATGGTGACCACACTGCTGGGGGCGATATGTGTGAGGTGTCTGCATTGTGTCCACACTGCTGGGGGCGATATGTGTGATGTGTACGCATTGTGTCCACACCTTGGGGGCGATATGTGTGAGGTGTCGCATTGTGTCCCACCTTGGGGGCGATATGTGGGATGTGTACGCATTATGTCCACCTATTTCGGGGGGGCGATATGTGTGAGGTGTGCGCATTGTGTCCACACCGCTTGGGGCGATATGTGTGATGTGTCTGCATTGTGTATGTGTGAAAACGCTGGGAGTGATGTGTCTGCATTGTGTCCACACTGCTGGGGGCGATATGTGTGATGTGTCTATATTGTGTGTGTGTGAAAACGTTGGGAGCGATGTATCTGCATTGATTGTGTATATGTGTTTTTAATAGATGAGAAGTCCTGTGTTTGAATACTACACCTGAGTATAGGGTAAAAGAAATCGTTAAGATACATGTTTAGTAAGAAATCCCCTATGGATTGATAAATAGTTATCTTACTTGCCGCGAAAATTTTAGTTTCCGATGCTTATCTCTTAGTTACTACAACCGGACCGCGATCGTGTCATTGAGTAGGAGGTATCTTGTGTTGTCATGGTGTATGGGTGCCATGGAAACATTTAAGATATCTTGTGTTACCATGGTGTATGGGCGCCATGGAGACATTTTGATATCTGATATTGACCGAGGTATATGGGTGCCACGGGAAATACTATATATCAAAGTACGAAATGCCAAGATCTTTACGGTCAATCCTGAGCGAATTCTCGATCATCAAGTGGAGCAGCGGCGACACATAAAGAAAAGTTCCGGAGCAAATAGTCCGAAGGTTAGTTTGTACGAGTCTAAATTAGTATAGAGCAAATTTCGAGGGCGAAATTTTGTTTAACGGGGAGAAATGTAATACCACGAAAATATTATGATAAATATCATATGGCAACAAATACGACAAAAACTTAGGAAGTATGTTGTCTCTAATTTTAGGAATTTTTGGGATTATTTCCTTGAAAAATAGAGAAGCATAAATATAATATTATTAAAAGCACTTTTTGGCCCCATGATTTTTAATATTTTACATGGGACATAAAATACCAATATCGGTGCAATAGTTGTGAGATAATAATTTATCCTAATTATGAAAATTATCAACAATTAGTAAGTGGCTAATTAAGTAATTAGTGGCTAACTGTTTAGATTAAGATATAAGTAAATTAATTAGTAAATAATTAATTTAGAGGAGAAATTCGAAATTAATAATTAAATAAATAAATAATAAATAATAAAATATTAATAAAATATTTTATGCTTAGAAAAATAAAATAAAAATAAATAAATATCTAGATATTTTGATTAAAATAATAATATAATCGGTAAAGAGCCAACGGGAGATATGAGAACATATAGAAATGAAATTCTACCTCAAGATATAGAAATTTAGTCTTTTACCACTTTGGACCTTTTATGAACCAGTGAAATTCTATCTCAGTTGAGCGGTCTCGAAGTCGTTTACGAAACCAACGGCGTAATTAGAGTCGGATAATTAAGATAAGGCACATAGTGCTAAAAGTGACTTATAGAAAACGCACCGTGTTTTTCAAACCAGGGATATGGTTACTTAGATCAGATCATATTGCAAACCGGTGATTTTACGCAAGAAGCGGTTTATCGGAAGTGATTTCGTAATCCGTTGGTGTTTGTCCGAAAATCTTGGCGAGATAACGGAATACCCTTAATGGGATCAAAAATATAATGAAACCCAGTAGTTTTAAAGAGAAAGAATGGAACTACAAAACCTAGTTCCCGATTTTTAGATTCGGCAAAATTACGCGATTCGGACACCGATCGGGGAAACGCTATTATCGGTAAGTCAAAGCACATGTGATGTCATGCATGACATCATCTCCTTCTAGAAGGATGATGTCAGCCAAAGAGGTGTATGGACAAGATGAAGCCACGTGGCGAAGTGCGATCCGACGGTTGAAATCCGATCTGAAGACATTTGATGAAATTCCCACCTTGTCCCTCCTTTCTTCTATAAATAGCAAGCCCTCCCCTTCTCATTTCTTCACCTAAAAAATGCAGCCTAGAGAGAGGTTTTAGAGAGAGAAGCTCTGGAGAAAGTCTGAGCAAAGTCGGGGTAAGTTCTTCGGTCTCTGGTCTTTAGTTTCGGTAGTTTCTTTCGGTAGATATAGTAGGAATGCTAGATTTATCTTTAATTTTTCAAGATAGTCTAGATATCATATTTAGGGGTAAATATGATATATATTTCGAAAATATGATGAGGGAAAAGATCTGTCAAAATTCTAGAGAGATAGAGCGAAAACAAAAAGCTCGCGAAATTCCGCCGATTAAGGGTTCGAGGGGCAAAATGGTAATTTATACCTAAAATGCCTGTTATACTGCTAGAAGTTGATAAATGTTATCTTTATAGGATATCTAAGATAATCGGACCGCTGTTGTACCGCCGTCGTACCGCTGTTGTACCGCCGTCGTACCGTTTTCCGTCAACGAAGGTACGTTCGCGTACGGTAACACTAACTCTGATATTTATTGTATGCGTATATGTGCTAGGTGTATGTTATGTTTATGTGAAGTAGTTGATAGCTCTACGTGGTATGCTCATTTGTCTTGTTATGATGCTTCTTTGGGTGTTGGGATACGGTTGCTAGGTGTGAAATGCTTGGTGTGAAACGATTTGCTAGGTGTGAAACGTTTGCTAAGTGTGACATATCTGCGCCGGGGGGCTTATATGATGTTGGGATATGCTTGTTTGTATCTTTGATATACGTATATGTAAATATGAGGTTAACCGTTACGGGGTCCGTATGCATTGGACCTCGGCTCTTAATATAGCGTCGGGTTCGGGAGGACCAAGAATCGAGGAGAAAGGCAAGCGACGCATAGGGACTCGGTGAAGACTTTCCGTTGCTATCTACTTTTGAAAACTCTCGGTCGTTGTACCGCTTTTGTAATCACGAGTTACGGCATTTTGAATTTAAGTATCGTTACTCAATCGCTCCGATGCTCTACTACGATGATGAAAAAAATATATCTTGCTTTTGAAAATGGGATGTTACATCAATTAATTCAATCTCTTCGGCCCAGACATGCAGAAACATAGAGAATGAGTTGAGATAGCGAGAGATTAGCTGTTTCATGCTACTTATGCCACCTCAGCCCTCATCATCTCATGACACATCTACACATAATCCCTCAATAATCCATATAATTTATTTGGCCAACACCTTCTAATTTCCCATTCCCATTTGATTGCATTTTGGCCAGAAAGAACAGAGGGGTGAGACCGAGAGAATGAGATCATGAGAAAGGGAGCCGAGAGAGAGGGAAGCGGCGATCAAGAAGGAATAGATCATCAACCCCACATGCAACACTAAAATATGTCTTAGGTAAGTCCTCCAAGAACTCTCCCAATCTTGTTTTCTTCATTTGAGACGTTTTGGAAGGGGATGATGTTTTGAAATCTGATTCTAGTGTGAGAAAGTTGTGAAACTAGTAGGAAAAGCATAGATTAAGATTTATACGGTTAATTTATGTTCTTGTAAGTAGATTAATACTATTGCATGATTGAGTTTGAACTTTTGGGGAGTATATTTCAAATCTGGAAATCCTAGAATAGATGAATGACGTTGTTCCAACTTTTTGGATGAAGCTAGAGTGTTCAAGGAAATTGTATGATACAAGTTCTGTTTATTAGTTGTTGTTAGGTGTTGATGAATTTAAAAGGAACTTGGTCGTATCTGAGCTAAAATACCCACTGATTAGATTCTTTATTTTATTCTAAAGTATGCTTTATGGTGAAAAATAAATGATATTAAGATCCTATGTGATCAACGGATGGAATGAAGTTGGAATTTAAGGTTTCATTTCTCTCCCTTGTTCGTACAGCCATCGTTTGGTGTAGGAGGTGTGAGGTACTTGGATTCCATCGTTGCATGTCCTGATTTGGAGATGATTATTTCCTTCTATTTGTTTATTGAGTTTTTTTTTTTAAAAAAAAAAAAATTTAGTTCAGCCATGAGGTCTGTGAGGCCAGAAGGGAACTTGATATCAATTTCACCTACAGTAGGAAGTTTAATGTTCATGAAAGATGTTTTGGTACTTAGGATTTTTTTTTCACATCAGTAGATAAATTTTATTAGAAGATGATTTATGAATTTCAAACTTTTTTAGGAATTGCCAATTGCACGAGCCTAAGAGAAAAAAAGCGAACCAAAAAGAATTTTGGTAAAGGTATAGTTTCGAAAGGAAAAACAAGTGAGTGAATAGTGTCCCTAATTATGATATTTTTATTTGTTGAATTTTTATTTTTATTTCCATAATTAAAAGTACGATTTTGTGAAGGAATATTTGCGATAGTATGAGTAAAGAATGATGATTTTATTCGTTATTATGTATTTTCTTCCAATTATTTCAAAGCATAATTCATGATTATGCAGTTAAATGGAAAGGAGACTTTTGAGATATTTTTCATAAATTTTATATTGAAATGATCTTGGATTTTGGAAAGTTTATAAGCTAGAATTTATAATTTGAAATGAAATGTTTTTACGCGAGTTATTGATGTTTTAAAAAGGATTTTATTGACAGATTTAATTTGAAAGAAAGTTTTGGAAGATTGTTTGTTAAACTTCATGTTGAGGGATTTGAGTTTGAAGTTTGAGATAGAGCTGTTATTATCTTGAAAGAAGAATTTTTATTGTTTTGATAAATTGACCCCAAGCATGCTTGAAAATGTTTTGAATAGAATAGAATATAGAACGCTAGTTACTAACGAGTATCTTTGTTAGTTCTTGGTGCACCATGGTTAACCTCGAGCTCGCTTGATATTCATGGGATTTGTTTTCATGCTTGTTCCATGGATTTGTGTGTCCATGCTTATTTCATAGACTGTGTGTCCATGGTTGTTTCATGGCCTTGAGTCATGCTTGGTTAGTTACCCTTGTAAACTTGTATGGTCACGCTTGTCATTCGTTTTGTAAGAAGTTCTACGAAAAGATGTGATTTTGAGAACTATGGTGTTATTTGATTATATTAAATCAAAGGTTTTAGTACGTATATGAAATTATTTGACTAACAATATTTTATAAAAAGTTATATTTTATTTATGATTTACTATTTTAAATTGGTTTTGTTAAAGTAAATAATTTATTACGTATTTTGAGGTAGTTGATTGATGATCCTATATAGAGTTTTATTTGTATTCATGATCTTATGGTTTTGAAATTGAAGTTATTGGCATATTTATATTATTAGAAGATAAACATGTTTAAATTATTTACTCTTGTATTTTATTGAGTTAAAAGAATGTGATGTTATTCACCAAAAAAATTGTTTTGGTTCAGACGATATCGTTGATCCTGTACCTGCTGCTAAGCGGTGAAGAACCTTCTTATCGACTCAAAGCTTGCGGTCTCATTTTGGAGTGCTATTAGTTAATGTAATTATAAACCTAGACTTTTTCTATGATTAATTAATGTTAGATGCTCCACGTAGTCTATAGGTAGGATCCTACCTCCTTTTTTGTTGTATTGAACGCATGAATATTCTATATTATGGTATTATGATTATTAATTAGCATTTGTATATAAATTAAAGGCTTAAGGAATGTGAGTTCTCTCATATTCCGTCCGGTCACCCCTTTAGGTTTTCGGGGTGTGACACTCAATATGAGTCAAAGCCCGAGACAAAGGTAACTTGGTTATCTTCGATTATGAAGAATGTCTGATTGTTAGCAAGGATGATCTGCCCTTGAACAAAATCAAATTGAAAGTCTTATTCAGGGCTCCTAGAGAAGGTAATTGCTATACTCTAAATATTCCTAGCAATAGCTCTGTTTCTCAAAATTGTTTTATTATTAACTTGGATGAGAGTTGGCTGTGGCACAAGAGTGCGGGGACTCGACGTAAGTCAAGAGTTAAGACCGAACCAGTATAAATCTCTTGTGTCAAGCTTTCTCCTTCTCTCTCTGTTTATCTCTGTTTTAGAAGTGAGTTTTTGGAGTAATTAGAAAAAGTTTTTAAATCACTCAATTCACCCCCTCTTAGGTAATATTCCTCCTTTCACACACCAATATGTTTGGTTCTTGAATGTTGAACTGAATTTTTGGCCAAACTTATTGTACTCGTATTGTCACATAGAACTGGAATTTCTTTGAGATGAATATCCAAATCTTGAAGTTATTGCTTAAGCCATAACACTTGAGCACAACAATTTGAAACTTGACTATATATTAGCCTCAGTAGATTAAATTGTATAAAAACAAGTATTCTCAAAATATTTGAAAAAAAAAAGTAAAAAAGTAAAAAACAAATTTTCATATTTGTATATTTTAAAATCAATCATTTTAATTTGTCCGTTTTTAAATAGATTTTAAAAATCAAATAGTAAATTGATAGGGGAAGAAATCAATTGAAATATGTTTAAAAGGTTTTTTTATACAACATTTTTATACTTTTGAAAGTGGCTATGGGGTTGGTGGAGTGAGAAGACGGGTAACAGTCACTGGATGGAGTAGGCTAAAGCTGGAGTGAAAAGACAACATGGTGAAGGGTAGCAGTGGAACAAGAATTTTTTATTCTCCTAATATGATCATCTGATCTCTAGCTATTGCTGTACTCTGCTACAAATTATTCTCCTTAAAGTAATCTAATAATTGAAAATTAATGCCCAAAAATATATTGGATCTCAATATAATCCTCCTTTTTTAGAGGGAGAATCAGCAGTCAGCCTGTCAACCATAGAATGATACAAGTGATGTCGGCATTCAATGCTTCTGGAGAAAATTGGATCGTTCAAAATAGTTAGACTATATATGCGAATGACTTTGTCCAAAATATTAAAATATTAACTCAATTGGACTCGGTTTTATGGAATATGAGTTTTCCTTTTGTGTCAAATTATGAACATTGACCCGTACGTTTAACAATTTTTTATTTTTTGTCTCACTAATTTTTTATGCTAAATATAATTTTAGACATGTTACAATATTCCCTTGCTAATAGATTGCTCATTTTTAGTGAGAAATATGTCTTCCTTCACTAAATTTTCTCGCTAATAGTTTGTCCGGAGATAAAACTAATTTTATCTTGGGAGAATGACTTTTAAATCCCAATCAAGAGAAATAATATAAAAAAAGTCTCTATTGACAAGTAAACATGGAGGATTAACAAGTGTTATCATTAACAACTTACAGGATTTGTCAATATATTATTTCCTTTGTTTGGGACCTAAAAGTCATTCTCCTTTTGATCTTCTATAGAGGAATAAAATTAAAAGATTCCTTGCTAAATTGGATTTTTCTAGTACATGTGACAGAGAATTTCTAATTTATTTATTATTCTCCTCAGTGATTAATTAAGAAATTAAAGATCATCAAGAACAAACCTAATTTTATTACCCGTTTGAGATAGCGGTGGGAGAAGTTATTTATTTTCAATCTAACTTTTGCAAATAAAAAATATGATAAAAGTCGGATAGTAAATATGATTTGTGTTTAGAATGACGGTGGGAGAAATGACTTTGTTTCCAAATGGGCTATTGTTTGGATGATTATTTGAAAAATCAGTTGAGATGAAAAATGACTGAAAATGACATTAATCTTATTAAATATATGTGTGTGTGTGTGTGTGTGTGTGTGTGTGTGTGTTTGTATTGTGATAAATGAAGATAAAAAATTAAATTTGATAAAATAAATAAATTATTATTAAAAAAATTAAAAACTCTAATATATTCTAATGGATAAATTAAAATGCATATAAATGTATATTTAATAGTACATTGCTTATTAGATTACCTATCCCTATCATTTTTCTTTTACAGCTGAAAAATTTGACTTTTATCATAAGCCTCTTTTCTACAATAAGCCCATATGATCCAAAAACTATCACATGCGGTCCAAATTAGCTTACTATTTTTCTCCACAGGGCTTATTCCACTGTACACTGCCATGCCAAACATGTCCTATATATGCCAAAACATTAAATACATAATTTCCCAAGATCAAAGAAAGTAAGTTAATTTAGTTAGAAGCCTTAATATGTAGGTAGGCTTAAAAAATATCTCTCCTCTAATGCTAATACCTTTTGTATGGGAAATATGATGAAATAATATCTCTACCCTCTTAAATAAGGGCATAAGAAAAAAAACAGTAAATATTTTAAATAAAAGTAAACTGTTCCTAATAATAAGAAATAAAATTATACTATCATTTGTTTTTATAAAAGGAACTGAAGGAGTAAATTCCGATCCTAAAAAAAAAAACTATTTATCCAACATCGATAGTTTCAACTTTCAACCCGATCACCACCGTACCCCACACAAGTTAAGTGAAGCCTTTTCTTATTCAAATGATGACTTTTAATCCCAGGTTACGTCCCGAAATGGATCCTCTCACTGTCCCTTCCCTCATCATCCTTGAATAATAGCCGTCAGATATTGATCCAGCGGTTCAGAAAGAGACACATCGTGTACTTTTTAAAATTTCAAAACTACTGCATGCGGTAATTAAAAAAAGATGATGTGCCTCTTCCTGAGCCGCTAGATCAAATATTGAACGGACATGATTTAACGATGATGAGAGACAATGAAAAAAGTGATTATGAGAAGATCCGGACCCTTAAGTCCCGGGCCATATGAAGTGTATCGCCACCGGGGGAAAAACTCTTATTTCTAAGAGGATAATTGAGAGAGAGAAATAATAAGAATAAAGATAAAAGAAAACATATGGGAAAAAGTTAATGAGAGAGAATAAAATTAATTAGGGATAAAATTTTAGCTGGCTGGTTGCCATCAACTCAATTTTTTTTATCAAATTTATATTTTAATTATAATTATAATTGTTTTTAATCAATTATTTTTATCTCTTTACTCATAACCCTTCATGAATTTTCAATGGCTTCTTCCATGAATTATCTTTCATAGCAAGAGACAAGTTTCTTCAACATAACCTTTCAATTAGACGCTAATTTCCTCTGCGCACAGTTTTCTCATTTCTTATACCTCTTCATCATCTCCAAAGTAGCCTTCCCTTCAAAACCCAACACTGCTTACCCTAGCCTTTGACCCTAAGAATAAGGGTCTTCGTCTTTATGGAGGGTGATAAGAAACAATGGCGAGTGCGTTGGAATTCCTAGGAAAGAAGGTCATGGACAGGGTGAGGAAGAGTATATGAAAAAATTTATTAAAAATTTAGCTTTTTCTACTATTATTTTAATTAAAATCTATATTTGTTAAGAATTTGAGCTGATGTGGCAGCCAGCTAGGATTAAAATCATGTGACTTTACCAAAAGCCTTGTAACCTAGTATTATGGATGCTCTCTTATAAGTGGAAAATTGCAGGTTCGATCCCACTTGTAACTTAGGCTAGTCCCTACCCTTGTAACTAGAAAAAATGACTTTGATAAGTCAGTATTCAGTTAGATGAGACTAACAATGTTAAGATTGAAGGTCTAAAGGTGCACTTTATAAACTTAAACTTAAGAGACTAAAATAATACTCGATGAAAACATAAATGACGCAAGGCATATTTTAGCCAATAAAAAATATCTCTTAACTATCCGTTTTCCAATAAAAAATATTTTTTATTTAAAAAGAAATAGTAGAAAACTTCTAACTTTGGATTGTTTAAACTATATTTAAACGGTGAGAGATCCCACCGCAGTAATGACCATCATGTTGCTCTCAAATCTCTCTACCTTACTATAGAGCACGGTAAGAAAGCAAGGGTACTTCACTTGAATTCTTCGTCTTTGTAACTTCATTTTTTACAATATTTAGATACGGTGTCCAAAGCATCCTTCATTCGCTAAAATAATAATGTTAAAAGTGATCGATAAACAAATATCATAACTGGATTTCTAGAAAAAAAAAAAAAAAAAAAAAAAAAAAAAAACCCCCAATTTGGTCTTTCAAACGTTATTAACCAAACACATATATAGTATGTGATCTATGAATCCAAAATGATGGGATCATTGAGAAGTACATCTTTGATGTTGAGCACTTCATGAGGCGTCTTCTTTGCATGAATCACATCATCCTTCTTATAAGCTAAGTGAAGTGTTCTGCACATTTTCCAGTAAACTTGTTTGATATCAGATGAAATTATACTTCCTTCTTTTTGCAACACCAATCTCAATACCTCTTTTCTGGTCCCATCAATCTTACTCTTGATCTCCTTAATGATCTCTTGTTCACTTTTTGCCCCGCAACCATTTTTCAAGCGCAAGCTTATTGAGTTGACAAATTTCCCTTGTTCTTTTTCCCTCTGCAAAAAATATATATGCACAATCTTACTCAAGTGTCTCTCCTCTCTCATTATTTCTTAAAATACAGAGGAAGGGGAAAACTCATGTCACCTGGTAGCCATTGATGTCATTGAGGTATCGCCCATGGAGACACACAACCTCAAAGAGATGATTGTATTCATCACTTTCAATGATAGCCTGTGGAAGTTTGGGTCCCATAAGATACATCACAGGGACTATAACTGGTCCCAAGGCCATGGTTATAATTCCATTGCGCTCATATTCTTCTATGCTTGGCACACACTTTCCTCTTCCCCATTCTGCCTCCTTTAACATTGATCGCAGCAAATCCACCCACTGAAATAACAAAAAATGTCGCATTCACAATATTGAAAAAACATAGCTACATAAATATATATTACATCTGATCCATAATATAAGATCTAGGTGATTAATTTGGGTAGATTAAGAAAGTTAGTTTTGTTAGTTATTTGTAATAAATATATATTCATTTTCTTAAAATAAAATCTTTCATCATGACTGCCATTGGATATAAACTGCTTAATGTATGCAATTATTAGGGATGTTTTGGGAAAAAAATTATAAATTTGGAAGCTAAAGTGGATTGAGGTTTTATATTTGGGACCAAATCTAATCATCAACTAGCTCTTATATTAAGGACTAGAGGTAGTATAGAAAAAAGAAGATAACTTCTAAAAGACTAAGATGATATTGAAACAATTAGCTAGGATCTTACAATCTGAATCAAGTGGTCCAGCACACTGCGTCCTTGAACTTTATTTGCTTGGGCTGCAGTCTCACAAATTGTTCTTTTAAGTGCTAAGAATATCCTTTTCACTGTCTCAGAACAACTTTCTTTGTTGACATCTACGTCCCACCTGTTATTCAATGTTCAAAACATAATTTCTACTCGTCTCAATAAGTTAATTAGCATAGAGAGAAAACTATACATATCCGGATTCTTTAAAAACAAGCTTACGTACTTCTCCATCAATTGTGTAAGGTTGATCTGTTCCTTTTCAGTACTCCAAATATCAAAGAAATCATCAACCACACATCCGAGCAAGCCTTGTTTTGCCCATGCAAGACGTGCTTCACCGAGTTTAGGGGATGTGAGAGTTGCTGCAACTGAGAAGAAGGTATAGGCAGCTTTTGTTTTTGAAAATAGAAAATGTAGTTTCTCCAATCCACTCTGTATAATCCACCTGATTATTACACACACACGCTTTTTAGTAGCAATTCATGGGCTGGCATTAGGTTAAGATGAAAATGCTAACTTGAATTATGGAACGTTTTTACAGGAGCATAAAGTTTAGTGTTTGAAAATTTATATATACAATTTCTTCATTATATAACTTCTTCAATCAACATAAAAAAACAACCTCAAATTTTCAACACACACAACTTAGCTTTAGGTTCTTGGAAAAGGTACTAACTGATTAAAGAGATCGAATTCTTCGCGAAATAACGATTGGCAGTAATTGAAGTCTTCCACTCCCAATTTCAGGTATTCTTTATTTGCGAAGTTCAAAGAACTGAATGAAAAGAGCCACAAAATACCAAGTGAGCAATATATATATATTTGTAACTCCAGAAGGGTCATGTGGAGTTAGTTGTGATACTACGATATATGCACCTATATGAAGATTTCAACACTCTCCTTTGGTCCACTTTGTAATGGTCAATAGATCTTCGGTTGAATATGAAATCCAAATAAGCATGATGAGGAAAACGCAGGGAAAAAGGTACCTGAAATAATATATGAATTGTTAAAATGTTGAGGGCCAAAATTGAATTTGTGAGATTAGTGTGTGTGTGTGTGTGGTATATTGTATACGTACCTCGTGGTCAATATAGTTATAAAGTTTATGAGTACTTGTTGAGGAAGATGACAAATATTCCTTAAGACATTGTCTTGTCCAGGAGTTTAGTTCTTCCAAAACTGAATCACTTGAATGTGAAACTATATGTGAGGCTTTATGTAACTCCAAAACAGCCTCAACATCTTTTAAATAACCTTGAAGGGTATTGCAGAATCTGTCCTTTGAAAAACGATCAAGTGCATCTAAAAATACACAAATATGAGCCTTTGTTTTTTTCAAGAAAGAAAGAAAGAAAAGAAATCATTTTAAGCCACGCAAAGTCTTAGTGTTAATTGAGAAAGACATAAAACCTGAAGAAACATCATATCCATGCAAACGTAGTAATCGAAATGCCATGGCACATGTGGTTGGTTCTAAAACTATTTCATCTTCATCTCGTTGCCACTTTCTGTGTCAAAATCAAATAGAAAAATTGATTAGAATCTGTAGATTTCTTCAAGTCGAAGCCCGTCATTTGCGCATGAAATAGGAATATTTTAATAATACCTCCATGTTTCATCTAATACATTTACGATTTCCTCTTTGAAATGACGATTAATCCCCAGTTTTTCAAGAGTATCAACCATATGGAGTCGAGTATACACATCAAGAGGATGTACTGTTGGAACTGAACAAATTATGCACGACAAGCATTAGTGTAAAGCGTAAATTAAACAATACAATGCTGATCAAATTAAATTCATCAAATTAAGTTTGAAAAGACAAATTACCAGCATTCCCAAATTTATCTAAGAGTGAAAGTAGATAATCAAGGCAGTGTGCATTGTTAATATGAGTGTAAACTGATGCGGTGGCGGCCGGAGAGTTAAGAAGAGAGCCATTGTTTCTCTGAAATTTCAGAGCCATTTCCCAATTCTGTGACTTCCCAAATCCTTCTGAAATGTATGCCACATATGCCTTCCATCCTTCTGAATTGCTTCCCCATCCACTGCAATTATTGCCGTACACCAAAGATCTCATCACGTATATATACTTCCTTTCAAAATAGATTCTATTTATGATATTTGAATATTTATGACTTGTGAATAGTTTTATGAGGTTGTTATGGGAAACGCTTGCTATATTTGAACCTTGCATGAAGAAAACTCTGAGATATATATATATATATATGGAAAAACACTTCTCATGTTGTAGGAGAAGTGTATTCTCATGTCACACACACATGAAATGGTGGGACCCACATATCTATATAGCATTATATATATGTGGGTCCCACCATTTCATGTGTGTGTAGGAATCTTTTTCTTCTCATGCAACATAAAAAGTTTAAACCTCATATATATATCTCGGAATATACAAAAAATTGGTACCTTTGGAGCTCCAGTTCCCTCTTTTGGATGAATTTCTCTGAAGCATTCCCACCAAGAGGAAGATTTAGATCCAGACTTTGGGCTTGCTCAATTAAATGAGAAAATATAATATCAAATCCAATTGAAGAAAGTTGTTTATCATCATCAGCTGCAGCAATGTTTGATTCAATATATCCAAGTCCTTCAACAAAAGAGAATCTTCCAATTATTTCACCATATATAAGCTTCTTCGAAAATTTACAAGCATTTGTATTTATATGTATATGCATATAACTATATAAGTTACATCATCTGCAATAATTATCCAATAAAGTATTTGAAAACACCGGTGGTTTATAAGATTCACAATTACATCAATACCTCTATTGATTTTCTGTTCACCAACACCCCATTGCTTAAGTGCAAGGACAGAAGCCAAGGTAGATAAAAGAGAGTCTTTGGTCAACAACTCATTACCATCAGGAAGACCCCATGATCCATTATTTTGTTGATTTTCTAATAACCAATTTAGGGTTTGAGGGAACAGAGGAGCTTGTGGAGATGAAGGTGATGGTATCATTGCCACCCAAGCTGTGTCATAAGAAGAGACAGAGAGTTCAACCTTATCAAACATCTTCCTTATTCTCTCTTTATTCCCATCTATTATCTGCATTTAATACAATTCGCCATCTTATTATTACTATTTTTCAAAAACAATTATTTGGCGTATTGGAATTAGATCTTCGTATATATAAGAAATGGAAGGCTGATAACTTACAATGTTGTCAGTTCTGTTGCGAACTTTGTCCTTCTCAGTGAATCCAACCGGAGTTGCTGGGAGATATGAGCATAAAGAAAGATGTTAGATTTTCTTAATTATGTAATTATATATACACGATATATATCTTGATGGCTTATCTAATTTATTTTAACACAAATTGTAAAAGTGCACCTTATAAAAATATGGAGAAGGATGGTATTTATATTCTTGTTTTGTACTTTTGTCAAAACAAGTCAGAACATGTGATTTTGAATTTAAAATTATTTTTCGAAATGAAAAATCCCTCGATAGTATTCAATCATGATTCTTGCAATAAACACAAGCATGGAAAGGCATTACATTCCAATACCAGTTAAGGAAGATGCATATATTCTTTTTTAAATCTAAACTTTTTGTAACACCTACTTAGCAACTCAGTCATCGTTTCTAGGTTCTATATATAATTCATTTCCCATTGATGTTTAAGGTCTAAACACATTTAGAAACTGTGTCATCTTTTTTACAGCCAAATGGGATGATTAAACCTTAAAAATAGCGAAGAAAATAATGATATAACCAGCATAACCCAAACACCAAACCAATTATCTATAGAGGGTGTGTGTGATTGATTGATTGATTTAGAGAGAGAGAGAGAGAGATGATGAAACCTGGAGAAGCCGAAGGAGTAAAGTGAGGGTGCGAGAGAGACATGGTGGCACCCAGAAACATGATTAAAAAAAAAAAAAAAAAAAACCTTTTTCTTCTTCCTAAGAACGCAAGTGTCTGGTGCTCTCTTATATATATATATATATGAGAAAGAAAAGTTCCTTTTCGCTACGTCAAATTTTTCTTTTAAACAAAAGCATAATCGACTTAGAATTTTGTTCTTGATTTTTCAGTTTATAATTACTCAGCCATCAAAAAATTACTATGAAAGTTCATTGGGTCCCTCCCAAGTCAAAGCTACATGATATAGGGGAGAAAATGAGGAATCATAAATTTTATTACTCTCTCTTATCTTTCGTCTTAAGTCAGACACTCAATGTGGATCTTTGGACATTCGAGAAATAATTATATTATTTATAATTCACAAATAATATTATATTACTTGCCACAAAAGGTTCTAATTTGGACATCGATCCTTATTTGACCAAGGTTTTATTATTGGTTGTTGCAATACGCCTACTCCACCCTTTGTGGATTAGCTTCAAGCCCAATAGCATTGGGATCAAAATATAAATAATATAAAATTTTGGGTTCATAGATGTAATATTCCATTATAATATTGTTGAGCTAATACAATATGTCCTCTGATGAGGAAGGGGTACGACGATTGAGGAAGATGCACGTGGAACCCAATATATATGTGATTTTATAAGGGTTTTGGGTTAGACATGATACATATAAACAAACCGTACATTCTCTTCTTTTGAGTCTTATCTCTCTCTGGAACCACTTTCCCTAATATAGGTAGGGAGAGCTTTGCTTAATCTGGACCGTCGGATTTAATTTTTAAAACTGTTATTTTTTAAATGAAAAAAATTATTTTTTAAAAATATGTTAGTTGAAAAATTATCTTTATTTTATATTCTCTACCTATTAAAATAATTATTTTAAAAAAAATATTAAAAAAATTAAATCTGGACCGTCCAGATGGGAAAAGCTTTCCCTACCCATCCTTGGGTTGGGTAGGGAAAGTGATTCCCTTCTCCTTCTAGCCTAGTGAATTTGTGGTGTGATGTAATTGGAGTCTATATCAGTGCTTTGGTCTTGTGTTAGTACTTAGCGAGTCATTTGGATTCTAGGTATGCCTGAAATTCTTACACTAGAGATATAATTTAGGTTTTTATTGATGGCAAAAAATTATCAAGTTTTTATTTATTTAATTTTGAGATTCAGGTCTTGTATGCATTTAATTTGGTTGTGATTTTAAAAACGAATTGCAATTTCCACGCTTCTTATAGATTTTATATGGCATATATTGAAGCATTTTTGTTTGTTTATTTTATTTGGATTATTTTTATATACTACTGAAATTATTATCTTTTATCTTTCTCTTATGTTATTTCTTAATGGGCTAGCATTTATTTTTGCCTCGAAAATTGTCACACAACACCGGAAGTTTTTTTCTTTTGAGTAAAATTGCTCAGGAAGTTTCTAAATTGTAGCAATTTCATCTAGCCCGCTAACCAAGTTAAATAAGATTGCTAGTTAACCAAATATCTTTGAGCTAACAAATCCATGTGTCATTCACGTCATTTTTTTTTGGGTTTAGATACAAAGTTACCTCAGAAGTCTCCAAATTGTAGCAATTTCACCTCGGCTTTATCCAAGTTTACCCTTTAGTTAGCCAAATATGCCTACCTAGCCAATCCATGGGTCATCAACTTCATTTTTTCCAAGTTAGAATTATAAATAAGGATTTTGTTATTAAAAAAAATGCACCGTATTATTGTGCGATGAAGAGAAAATCAAAGAGGTACATATTTATCTCGATATCGATGGGTTACGACAACAAAGAGTTACTAGTGGTCTTGTTCTCGGTAATCTTGCTCAGTATTATTGAATCCGAATATTAAATATTTTTCTTCATTTTCTTCCGAACGTGAGCTCCTCCTCCATCTGTAGCTTCTTCTTCAATGTCGCTCATGCTGTTAACTTAGCATTTTTAGTCAACTAACAATCAAACTTAACCTTCGTAATGGTCAAGGCGACATTGCTATAATTTAGAAACTTCCATGGTAATATTGAACAAAAAAAAATCAGGGCAACATTGCTCCTAAGTGACAACTTCCAGAACAAATTTGTACCTTAATAAAAATGACTTGGGTGACACATGGACTTTCCAGCTCAGTATATTTTGTCAATAAATAATCAAACTTAAGCGGGATGACGGAGATATAATTTGGAAACTTCTAGGGTGACATTGCTCCAAAAAAAACTTCGAGGGGAATGGGACATTTCCAATTCACTAGCTCCTCCAAAGTTAATTTTAATTCAATAAATATGAAATTCTTGTGTTAGGATGTTAACAAAAAAAGTCCTTATTCAATGTCAATTACGGAATTCATATCAGAGACGTAGTCAAATTAACATGCTTGATAGTCATGTGGGTTGGTAAATTTTAAATGGGAAAATTCTAATTAAATACCATTTGAATTTATAAAACCCCCAGAAGTCTTCTGAATTTGTAAAAAGACTGAAAGATACCAAGGACCTATGAGAGATATGCAAATTCGGGTGAAATTATCCGTTTTAAATAAATCAAAAAAATAAAAATACCATGGCCGAAGGGCGCCGCGATTGGGAGCGCCGTCGGCCCGTTAGCGAGGGGTGGGGTTTTTTTTTAAAGAAAAAAAAATGTTTTTATTGAAAGTGTGGGGGATGGGATTCGAACCCCCAAGCCCCCACACATCCTTGGCGCCAAGTGGCCCAATGCATTAACAAATATATATATTCTTCTTAACATTTTTTCAATCGTATTTTATCATTCCACAAACGAGAATTACCATTCCATAAACGAGAATTACCACTTTTTCTACAGGGTTCTCTTTTTTTTTTTTACTCTTTGATGTATGTTTTGTAAAACCAAAAAAATTGCACTATTACCATTCCACAAACGAAAAATTATCATTCCACTCCCAGCGGTGGGCGACTTGGCCCCAAGAATGTGTGGGGGTTGGGGGTTCGAATCCCACCCCCACACTTTCAATGAAAACATTTTTTTTAAAAAAAAAAAAAAACCCCTAAACCCCCCCCCCCAAAAAAAAACCCCTCACCCCCCTCGCCGTCGCCTCCACCCGCCGCCCTTGGTGGTGGCCGTGCCAGCCCTTCGACGAGGGTATTTTTATTATTATTTTATTTAAAACTAAGGGCAAAAAGGTAATTTCACCCAAATTTGCATATCTCTCATAGGTCCTTAGTATCTCTCGTCTTTTTACAAATTCGGGAGACTTACGGGGGTTTTACAAATTCAAATGGTATTTAATTGGAATTTTCCTATTTTAAATTTGATATTTTCTCAATATTCATATTTTACACGAAAAATAAGACAAATCAAGTATCTAAATGTCGAGTATAATTTCCATCACGAGCTGTTTCCATTGCAAAGTATATAAGATTTATGATTGAGTCTTCATTTTTTTTCTTTTATTTTCTTTCCTTTCCATTTTCTCTTTTCCAGAAGTCTTCATTTTTCATTAGCAGCCTATTTTGACAGGTCTTGTTAGAATAATTGCATCAATTTTTTTTATTTTTTTATTTTTTTCTATACATTTTAGTATGTATTTTTTTCTCTATATTGGGAAATGTACCCACATTTAGTACTTGATAGTGAATAAATGAATATTGAAACAGAACATTTTTTAATATGAACAAAATAGTTCAGGAGTCAAGGAGTAAAGTTATATGAAAGAATAACTAATATGTTTGCATTATTTAAATAAAGAAAAATCTCAAGAAAATATCACTTGAACTTCAAATTTCTAAATAAATGCTTTCCTAACAAAATAAGTTGTCAATTGTTTTTTTCTTCTTGTTAATCCCACTACTATTGTTGTCAACAAGATATTGAAGTTTAAATGATATTTTTCCTTCTTTTCCTTTTAAATAATCATCATTTTAAAATAGAAAAATTATTTAAACAATAATTTTCTCAATTTGAATATATATCTATGAAAAAAATATTATGCATTCTTCAATTTGTAAAAATTATAATTGTTTTTAAATAAAAAAATTGTAATCCAAGATGGAATTATATTTTAATAAAAGTCAAGGTCTTTTATAATTTATCATATATGTTAAAACAAGAAAGCTTGTATGTTTATATCAAAAAAAAAAGTTTGTATGATTTATTTTTGTTTTAGAAGCAATTTATGTGGGTTAAAAATTCATGTAATGTTAATAAAATTTAAAAATCTAATTAACCTATTATATCCTTAAAAATATGAAATAAGTTTATTTTTTTATTTATATAAAAAGAGCCTAATTGATAATACATGAGATTTGATTAGGAGCAATTTAGTTAAAATTCAAACAGTGAAATTACCCTTAAATAATATATTCAAACACTGAAATAAGTTTAGTTTTCATTTTTAACGGTTATTAATTAAATAATATCTGTAAAAAAAGATATGATCATATCGTGATAGATATTTTAGATTAAATTTTAGTTGTTTTTTAATTATGAATACAAGAGATAATACATGAGGTTTGATTAGGGGCAATTAAGTGATTTTAGAATTATAGTATGATGTTTGGTCCTTTTAAGTAATTACAATTTTTATGGTCCTTTATAATAAATATTATTTTCTCTTGGTCCTTAATTTTAATTTTTCCTAAAAAAATTAACAGACCATTATTATTAGTTGCTTTCCCTTATGATATGCCTAACCTAGGCGGCTTGGCGACTTGACTGTAAGTAGTTTCCATTCCGTGTTTAATTTGGTTTCCCATTCGCGTTATAATATCGTATCTGACATTAATACAGTTATTATTTTTGTAGACAACATACGGTTGCAGTGGTTTGCACAATTTCTTTTTTAATTAAAAAGAAGCTTACACAAGCGTTTACAAACCAAAAAAGAAAAAGAAAAATCACCATCAACAATTATATTATATACATGACTTCCATTTAATTATTAACTATTTCATTGAGGGAAAAAAAAAAACATACACTACAAAAGAAAAGTTAATTAGTGACGGAATTATGCCGCTAAATTGACTTAGTGATGAATTTTGTCGCTAATTAATTGGTGATAATTTATTTGACGATAGAATCATTCAATTCCATTGGTAATTCATTATTATAATTAGGCTAAATTATACAAAACCCTCATGAACTTTGGTCAGTTGCATATAACCTCCCTGACATTTCAAAGTTTCAATTTAACCTGCCGATCTTTTATTTTTTAACTATTAACCCCCTACAGTTAAGTGACCGTACCTTTTTAATGGAAAATGTCACGTTGGATTATGATATGACACGTGACATCTTGTGTAAATTACTAATTTCATAAAACCTCATAACTTTGAACAATTACGGAAACTTCTGAACTTTGATCCTTTACAAATAACTCTTTGACATTTCATAATTTATATCTAACCTTAAATTTTTTATTTATAATATTAAATCACATGCTGTTAGTTTTTTTATCTTGGGTTAAGGAGCGGCTAAAGACACGAAGTTTCTTGAGGCGTCGAGTCACAAAGTTTTTTTGGGAGCGTCCAGTACCACGAAGTTACGTTTTAGGAGCGCCCAATACCACGGCCGTTAGTTGACTGTTAGTTGACCGTCAACTTGGATGGAATCTTGACGTGGCGATGATGTGCAGCGACACGCGACATAGACGATGACGTGGAATAAAAAAATTAAAAAAAATAGGAAAAAAACAAAAAAATCGAAAATAAATAATAAAATAATTAAAATAATTAGAAAAAAAAATCAAATAATTAGGAAAAAAAATCAAATAATTAGAAAAAAAATTCAAAAAATTAAAGGGAAAATTCCAAATAAATACTATTTGAATTTGTACAGCCCCGAAGTGACACGACGTGGAATAAAAAAATTTAAAAAAATAGAAAAAAATTTAAAAGTTGAAATAATTAGGAAAAAAAAATCGAAAAAATTCAACTAATTAGAAAAAAAATTCAACTATTTGTCCTTAATTTTTACGGGAAAATATGCCTTTACTTCCAAATATTGACCTTTTAATTTATCCGGGCTAAATTTCCTATAATTGATTCCTTATAATATTTTTAATATCCTAAACTCAAAATTTAGGATGTTTCAATTTATTTTTTATTTTATTTTTTTATTTATTTAACACTAAAGGGTAATTTGACCCGAATTTTCATATTCCTCAAATAGTATTTACAAATTCGACAGGACTTAAATTTTGTACAAATTCAAATAGTATTTATTTGGAATTTTCCCTTTAATTTGTTCCTAATTTTTTGAATTTTTTTCTAATTATTTGATTTTTTTTTCAAATTATTTTAATTATTTGGAATTTTTCCTTTAATTTGTTCCTAATTTTTTACATTTTTTCTAATTATTTGATTTTTTTTTCAAATTATTTTAATTTTTTTCTAATTTTTTGATTTTTTTTTTTTTTTTCGATTTTATTTTTATTTTTTTCGATTTTTTTTTATTTTTCCTATTTTTTAAAAAATTTATTCACGTCGGCGTGTCGGTGCCACGTCATCGCCACGTCATCATTCCATCCAAGTTGACGGTCAACTAACGGCCAGTGTATTTGGCGCTCCCAAAACGTAACTTAGTGACCGGGCGCCCAAAAACTTTTCAGTCTTTGGGACGCTCCTTGGGGCAAACTTCGTGGTGTCTTTGGCGCTCCTTAACCCTTTTATCTTTTTCATAAATTTATTAAGATTTTTGCTATCATTTGTCAAATAAAATACTAGTAGTTCTTTTGTATATTGCAAGAATTAGAAGAATAATATTTAGAAAAATATAAAAATAAATGTTGAACCTTTGATTCATAAAAAAATATGCATTACTAATAAGAAATTAATGCGGGTATAAGCTATCCTCTAACACAAATATAATATTTAAACTATCAAATCTCAATCATCCCAATAATATATTTAACACAAATGATGACATTTTTATACTATCAATGCTTAATTACCCCAAGAAAATAAGTAAATGGTATACAAATGATGACATTTTTATTTTTATATTTTTTAAATATTATTCTTCTTCTACGTGGTATCCTATATAAATTATTAATTTTAAAACCCCTAAACTTTAAAGATAACAGTCACTTAGCAACATGAGCTTAATAGGTAAAAAATAAAAGGTTGGGGAGGGTTAAATTTAAACTTTGAAATGTCGAGGGTTTATATGCAACTGAATTCATGGGGTTTTATATAATTTAGCCTTATTGTTGTTGTTGTCGTCGTCATTGTTGGTGGTGGTGGTCAAATAAGGATTTTGTTTCATAATTAATAAACCGCCATGTATTCAAAGTATCAAATGAGACAATTGATAATTAATAAACCACAATATATTCAAAGTATCAAATGAGATGTACAATTGATAATTAATAAACCGCCGTGTATTCAAAGTATCAAATGAGACAATTGATACTTTGGATACACGACAGTTTATTAATTATGAAACAAAATATGTCAAATAAGGATTTTGTTTCATAATTAATAAACCGCTGTGTATTCAAAGTATCAAATGAGACAATTGATACTTTGAATACATGAAACAAAATCCTTATTTGACGACAACAACAACAACAATAGTCAAATAAGGATTTTGTTTCATAATTAATAAACTGCCATGTATTCAACGTATCAAATGAGACAATTGATTTAAATATTTGGTTTCCTATTTTTTTTCTTTAACTTTTATTGTACCACTCTGATCCTATTTATAAGTCCATTTTGACCAAATCTCACATACCCATGAGAGTTAGTTAACTCAATGATTATGTGAAATTTTTTTAACTTTGCTCTCATTTATGATTAGGTATTTTTCAACTGTTTCTTCTCTCTCTCTCTCTCTCTCTCTCTCTATCTTCATGAGTACAATTAATATGGGTAAAATTGTCACAATCTCATTTATTATATGAAACTGGACTTATAAATATGACTACATTTTTTAGTCAAAATGGACTTATAAATAGGATCATAGTGGTAATTAATAAGTCACCGTGTATTCAAAGTATCAAATAAGACAATTGATTTAAATACTTGGTTTCGTAATTTTGTTTTGCTTTTATTATAATGTACATTATAAAATTTTAAACCATGTATCACCTCCAAGGCTGTCAAACTTTAAGTAAACTTGTGACAATGACGTAAACTTGTATTGTGAATTTGAATCGTAAACTTATAAACACTTACCCTTACCATTAAATAGGTATTAATGGTATATAATTCAATAATTAAAATATAAAAAAATGACAACAATTTGATTTAAATATATTTTAAATCTAAATAATTGAAATTAAATCCATCAACTAACATTTATAATTTATTATATTTAATAAAAACATTTATATAAATTTTATATATAAAACTGTTGAGAAAAAAATTTCTAAAAAATTATCCTATATGTATTATTGTAAATTTGTAAATTTATTAATTTTTTATGACATATAATAATAAATGAAAGTTTGTTGTTTTATTGTAAATTTGACTTATATTTATTGAAATAATCAAATCATATGTAATCTTCTTGTAGCCTCAAATCATATTTAAGAAATAACTTAGGTTTTAAAATGGGTTTAAAGGGTTGTATATGATCTTGGATGCATAGGGTTTAAAGCATGTTTAAAGACCTACATTCTAAGTAGGAATTATTAAAAAGGTTTAAGGTCATGCTAGGCCTTTTGAAGGCTAGGCAAGCTCATGCCTAAGAATTGTCTATATAAGCAGGTTGACCCATGCTTTAAACCTTTGTTGCAGGGGTGTGCTTATTTGGTTAAAGCCTAGTATATTTTCACCCCTAAGTCACCTCACCATAACCAAGAAAAAGTATAACTCATTTACACGTAGTATTAATTAAGGTTTTGAAGGGGAGAGAAAAATACTATGAGCCACATTTAACATTTAATTATCAGGGCAAAATTGACATATAAGTATTAATTACTCTCCACATAATTTATGTTATGGACAAAGAACTCTTTTAGAAGGTGTCTTATATTTTGGATGGGAGGAAGTTTTTTTTTTTTTTTTTTTTTCATAAGATAATGCTGAAGCTAACTTTAGTTTCAATATACGAATGCAAATAAATGAGCTACTGCAAGCAAACGTATGGTATACGTAGAAAAATAGACCGATTTCAGTTTGAATTTCTTGTGTAAGAAAGAAATGGTTTAAATGAAAAATCTTCCACATATATAAGTATCAAATAGTATGGGTAAGGAAAATTAAACATGCATGTGCAACAATAGCGACTTTTATTTGAAAATCAATTTAGTATTTAATTTGAATATTCGAATGCAATTACATTTTATTCCATATCTTTATCTTAAAAGTCTACTAAACAACTCGAGCAAAAAAAAAGTCTACTAAACAAAAATCTTAAAAGTCTCCCCAAAAAGGGACCATTAGTCTACTCAACAAAAATCTTAAAAGTCTCCCGCAGATATCGGGTCAAAATTGTGACAAAATATTATGATATTATATAAATGGTTGTTGGACTATAATGTAAAATAATAAAATTGAAATTAAGCATGGAACTAGCGACAAAATTGTGACAAAATATTTTGCCGCAAATCCATCACAAAATAATATTTTGTGACTGAAATAATAAAAGATTTTTTTTTATCGTATTTGTAAATTATATTATTAAAGGGTAAAGTTGAAAAGTCATTAATTTTTCTTTTTTTTAGTTATCACAAGGTAAGTTATAAATTGACGTATACTATTTGGAAAAGATTTGTCGTAGTACCCAATGGTTGTTTTTATTAAATTAATTTTTACTATTTTTATTCATTTTTCCCAGATATTATAATTTTTTTTAAGTGCATTTCAATTAAATTATTATTATATGAAAATATTCATGTTACCCTTATTAAGAAATACCATAAAATGTAATACAGTTTATTAGCTATAATTTCTTGGGTACATACGAACTTAAATACATTAAAATTTGAGTAGTAATTAGAAGATTTTCAAAATGATGATTAGATGCGCCTACGAAATATACTTTTAAAAGTATTGTTATAATTAAAATCCAGTCTTCATATCTGGTTGTAGATAGAAAATAACATAAAAATATCATTTGAATTAACAAACTAGAATGTCTACTAAATTAGTAAAATGACAAATAGGTGATCTGGTAGGGATATGAGATTTTAAAGTTTGAATATTAATAACTTGAATATAGGCAATAACAACTTTAAAATAGTAATTAGCGATCTCAAATTGTCAGTCTATATACCCAAATTGCTAATTCCTATACTTAAGTTGTCAACACACAAGTTTCAAAATCTCATATTCCTCGGCCTTTCAAAGTGCGGTGGTATAATATTTGCGTCATCGGCGCTATAATCAGGGGTTCGGCCTTGTCCAGGGACCATTTGGTCCCCAATCCTAAAAAAAAAAAATCTCATATTCCTACTAAATGACATATTAGTGATTTTGCTAATTTAGTAGACATTTTGGGGGTTTTTCTTTAATTCAAATGTAATTTTCTTTTTGTCATTTTCCCTAACTCAAATCACACCAGACCAATTCCAATATTGATTTTTAATATATCATCACGTGCTTTAATGACTGAAAATTCAAAGACGCTTGCGTTTAATTCCATTCCTCCGGTTAGTAAAAATTTCTCCTATTTTGACCAACAATTCATCAAGTTTGAAACTTTTTACATCACTAAAAATTTAAAAAAGAAAAGAAAAGAAATACAGCATCAAATATTATGGGTTAGGAAAATCAAATATTCTTCCGTTATAGTTCATTTGCATCGAGGATTTAGTGAGAATGTACTTGAACGAATGGATCGTGTGAATATATTGAAAATTATATGAGTTTGTTTGGTATGGTATTTAAGAATATGAGAATTAAATATATTTTTCATATTTTATTAAATTAAATTAAAAATAAATTAATGATGAGCTCAATGATGATGTTGCCCTAGTCAATACCAACCCTATAAAAACGTCAAATTATTTTGTAATTGAAAATATATTTAAATCATTATTTTATTAATTATGATATTATATAAATGGTTGTTGGACTATAGTGTAAAATAATAAAATTTGAAATTAAGCATGGAATTAGCGACAAAATTGTGACAAAATATCTTGCCGCAAATCCATCACAAAATAATATTTTGTGAATGAAATAATAAAATATTTTTTTATCATATTTGTAAATTATATTATTAAATAAGGACGCCTAAACATTTATGTTGTAAACAAGATTTTGAAGTTTAAGTGATATTTTCCCTTCTTTTCCTTTTAAATAATCATCATTTTAAAATAGAAAAATTATTTTAAAACCAAACTAAAATATGAGATAGCAATTATTTTAAAATACATAAAAAATTAACAGACCATTATTATTAGTTGCTTTCCCTTATGATATGCCTAACCTAGGCAGCTTGGCGACTTGACTGTAAGTAGTTTCCATTCCGTGTTTCAATTGCTTTCCCATTCGCGTTATAATATCGTATCTGACATTAGTACAGTTACTATTTTTGTAGTCAACATACGTTGCAGTGGTTTGCACGATTTCTTATTTAATTAAAAAGAAGCTTACACAAGCGTTTACAAACCCAAAAAGAAAAAGAAAAATCACAACCGACAATTATATTATATACATGACTTCCATTTAATCATTAACTATTTCATTGAGAAAAACACCATATACTACAAAAGAAAAGTTAATTAGCGACGGAATTGTGCTGCTAAATTGACTTAGTGATGAATTTTGTCGCTAATTAATTGGGGATAATTTATTTGACGATAGAATCATTCAATTCCATTGGTAATTCATTATTATAATTAGGCTAAATTATACAAAACCCTCATGAACTTTTGGTTGCATATAACCTCCACGACATTTTAAAGTTTCAATTTAACTTTGCCGATTTTTTATTTTTTAACTATTAACCCCTACGAGTTAAGTGATCGTACCTTTTTAATGGAAAATGTCACGTTGGATTATGATATGACACGTGACATCTTGTGTAAATTACTAATTTCATAAAACCTCATAACTTTGAACAATTACAAGAAACCTCCTGAACTTTGATCCTTTACAAATAACTCATTGACATCTCATGATTTATATCTAACTCCCTTAAATTTTTGATTTATAATATTAAATCACATGCCGTTAGTTTTTTTTTTTTTATCTTTTTCATAAATTTATTAAGATATTTTCTATCATTTGTCAAATAAAATACTAGTAGTTCTTTTGTATATAGCAAGAATTAGAAGAATAATATTTAGAAAAATATAAAAATAAATGTTGAACCTTTGATTCATAAAAAAATATGCATTACTAATAAGAAATTAATGCGGGTATAAGCTATCCTCTAACACAAATATAATATTTAAACTATCAAATCTCAATCATCCCAATAATATATTTAACACAAATGATGAAATTTTTATACTATCAATGCTTAATTATCCCAAGAAAATAAGTAAATGGTATACAATTGATGACATTTTTTATTTTTATATTTTTTAAATATTATTCTTCTTCTACGTGGTATCCTATATAAATTATTAATTTCATAAAACCCCCTAAACTTTAAAGATAACGGTCACTTAGCAACAAGAGCTTAATAGGTAAAAAATAAAAGGTTGGGGGAGGGTTAAATTTAAACTTTGAAATGTCAGGGGTTTATATGCAACTAAATTCATGGGGTTTTGTATAATTTAGCCTTATTGTTGTTGTTGTCGTCGTTGTTGGTGGTGGTGGTCAAATAAGGATTTTGTTTCATAATTAATAAACTGCTTTCAAAGTATCAAATGAGACAATTGATAATTAATAAACCACAATGTATTCAAAATGTATTCAAAGTATCAAATGAGATGTACAATTGATAATTAATAAACCGCCGTGTATACAAAGCATCAAATGAGACAATTGATACTTTGGATACACGGCGTTTTATTAATTATGAAACAAAATCCTTATTTGACATACTTTGGATACACGGCGTTTTATTAATTATGAAACAAAATCCTTATTTGACCACAACAACAACAATTGTCAAATAAGGATTTTGTTTCATAATTAATAAACTGCCGTGTATTCAAAGTATCAAATCAGACAATTGATTTGAATATTTGGTTTCGTAAATTTTTTTTTATTTACTTTTATTATATCACTTTGATCCTATTTATAACTCCATTTTGACCAAATCTTACATACCAATGAGAGGTAGTTAACTTAATGATTATGGGATAAATTTTTAACTTTTTGCCCTCATTTATGATTGAGTATTTTCCAATTGTTTTTTCTCTCTATTTTCATGAGTACAATTAATATGGGTAAAATTGTCACAATCTCATTTATATATGAAATTGGACTTATAAATAGGACCGTAGTGGTAATTAAATAGTCACCGTGTATTCAAAGTATCATATTCAAAGTATCAAATAAGACAATTGATTTGAATACTTGGTTTCCTAATTTTGTTTTGCTTTTATTATAATGTACATTATAAAATTTTGAAAATAGACCTGTGATAGTGACTAAATTAGTATTGTGACTTGAATAGTAAACTCATAAACACTTACTCTTACCATTAAATAGGTATTAATGGTATATAATTCAATAATTAAAATATAAAAAAATGACAACAATTTAATTTAAATATATTTTAAATCTAAATAATTGAAATTAAATCCATCAACTAACATTTATAATTTATTATATTTAATAAAAACATTTATATAAATTTTATATATAAAACTGTTGAGAGAAAAAATTCTAAAAAATTATCTATATGTATTATTGTAAATTTGTAAATTTATTAATTTTTTATGACATATAATAATAAATGAAAGTTTGTTGTTTTATTGTAAATTTGAATTAGATTTATTGAAATAATCAAATCATATGTGGGCTGTTTGCAGACCCCAAAACCTAGGTTTTGTCGTAAGTTTGCCAAACGTTTTTTTTTTCAGAAGCTATTCTGCATTAAAACCTAGGTTTTGCAAAAGTTTGCCAAACACCCATATCAAAAGCTATTCTCAAGAAACTATTTTCCAAAAATCATTTGTACCTTATAAATCCCAAAAGTTATTCTCCAAAAGCTTTTTGCCTTATAAATCGTGAAAATTATTTTTTGATTTTAGTCAATACCTAAAATATTTCATAATCTTAAAATTTATTTTATAATATTAAAAAAATATTTCAAGGTATACATAAGGTATACATAGAAAAATAGACCGATTTCAGTTTGAATTTCTTGTGTAAGAAAGAAATGGTTTAAATGAAAAATCTTCCACATATATAACTATCAAATCGTATGGGTAAGGAAAATTAAACATGCAGTGCAACAATAGCGACTTTTATTTGAAAATCAATTTAGTATTTAATTTGAATATTCGAATGCAATTACATTTTATTCCATATCTTTATCTTTTGTTAGTAGAATATAGTCTTCTTTCTATATTGATTCAAAAGGGACCATTAGTCTACTCAACAAAAATCTTAAAAGTCTCCCATAGATATCGGGTCAAGATTGTGACAACATATTATGATATTATATAAATGGTTGTTGGACTATAATGTAAAATAATAAAAATTGAAATTAAGCATGGAATTAGCGTCAAAATTGTGACAAAATATTTTGCCGCAAATCCATCACAAAATAATATTTTGTGACTGAAATAATAAAAGATTTTTATTTATGATATTTGTAAATTATATTATTAAATAAGGGTAAAGTGGAAAAGTTATTAATTTTTTTTGAGTTATCACTAGGTAAGTAATAAATTGACGTAGACTATTTGGCAAAGATTTGTCGTAATACCCAATTGTTCTTTTTTTAAATTAAGTTTTACTATTTTTATTCATTTTTCCCGGATATTATAATTTTTTTTAAGTGCATTTTAATTAAATTATTATTATATGAAAATATTCATGTTACCCTTAATAAAAAAAATATAATAAAATGTAATACAGTTTATTAGCTATAATTTCTTGGGTACATAAGAACTTAAATACATTAAAATTTGAGTAGTAATTAAAAGATTTTCAAAATGATGATTAGATGCACGTACGAAATATACTTTTAAAAATATTTTTATAATTAAAATCCAGTCTTCATATCTGGTTGTAGATAGAAAATAACATAAAAATATCATTTGAATTAAAAAAATCCTAAAGTATATACTAAATTAGCAAAATGACAAATAGGTGATCTAGTAGGGATTTGAGACTTTAAAGTTTGGATATTAATAACTTGAGTATAAAATGACAACTTAAAAATAGTAATTAGCAATCTCAAATTGTCAATCTATATACCGAATATCTAATTCCTATACTTTCGAGTTGTCAACACACAAGTTTCAAAATCTCATATTCCTACTAAATGACATATTTGTCATTTTGCTAATTTAGTAGACATTTTGGGGTTTTTTCTTTAATTCAAATGTAATTTTCTTTCTGACATTTTCCCTAACTCAAATCACACGTGACCAATTCCAATATTGATTTTTAATATATCATCACGTGCTTTAATGACTGAAAATTCAAAGACGCTTGCGTTTAATTCCATTCCTCCAGTTAGTAAAACATTCTCCTATTTTGACCAACAATTCATCAAGTTTGCAACTTTTTACATCACTAAAAATTTAAACAAGAAAAGAAAAGAAATACAGCATCAAATATTCTTCAGTTATAGTTCATTTGCATCGAGGATTTAGTGAGAATGTAATTGAATGAATGGATCGTGTGAATATATTGAAGATTATATGAGTTTGTTTAGTATGGTCTTTGAGTTTATTTTATATAAGATTATACAAATCAGGAAAACATCTTAATGATTTAAATGACCTAATTTATGTGTTAATAATTAAATACTCCCTCTAGTCATAATTATAGGAGCACTTTTATGGTGTAAATTACACTACAAAAGTGTTCATATAATTAAGACCGGAGGTAGTACTATATTGATGATATGATTATGTAGATGTTAGTTAACGTTTGAAAAATGATGATTTTGAAATAAAATTTAAATTGCTTTTAAAATAGAATGTGGGAGAGATTGAAGGAGAGAATGTAAGAAGTTTAATAAAGGGTAGTTTAATATTTTTAAATTTATATTTTTGCTATTAGTCCTTCGCATAATTACAACTTTTACGGTTCTTCTCAATGAGGTTCTAATTTTCCCTTTTTTTTTTTTGTTAATAAGGGGTGATCAAGTATGATCGGGGATATTACAAACGAGACGAGCTTGTGCGATACCTACGACATCTTCTCGAAAAGATTCATAGATCCCATCTGGTGGGTTCGTAACGCATTCATAGATCTCATCCGTTGATTCATGGATTACAAAGTGGATCCACCTTCGACTTCTTTGGATGCCCCAAGTTCTTCCTAGGAGCACCACTATCGCATCCTTAGATATATGCGTACCTAAGGGTTTCCTACGGACTTTCATACTCTTACTTGTAGAATTTTGGAGTCGATGCCATGTGGAGGTTTTGCTGCGCCACCCGATGAGGTGCTTGATTCTCCTTTCCTTACGTCGGCCTTTAAACCCGGTGGTACAAATAGTACTTGATTGGGGCTATTACGCTTGCTAGGTCCACCCACATCCATCAAGGAATTCGGCCGCTGTAACCTAACCACCGTATGCTTAGAGCTATCCAAAGTCGATGTTACCACAATGGGTATAAGGGCCGAGCTCTTAGCAAGCAAGTCCATGGGAAGATCACCTTTCAACAAGGGTCTGTCATAGTTCTTAGGAGAGGGCCCAATCATACAATTCATATCGTGACCTCCTTTGGGTTGGAAGGGGCCTCGGTGGGCTTGAGGGGACTTCCTTCAACTCCTTCTTGCTATATTCCTGGACTGGGCGGGCCTTTCCACTCTTTAATTTATGTGGGCTTGGTTCACGCGGCCCACTACTCCTACATGTATCATTTCCCACAGTTCCTGTCTCCTGATTATTTAAGGAATACCTATGATTTCGTGCCTGTTGACCAATTCTAGTCACATCCCCATCCAGTCGCTCCTCATGCACCACGGTTTACGCTATATCCTCGCATTCAAACAATACATTATAGCGAGATCCTGTTTAAAATCCAATCCCTCTAATTTCGCTACCTTCCCCAGGTCTGTTTGTGTTCATTTAAGGATCTTTGTACCTGTATCCACGAACCATACGGAGAGGGTGGCTCCTCCGTCATAGTGCCGCCGTTAGCCACCGGGCTATTTTGGACGTCGTCGACTTGGATGGGTGCATGGGGGGACTCCTTGGTTCCCAAACCTCGTCGTATTGCCACTTGAGATCCGGCCCCTTACATTGCTCCTTCGTATGTCCAAACTTTCCGCACCTAAAGCATATAGTCGGCAGCCCCTCATACTCAACTCGATATGCCTTGCCATCAACTTTAATACGGGGTATCGGCGGCTACCCAATAGGTCGATGAGTACCGCAATCCTAGCATACTTTCCTCTTCCCTTCGATTCCGTCATGTAGTTAATTTTGACCAACTCCCCTAGCGGCATACCAATCGCCCTTAGAGTGCTTTTATGGTAGTACCGGAAGGAAAGTCCCGAGTCGTAACCACGTAACCACCTTAGACACCACAGATGACATAGGGTTGAAGTCCGAGTCCATGGTTGCACGGTGAGATAGGCTCAAAGATCATCCAAGGACCCCATTAAGGCCTTAGTATAGTCTTCCGTCTTCTCAAAGGTAGCGAAGTAGAAGTTCCCTTCCATGGCGACTAAGTGGTAGGAACCCTTTGTTTGCCACATGGTGCAGGTTCTCGTTAGAAGGTCTGGTAAGAAATAAACCGACCAAGCGACTTGATGATTAAAGTGCGTTCCATGCCTCGGACCAATATATCACGTACTTCCTTGGTGAAGTCTATGGAGGGGATGCCTTTCTCCCTACGAGATCGAAAGTCATCATCGGTGATAACAACCTCCCCCCAAATCTATTGGCTTTCGCTTCACTATCCAGATTCAAAAGTTTGTTCCGATATGAGATACCATGCACAGATCCCTTTTACGCCATTACCACATCCTCTTCAACAAAGCTTCCAAAATTTCCTGCTCCCTCCTCTCCCGGACGTATGCGGACCTTCTTCGTTGATCGGAGACATTCCTCCATAGCGGCGGGAAAGTTTTCTCGCTCTCTTTTTCACTCTCTGTCATCCGATTATTCTTAAGAATCGAGACTCTCTCCATCCAATGGTTTTTTCCAAAACTCAATTCACACCCAAGGCTAATTTTCCCTTTTTCTCATAAGATAATGCTGAAGCTAACTTTAATTTCAATATACGAATGCAAATAAATGAGCTACTGCAAGCAAACGTAAGGCTATACATAGAAAAATAGACCGATTTCAGTTAGAATTTCTTGTGTAAGAAAGAAAAATCTTCCACATATATAACTATCAAACAGTATGGGTAAGGAAAATTAAACATCCATATGCAACAATAGCGACTTTTATTTGAAAATCAATTTAGTATTTAATTTGAATATTCGAATGCAATTACATTTTATTCCATATCTTTATCTTTTGTTAGTTGAATATAGTCTTCTTCTCTATATTGATTCAAAAGGGACCATTAGTCACAGGTAAAAAAAAAAAAAGGATCATTAGTCTACTCAACAAAAATCTTAAAAGTCTCCCATAGATATCGGGTCAAACTAAATCAAATTCATACTTTCAGAATACAGTCTTCTAATCTATTTCTTCGGCAACAAGGATACAATGAATTCACTCATCATTAGTCTTTTTAGAATGATGATTTATTATTTAAATATTCAAGCTTTTTATTTCAATCAAATTGAATAATGGATGCACATTTATGTATGTTATTGCATTTTCTGGCACCTAGTGGCTAAAGAAGTTTTGATACAGAGGCGGGTGATCTTATATATACTCGTATTTGTGACACAAAACATTGGAATTTTTATATAGAAGTTTCATGGGCTCAGTTTGGGCAGTAAATCTAGATCGTCCAAATTTAACTTGGACTATCCATATTTACTTTTTTAATTTTCGTAAAAAAAATATTTTTAAAGTATGCAGAAACTAAAATAATCTCTTAACTATTAGTTTTTTGGGAGAATCCCATAAAAAAACAGTTGAAATAGGAAAATTCTGTATAAGGTTGGTAAATTGGACAAATCTTAAATTAGGTAATGACCCAATTAAAAATATTTAAATTTTGGTTATATTCCAATAATGCCCTGACCAAAATATTTGACCCACCACCAAATCTCCGCCACAACACACACGGTCTTCGCTCGGAAAATCCCTCCCAGCAAAAACTCTCCTACCTCTGCATCAAACCTATCTCCAGTAACACGATCAAACCCTTTCTGTGATCAAAACTATCGAAATCATGGTCTGATTGCTTCCGATCCAAGCGGGAGCCTTCCCGATCCTAATCCATCATTTGATCCCTGTCAGTCAAACTAGAACAGGACCCAATACTAAAATCAGAAACAGAAAGAGCCCCAAGATTTTGATTCTGCAATCCTGCCAATACAGCAACATTCCACCGGAATCTGTATTTTCGTTAAACTCTGCACTAATGTTTATGCAGCAACATTCCTTGAAATGTTTACAGTCCCATATACCCACTAAATAAGAAAATCCTTCATTGAGCCATTTATAAGAATCATTAATCATTAATTTTTCTTTATATGTTATATTTAATGGGAAAATAGGCAATCATGGGACAAATCTGATGCAAAGGAGGTGGTGGATACCCTGAATGATGACAGATCAGATGATAGAGGGGATCTGATTTTCTGGGAGATTCAGAACCTCAGGAGGAAGGATTGGGATCTGCAATTTCATTACATTCCAAGAGAAACAAATACGGTGGCTGATGTACTCGCCAAAGAGGGCATTTCCTCGACTACGTTTTTGGATACGTGTCCGGAGTCTCTACGAACCCTGGTCATACAAGAGATTATGGGATTTAATTCAAATTGTCTTACTGATGTCAAGGCCTTAGATGATTTTCTTGTTGTTAGGTTGTTACGTAGGGTGTAGACAATAATATTTTGTCTCCAATTTTGCTTCTTCTTTTTTAAATAACTACGGGATATAGAAGTAATTTGGTTCAAATTCTAAATTCCTAATTGTGTCACATAACCTAATTAATAATTTGTTCAATTTAGTAACTCAAATTATAATTTGCATAATTCAACCGTCTTTATATGGAATTCTCATAGTTTTTTCAAACAAATGATTTTTATTTTAGGATAATCAGTTACAAATTTTAAATATGGACTAGTGAAACTATATCTGGATTATTCAAGTGCAACGGTCAGCAATGAAGCCGGCGCTTAAGTTTCACCGGTTGGTGGAACATTGAATTAATTGAACAAGCATGGTCTTTGACTAAATAGAGTATATAAAAAAAATCATAAAATATTCGGAGGGTATTGGAATTAGAAAGCACATATATATAGACTATAGTATAAAATTTATATAAATTTATGAGTATTTCATGTGTATAACACTTATATCTAGATTAAACATATGAGTAGATTGACCTTGAACATCAGTGGTGTTTGATTCAAGGACTTTAATTTATTTCTTTAGTTATTTTTGGATTACTTAATTACTTAATTGTGGTTTTTTCAAATTAAGCAAAAGTGTTAAGTAGACGGCTTAATGCTTAACCTGTCAGTTGATCCCAAGTTTATATCGTTTTATTATATTTGATAGACATAAACACATTATTAGCATTTTAAATGAGTAAGTGCAGCTTTACTCGAAATCTTAAATGAGTGAAGTGTTAGTATGATATATCAAGTTTATTCATTTAAAATTGAGTAAACTTGAATATAAGCCAGACCTTTTTCTTATTAGGCGTAAGCAAACAAGAAATGTTATAAACATGAGTATATATATATTTTTTTGGGGAAAATCCCATATAAAGCTACTTGAAATAGAGAAATTCTAAATCAAGTTGGTAAATTCATTAAATTCCTAATTAAATTATCAACCCAATTTAGTATTTCAAAATGAGGGTTGAGAACCTTTATTGCCCTCTCATAATCTCCTCTCTCCTCTTAAAAGGATTTCAATGCTTTGTAACTTTTTTTTTTTCAATAAGTATATGTATATAAACATTAATGTATAATAAAATAAAATATGATTAGATTAAATTAAAATTTTATTTTGTGGTTTGGAAGGATCCTCTAGAATAATGCAAGCTTCTTAAAAAAAAAAAAAAAGACAGGAAAGCATAACCCCAATAACAATCAAAGGAATTTTTTGTTAAATATTCAGAATAAAAAAAATTATTTCTTACCTGATTTTTTTATTAGAACAAAATTAAACTATGTTGATCACAAAAAATCTGACTTCTGTAATATTATATATATCAAATATTTCATTAATGGAATTTTAAAAAAGGAGTTTCATTAACGTAAAAAACCAAATTTTATATCATGCAAGTCAGAATTCTATAATTAAGGAATTAACAAAACAAATTTAAGTTGTGTTCTTCCAAAAATAATTTTTTATTGACAGTATTTAAATAAAAATCATTTAATTGATATTGGGGTTATGATTTTCTTTTTATTTTTTGGCTTGAATTATTCTTGGTAATTCTTTGGGAACACAAGAATTTCTTTGATTTAAACAAGTCATATTTTATTTTATTTATTATGTATTAATATTAATATATATACACAAAACTAAGTTACATAACAATATAACTTTTTTAAGAGAGGAGAGAGAGGACAGAGAATACTAAGAGAGTGAAATGAAGTCATTTTGCTCATATTTTAAAATTCTAAATTGGGTAACTTAATTAGGAATTGCTTGAGTTTAACAACCTAATTTAGAATTTCCCTATTTAAGATAGTTTTATCTGAGATTTTCCCTATTTTTTCGGCCGTAAACAAGACAAGGGAAAATTAGAGCGAAGGACCTAGGGGAACAAATATTTATGAAGAATGACCATAAAAATTGTAATTATTTAAAAGGACCAAATATAAAAGTATAAAATTAAAAGTACTAAAATGCTCCCAATAAAATCTTTTGCATTTCCTCCTACAATCTCTTCCCCATTCTATTTTTAAAACTAATAAAAAATTCAAAATTTCATTAAATTAAACAATAGTCTTCTCCATTTTCATTTTTCACAACTTGAATATATATCTATGAAAAAAAAAGTATGCATTCATCAATTTGTCAAAATTATAATTTTTTGAAAATCAACAATAATTTAAATTAAAAATGGTACTATTATATAATTTTAATAAAAGTCAAGGTCTTTTATAATTTATCATATATGTTAAACCAAGAAAGTTTGTATGATTTATTTTTGTTTTAGAAGCAATTTATGTGGGTTAAAAAATTTATGTGATGTTAATAAAATTAAAACGTCTAATTAACCTATTATATCCTGAAAAATATGAAATGTGTTAATTTTTTTTTCTTTTCAAAAAAAGCTTAATTGATATCAAAGTTGAAAATATAAATCGAGCAATTTGATGATATAAATTGATAAAAAATAAAAATTAAGAAAAATATGAGTTTAACAGTTGTTAGTTAAATAATATATTTGAAAAAAAAAAAATCATATCATGATAGGTATTTTTAGTTTTAATTTTATTTATTGATTTTAATTATGAATACAAGAGGTTTGATTAGGGACAATTTAGTAATTTTAAATTTATATTATGATGTTATGTTCTTCTAAGTAATTATAATTTTTATGGTCCTTTATAATAAATATTATTTTCTCTAGGTCCTTTATTTTAATTTACCCAAAATAAAAAAAGTAATATTTAAGAGTAAATCATCCACAAAGTCCAATTTAAGAAAATAAGCGAAAATTGATTCCTCAATTTCATTTATCGCTAATATATCCCAAGAAAATTAATATTCATAAATTGAGTTACGTCCCTTACAAGTCAAACTGATAATTATTAAATTCACGGGACTTGTTAGATTTCAATGAAATTTGGGACACACACACACATATATATTTCTCTTGAGATTTATGGGCATTATTCGTAACATTTTTATTACTGGAAGCTTATCGGAAGCATCATCACAATTCACAATTTCAAGGTCAATCCAATGACGCTTCTGTTTCCCCAGCCCTTTCACTCAACAACAGTACTAATTCGCTGTGTGTGTTCCCAACTATGCTTTTAAAGATGTAAATATAAATTTCAGATGTATATATTGAGGAGACGCGAAAACACAATTAAGTATTGCTCAAGCAGCTTCTGAAGATTATTATATGACTTTTTGGAAGAGGACTTTTTCAATGTGAGAGTTGATAGTGTCTGGATCAGTGTGAGCCGCGTAGTAAAAGCTTTTAGTGACAGCAAGGAATGTCTTTTTCATGTTGGGATCCATGCCATTATTAGAAGAAAGCACCAATTGCACCAGCTTCTGCATTTTCACCTCTATTTCTGTCTTCCCCGTGTTCCAGCTTCCATTACTATTGTTTTCCTGTTATAAATAATTTTCAAACAAGATATATAAGGAAATTATAGCACATGCATATATGTGTGTGTATATATACCCCTTCAGTCGTTTTTATAAAAGTTTGAAATTTAAATTGTCTTATCCTTTCTCAATCTCCAAATTGTCTTATCCTTTTTATAAGATCCCACTTCTTGTTGTCTAAACATTTAATGTGTTTTTACCATTTTTGCTCATAATTAATTATATTATCCCTCCTCATCTTTTTTCCCATACTACATTCTTTTCATACTTTTTCTCATTACTAATTTATTTCTCTCTCTTATTTGCCCCATTATAAATAATGGTATGCTTGAAAAGAATAGTTCTTTTCCTACATACTGATTGCTTTTTATCAATTTTAACTGTTTTTTAAACTGCATAATTTGATTTTCGAGCTCTTATAAAAAGGACTGGAATGAGTATATATTACCAAAAGAATATAAAATAATCCCATTATCAATTAAACAATGATTCTTAATTATTAATTAGTAATCACCTTGGTGTTTTGGAGAGAACGTAATTGATGGCAGAGTTGATTAGAGAGTTGCACAAGTCTCTGATAGTGAGGATTGAGCTGAGAGTCCTGAGAAAGTTGGTAGGAAGCATTATGAATCATGTTCACCAACAGCTCAGCTTCTCCTTCCCACTCATCTCCTTCGCTTTGCCATCCCAATAGCCACTTTGTCCACTGCTTGCATTATTCAAACATCATTATAATGCCAACATAAATTACACATCAAACAAATCCCCTCTCATCAGTTGTGAGGATTCTATTGGTGGGTGATTTGTAAATACTTTATAGGTTTTGTGAGTCCGGAGGCATACTTTGGCCCTAGTGAGCCCTGTAACCCAACTCACCTAAACTTATTAGAATATAAAAGAATAAATTACTCATCAAAAGTTCATGAATCATAGACAGACTTACCGCGCCATGAAGAATGAATATCGAAGCTAGAAGATGGTGAGCTCTGAGAGAAGGAATGCACAGTTTCTAGTAAAGTCCCTAGAAGACCCTCCCTGCTCCTGTTTTTATTCAGCCATCTGCAAATAATGCATATTATAAAGTATTCCTTTCAGTCCTTAATATAAAACTCAATTGACTTTTTTAGAGTGAATAAGAAAGTTAAATAAATTACTTAATGATAATAAATGTTGTGTATAATTAGATTATATATTAGCTTTTAAATTAGGTAAATTAATGAAAGAAAAAAATAAATATAAATCTTTGAAAATTATTTATTTAGCTTCCTAAATTTCTCAAAAAAGTCAACTGGACCGGAGGTGGTAATGGTTTTATTTAAAATTACCACTCCGTAAGAAGTGTACGTGATTACCGTTCATTTAAGGAGGTACTGCTGTCATTGAACTCATGCACAAAGGCTTTTCTTTGATTTTGGTCCTGATATGTGGTTCTAAGTGTATGAATCAGAGCAGAAGTCTTGACCCATGCAAGCCGTTCTTGAGACTTCTCAGGCTCAAAAATATTGGCTGCGGCCAAAAAGTAAGCCAAAAGAAGCCTTTCTTTACTCAATCCAAGACTTTCTAGTCCCCATTCCGAGTGCCACCTGTATAAAAATCCATCATATAATAAGAAAATTATTAATTTAAAAGTTTGATCTAATTGGATTGCTGACAGTTCAAACTTGTGTAAATGGCATTTCTTAAATATTAGGGGTTTTTGAATAAAAATTGATATCGTTATTTTTCTATTCTAAAAGTATTATATATTGAAGTGAAGTAGGCTTTTTCTTACTCTTGTATTCTCTTCCATTCTCTCCTATGCACAGCTTGACACATATCATAGTCTAATTTTCCAAGTTCAAGATTAACGTTATTGTTTACTTTGTGCAGCCTGCCAAAAAAGAAAAAAGGAAATTAAAGTATTATTTGAGTTCAATGTTTAATTTTAAGTACATGTCAGTGCAAAATCTGAATATCTAGATCATCTTGTTGAGACATTTTAGTCACCTGTAAAGGCTCTTGGAAATCCAGACATCATCTCCACCGCCATATTGTTCTAAGTAAAATCTGGTCTCTACACGAGGCAAGCTTGCATACCATGGAAAATCCAATCCATAACTAACCTATTAATTTTGTTTAGGGGAATTAATTAATAAAAATAAAAAATCAAACTATGGTTATTAATTAGAAAATAAACCTGAATAAAATAAAACATATGTACCTCTCCAGATAGATCTTTGGATATGATCCATTTATCAAGAATTTGATTAGTATCTCGTTTCTTTGACAAGAAGTTAATTGCAAAATTCTTGCCTTCATCAAGAATAGTCTCTCCTGGAAATTGAACTTGAGTTGCTCTGTAAAAATTGAATATTACTGTTGCTCCTTCATCTGATTGCCCAGGATAGCAGAAGAACTTTCCATCTTTCTCAAAATTTTTAAACACGCCTACCAAATTAAATACGCGCAATGTGATCAAAATTTGTTATTGGCATAGTTAAATTAATTCTGGCAAAAAAAGGGAAAGTTAAATAAATTAGTAGCTATCTATTTATATATAGCTATAATAAATATCAACTAATGATATTTTACTTACAAGGGGAAGCGTCATAGCCATTCAATCTGAGTAGCCTGAACGCCATAGATGTATCATCAAGGTCTGGCAAATCAGAATATCTTGTCCATCCAAGACCTCTCTCGTTCCAACTTCTGTTAAGGCATTGTTGTTAGCGATTGGTAGAATAATGTTTCACGAAAGCAATTGAATTGGTTAAGACCAGTTCAGCATATTTTTTGAATAATAAGGATAGATGTAATAAACAGCTGAATATGCACATATTACAATCAAATAGATTAAGGTATACGTGTATTTTGGATTTGGAACAAATAAATTAAGTTGTACCTTTTATTGGAAACATTTATTCACTAAAATTCTTAATAAATAGATCTGAAAACTTATGTTGCACTCTGAAGTGATTGCATTTAGGAACAAAATTATGGTAGGGTATGTAAATTATGGTGGAAAGATTGACTTTGACGTTTTGACTAAAATTAAGTCTAAGATAAATTTGGCGGCATGATAACCTCGAAGAGAAGACAGTTAAATATACCTGTAAATATTATCTAGCATCTCTTTAATCTTTGGTTGAAAATATCTTGCAATTCCCAAGCGCTCCAATCGATCAACAATCCATAATTGTTCAAAGATATCTATGGGGTAGAGTTCCGGGACTAAAAGATCAGAGAATTGTTGAGTGAGTGCAAGATTGATTCCATTGCGTTGAACAATTATATACAATTTGTAATCATAATGACCAAAAGGATTTTATTTTATTTTATTTTTGTAAACTAGCTAGGTTGATATATATATATATAGTCGTACCTCCGCCCTTAAAGTTCTGGGCAACATTGTCTAAGTAATTGCGGCAATGTGGGTCCTTGCTTTGGTTGAAAGCAAAAGCAGTGGAAGAAGGACAAAACAAGTAAGAGCCATCTTTGCTTCTCACTTTCTGAAGCTTATCCCATTGAAGCCCTGGTATTGCTTCCAAACTGAAGAGCAATGATGTTGGGACATTGTGCAACACCTCCATCGGTATCCTTTTCACATCATAAAATCAGTCAACACCAAATGATACGTGGAATCTTATAAATGAGGCCTGTGTATTACTCTCTCCAGTCCTAAATATAGTAGCTAGTGGAAGGGTTTGCTTGAATCATACATGTAACATCATATCTTATTATTTGCACATATTAAAGGGGGTTTTATCAATTAGGGTAGTTTCCAATACAAATAATTAAAATGTAAGCACATTTATTACAAATTACTCCTCTTGGTCCTTTTTATAAGCTACAAATAATTCAATTACGTAGATTAATAAATCAGTAAAATTAGTTAAAGGCAATACTCCCTCCTGTTCTTAATATAAGACATATTTGAGAAGTTGATCTTGACATAAATATCAAATATGTTTCATATTTTTCAATCTTTCCCTAATTTACCCCTATTGATGCTCCCTCAACAATTATCAATGAGGAGAGAGAATTGAGGAATTAAGGAATATGACTATGGTGTTTTAGAAAATACATATTGTCTATTAACTAACTTTCTTAATCTAATCAAATTAGGTAAATATGTCTTATATTAAGGACTGGAGGGATTAATACTTATGTAAGAAATATATGCCCTTATTTGTAGAGAGGGTAAGTAAGAGAGAATAATTAAGTGGGAAAAAAAGATGAAAGAGAATGCATGAGTAATCAATTAGGGGGTAAAAAAAACGCATTAGACGTTCAGGCATCTCTAAAATGTTACTTACAAAAAAGGACCTGACACATTCAAAAAAGGAAAAAAAAAAGCAGCTCATAAAAATGACTTGAGGGAGTAGTTATCTAGCTTCTACATTCAGAAGTGGATTAAGCACAGTAATTACATTTACAATCGTCATCTTGATTTCTTATAGTTGTGTCTCCCTCTTGAGTGTGAGGAACAAGAGAGAAGAAATAATGGGAGTGCTGTACCTTTTGAGCTTGGTTTCTTTCCTTGCCAATATTTCTTCAAGGGCAGGGAAGACGTTAGGCACATCAATGTTCAAAGTTTTTGCCACTTGGAGGAGTGACGGCAGAATAACTTCGAACCCACATGTCATGTGCTCTCTATTCTCCGTTTCCAGTTTGTTCACATTCTCTCTGAAGTATTTTAGCCCTACATAATTTTTAACAAGTACGTACGAGTTACTTTAACTGCAACAATTAAGGTATTAAGAGTAGTCACAATTAATGTTACTCTCGGTTCTTAATGTAAGAGCTAATTGGGGAGTTTATATTAGTGCTAAATGTAAGATCTGTTTTTCATATTTGTCAATATTTTCCTAACCTACCCTTATTAATGTTTCCTAAACAATAATCAAGTGTGAGAGAGATGCAGGAAATTAATAAAGATTATTATGGTGTTTTAGGGAGGAGATGTCATATTAACCAACTTAACTAACTTTTTTAATCTAATCAAATTAAGTAAATAAGTCTTATATTAAAAACTAGAGGGTGTAGTTAATCACCTCTCTCAACTTGTTCAAGATGAACGTTGTAGTGTGTTAAAACAATAAGAGAAGCTAAGGTGCAAATAAGCCTATCATAAGCCACAAAGATATCAGCATCTCCCCATGAACCATCAGGAAGCTGATTGTCTATAATCCATTGAAGAGATTGAGGAAACAGGGGGGACCCACTTCCATTCACATCTTCCAACAGAGCTACCATTGCTGTAGGATAAGCTGAGGGCGATATGCTCTTCTCTCCTTCATTTGATTCCAAGTTCATTCTAATGGCTTCCACTCTCTTTCTGATCTCCTCATTCATTACACAAGCCTTTAAATTTTTTCAAATCGAAACAATTAATAGATATGACATCAAACTCACCATATATATATGTGTGAATATATATATGTCTATATATATGTGTGTGTCTATATATATGTATGTATGTACGTACGTATCTAGTACATACATATGTATGTATATTTCTTATAAGAACGTACATGAATCGCATTGAGATTATAGTTAAAAACGTTTACAAATTAATTAAAACGCTACCTCCGAATTAGCTTCTTCATCTTCTTCCTTGATCCTACTATATGTTAATGGAAGCGTGGAATCTTCAACTCGTGAGACGTCTGAAGTTAATGGTTCTGATATTCTACTGCTGCTTCTTCTTGCTCTAAAATCAGAGTTTTTCTCTGAAACGATAACTGTAGCCTTCAATGGCGGTGAAACCCCTATGACAACATAAGCAATAATACTATATATGTAAGATTTTATAGAGGATGATAAGTGCATATATAGCAATATATTCTAAAAGAGGTAGTGAGGTGAAGCTTAGATTACCATGAAAGGTGATTTTAGAGGAATGATGGGTGAAGTGAGAATTTCTGGGAAAAGAAAATAACAAATAGTGAGTTGATGAAGAAGGAAAAGAAAGAAAAGAGGGGGTGGTGGCGTGAGAAGCCATTGATGGGAGTGCTTAATTATTCTTGTTTGGATACGTTGTTGGAGTGATCCTCTATGGAGTTAGATACGCTATTTATAAGCACGAGATGGTGGCAGTTATGTAAATTAAACTTTGTACAATTGTTGATTTTATTTAACAATAATTTAATGTGTGTGTGTTTTCTTTCTTTCTTTCTTTTTCTTTTTTTTTTTGGGGGGGGGGGGGGGGGGAGAGGGGGGGAGTAATAAGAAATGTCGACGATAATGAATTTCAAAACATTATACATTATAAATATTAAAAGAAAGAAATATATAATTTATACAAATATTTTAGGTAATATTTTCAAACTTACATATGTATTCTTCCTTTCTAAATTATAGGGTATTTTTTGTAGGTTTTCTTAATTGAGACATCCTATTAAATAAGAATATATATATATAAAAAATCATTAACTAATTGGGAGTATAAATATACTAAAAGTGTCTTATAATTTTCAGGCAAGTGAACTTGAACTTATCATTTGTTAAGCGAAATTTGTTTTATATATAGATATTGGTCAAAAAAATCTAAATTCGAGTACCAGTACTTTTTATATATGAAATTTAGAGGAGTATATATATACTTTTATATATATATAGAAACATATCAGGTCCTTATATATAGGATAATTGTTTCAACTTAGCCAATGATAAGTTCAAGACCTGCGTGACCGCACAACTTGGGGAATAACAACTTTTGGATAGCCCTAATTTGTATATACTATCTTTTCTCATTTTTGTGTGTGTAAGTGATGAGATATGAAATAGTTGATTAACATTTTTTATATTTATCATTATTAGGAAATATATTATTTTAATATTGATTTGGTTGTTATCTTTTATGATTAATTTGTGATTTGCATTAATATTAGTATTGTAGAGGGTTTTCACTTTAATTTCTAAGATTAGGTTGAAGCCTAAAAAAACAGGAAATGAGCCTCTCCACTTCCCTTCTTTATTCTCACTATTAGATCAACTTTAAACAGTTGAGGTTTAATATCCTATAAAAGTTAAAAGAAATATATGTAATACTCTCATAAAAGATATAAGCTATTTAGATTTTATTTCAAATTTTAATGGTTTAAATTTATTTAGATACATTTTTTTATTTGATATTATTACAATATTTTTGGGGAAATGACAACTAGGTCCCAAGGTAATCAGAATCAAGTCCATTGAAATCATCAAAATTTCAGTAAAGTCTCATAAGATTTAGGTGTATTAATTCTAGATGTAAAAATACCATTTCCCCTCTTTTATTTAAAATGAAAAGACAAATTAGAAGAGCCAAGTGGGCAAAATGAAAGGGGGAAAAATTGTATTTTTCTCATTTAGAATTAATGTCACTTAGGTCTCATGGAACTTCATTATAATTTGATAATTTCAAGGGATTTGGTTATAATTATTTCTCTTTTTCAGACCCAAAATATATATATATATATATATATATATATATATATATATATATATATATTTCTCTTACATGGGACGTCGTTGTCATTTCCCCTATTTGTTATAGAATATTAAATCTCCATGAGAATAAATTAAAAGAGAAGTGGAGAGGTTACTGTTGTCCCATGGCACATCATTTCATCTCTTTTATACACCTTTTGCTGAATGGAATAATATTCAGTCTCCTCGCTTCCTTCTTTATTGGTCTAATTTGCTCCTCCGTTTCTCACTGACCTCCCTCCTCTCTCGTCTCTCTCTCTCTCTCTTCCCCCTCTCTTGCCTTTTCCGTCCTGCATCAGTGAACCTCGTTAGTCGTTGCCGTGACTGGACTTTGGAGATCCCTTTTGGTGAGCTACGACATGGCGGCAGCTGACTTTGGAGATCCCTACCCACGTTGGTTCTATTCGTGGGGCCCACGAGGTGGTTGTTCTCTTAGACAATCCAAGCAAATATTTTTTACTTCTCTTCATTGTTCTTAATCGTTTTCTCACTTCCTTGTATTAGTATATTATGAAATGCACAGGTAAAGGGCCTCTCTATTTCCTTTGTCATCCAGTTTCTTCCACTTCTTTATTTACAATATTAGATCAGCTCTGACCGTTGAGATTTAATATCTCATAAAAAGTAAAAAGAATCTACATAATACTTTAATAAAAGTATAATGATATAAACTATTTAGATTAAATTTTAATGATTTAAATTTATTTATTTAAATTATTTTGTTATTTAATATTATAATAATATTTTTATAGGATATTAAATCTCAACCGTCAAAGTTAATCTAATGGTGTAAATAAAGAAATGAAGGGAAGTAGACACTAAGAATGCATTTGCGAGTTCCATTTTTGGAGGGAAAGGAAAAGGAATGTAGGGTTTTGGTAGTCCTTACCTTGTTTGCAAGTTTTAAAAATAGGAGGAGGAATCGGAGGATTTTACAAATCCTCCAAAACCCTCATTCTTCTAAAAAATAAAGTTTCCCCAATATGGGGGGTTTTAAGAGGAGAAATAGATTAATTATTTTGTTACCTTCGTTCACCACCAGCACCACCCCACCGCCGCCGCCACCACCGCCGCCGCCACCACCACTGTCGCCGCCACCGCTGCCACCGCCACCACCATCATCACCGCCACCTCTGCCACCACCACCACCACCACCACCACATAAATAATTTTTTGAATATAAAAATTACATAAATAATTTTTAAGAAAATTTAAATTTAAATTTATTTGTAAAGTATATTAATTAGTAAAGAAAAGGACAAAATGGTAAAAACAACTCATTAATCCCCCATCTTCCTCCCTTACTATTTTTTTTAACTCCCAAACAAAGGGAGGAAATATCCTCTATTTCCCTTCCTTCCCTTCCCTCCTTTCTCCTTGCATCCCCTTCCTTTCCTTTCCCTCCAAACTCCCAAACACACCCTAAGGAGAAAATTGATCTTTTAAAGACCCACTAATCAAAGTGTAGTCAATACATATTATTCGGTTCCTCTGTCTTCTTTTGATGGTGGATACATGAAAGAAACGAGAATTTTGTCACCAGAATCTAACCAATTGATCCGAGAGTGCTGCCACCAATAGTGTTCTTCTAACTCCAATAATCTATCCAGTTCACCTTTTACCTCCACAATCCCTCTAGAAATGTCAGGGGTTCGATCGCTTTGTGTCAACTCGGCCGGTGGGCCTTTAAAAGATCAATACGCTTAGCACTATTGGGGACTTTCAAGTTTTGTAGGAATTTTCTAGCCATATAGCTGTGTTCTGAAAGATTAAAATTAAAAAAATTTCTTATAAAATCAAAACATCTTTTAATATCTTTTAAATATTTTTATAAAATTAGAGTAGAAATTAAGAGAATTGAAAGGCCAGGAATAATTTGCTATAATTACACCCTATTCAAAAGTTCTTGTGGTAAAGGAAGGCGGTTGTTCCATCTCACTTTTACATGAAGTGTCTAAGATTTGCTTTTCTTTGGATGCATCATATATACTTCATTCTTTATAGACAATAACAAGCTGGTGAATATCATTTACATCCAAAAGCAATTCTCTCAAAGTTTGCTCAAATTGGAATCATTAGTTGAGATATCTTTTCTTTACTTAGTTTGTTTTCCTCAACTTCAGTTTCTTCTAATCACTTTAGTTTTTTTTTTAAAGCACTTATGCAATCTTTCTTTTTGTTAGTTTACTTACATTGTACTCTAAGTTCTTTTATTTTTAATACATCATTTTATCCCCTTATAAAAAAAGAAGAAGAAGAGAATTGCAGGGCCATATATAGGGGTCCTATGTTTAGCTAATAACGTCCTTCATTTTACATCAATCAATTCTATTTTATTTTTATATCTAAAAGTTGGATCACCATGAATAACAATAAATTAATGATGAGCTCAATGATGATGTTGCCCTAGTCAATACCAACCCTATAAATACGTCAAATTATTTTATAATTGAAAACATACTTAAATCATTATATTATTAATTATGATATCATATAAATTGTTGTTGGACAATAATGTAAAATAATAAAATTTGAAATTAAGCATGGAATTAGCGAAAAAATTGTGACAAAATATCTTGCCGCAAATCCATCTCAAAAATATTTTGTGACCGAAATAATAAAAGAATTTTTTTAAATCATATTTGTAAATTATACTATTAAATAAGGGTAAAGTTGAAAAGTTATTAATTTTTCAACGTTATCACTAGGTAAGTAATAAATTGACGTAGACTATTTGGCAAAGATTTGTCGTAGTACCCAATTGTTGGTTTTATTAAATTAATTTTTACCATTTTATTCATTTTTCCCGGATATTATAATTGTTTTTAAGTGCATTTAAATTAAATTATTATTATATGAAAATATTCATGTTACCCTTATTAAAAAATATCATAAAATGTAATACAGTTTATTGGCTATAATTTCTTGGGTACATACGAACTTAAACACATTAAAATTTGAGTAGTAATTAAAAGATTTTCAAAATGATGATTAAATGCACTTACGAAATATACTTTTAAAAATATTGTTATAAATAAAATCCAATCTTCATATCTGCTTGTAGATAGAAAATAACAAAAAAAATATCATTTGAACTACAAATATCCTAAAATATCTACTAAATTAGCAAAATGACAAATATGTGATCTGGTAGGGATATGAGATTTTAAAGTTTGGATATTAATAACTTGAGTATAGCCAATAACAACTTAAAAATAGTAATTAGCAATCACAAATTGTCAATCTATATAACTAAATTGCTAATTCCTATACTCAAGTTGTCAACACACAAGTTTCAAAATCTTCTATTCCTACTAAATGACATATTTGTCATTTTGCTAATTTAGTAGACATTTTGGGGTGTTTTTTCATTAATTCAAATGTAATTTTCTTTTTAACATTTTCCCTAACTCAAATCACACGTGACCAATTCCAATATTGATTTTTAATATATCATCACGTGCTTTAATGACTGAAAATTCAAAGACGCTTGCGTTTAATTCCATCCCCCGGTAAGTAAAAAATTCTCCTATTTTGACCAACAATTCATCAAGTTTGAAACTTTTTACATCACTAAAAATTTTAAAAAGAAAAGAAAACAAATACCGCATTAAATATTATGGGTTAGGAAAATCAAATATTCTTCAGTTATAGTTCGTTTGCATCAAGGATTTAGTGAGAATGTAATTGAATGAATGGATCGTGTGAATATATTGAAGATTATATGAGTTGGTTTAGTATTGTACTTAAGAATATGAGAATTAAATATATTTTTCATATTTTATTAAATTAACTTAAAAATAAATTAATGATGAGCTCAATGATGATGTTGCCCTAGTCAATACCCACCCTATAAATACGTCAAATTATTTTATAATAAAAAAACATACTTAAATGATTACATTATTAATTATGATATTATATAAATTGTTGTTGGACAATAATGTAAACTAATAAAATTTGAAATTGAGCATGGAATTAGCGACAATATTGTGACCGCAAATCCATGACAAAATAATATTTTGTGACCGAAATAATAAAAGAATTTTTTTTTTAATCTTATTTGTAAATTATACCATTAAATAACAAAAGAAAAACAATTTCATTGAGAAAAACAACATTACTACAAAAGAAAAGTTAATTAGCGACAGAATTCTGCTTCTAAATTGACTTAGTGATGAATTTTGTCGCTAATTAATTGGTGATAATTTATTTGACGATAGAATCATTCAATTCCATTGCTAATTCATTATTATAATTAGGCTAAATTATACAAAACCCTCATGAACTTTGGTCAGTTGCATATAACCTCCCTGACATTTCAAAGTTTAAATTTAACCTGCCGATCTTTTATTTTTTTAACTATTAACCCCCTGCTTTTTAAGTGACCGTTACCTTTTTAAGAGAAAATGTCACGTTGGATTATGATATTACATGTGACATCTTGTGTAAATTATTAATTTCATAAAACCTCCTAACTTTGAATAGTTACAGGAAACCTCCTGAACTTTGATCCTTTCACTAGTGCAAAAAAGGGTTTTAAGACCGCCTCATTTAGACCGGACTTTCGACGCCCCGGTCTTAAAGGTATGACCGATGGCAGTTTTGTAAATATAAAGAACTTCTTATACCGGATCATTTTTTCATAGGTCTTAAATATATTATTCAGACCCGTTAAAAAACAAACCGGTCTTAAAAATGTTATTAAAAAAATTCAAATATCAATTACTTTATGGAGAAATCTCACACAACCAGACTAATAATTTCTGCGGTCCAAAATAATAAGGAAAAATTTAAGGGTGAAGGTGCAAATTTGCCAACCAACTATTACTCGAGGAGCGTCTGGCACAAATAACTATTGAAGGGACCAAATTTGCCAATCAACAATTAAAAAGTGAAAAAAAACACCAAATAACTATTTTAAAAAAACAACTATCATAATAAAGTTAAAATATGAGGCACTGGCGTAGGACGGTGGCGGAAATGCTGGAGAAAAGAGCGGTTAAACCTTCTTGTTGAAAAAGGAAAACACCAACAGAGATGGGACCCATGGAAGTAGGCATTGTCGCAGTAGCGGTTGCTGCTTGTGGCATCGGAGGAATGGAACCGGGGTGCAAGGTGCGTGCCGGTCGAATCTTTGTGGACTCTTTGGATGAGTTCAAGAGGGTGAGTAGAACACCCGACAACAATAGAAGCTTTAGAGATGCCGACGTCGCCGACACTGTGACAGTCAATGGAAGACAGAGACACCAATACAGTGATGGGGTAATAGTTCGTTGGCGAATCTGCTCCAAATTGTGTTTTTTTTTTCACTTTTTAATTGTTGATTGGCAATTTTGGTCCCCTCAATAGTTATTTGTGCCAGACGCTCCTCGGGTAATAGTTGGTTGGCAAATCTGCACCTTGACCCAAAATTTAAATATAAAGGTAATAAAGTTTTAACCGAACATATTTAAAAGCCGGTCTTAAAAGTTATTCTTTTAAGACCGGATATAAAATGCGGCCGGTATAAAATATAGAAAAAGAGTGCGGATAAAAAATTAATTACTTTTAAGACCAGACTTTAATATGACCGGTCTTGAATATTAATTATTAAGATCGTCTCTTTGTTTATCCGGTCTTAAAAATGAACCGCCAAATAAACATTTCTTCGCGAAAGCTTTTGTTACTCTCCTTTGAAGAACCTCATTTACGTTGCGAAACCCTTCCTGTTGCATTACCTCTTTTCTTGTCTCGAAAATGAACGGTGAAAATGATTCTATTCGTGTTCCGGGAACGCCAGTTACTGGTGTGAGTCAGAACGAACCCTCTTCATCTCACAATGAGCCTCGTAACTGCCATGCACGCTGTGGTAGAAGAGGCACACAAATGATGGATGTAACCCTAAGTCGGACTTCTCGGTCAAGGCTCGAGATTCAGTTTGATGAAAAGTTGGAACCTTTCGGTCCCAATAAATGCAAATATACTAGTTTTGTTGTTTATCTGGCACACAACAAGGTTAGCATCTTGACAGATGAGTGGAAAAATGTGGACTTTGATACAGTAAAGGATCCTATTTGGGACACTATCAGGCTTACATACACTTTGTCACCCGTCGAGGTTGAAAGACAAGACATTGTCTTATTGTCTTGTCGGTGGAGAAAGTTTAAGACCTTTCTAACTAACGAGTATATTTTTGCCGAGGTTCACTGAAGAAAATCCTTGGGACAAGTACACATTTATTGATGAACAAACTTGACAACAATTTGTTGGTGCGGACCACTCTGAAGCTGGTGAGTTTATATTTAGTTTTGTTTGCCCTTTTGTTTGCTTATTAACCTGTGCGGATATGTGAATGTTATTGTGTTCATCTAATCCTGTTAGCTAAAAGGTTTGGTGTGTGAATAGAAGTATACATTTCCTGCCTTTGTCCCTGAGTTTTGAAGGCTAGGCAAGCTCATGCCTAAGAATTGTCTATATAAGCAGGTTCAAGCTTAGACCCATGCTTTAAACCTTTGTTGCAGGGGTGTGCTTATTTGGTTAAAGCCTAGTATATTTTCACCCCTAAGTCACCTCACCATAATCAAGAAATGGTATAACTCATTTACTTGTAGTATTAATTAAGGTTTTGAAGGGGAGAGAAAAATACTATGAGCCACATTTAACATTTAATTATCGGGGCAAAATTGACATATAAGCATTAATTACTCTCCACATAATTTATGTTATGGACAAAGAACTCTTTTAGAACGTGTCTTGTATTTTGGATGTGAGGAAGTTTTTTTTTTTTTTTTTCATAAGATAATGCTGAAGCTAACTTTAGTTTCAATATACGAATGCAAATAAATGAGCTACTGCAAGCAAACGTAAGGTATACGTAGAAAAATAGACCGATTTCAGTTTGAATTTCTTGTGTAAGAAAGAAATGGTTTAAATGAAAAATCTTCCACATATATAAGTTATAACTATCAAATAGTATGGGTAAGGAAAATTAAACGTGCATGTGCAACAATAGCGACTTTTATTTGAAAATCAATTTAGTATTTAAATTGAATATTCGAATGCAATTACATTTTATTCCATATCTTTATCTTAAAAGTCTACTAAACAAAAATCTTAAAAGTCTCCCCAAAAAGGGACCATTAGTCTACTCAACAAAAATCTTAAAAGTCTCCCGTAGATATCGGGTCAAAATTGTGACAAATTATTATGATATTATATAAATGGTTGTTGAGTTGTTGGACTATAATGTAAAATAATAAAATTTGAAATTAAGCATGGAATTAGCGACAAAATTGTGACAAAATATCTTGCCGCAAATCCATCACAAAATTATATTTTGTGAATGATATAGTAAAAGAATTTTTTTTTATCATATTTGTAAATTATATTATTAAATAAGGACGCCTAAACATTTATGTTGTCAACAGGATATTGAAGTTTAAGTGATATTTTCCCTTCTTTTTCTTTTAAATAATCATCATTTTAAAATAGAAAAATTATTTTAAAACCAAACTAAAATATGAGATAGCAATTATTTTAAAATACATAAAAAATTAACAGACCATTATTATTAGTTGCTTTCCCTTATGATATGCCTAACCTAGGCAGCTTGGCAACTTGACTGTAAGTAGTTTCCATTCCGTGTTTCAATTGCTTTCCCATTCGCGTTATAATATCGTATCTGACATTAGTACAGTTACTATTTTTGTAGTCAACATACGTTGCAGTGGTTTGCACGTTTTCTTATTTAATTAAAAAGAAGCTTACACAAGCGTTTACAAACCCAAAAAGAAAAAGAAAAATCACCACCGACAATTATATTATATACATGACTTCCATTTAATCATTAACTATTTCATTGAGAAAAACACCATATACTACAAAAGAAAAGTTAATTAGCGACGGAATTGCGCTGCTAAATTGACTTAGTGCGATGAATTTTGTCGCTAATTAATTGGGGATAATTTATTTGACGATAGAATCATTCAATTCCATTGGTAATTCATTATTATAATTAGGCTAAATTATACAAAACCCTCATGAACTTTGGTCAGTTGCATATAACCTCCCGACATTTCAAAGTTTCAATTTAACTGCCGATCTTTTATTTTTTAACTATTAACCTCCTCTTTGTTATGTGACCGTTACCTTTTTAATGAAAAATGTCACGTTGGATTATGATACGACACGTGACATCTTGTGTAAATTACTAATTTCATAAAACCTCAAAACTTTGAACAATTACGAAACCTCCGAACTTTGATCCTTTACAAATAACTCTTTGACATTTCATAATTTATATCTAACTCCCTTAAATTTTTTATTTATAATATTAAATCACATGCTGTTAGTTTTTTATCTTTTTCATAAATTTATTAAGATTTTTGCTATCATTTATCAAATAAAATACTAGTAGTTCTTTTGTATATTGCAAGAATTAGAAGAATAATATTTAGAAAAATATAAAAATAAATGTTGAACCTTTGATTCATAAAAACATATGCATTACTAATAAGAAATTAATGCGGGTATAAGCTATCCTCTAACACAAATATAATATTTAAACTATCAAATCTCAATCATCCAATCAAGGTTGTCAAACTCACGAGTTTAAGCAAACTCGTGACAATGACGTAAACTCGTATCGTGAACTCGAATCGTAAACTTGTAAGAGTTTACTTTTATTATTAAATAGGTATTACTAGTGTATAATTAAATAATTAAAATATAAAAATGATAACGAGTTTGATTTAAATATATTTTAAATCCAAATAATTGAAATTAAATCCATCAACATTCATCATTTATCATATTTAATAAAGAAATTTCTATAAAATTTCTATATAAAGCCATTGAGTATGATCAAATCAAAAAAGTTAACACGAGTTTAAGAGTAAGTAAACACGGTTTTGTAAGCTAGAAATGTAAAAGCGGTAAACTCGATGTATAAGCTCGTGAGTTTAACCGAAGTTTATAACTAGCATGAGTTTACCACTAACTCGACTCGTTTTTGTAAGCTAGAAGCGTAAAAACGGTAAAGCTCGGAGTGTCAACTCGCAAGTTTGACAACAATGATCCCAATAATATATTTAACACAAATGATGACATTTTTATACTATCAATGCTTAATTATCCCAAGAAAATAAGTAAATGGTATACAATTGTATAATTTAGCCTTATTGTTGTTGTTGTCGTCGTTGTTGTTGTTGGTGGTGGTGGTCAAATAAGGATTTTGTTTCATAATTAATAAATCGTCGTGTATTCAAAGTATCAAATGAGACAATTGATAATTAATAAACCACAATGTATTCAAAGTATCAAATGAGATGTACAATTGATAATTAATAAACCGCCGTGTATTCAGAGTATCAAATGAGACAATTGATACTTTGAATACACCGCGTTTTATTAATTATGAAACAAAATCCTTATTTGACCACAACAACAACAATGGTCAAATTAATTACCACCGACAATTATATTATATACATGACTTCCATTTAATTTAGCCGCGGGGTATTCAAAGTAATAAGACAATTGATTTAAATATTTGGCTTCCTAATTTTTTTTTTTTTTAACTTTTATTATCATTAATAAGCTGTCGTGTATGCAAAGTATCAAATAAGACAATTGATTTGAATGCTTGGTTTCCTTTTTTTTTTTTTTGCTTTTATTTTTATTTACATTATAAAATTTAAAACCATGTATCACCTCCAAGGCTGTCAAACTTTAAGTAAACTTGTTACAGTGATGTAAACTCATATTGTGAACTCGAATCGTAAACTCGTAAAAACTGACTTTTATCATTAAATAGGTATTAATAGTATATAGTTAAATAATTAAAATATAAAAAATGATAACAATTGGATTTAAATATATTTTAAATCTAAATAATTGAAATTAAATCTATCAACATTTATAATTTATTATATTTAACAAAAACATTTCTATAAAATTTATATATAAAAGCTATTTGAGAAAAACATTTCTATTATATATAACAAAAATATTTCTAAAAAATTATCCTATATGTATTATTGTAAATTTATTAATTTTTTTATGACATATAATAATAAATGAAAGTGTGTTATTTATTGTAAATTTGAACTAGATTTATTGAAATAATCAAATCATATGTAATCTTCTTATAGCCTCAAATCATATTTAAGAAATAATGTAGGTTTTTAAATAGGTTAAAAGGGTTGTTTATGATCTTGGATGCATAGGGTTTTAAGCATGTTTAAAGACCTACATTCCAAGTAGGAATTATTTAAAAAGGTTTAAGGTCATGCTAGGCTTTTTAAAGGCTAGGCAAACTCACGCCTAACAAAAGCCTATAAGTAGGTTCAAGCTTAGACTCATGCTTTAAACCTTTGTTGCGGGGGTGTGCTTATTTGGTTAAAGCCTAGTCTATTTTATTGGAAGGACCGATGACTCCGCGGGCAAAGGAGGTCGCTCCCACCACTACTACAAAAAAGCTAAAAAAACGACCTAAATAAGACTCAATTAATGTCCCTTTTCTGAGGGACGTCTCGGAGGGGGTAGTTGAAATTGTGGCTTTTGGCGACCTGAATACAATTCAGGACGCCTTACTAAGGTGACCTGAATTGTAAATCAGGTCGCCTTAATAAGGCGACATGATTTCAATTCAGGTCGCCTTATTAAGGCGTCCTGATTTGAAGGCGACCTGATTTACAATTCAGGTCGCCTTATTAAGGCGTTGAATTGAACAAAGGCATCCTGATTATATAATCAGGACGCCTTTGTTGAGTTTTTTTTTAAAAAAAATATATGCTACATATTTAATTTTGCCTGAAAAAAAAACAGACAAACGCTATATACATGAATCAGTAATATAATACACAAGCAAACTTGCAAAACAAACTAACAACAGTAGCAAACAGATACAAACACAATAACACCAAACAGATACAAACTAACAACAGTAGCGAATAATCACTAACACAATAACATAATCCTGCCAGGAAAACATTCAATTCATTCTTTGCTTGCTCTTTGTGCCTGCCATTCTTCAATAACACAATAACATAATCCTGCCACAGCAAAAACCAAGATACGTCATATGAAGACTAGTACAAGAACAAGATATGTAGTTTAACAACAATGACATTTGAAAAGGGAGATACGTCATTGATCATATGTCCTTTTCCACTTGAAGATAAACTAAATTACAGATATTTAAGCCATCTTATAACCATACTAATCATGCTCAGATCACTACTTGAGGCCTCAATAAATGAAAAGCATTCTGACACTAAAATTTGGAACCTAATTAAATTCCCATATACTCGCAACTTCTAACCACCAAGACACCAAATCATTTTCTTCAACAAAGTCATACATAACCTTAATGTGAAATTAGATGCAGCAACAATGAAAATCCAAAGATATGTACTCCAATATCATGGTCCAAAACAAGTTGAATTCATCTTGGTCACTCCAAGTATAACCATTACAACTACTAACTAGGCTACAATTATGCATCTTTTTTTTTTCTTAATAGACATGCAATATAAATGTCACCACCACAGTTCCAGAAGAATCTCAAGAAGCATTCGTCTATCAAAAGATTTATATAAAACAGATTGATCACCTGATCCAGCCAAAAAATGTGAAGTAAACTTTATATATACCTATATGTGTTGAAGAAGATGTCTAGCCATCATGTCTCGAACCGAATTGATGTCATCCTGTGAGTACGGATCCGCAGTACCCAAAAACTGTAAATTCGAAAACAAGGTATAAGATAAACCAATGAAGTGAATGAAATAATTAACAACTCAAGTACAACAACAAAATATCATCATTTGAGGATCACGGAGCGATTACGTACATTTTGAAAACCTTGAATACGTCCGCAGGAAACGATGAATTGCATCCAATTCATAACGTAGTATCCCCACTCGGTGTTCCCTGGTTGTTGATGGCACTATAAATCAAAAGCAAATTGTTAAAACGAATAAAGGCATATCGAAAGCTACTATGTCAATGAAATAACTTGAATTGAAACTACTTACCTTCATTTTAAACCACTTCGGTCCACCTTGCTCTTTTGCTCTAGCAAGCTGTCTATACGTCTTGAGACCCCTATCATTAAAATGGAAATTAACAGACATGAAAACAATTCATTTAAAACAAGAATCGATGATTTAGACAAAAATTTACTTACTCGGCAAACATGGTTTTGATATCCTCGTTTGGATTGCCACCTACGGAATCGAACTAATAACATGTGTTCTTGGCGGGACAAACAACACACAGGGTCCAATGACCACTACAACATATACGTATTAATATTAAATTAAGATAAGAAAGCAATTTATTCACAAAAATCTTATATAGACAAAACAAAAGTACGCACCTTTCATGTATTGGCGCTAGATAACAAGACGATTCTTCGTCGCCCATTGTTAAACCAACATAAAGCGCCCTTCTGGGTAACTTATTGCGAGCCGAAGCCGTGCATGCAGGACATAAGAATCCATATGAACCCGCTCGCTTTGTGTTGGCGCATATGTCGCGGCAGACACTATAATCGAAATAAAATGATAAATGTTGTTGAATATATTAAACAAAAAAAAGAGTATTGACATAATTAAAGGGTTAAAAAAACTTACATGATTGCAAGTTGAAGAAACTGTATATCTAAACATTGCATATTCAAAAACTCTGTCAAATCTTTCTTGTCAATTGTTATTGGATATGTCTTTTCTGCACCGACAACGCCCGGAGGCATCTGCAAGCTTATAAATTCGATGTCCTTGGACAACTCTCGCAGCCGTGCTAAGTATGGAAATAAGCTCGCAGCTTGTTCAAGCTATGAAAACATAGAAAACAGATTATGAGTGGGTTAGCAATGAAAATCAATCGAGAACCTACTCATCATCAATCAGAAATGTATTTCCTACCATTGGAGGTGTCGTCCCCATCTCAATAAGATGATGCGGCCAAAGGATGAACCATGTGATGGCAGCGCCTAGTGTGGCAACCTGCTCATCATCAATCGGGATGGCTGTCTCTTCTTCCCTCTCTCGCACACTTTTCACAGTCACCCGACGTTGGTCTTCTGGAATTTGCTTGTTATGGTGTGTGGTTTGTTCTGAGTAAACAAGACCATCGGCATCAATACGCCGGTATGGGTCATCCAAATATAGAGTGCAAGGTAGACCTCCCTGTGGTGTGTGAGAAGGTTCGCCAATACCGCCTGATGGAGGGTGAGAAGGTTCGCCAAGATTTACATCTAGAGGTTGAAAACTGTCTTTGCTGCTAGGGAAGGTCGGGGATTCGTGGGCTGTACGTTCCGTATTTGCCTTCTCTGGTACCATAGCTCTCATTTCACCCCGTAGTTGGTCCATAACCTCAGCTACGAGGGTTTCTCGAATTTTGGCTACAAGCTGTGGACTAGGGTTGGCTTCGTCATGATAACGTGAACGTCGTCCGAAATATTTTGCGACACTAACTCCCCTCGTCTCCCCTCGAACATCATCAAGGTAATCCGGCTTCCCAATCGCCATTGACAAAATGTCCATCCGTGTACTTGGCGTGAATGAGCCTTGGCTGCTCTGCTGCTCAAGTGAATCTGTATCATAAGATATTTCATAAATAATAACTAAACTCTTATAGTATGAAACAAGCGAGGCTATTTAATACTTCTAATTTAACTACTTACAATCTTTGAGGCAACCTCGGCAACATCTTCATTTATGTATTTGTCACCCTTCATTCTCGCAGCTTTCCATTTTTTGTGACAAGGAGGACACTCAGGAGCCTGGATAGCAATGGAAGGATCGGATTGGGAAGCTTCCTTCGTTCGTTGTAACTCTTCTTCCATCATCTTCCGTTCAAGCTTTTTATATCCACCTCTAGACATGCAATGCGGATACTTATTTTTCGCTTGCCTCTCTCTATTGGCTTGACTTTTTTCCTGTGACACGAAAACAAACAAAACTGAGCCTACGATGTCAAGTAGATTCAAATAAAAGATAAGATATGACATAAATTTTACAAGAAATTCGGGAGAAATGAAATCATAGGTCATACATGGGTCCTCGTTCCTCTTTGACCCTCGAATATATTTTTTAGTGAGCTTGTTCTTAAAATCTTTTCAACGGAGACGAACTTCACCCATCCAATGCTTGTTCGTCGCCGTATTGTTAGGGACATCAAATGTTTGCTGCAAGGTAAAAGAGAAGATATGAAAGAAATCAAGTAATAAGACTAAAGATACAAATGCAGATATATTGAAAGTGAGATACCAAAATTTGTGCCCAAATCAACTCCTTGGTTTTATCAGGAACCATCTTCCAACTAGAGTATACAATACGAACTTTGCTTCGAGCCAGATAGCCTAAATAGCTAATGAAATTGTCTTCCTCTCTACCAATTGGATTCATATTGGCATCAAACTCCACATGCAGCCTCTTTTTTTTACTGTCACGCCTAGCAATTAGCGCACCCATGTTTGTGCTACCTCTACCCTTTCTCACAATGGGTTGATCAACCCTATCACCCGATGACTCGTTAGAGGTGGACATATTCCTGTTCATCAAAGAAAGACAAATCAATGTTAGATAGGTTATTAAATAATAAACAAATTACTAAAATGAACGAACATGTTAACCACCACAAAAATAACATAGTACTATTTCATTCTTGAAAATCTCACTTTATATGGTTTCCCATATTCCTTCACAATGATCCTTTCTTGCAGCATATTCTTCATCATTTACCAATTCTACTTCACGTGTTGTAGGTGGATTTGTTGTGAAAGGGAGTGTATCATCAAGGTTCAAGGATTCTTCACCATACTTCTGTTTTTTACTTTGAAGTACAATGGACATTTTTTTATTTGCGAGGTCGTAACATAAAACACTTGTTTCACTTTGGCTTGCTAGAATGAATGGCTCATCTCTATGACCAAGTCTTTGAAGATCAACTGAGGCAAATCCAAATTTAGGATTTATTACAACAGCATTATTGCTAACCCACTTGCATTTCAATAAAGCAACTTTGAACTTGCTGTAGCTAATCTCCAATATTTCTTCAATAACTCCATAATAGGCCATTGATGTTAACACCAGGTTTTTGTCTTTCGAACTCGAAAAGTGCATGGATTCAGCTTCAACCATCACCCCACTATTTTGCACAGAACTTCTATCATCTTGGTCTTTTGTGTAGAAAGAATATCCGTTTATATCATAACCGCTCCAAGTGATGACCTAAAAAAGAAGGCCCCAGGCTAACCACTCGATTGTATCGACACACCGGTCTCGTGCAATACCGTCTCCGAAACCACTTTATGAATGTCTTCTTTTGCTCATTAGCTATCTCGCATGTCATTCTTCCTTGGATTCATATCCTTCAAACTCTTTCGTGTTTATCAATGTATGGTTGAACTTCTTCCATATTATTCAAGATGTACAAGTGTGCTTGCAACACGGCTTCACGAGGCATATTCTTCAGTTTGATGCCTCGAGTTCCCTCGCTTATCCCCTCGTCATGCTGAGATTGTATCGTCGCCCCTGATAGATAATCTTTGCAAAACTCCATAGCCTCTTCAACTACATATCTCTCAACTATTGAGGCTTTCGATCGATAAGGAGTTTTAGAATACCCTTTTAAGATCTTCATGTATTGCTCGAAAGGGTACATCCACCTTAGGTAAACTGGACCGCAGAGCCTTACCTCCCTTACCAAGTGCACTATCAAGTGCACCATGATATCAAAAAAAGTAGGAGGAAAATGCATCTCTAGTTGGGACAAAATAATATAACCCTCATTTTCCAATTCATCCAACTGTTCAATGTCAATGACTTTGTTACAGATAACATTAAAGAAAATACTCAATCTTGTTATAGTGGCTCGCACTTCATCTTTCATAATGCCTCTAATAGCTATTGGTAATAGTCGTTGCATTAACACATGATAATCATGGGACTTCATTCCCACTAACTTCAAATCGTCCATTGAAACACACCTTCTCAAATTAGAAGAATATCCTCGTGGCACCTTAATGTCATATAGACACCCACACAAACTTTTCTTCTCCGCTTTTGATAGTGTATGAGTTCGGCTCCATGTATGCCCTCTTACCATCTTCCATTACTCGTGGATGTAACCGTTCTCTTATTCTCATATCAACCAGGTCTAGTCTCGCACTAATTTCATCCTTAGTCTTCCCTGGTATGTGCAAAAGAGTACCGACAAGGCTATCACAAAAGTTTTTCTCCACATGTATCACATTAAGACTACGCCAATATGGAAGATCAAAGAAAATTGATCTCTTCTTCCATATATTCTTCTCACTCGCCTTCCTTTGCTGCTTACCCAATATGACATTGATATGTTGCACCCGACTATAAACTTCCTCTCTGATTAATGCCTTTGGAGCCGTGCTCTGCTCCGGTAATCCGTTAAAACGCTTTCTTAACTTACGATATGGGTGGAACCGATGAAGAAACCTCCTGTGACCGAGGTAGACCGTTTTTTTCCATGCTTTAGTTGATGGAAGTTTGTATCTGCTTCACATATTGAACATGCTTTATGCCCCTTCACATTGTACCCTGACAAATTTCCGTATGCAGGAAAGTCGTTTATCGTGGTAAAAATCATTGCACGCAACTTGAAGGACTCCTTCTTATATGCATCAAACACATCTACGCCTTCCTCCCACAACTTCTTCAAATCCTCAACCAAAGGCGCCAAGTACACATCGATATTGTTCCTAGGTTGTTTTGGTCCAGAAATCATCATAGAAAGCATCACATACTTGCGTTTCATACATAGCCAGGGAGGTAAGTTGTATATTACAAGGAGAACCGGCCATGCACTATGGGTGCTGCTATACACATCGATACAGATTGAAGCCATCTGTACAAAGTCCCAGCCGAAGGTTTCTTGGCTCACTGCCAAATTGAGGGAACATTTCGTCTATTTTCTTCCATTGCGGAGAGTCAGTCGAGTGCCAAAGATATTTTCCAACGGATATTTTCTCATCAGAATGCCATCTCAACTTCTTCGTCGTTGCTTCACTAGTAAACAGACGCTTAAACCGCGGAATTATTGGAAGATACCACAATGCCTTCAAAGGTTGCCATTTTGTTGTCTGCTCTCCAGAAACAATACATTTATTCACTTTGTATCGTGAAGTTTTACACTTCGGACAATTACTGAGGCCTTCATACTCGTTTCTGTACAATATGCAGTCATTAGGGCAACTGTGTATCTTTTTATACTCCATACCCATCGTAGACAAGATTTCCTTGGCCTCATACATACGATTTGGAAGTACATTATCATCTGGCAACATATCACACAACAATTCAAGCAGCGACGTGAAACTGCTATCGGTCCACCCACAAGTTTCCTTTAAGTTGACCAAATGTAAGGTCCCAGTCAACAGTGTATACTTAGTATGCCCAGGGAACAAAGGTGTCTCTGCATCACTCCGCACGCTATCATATTCACCCGATTGTGCAAAAGATTCTGCCTCAACATCATCAATCATTTTCTCCATTCCATCATCATCTACCTCAACTTCATTTTCGTGGGACGCACCGGTACTTACTTCCTCACCATGCCATATCCACGTTGTGTATCGAAGGTGTATTCCATCATAAAGTAGGTGATCCCTTATATCAGCAATATCCCTTTGACTCTCATTTAAACAATTAACACATGGACAATAATATATCCCATTTTTTGTAGCCACATGCCTTCTAGCAAATTCAATAAACTCTTCCACCCTATTCTCATATTCTTCACTAGTTCTCAACGCATTCATCCAACTATGACACATTTTATTACCACCTACAACATTTCCAACAACAGTCAAGTTCATAACAATTTCAAGAACGACATGTTTTCTTTTAAGAAAATTTCAGCAGCATTTCCCCTTAAAAGTAAGACATCCCAAAATTTCAATAACAACCAATTTCAACTTAATTCAACAAAACTTACTAACTAAAGCAATTCAGAACAATATCAACTATTAAATCCAACAATTTCTTCAACTTACAGAACATTGGAATTATTCCTACTTACATATACTTCAATGGTTCATGGAAATGGTAAACCATGAAGCCATCACTTGTTTAATCAAGTTCATGTAGTTCATATGGCTAATAATAAAGGAAAGACCAAAAAAAATCACGGATTGGATTAAAAACACTTAAACCAATAAGGACAATATATGTGTGTGTGCATAAAATGAAAGCAACTGACCTAATTTGGGAGCGCAACCGTTTGCTTCAAACCTTTGACCAAGATTTCTGACCAGGTAGTCAAAAAAGACAAAGATGACTATCCTTCAAGAGGGACCAAATCGAGAGCAAGACCTGAAAAGTGAAACACAAACCCTTCCTACCCACTTAAAAAACAGCAATGGTTCAAAACAGATCAGGATCGTAGCCATGCATTACAATTCATATATATGCTTCACAACTTTATCTTCTCAGGGGAAAAAAGAATAATCCCCAAAGAGATTTCCCCCTTTGTGTTTTTCTCAAATTACATTAGGAGGTTTCAGCCTTTAACATGTATTCACATCCCACCCCACTTTGACTATCTTAGCTTGCCTCAAGTCACTAGCTCGTGAGGCTTGGATATGTTTCTTTTAAATCTAAACAACGGAAATATAGCAAGGATCCCATTAGCACAACAAAATTGTAGCTCCCAAAAATCATAGTGTAATAGGGAATCATGAACTGTTAATTAGATGGCCAGAAGGCAACGTATAGCATTAACTCACACCCAGGAGACTTGTTATAATTTTTGTATTTCCATAATTGGACTTCTGAGAAGTAAGATTGACAAAGAAGTGTACCAGATGCGAACTTAGTTAACCCATAGGTCTTTATCGAAATACCAAAATATTACACAGTGGTTTAAGAATCATGGGTATAGTGAATAAAATTTTCCCAGCAGAAGTGGCAAGCATCAATCATGTATGTTAAAGTTAAGTATGGTGTCAGAACCTTAGATATAGTCAAAGTAGGGCTCCACTGCTCCTTTAAGATATCAAGACAAATATTGCTATTGCTGTTGATATTCGGGTGAAAAACTTTGGTTTTGAATGCAACCTGCAAGGACAAAGCCAAGAAAAAACAGGAAGAAGAAGGAGAGTTAAAATTTGAATATGCTTGTCCTTAAAAAAAAAGGTTATTGTGAATCCAGATCCAATAATGTAAAAGCAAGTTGTCAAGAAGCTATCATTCATATTGAGAAGTAGACGAGGGTTTCAAGGATAAAGATTATGGAAACTACATTATGAATGAGACATAATAAAATCTTCAATGCCAAGTGAGAAGAGCTAATTAAATGAACTAAGATATTAGACATAAAAATAAAAAACTTCGGTTGTCTGTGTCAAGTAATTTGTTAAATTAGAAATCGTAAAGAATCAAAAGTTCATTGTTATCTAGGAGTTAAAGATTCCATTACTACTTAGTTATTAACTTTTGTAGTTAAAATTGATTATTGTGGTTTGTATCTACTTTCACGGTAACATAAATAAGAGATGAGGCTGCCATAAACGAGTCTTTCCCTTCATTACATTTCCATCTTCATCCTAAAGTTAATAGTTTTTCCCTTCTTTTTAAATGATATTCGAAGGATTCTTTTGCTCTTTAATTTAAATGATATTCTAAATTATTCACATATATATCATACGAGTAAATTTGCTAACTTCCAACTTAGTACTCTGTTTTTATTATTCTGGGTTCATGATATTCCTTTTGCAAGCCAACAAAGGACTAAAATGAACAAGAAGAGAGATTGAGGTCTGAGCTGTACAGTATGTTCGATTCAGGATAAAACAAAAGTTACTTAGTGTCTATCAGGAACCATAATGTGAATTTGGCGAAGCCTTAATATGGGGATTGCTTTTTAATTCTTGTATTTTTCTCATCATCCAAACATATGGCAATACAATGAGAAAAATCATAACGCACCAGAACTTGGATTTGGCAAAGTCCTCATTGGCCCAAAGCTTCATCCGGTAGATCTTGGGGTGCTCAAATGCATCTCGTGGGAAGGGCTCTTCCCACCACCCGGTAGAACTGGTGGTACCGGTGACACTGTTCACACAACATCAAACAACCATTGGCAACAATTCAATACTTCACCAAAAAAATACAAATAGGAATTGAAAATGACGAACTCATTCCTCGAAACTATCAAAAGAAAATTCAGAAAAACATCAATGACGAACTCATTCCTCGGAAACCACCAAAATAACATTAAATGCCATGAACATAATGGTACATGCTTTTATTAATCATAGCAATTAGCGTAATACATGCACGGATTCAAGAACCATAAACAGATATCCATAAGCAGATATCCACTTCAAAAAACTATCACATGTGCTTAACCAGTCAAGTATGTTATGAACAATATCAAAAAGAGCGATTCAACTTAACTTTTACACATCCAGTCGAAGAACCATGAAAGAGGGGCGGCGTACCGTTAGACATCGTCGAGAGGTGGGGGCTGCCGTGCCAGAAATAGAGAACGAGAGCCGATGGACGTCGTGAAGAGAGAAGACGGAGGGGATGGATGTCGCGCACAATGGGTGAGGGTGAGATCACGATTAGGGTTCGCCGTCAATCGAGCAAGGGACCGAGTCGGGTTCAACGAGAGAAGCGAGAGGGAAACCTTTGAAATTCTAAGACCGGGTGACGAATGAGGGCTAATTGGCACATTAAAGGAATTTTGGCGACTTGAAAAGCGTCGTGTCGCCAAAATTAAAAAATTGGCGACTGAATTTACTTTCGTGTCGCCAATTCTAAAAAAACTAAAACACATAACCCCCACGGCGCCAAACAACTAAATTTTATTCCAAAAAAAAAATCTCATAGCGCCAAACAAATAAATTTTATTCTAAAAAAAATCTCATGGCGCCAAACAAAAATATTATCATCGGAATATTGGCGACGATTTTCATTCAGTCGCCAATATTCGAAGTTTGGCGACCTTAATTTAATTCAGGTCGCCTTAATGACTTTTTTTGGATATTTGTCCATGGCGCCAAACATAAAATTCTCGCGCGAAACTACTTAAAGCGTCCTGAAATAATGTTAGAACGCCAAAAATCAATTTTACAAGTCCTAAACTATTATTCAAGTCGCTGAAGGCTTCCTTCCATATATTTACAAGAATGCCACTGACTTCATTTTTTACTACCTATTTTTAAATAAGGACATTTTTTAGGGTAGTAATATCGAATTTTTGTAGTAGTGCCACCCTCTCGAAGGATGATCTCCGATCAACCAAGAAGGTCGGCATACGAACTAAAGGAATGATTGATGGAATGAAGGAAGGCTGCAAGGAGCCTGATGTCCTCATGTCTGAATCGGGTCCCAATGTTGGTGCCTTGTACCAGAACAAGCTACTCAATGGGGACCATATCGTGGGAGACAACCAGAAGCAACCGGAGGTGACGATCACGGATGTTGATTACAAAGTAGATAAGGAAGGGGATATCCCTTGTATCGAGTTTTCTAACGCAATCAAGGCAGTCCTGGCAAAGGGCATGGAACATTCACTGATTATCAAACTGTTGGGACGTTTTGTCACCTATCAGGATCTGGTTACCAGAACGCAAATGTTGTGGAAGCTTAAAGGGTCGTTTCATCTTGTGAATATGGAAAGGAGCTTCTATTGTGCCACGTTTGCATTGGAAGAAGATTATTTAAAGGTGCTTACAGGCGGACCCAGGATGATTTATGGTGCCTATCTAACGATACAACCATGGTCTCTGGATTTTGATGCCAAAAAAAATGTTGTCTCTAAAGTTGTTTCATCGGTAAAAATTTAGGTCTCTCTATCCGATACTATCATAAAAGTACTCTCAGGGCGATTGGTGCCCTGCTTGGAAATGTCGTCAAGATCGACTATATGACAAGGATGCGTGGTCGAAGGAAATAAGCACGGATTGCAATCCTCATCGATCTCTTAAGTCCGCTCATTCCTTGTGTCAAGATTGATGGTAATTGGGGTATCAAAAGATCAGGACTTGGTTTCCTCCCATTCTAGTATGGGAAAGAAGTCAATTACGCAAAACACCCAAAAAGGTACCCCCGGTCCAAGCCCACTACCAACGGGGCTAAGTCTGGGCCTTCAAAACAAGCCCAAGAATATAGGCTTAAGAGCAAGCCATTAGCAAAGGGCCCTAGTCCGTCCATTAACCCATCTGCAGAATGACAAGCCTTATCCAAAGTAAAAGTGATAGATGTTGTTGATGCAGTGAAACCAATGGTAGATCCATGCTCTGTAGGAGTGCTGACCCGACATTAGGACTCAGAAAAGATTATAGATATGGGCCCTCTCGGTCCGGCCTTAGGTCATCTCCCAATCAAGACATCCTCATCCCTGGAGGAAGCTAAACACACCGTAATGATCCTTCAACAGGGTAAAAGAGCCCTAGATGAGAGCAACCATATGTGTAGTAACCCAAGCCCGTCTTCTGATACGACGGTGCCGACTATGGGTGACGGCAGAAAAGGAAAGGAGAACAAAGTCACTAACGATTTGCAGAAACGCCAGGCTCCGCAAGGCATTAAGCTTCAATCCAATATCCGAAAGAATCTCAAAGTTTGAAAGAAGGCGTCTAGAGTACAAATTTTGAAGGATGCAATAGAGGTGCTAAAGGAGGAGCTGACTACTCTGCAAGAGCATACTTTGAGGCTATAAGAAGGGAGTGATGATGATCCATCAGGGTCAAGAATGTTGGTATAAAATCTACAATTTTATTGTGACTTTGAGGATTTTTGTCTGGCATTGCCAAGGAGCTGCGAGCAAAAGTTTCTTTGGCACTTTTAAACACTTTATGTTGGAACATAGGCCTGATTTGGTGGTATTGGTGGAACCTCGCATTGCAGATCTTAAAGTAGATAAGTTTATCAAACAATCTACTTTTGAATTTTCATACAGGTTGGAGGCGCGTGGTTTCTCGAGCGGCATTTGGTTGTTGTGGAATAATTCCTTGTAGGTCACAGTGGAGCTCTGTCAAGCCCAATTTATTCATACAAAATTAGAACTTCAAGGTGCTGCTAGAGCACTCAATTTCACGGCGGTCTTGTTGGTTATGATTAGTTTTGATGATGCCTTATATAAATGCCATTATTAAAAGCAAAAAGATTGAGTAATATAGTTATCTCCTACATTGACTAACTGTTGTATTTAATGTAGATTAATTCAAGTTGAATTATAGAGATTAATCAAGAAGGAGATATTGAAGAATATTATTTCAAGTTGAACTATAGAGATTGACCAAGAAAGGAGGCTAAAGAAATAAGAACTTGCACTATATGTTCTTATATGTGATACTGGAAATCTCCATGATCAAACTGAACTTGGAATGAAGCTTCATCATATTTGAGCTATTGTGGAGTATACATTAATAGTGTAGATACAGAAAGACGACACATTAAATTCTGGAACTAGTTCAGCATAGCTCGGCTTTATGGATATTGAAGAAGATGTAAGAATGATCAAGAAAGTAGATTGAAGAAAGAAGTTCTTACACACAATATAATGGGAATATCATAATATCAAGGGAGCAAGAAGTTATCAAAAGACTTTGGGAATAATCAGAAGAAGAGGAAATGTTGAAGAAGGTAGAACTTGCAAAGAATGATGAGTCCAATTTGAATGACGGAGAACGTTCAACAAAAAGATCAATAAAGAAATGCGAATTAGAGAAAGAGATTGAATCAAAGAAGATGTGAAGATTAAATGACGAAGAATGATCAAGTCGGGAGATGGAAAAGGAAGAACTTGTTGAATGGAATGAAGATATCATTATTCAAGTTCTTATATTGATGCTAGAAGCCTCCAAGATCATATGGAAGTTGAAATGACTCAATTAAGAATTAAAGTCAGCAAAAATCAGCTTCAGGATGAGAAAACTCGAGTTTCCTACTTCGCTACATTGATTTGCTCATCTGGTACGAGAAAACTCGAGTAAAGAACTCAATACTCGAGTTTAGAAGTCAAAACTTGAGTATGTTCATCAATACTCAAGTATTGTAGTGTTTTCAGCATCTCTAGCGTCTCTGGACTGGGAATACTCGAGTATCCAAGTCAATACTCAAGTATGCAGCGGTGATCAGCTCTGTTTCACGTTCAGCACAAGCGACGTCTGGTAATTGGATGATATCTCCTAAACCAGAAATAGGATTGAAGTGAAATCAGTGGAATATGAAACTAAACTCCTAATTCGTCATTTTGATATAAAATTCAAGCCCAAAAGAGTTCATATGAGAGAGCTATGAATTTTGGAAGTTGACAGATAAATCCACGCCACACAGCAAACTAAGCTTCAATGTTTTGAGTGTAACTCACAAACTACAAATAGGATTGAGCTGCAATCAGTGGCATATGAAAGTAGACTCACAGAGATTTCCATCAAGAGTTGAACGAACCCAAACGGAGTTCAGACCAGGGAGATATGACCTTTGAAAGTTGACGGTTAGTTCAACAAGGTCAATACTCGAGTATGTAAGTTCAATACTCGAGTTTCCATCAGACAGAGAGCAGCGAATGTTAGAGCATCTTCCAACACTCGAGTTTCCATCTCAATATTCGAGTATTGATCAGACAGAGAGGAACCTGGAGTTACACAACAACCTTAATACTTGAGTTTCCAAATGAATACTAGAGTATTTGTCGCTAGTTCAGAAAACGAAGTTCTAACGGCTAGTTTCCATCTGAGTCTAACAGCTATATTTCTTTCTCCAACGGTCATATATTGATCTCTACCTATAAAAGAAGTCAGATTCAAGACAGAATAAGCAAGAGACACAAGCTTACATCTTCAATATGCTAATACTCTGATCTTCACATCATTGACTCTCTGTTTTTTTTCAATGTTTACATAGCTTATCATAGAGAGTGAAATGATTTGTATTGTACTTCAGTGTTTATTCATTCACTTCTGAGAGAGAGAAGATTTATCTGTAAACATCCTATCATTCTATCTGTGAGATACTCAAGATTGGGTGATCTTGAGTGGGAAACACATTGTGTTGATTATAGCTTGTAAGGGGAGTGAATCCTCGTGAGAGGATTACTTCGAGTATAGAGTGTGTAATCAAGCAAGTGTATTGATTACAATTTGTAAGAGGGAGTGAATCCTAGTGAGAAGATTACTTCAAGTACAAAACGTGTAATCAAGTTGAAAGAAGATAGTGGATTGAAAATTTCAAGCGGAGTTTCTGGGGATTTGGACGTAGGTCGGATTGGGCCGAACCAAGTATAAATCGTTTGCATATTCTCTTCCTTTATCTCTTATATTTCCAGCATATATATCTGAATATCCATACATGTTTGAATGACTGACTATTGCTTTATCAATTATTATTGTAATTCAAACTACCTTCAATAAGTTGCGAAAAGATTTTCAAAGTTCCTAAAGTTTTATCAAACACCCAATTCACCTCCCCTCTTGGGTGATAGTCAGGTTTTTCAGGTCTAAGGTAGTCCTAATACCGCTCTTCGTACAGAGTTATGGAGTTCTTTGACAGCAATGGCAGAAACTATAGGGGACCCTTGGCTTGTAGCGGGGGATTTCAATGCCCTTCTTCATAGTAAGGATCGCATTGGGGGTAACACTATTCGAGCCCATGGCTGTGTTCACTTCCAGAGGTTCCTCTTTGACAGTGGCTTGATGGATTTGGGGTATTTGGGGCTAAAATATACCTGGCGTAGTGGAACTTTGCTACAACGTCTTGACAGAGCCCTAGGAAACTCTTCCTTATTGAATTTCTTCAGTAATACAATTGTGAAGCACCTGCTGAAGTTGAACTCGGATCATAGACCACTTTGTATTCAAGTGTGTGGGGATGCCCGGCCAACCAAGCAGCAGCGTCAATTCAGATACATGGCAGCCTGGGCGACGGTCAAATCTTTTGAGCAAGTTGTTAAGGACAGTTGGTTAGCGGCAGCGTCACTCAATACAAACATTGAGAGCTTCATGGAAGCTGCGCAAACGTGGAATCGTGAGGAGTTTGGGTGTATTGAGCACCGTAAACACCGTATCTTGGCTCGGCTTGGAGGGATCCAGAAAGCACAGGAGACTCAACCTTCATCTCATCTTGACCAGCTAGAAGGTGAGTCGAGGAAGGAATTTGAGCTTATATGTGAACAAGAGAGTATGACGTGGGCCCAACGTGCTCGATGCGATGGATTAATTTCAAGGATAGGAATACATCGTATGATCATACTAAGGCAGTCCAGAAGGGTGGAAGGAAAATTATTACGGGGGCTTCATGACGAAGATGGAAGTTGGTGCATAGATATTGTGACCTTACGTAGGTAGGCCATGCTCTTTTACACCAATCTCTATTCCAAAGAATCAGATCAGGTTTCCCCATATTCAGGTAAAGGCTTTTTTCCCCGTCTTGAAGAGGCTATGGCAATTTCTTTGACAGCTACAATTTTGCCCTGTGAGATTCATATAGCATTGTTTCAAATGAAGCCCCTAAAAGCCCCAGGGATCGACGGCCTTCATGCTGCGTTCTTCCAAAATAACTAAACAATTGTAGGTCCTTCAATTTGTCAAATGGTTCTGAACTTCTTTGAGAATGGTACTCTTGATCTAGCTCTCAACGAGACCCTTATCACACTCATTCCCAAAGTGCCCAATCTCAAATGCCTCAAGGAATTTCGTCCAAAAAGTTTGTGCACAGTACCTTACAAGATAATCACCAAGGTCCTGGCGAACCGTCTAAAGAGGTGGCTACCGAGGTTAGTGTTACCTAACCAAGCAAGTCTTGTATCAGGTAGGCAGATTACAGATAACATAATCATTGCACAAGAGGTGTTCCATTCTATGCGCTATAAGCAAGGCTCAACTGGGTGGATGGATATAAAAGTCAATCTGGAAAAAGTATTTGATAGATTGAGATGGGACTTTATCGAGGAAACACTTTTTGACGCTGGGCTACCTGAGAAGTTTTTGCGAGTAGTAATGATGTGCGTGACGACAAGCAGTGTGAGAGTAGTTTGGGGAGGTGATCAATCAGGAAAATTTATACCTTCAAGAGGGATCAAACAAGGGGACCCTCTTTTCCCATATTTATTTGTGTTGTGTATGAAGTGTCTGTCTCAGAAGATCACCCAGCATGTGCAAGGAAAGCAGTGGCATCCAATTTCTTTGGGAAGAGGTGGTCCGCCCCTTTCTCTCCTATTCTTTGCAGATGATCTGGTGCTTCTTAGCTCTACAACTGGTGCTCAGGTCTCTTTAATCAATTATGTCATAAATGAGTTCTGTGTAAGTTCAGGCCACAAGGTAAGTAGCACCAAATCTGCAATTTATTTCTCTAAAAATGTACCACCTAACATGCAAACAAGAATCAGTGAGGAACTAGGCTTTCGAAAGATGGAGGACCTTGGAAAATATTTGGGTGTTCCCCTCCTGCACAAAAGGGTCCGAACGTCGACTTATGCATACTTAGAGGAGAAAGTTCAATCTAAACTATCAGGATGGGCAGTCAAAACGCTATCGCTTGCCGGGCGCATTACACTCACAAAAGCGGTCTTAGCAACAATACCATCATATACCATGCAGTCTACCAAGCTCACACCAGGTGTGTGTCGTCGAATAGAGCGCCATATTCGTGATTTTATATGGGGGCGAACAGCAACAGAGAGTCGGCCAAGTCTCGTTAATTGGCATGATATGTGCCAGCCCAGCTTGCATGGTGGATGTGGCTTCAAGAGAATGGTGCGACATAATGATGCTTCCTCATGAAATTAGGGTTTGCAATTAGCACACGGCCAGATTTTCTTTAGGTCCAAGTGCTACAGAAAAAGTACGGCTGGGCAGACATTACTGAACCTCACAAAAAGAATGCACGCTCCTCCTACTTATGGAGATACCTAAGAAAGCTACGGGAAGACATGGAGCTGGGTATGTGTTGGTCCTTAGGAGATGGTTCTTGTGTTCATTTCTGGAGCGACAATTGGGTCCCAGATGTGGGCCCCCTTAGACATATGACCTTCAGGGACCTAACACATGCTGAGTTATCGTATCCAGTGAACTTTCTTGTGACGATTGACGGTAATTGGGACTGGAGTCGCATTGGTTTGGACCTGCTGAACCAAGTCCTTGCGTGCATCTCGGGTTGTCAACCTCCTAGAAGAGGTGATAGTGACGCCTCTGCATTTTGGGATATGTCATCGAATGGCCGTTTCATTGTCGCTTCGGTGTATGATTTGTTGGGTGATATAGGTGGCGAGAGTCCAGATACCCTCTGGAAGGTAATCTGGAAATGGAATAGGGCATAGAGGGTTCAAGTGTTTCTATGGCTAGCTGCCCGGGGATGTTTAATGACAAATGCAATAAGGCGGCAGCGACATATGACAGACTCTGATGTCTGTGTGAGGTATCAATCTGAGGTGGAAGATGTTGACCATATCCTGAGACGCTGTGCTTTTGTGAAGGAGGTGTGGAACTTGATCGTCCCATGCTATCGTCGACCCATGTTTTTCCAGGATGATTTCCAGACATGGTTCAGGCGGAATCTCAGACAGCCCAACTTGGAAGCAGATGGTCATAATCACTGGGCAACTCTCTTTGGACTGACATGCTGGAAGTTGTGGGACGCTAGAAATAAGATGCTTTTCCAACAGGTTCATCTTCAGCCTGGAGGGATAGCACGTGAGGTAACGATTTTGGCCAACTTTAGCAACCAAGCTGGTGCTAGGTGTAATATTGCGCAGGTAGGTGTGCTCCCTAGACAAGCACGCACAATCAGTTGGATCAAACTGCAAGCTCCGAGGGTATCCCTAAACTGTGATGGTGCAAGGAAGGGCGACACGTCACATGCAGGGGCTGGTTGTTTGCTCCGGGATCACGACGGTCGGTGGCTGTATGGGTGTTGTCAGAATATAGGTATCTGCAATTCCCTTCATGCGGAGCTATGGGCGTTGTTGGATGGCCTTAAGCTTGCTTGAAGCCTTGGCCACAAGGATCTTGATGTGCAGGTTGACTGTTTAGTGGCTCTGAAGCTCATTAGGGAGTCAGGTGGCTCAGCTAATACATGAAGCAGTGTCGTAAGGCGGATTCAAGGGCTTTTGAACCGAGACTGGAGGGTAGTCGTTGCTCATGTTTATTGTGAAGGGAATCGATGTGCGGGCTTCTTAGCTACTTTTGCTTTGACCCTATAAGAAGGATTTCACTCCTTTGAAGAACCACCTGAAGATTTGCAGCGTCTGCTTAGTGAGGATATGGGGTGTCTAGGCAATGTCCAGATGTGCCCTGTGACCTCTGTTTAGTGTTTCACCTACCATTGTAAACTAAAAAAAGCCTAGTCTATTTTTACCCCCAAGTCACCTCACCATAACCAAGAAAAAGTATAACTCATTTACTCATATTAATTAAGGTTTTGAAAGGGAGAGAAAAATACTATGAGCCACATTTAAACATTTAATTATCGGGGTAAAATTGGCATATAAGCATTAATTACTCTCTACATAATTTATGTTATGGTCAAAGAACTCTTTTAGAACGTGTCTTATATTTTGGATTGGAGGAAGCGTGTTTATTTTTTTTTTTTCAATAAGATAATGCTGAAGCTAACTTTAGTTTCAATGTACCAATGCAAATAAATAAATGAGCTACTGCAAGCAAACGTAAGGCTATACATAGAAAAATAGACCGATTTCAGTTAGCATTTCTTGTGTAAGAAATAAATGGTTTAAATGAAAAATCTTCCACATATATAACTATCAAATAGTATGGGTAAGGAAAATTAAACATGCATATGCAACAATAGCGACTTTTATTTGAAAATCAATTTAGTATTTAATTTGAATATTCGAATGCAATTACATTTTATTCCATATCTTTATCTTTTGTTACTAGAATATAGTCTTCTTTCTATATTGATTCAAAACGGACCATTAGTCACAGTTAAAAAAAAAAAAAAAAAAAAAAAAAAAAAAAGGGACCCTAAGTCTACTCAACGAAAATCTTAAAAGTCTCCCATAGATATCGGGTCAAATTCATACTCTCAGAATACAGTCTTCTAATCTATTTCTTCTGCAACAAGGAATAATGGATGCACATTTATGTATGTTATTGCATTTTCTGGCACCTAGTGGCTAAAGAAGATTTGATACAGAGGCTGGTGATCTTATATACTCGTATTTGTGACACAACATTGGAATTTTTATATAGAAGTTTCATGGGTTCAGTTTGGGCAGTAAATCTAGATCGTCCAAATTTAACTTGGACTATCCATATTTACTTTTTAAATTTTCGTAAAAAAATATTTTAAAGTATGCAGAATCTAAAATAATCTCTTATTAGTTTTTTCAAACAAATGATGATGCAAGTGCAACGGTCAGCATTGAAGCCGGCGCTTAAGTTTCATCGGTTGGTGGAGCAGTGAATTAATTGACTCGAACAAACATGGTCTTTGACTAAATAGAGTAAATAAAAAATTCATAAAATATTCTCTATTTTGTGGGTCATAGGAATATGACCTTAGGCAATTTCCATTTTCCAATTACATGAAACTGAGACAGGATGAGAAGTTTCAAGAACAAGTTGTTGTCTGTTGTTGAGCTTTCTTTTTTTCTTTTTAACATTTGTAAGCATTCATCGATTGATCGCATTATTCCAACACATTTATACGATGCTTAAATTCATCATTCTAACTATCTTTTCCCATACCTACGGCAGAAACCCAGAGCAATTATTCAAGACGCATTCATACGGCCAAAAATTAAAAATAAGAAAATATTAATTCAACTTCAAAATCTTTTCTTATTGAAATGAATTGTCAATTACTATAGTCTTGTATTTAATACTTATACTTTTGTTAGCAACAAGACTAATTTGAGATTTTGAAGTTCAAGTGGTATTTTCTTTTCTTTTTCTCAAAATAAAATTCATTTCATTGAAATTATTCCAGATATTAAATTTCCATCACAATTCATTTTTATTTTTCATTTTCACCCAAATATATCATGTATATGAGATATACTTATTTTGTTTTTGTATCAATTTGAAACAATTACTCTTTTGAAGCTTATAATAAATTAAAGGAAGAATTTTCAACCTAAACGCATAATAAATAAAAGCTTAATTTTGACAAATATATCTTATAATAAACTATATATTTCATAGCATAAAACAGAGATAGATGATATATATCATGTCATTTTATAACTTACAAGTGATATCAATTTACATAAAAGGGGGGGGGGGGGGGGGGATGTGAAAAAATTAATGATGTGACCTATAAATAGGACCCAAAAAAAAAAAAAAAATCTTCTTTCTCCACTTTATAAATAGGTCTAGAGGAGTAGTTTTTTTTTTTTTTTTTTTTATTGTGTTAAAGGGCAATTTTACCAAGGAAGATTTCAACAAGGGCCAATTTTACCTCGGAAGTGTAAAAAAGTGAGCAATTTTCTTTGGCCATTATCCCGCTAATTTTGATCAATAGTTGACAAAATATCTTTGAAATTTTGTGATCAACGTGTCATCCACGTCATTTTTTTAAGGTGTAAATTTATCTTGAATGTTTTAAATGTAAATTTTGAAGAAAAAAATAAAGTAGACGACATATAGACTTCTGAGACAAATTTGAACCTTAAAAAATGATGAGGATGAAACATGGCGCAGTTTCAACATATTTGATTAACAAATTATCAAAATTAATTGGAATAACGGTCCGGGAAAAATTGCTAATTTTTTTATACTTTCAAGGCAAACTTGCACATTGAAAAACTTTCAAGGTAAAATTACTCATGAGTGAAAACTTTTATGGCAAGATTGCCCCATAACCCTTCTTATTTGATAATGTAACCCTATTATCGTCAGATGGTTGATTCATTATAAAGCCACTTTCATTTTGTCTTCTTGGCTACACCACACCCTATCATATCCTTTGACACTTAATGGAGATTCAAATCCCATACTCCATCCTCTTCTCCTTCCTTTGCTTTGTCTTCATAATACACAAACTTTCAAGTTCAAAGACGAAATCCCTGAAAGCCCTACCCCCAGGACCATGGAAATTACCTCTTATAGGAAACCTTCACCAGATTGGGTTACTACCTCATCGATCTCTTAGAGACCTTGCATATAAGCATGGACCCTTCATGCACGTTCAGCTGGGACAATTGTCTCAGTTCATAGTCTCTTCGCCAGAAGTAGCCAGAGAGTTTATGAAAACCCATGACGCAATCTTCGCCAATAGACCCAAATTTTTTGCTGGTGAAATCATCGCTTATGGTAGCACAAACATAGCCTTCTCTCCTTATGGAAATTATTGGAGGCAACTTCGAAAGATTTGTAATTTGGAGCTTCTGTCTATAAAGAGGGTCCAGACATTCAGAAGAATAAGGGAGGAGGAGGTTTACGCATTTGTGAAGCATATTTATGAACATGAATTAGCTTCTGAGGTGAATCTCAGCAACAAACTCTACCCACTGACTAGTTCCATAGTTGCTCGAGCAGCCTTTGGTCGGAAGACTAGAAGTGTAGAAGATATTATACCGGCTATAATGTATGCAGTACAACTTACTGGTGGCTTATCAATATCAGATCTCTATCCTTCGTTGGAATTCCTTCGTCTGATTAATGGGACGAAAGCTAAGGCTGAAAAAGTGCATAAAAAAATTGATGGGATGCTCAACACCATAATTAATGACCACTTAGAAAAGAAGGTTGGCGATGCCGGAGAAGCAGAAGAGGATCTCGTTGATGTTCTTCTCAGGATTCAAAAAGAGAACAACCTTGAAGTCCCCTTAACTCTCAACAACATCAAAGCTGTCATTCTGGTCAGTCTCCTTTTTCAAATAACTATATACAATTTGTCAAATGTTATTTGATCATAACTATTAACTACCGAATATATCGTACTATTATATTTATTAATTTTATCCAATGTCATGCTTAACTGGTCAAAAATTCATTATTACCTCAATCCACTTTATCTCTTAAATTTATAATTTTTCCTCAATGTATTCCTATTGGTTGCACATTGTAAGGGTTTCCATCTAGGGTACTTACAATGCACATGATTAGAAAGGGTATCCTTGAAAAACCAACATATATTTATTACGAATAGCTAACTTAACTAATTTTCTTAAATGTATCAAAATTAGTTATTTAGCTCTTATATTAAAAACTGAAGAGACTATTTTATTTTTTATAGCTCATACTGGTTTATTTTGTCTTTTCAGTAACTTGTTAACAATCGTACTGTCACATGACCTAGGCCAATGCCAAATTCCAAGTTCTATATATTTATGATGTTTTAAACTGCCTGAATATTGAAATTCCACTGCAGTTATTCGTTAATAGTCGAGCTTGTTGATTATGAATATGATGGAGATAGTGTACCATTTACATTTAATCATACTTAATTATCTATCTTGACTAGTCAGCTATATGTTCTAATAAGCGGTTGTGCATTCATATACATAATCTCTCAGAAGGGAAGTAGGAATTTAAAAGACCCGAAAATTTTTAATTTTTTGCCATGAAATTAATTAATGTGCTTTATTTGCTCATGGCATCGATTCACTTTCAGGACATGTTTGTTGGTGGAACTGAAACTACTGCAACAACAACAGCGTGGGCAATTTCAGAGATAATAAGAAATTCAAATGTAATGAAGAAGGCACAGGAAGAAATAAGAAGGGTTTACGGAAGTAAAGGATACGTAGATGAGTCAGAACTTCATCAGTTGAAATATTTAGCCGCGGTGATTCGAGAAACTTTAAGATTACACCCACCTGTTGTTTTGTTACTTCCAAGAGAAAGCAGCGAGATATGCCAAATCAATGGCTATGAGATCCCTCCCAAAGCTAATGTTATCATAAATGCTTGGGCCATTGGAAGGCATAATGAGTATTGGAATGAACCTGACAAATTTCAACCAGAGAGGTTTATTGACAGCTCCATTGATTACAAAGGCACCCACTTTGAGTTTATTCCATTTGGTGGAGGAAGGAGAATATGCCCTGGCATATCATTTGCTACACCAGTCTTAGAACTGATAATTGCAAATCTGCTGTATCATTTTGATTGGAAACTTTCTAATGGGAAAAGTCATGAAGAATTGGACATGACTGAGATCTTTGGTACAGTAGTAAGAAGGAAAAATGACCTGTGTTTAGTTCCCACTGCATATCGCCCTTAGCTTTATTATTTACTCAACACTGATGTGTGGATAAATAATTGAGTTTGTATGGCCTTTTAGCAGCTATTTTCTATTATAATAATGGATGATTCGTTGAGAGCATCCAATACGGTGGTACTCAATGTGTTCTACTATGTTTAGTTGAATAATGTTGTTTAAGTATCTCTGTTTTCTATAAGTTGATTTGTAACGAGGTTCCATGATTTTCTTTTTTCATCAGTTATATATGGTGATGTGAACTGTCTGTGATGTTGAAGGTGACTAATTATCACATGAATAAAAATATTCATTATTTAACCAACAAATCTCATTTGAATATATCCCTTTATTACTTAGAAGGACCTGATATTTTATTATATACAAAATGTACCGGTCCTCTACATGATGTTATACATAGAAAGTACGTAAACACAAATTTAGGTCTTTCTCGTCAATTAACTTTTTTAAAAGAGACTTTTCACCTATTCCCCCCCCCCCCCCCAAAAAAAAAAAGAAAGAGTGGAAAAGTTTGTTTTTGACCAATTTAGATGGTTTAATGACTACATATATTTTTTCTTTTAAATAAATGATTCTCAAAACAATCATTTCTTCAACAATTTTAGCCAAATTCAGATACAACTGTCAGTTTAATCATAAATGAAATTGAGGAATCCATTTTTCCTTTTATTCTTAAATTGGACTTGTGGATGATTTACGCTAAAATAATACTTTTTCCTTCTATAAAATACATTTAATCAATTACTAGCATATATTTATATATACGTATTGTCATGTTTGCGGCGGAAAAAATATATCCTCATGTTTATAACACTTCTTCTTTGTTTACGCCTTAAAAAAAAAAGGTCTGGCTTATATTCAAGTTTACTCAATTTTAAATCAATAAACTTGATCATACTAACACTTTACTCATTTAAGATTTCGATTAAAGCTCCATTACTCATTTAAATTGCTAATAATGAGTTTATATCTATAAAATATAATAAATTAATAAATTAAAATCGTTGAATCAAACACCCACAGATGTTCAAGGTCAATCTACTCATATGTTTAATCTAGATATATATATAAGTGTTATACATATGAAATACTCGTGTGTGTGTGTGTGTGCGTGTGTGTGTGTATGTGTGTGCGCTTTCTAATTTCAATGCCCTCCGAATTAATTGTCAGCTCACCTCTCCCATTTTTTTTTAATGTAGATTGAGATTACTTGTAAGTTATAAAATGACATGATATATACGATATTACGTTCTATCTCATTTTTATGCCATGGAATATATAGTTTATTATAAGATATATTTGTCAAAATTAAGCTTCTAATTATTATGATTCGTTTAGGTTGAAAATTATTCCTTTAAGTTATTATAAGCTTAAAAAGAGTAATTGCTTCAAATTGATACAAACACATAATACTTATATCTCAGATAGATGACATATTTGGGTGAAAATGAAAAATAAAAATGTATTATGATGGAAATTTAATATCTGAAATAAATTCAATGAAATGAATTTTGTTTTGTGAAAATGACAAGAAAATATCATTTGAACTTTAAAATCCGATATTAGTCTTTTTGTCTATAAGAGTATAGTTATTAACTATAAGAGTATAGTACTACCTCGGTCTAATTATAAAAACACTTTTTTGTAGTGTAAATTCTTACTACAAAAAGTGTTCCTATAATTAGGATCGGAGGGAGTAATTCACAACTCATTTTAATAAAAAATCACCGATTAGGGATTTTGAAGTTCAAGTGGTATTTTCTTATCTTTTTTTCTTTTTCTTTTTAATTTTTTTCCGTATGAATGTGTCTTGAATAATTGCTCTGGGTTTCTGCCTTAGGTATGGGAGAAGATAGTTAGAATGATGAATTTTAGCATCGTGTAAATGTGTTGGAATAATGCGATCAATCGATGAATGCTTACAAATGTTGAAAAGAAAAAAAGAAAAGTCAACAACAGACAACAACTTGTTGTTGAAACTTCTCATCCTGTCTCAGTTTCATCGTATAAAGGCCAAGTGCATATTCCTACGACCCACAAAATAGAGAATATTTTATGAATTTTTTATATACCATGCTTGTTCAATTAATTCACTGTTCTACCAACCGATGAAATTAAGCGCCGGCTTCATTGCTGACCGTTATTGCACTTGCATAATCCAGATATAGTTTCAGTAGTCCATATTTAAAAATTTGTAACTGATTATCCTAAAATAAAAATCATTTGTTTGAAAAAACTAATATATAGTTAGGTTATTATTTTAGATTCTGCATACTTTAAAATATTTTTTTAAGAAAATTAAAAAAGTAAATATGGATTGTGTTGGAAATAAAGCGATCTAATCATGTAAAATAACAGAATTAAGCATTGGATCAATGCGGAATAAACAGGATAAAGAACAAAATAAATATCTCCAACCATTGATTTGTTCTCGAGATGTTGAAGAGATGAACTCGGGTTTTGGCTCTTCTAAGCGCCTTCTCTCTTACGATGGTGTGTGTTCTAAAACGTAAGAGTAGAACTAGGGAACCAAAACCTTATACACGTCTAAATTTCAACCTCGGCCATCACGAGATGAATGACATTCATGTGTATTAATTGGCGATTATTGCGTATTAAATGGGCTGTTATTGAATTGATTGGTAGGTTACAAAACCGGATTTAAATGTGGGCCACTTAATGGAATATTTTCAAAATTAAATATATACTAATATAATAATTAAAATTCCAACATTCTCCCACTTGGTCCACACACTTCAGCATATACCTTCTGAGAAACAAAATGCATGGATCATAGCGATAGGTCCTCTTAAAGCGAGTAATATCTTCCATGTATCACAGTGCATCATGTTTCCCAAGCCCATGTAACTTAATGAATAAACCCTACGTTTATTCTTGGTACAAACTTAATGATAATTCTCAAATTAAACAAACAAATGAATGTGTACACAAACTGAAATAAGAAAAACATCACAAATAGGGTTCCACAAAATAAAATCGTTCTTACAACGAAAGAAAATCATTCAAAAATGAAAATCAAAGAAAGGCACTAATTCTCATTCTTTCCACATGATCCATAAACTTCATCGGAGGCATGTCTTTAGTCAAAGGATCAGCAATCATCAATTCAGTGCTAAGGTGTTCGATAACCACTGCTTCATTCTTAACACATTCTCTTATGGCTAGATACTTAATGTCTATATGCTTGCTTCGACTACCACTTTTGTTGTTCTTAGCCATAAAGACAGCAGCCGAATTGTCACAATATATCTTCAATGGCTTAGAAATTGATGAATCCATGATTCTAAGCCCAAGAATGAAACCCTTCATCCATACACCATGTGAGGTAGCCTCAAAACATGACACGAACTCAGCTTCCATCGTAGAAGTAGCAATCAAAGACTGCTTCTTGCTACTCCATGACACAGCTCCACCGGCTAGCATAAAAATATATCCAGAAGTGGATTTTCTTGAGTTAATGCAGCCAGCATAGTCTGAATCAGAATAACCAGTCACTTCTAGATTGTTAGTCTGTTTGTACTTAAGCACGTAATCCTTAGTCCCTTGAAGGTATCTCAACACCTTCTTTACTGACTTTCCGGTGGTCCATACCGGATTACTCGATATCTCCCTAGCATTCCAACAAAGCAAATGCAATGTCAAGTCCAGTACGGACTGAGCATACATAAGGCTTCCTACAGCTGAAGCATAAGGGATGTTTTTCATTTGTTCCCTCTCAAAATCATTCTTTGGGCACTGGTTCAAATTGAACCTGTCACCTTTCACAATGGGAGCTGTGCTTTGTGAACAATACCTCATCCGAAATCTTTCCAAAACTTTGTTGATATAGGTCTATTGAGACAAACCTAGAACACCTCTACGTCTGTCTCTTTGTATCTTAATACCAATGACATAAGATGCATCTCCCATATCCTTCATTTTAAAGCTTTCAGAGAGGAATTGTTTCACTTCATACAATAAGCCATTGTCATTGGTTGCAAGCAAAATATCATCCACATACAGAATTAGGAAACAAATCTTGCTCCCATGACCTTTCCGGTATATACACTCATCCATAACGTTCTCCACAAAACCAAATGAAGAGATAACGTCATGAAATTTTAAATACCATTGTCGGGAAGCTTGTTTCAATCCATATATGGATTTCCTGAGCTTGCACACCAAATGCTCACCATCACTAGAGGAAAATCCTTCTGGTTGTTTCATGTAAACCTCTTCCTCTAGTTCTCCATTGAGAAATACCGTTTTCACATCCATTTGTTGCAACTCCAAATCGAAATGTGCAACTAATGCTAGAATGACACGAAGAGAATCTTTCTTAGATACAGGAGAAAATGTCTCCTTGTAGTCGATTCCTTCTCTTTGAGTGAATCCTTTAGCAACGAGTCTTGCCTTATGTCTGTCAAGGTTGCCCAATGAATCTCTCTTTGTTTTGAAGACCCATTTACATCCAATGGCCTTCGTACCATCAGATAACTCAACAAGATCCCAGACCCTATTGGATGTCATAGAATTCATCTCATCCTTCATAGCATCAAACCATGATTTTGATTCTCTACAGTTCATGGCTTGTGAAAACGTTCCAAGATCATTTTCAGCTCCTACATTATAGTCAGATTCTTGCATATACACAATGTATTCACTAGGTATCGCTGATCTTCTTGGCCTAGTGGATCTCCTCAATGTTGTTTCATTATCTTCTTGAGGAACTTGTTGTTCAACTGGTTGTTCAACATTTTCTTGTTGTTCCTCATCAACAACCTGATCTACTAGATCAATATCAGCCGGTTGTGAATCTCGTATGACTGGTTGTACAACACTCGGTTGAACTGAAGAAGCATTGCTAGCAACCAATCTCAAATTCGAAGTAGAAGGTTGGCTATCTGAATGATCCTTTTCAGAAACTAGGTTTCTGAATCGATCGCTCCCACTAATCAAGTCATTCTCAAGAAATTTAGCATTCCTTGATTCCACAAACCTAGTGGTATGATATGGACAGTAAAACCTGTACCCCTTAGACCTCTCGGCATATCCAATGAAATGTCCACTAATGGTCCTTGGGTCCAGCTTCTTTTCTTGTGGGTTATAAATCCTAACTTCAGACGGGCATCCCCAAATGCGTACATGTCGCAAACTCAGTTTCCAACCCTTGAACAACTCAAATGGCGTCTTTGGGACAGCCTTGGTTGGAACCCGGTTTAATATGTACACAGCCGTCTTAAGTGCATCAATCCACAAGGACTTAGGTAGCTTAGAACTACTAAGCATACTTCTCACCATGTCCAATAATATTCGGTTTCTTCTTTCTGCTACACCATTCTAGTTTGGAGAACCAGGCATGGTGTATTGGGCAACAATCCCATGTTCTTGAAGAAACTTCGCAAATGGACCAGGTGCTTGTCCATCTTCAGTGTATCTACCATAATATTCCTCACCTCTATCTGATCTCACGATCTTAATTTGTTTACCACATTGTTTCTCCACCTCAGATTTGAATACCTTAAAGGCATCTAATGCTTCGTGCTTGTTATGAAGCATGTAGAGATACATGTATCGTGAGTAATCATCAATAAAAGAGATGAAGTATTTCGACCATACGCGTCTATTTTACGGACTACAAATGTACGTATGTATGATCTCTAACAGTTCGTACTCCTCTTAGCACCTTTCTTTGACTTGTTAGTCCGCTTCCCCTTTATGCAATCTACACAAGTCTCAAAATCGATAAAGTCCAGTACCAAGTACCCCTTCCTTCACCAATCTTTCAATTCTCTGAATGGAGATATGTCCCAATCTCTGGTGCCACAACATAGAGGAATCATCATTCATAACACTACGTTTCGAACCAACAGTAACGTAACATGCATGGCATCATAAGTAGTATCATTTTGTAAGTAAATAAGAAAAAGACCATTAGACAATGTACCATTTCCAATCTTATTTGATTTATAAAACAAATCCAAAGATGTCTCATAAAACATAAAGGAATAATCCAAACGTACAAGTCTTGAAACAGAAATTAAGTTCCTAGTGAAACTTGGAACATAAAATGTCTTTTCCAAATTTAAAACATAGCCACTACTTAAAACCAAGCGCAAGTTCCTCCGGCCTCCACATGTGAACTAATCCTTCCACCGAGTAGATGTATTGTTCACTTCCCAACGGCTTCCTTAGGTTTTGCATACCCTGCAAGGTATTCGAAAAATAGATTGTAGAACCAAAATCAATCCACCATGTGCCATTAATGTCATCAACCATATTAGATTCATAACAGACAAGTGAGACTGACATACCTTTCTTCTCAAGCCATTGCTGGAATTTAGATCAGTCATTCTTTATGTGTCCCTTCTTTTTACAGAAAAAACACTTGGATTCTTTCTTAATTCCACCTTGGGGTGGTGTTTTGCCTTTCCCCTTTTTCTTGACTTGAGTCTGACCCTTTTTTTCTCAGTTGTCATAAATGAACTCTCTCCCATTTCCATTTTCAACCTTCCCTCTTCCTGAACACACATGGTCAAAAGTTCATTAATTGACCATTTATCCTTATGTGTGTTATAAGATATCTTAAAAGGTCCATATGGCTGTGGAAGAGTGTTCAGAATGTAGTGCACGAGAAAAGAGTCAGACATGTCAACCTCAAGTTGCTTTAGTTGAGCTGCAATGTCCCTCATTTGCATGATGTGCTCACGCATACCTTTCACTATAGTAAGTCTTAGGGATGAAAACTTCATAATTAGGGTCTTTGGCAAGTGCCTTTCCGAAGTTTGAAATTGATCATCGATCGCCTTTAGAAGTGGCCTAATTTTGTCATCTTTGTTCGATAGAACCACGAATGCCAACAAAGATTGAAGTCTTTATGAACATAAGCGAGAGACGATTAGATCGCTCTCACTTTTCATAAAGATCAACTTGATCTGGAGTGTTGGTTGCAGTAATGGAAGGTGGTTCGTCTTTCCTTATAGCATAATCAATGTCCATCCACCCCAATTGGAGAAGAACTCTCCCTCTCTCCCTCCATACCTTATAGTTATCATCCCTTAGTTCGGGAATATCATTTTTCATATCAGAGAAATTCGCAGGTTGTTTAATTGCATAATATTAAAATTACATGCTTAAAAAATCAAAAATTGAGACTAATAAACCAGATCATGTTTTACCAATGTAAATCATGCCAAAAGTCATAAATCTACCGACATACAACTTGCCTGTGGGCTAAAGTTTTAATTCAATTAGATTTATACATAACTGTATGATAAAACTACCAAATTATTTCCTTATTCTTAATTCTTGTGGGTAAGTTAAGAATATAATTTGATATTCTATCCTAATTAATCATACAAAACATATAATAAAAAATTCATGGGATAAAATTTTATTATATTACATATGATTTATTACAATTAATGTCACTATGTGATCATATAACTCAATATACAATTTCAACTAATTAAAGATGTTGTGGCTACTCTCTAATTAATTAAAACATATAAATCACTTAACATTACTATATAATATTGCAAGAAACTATAAGCAATATTTAAAATAAAATTGGATATTTCATGTTTTGCATATTATTCAACACTACATTGCATGTATAATTAAATAATAATTAATTCATGCTAAATAACAGAATATGTAATTCATAATCACATGAAATCCAAATTTTAAATAAAATCAGATTTATATTTAAATCCAAAAAGCTCATGATATGTAAATAAAAATCTTTTAAAAACAACACAAATATCATCTCAGCTGGATGGTCCAGAAAGCCCAATTAAGACTCTGGACCGAAAGAATGTGGGTTCGAATCCCACTTTCAACACTTTAAAAATTTTGGTTTTTGCTGGAAAAGTATTTAAATTAAATAAATGCACATTGCCAAATACAAGAGAGCGCGTGGCTCATCTGGCAGAGCGCCAGCCTTTAGGCGCCCACCCCCAGGGTCTGTATTCGAATCCCCTCAAGACCAGTTTTTAAATCAATTCACCTTTTTTTTTGAAATTCTAAAAAGCAAAACGCAAACAATCTCGGCCCAAACCGCGCCAGGCCCATTCAGCCCGATAAATGAAACGTGCACTTCATGGCCATAAACGACGCATTTCTGGACACTTTGACACGACGCCGTTTTGACTTATTCAAAACGGTGAGTTTCATGTTTCTTCCTCCCGTTTCCAAAACCCTACCCGACCCGAGACCCGGATAAAACCCGGAAGCTCCTGACGCGACCCGCGATTCCATATGGTCGTTTCAGACATTTTTTCAACGATCGGAAAAGCTCAAAAAATCCGACGATTTTGACAATCACGGAAAAACGGACGCGAACATGGATTTCCACCAAAAACATGAAAACCGAACCCAACAATATGATTTCGACATGAAAACTACGCCCTTCGTTTTTCCAATGAAGGATCGTCGGCTACACTCATGGACAATCAAGCGAAACGAGATTCCAGGTAATTAATCATTAATTAATTGCTAAACAAGAGCAATAATTTCCCAAATGTTTAACTTGAAAAGCATCGAACAGGAAAAAGAAATTGTTTCTTAAGTCCTTCGAAAATATTCTTATTGCGTCTCCAGATTCAATTCACGATGAAATCTCAAATCAAAGAATCATTCAACACATATATTGATTCCTAACAATAAAGACCAAAGATATTTTTGAAAATAGGACCACAGATTCCACAATTCCTCTCATCTGAGAGTTCTTCTCATCTCGTTGATTCGAAAAGAATATTGATATAAATCCAAAATGAGGATTTCGAAAATCAGCCAAAAATTATCTTTCGAAATCGAATAAAACAGATTAGTATCGGTCTGGCTCTCCAATCAGTGAACAAAATAAGAGAAGGCAAAATCAAGGTAGAAGTATATGAACCTGCTCTGATACCAAATGTTGGAAATAAAGCGATCTAATAATGCAAAATAACAGAATTAAGCATTGGATCAATGCGGAATAAACAGGATAAAGAACATAAATACCTCCAGCCATTGATTTGTTCTCAGATGTTGAAGAGATGAACTCTGGGTTTTGGCTCTTCTAAGCCTTCTCTCTCACTCTGATGGTGTGTGTTCTAAAACGTAAGAGCAAACTCAGGGGACCAAAACCTTATACACGTCTAAATTTCAACCTCTGGCCATCACAGAGATGAATGTCATTAATGTGTATTAATTGGCAGTTATTGCGTATAAATGGGCCGTTACTGAATTGATTGGTAGGTTACAAAACCGGATTTAAATGTGGGCCACTTAATGGACTTAATGGAATATTTTCAAAATTAAATATATACTAATATAATAATTAAAATTCCAACAGACTGTCCAAGTTAAATTTGGACGATCTAGATTTACTGCCCAAACTGAACCCATGAAACTTCTATATAAAAATTCCAATGTTTTGTGTCACAAATACGAGTATATAAGATCACCAGCCTCTGTATCAAAACTACTTTAGCCACTAGGTGCCAGAAAAAGCAATAACATACATAAATGTGCTTCCACTAATAAAAAGTTTGAATATTTAAATAATAAATCATCATTCTAAAAAGATTAAGGATGAGTGAATTCATTGTATCCTTGTTGCAGAAGAAATAGATTAGAAGACTGTATTCTGTGAGTATGAATTTGATTTAATTTGACCGAATATCTATGGGAGACTTTTAAGATTTTTGTTGAGTAGACTAATGGTCCCTTTTGAATCATTATAGAAAGAAGACTATATTCTACTTACAAAAGATAAAGATATGGAATAAAAAGTAATTGCATTCGAATATTCAAATTAAATACTAAATTGATTTTCCAATAAAAGTCGCTATTGTTGCACATGCATGTTTGATTTTCCTTGCCCATACTATTTGATAGTAATATATGTGGAAGATTTTTCATTTAAACCATTTCTTTCTTTTCTTGTTACAAAAAAAAAAAAAAAAAACAATTTCTTTCTTACACAAGAAATTCTAACTGAAATCGGTCTATTTTTCTATTTCATTTTTTTAACTATTAACCTCATGTCGTTAAGTGACCATTATCTTATTAGGCGTGAGTTTGCCTAGCCTTCAAAAAGCCTGGCATGACCTTAAACTTTTTTAAATAATATCTACTTGGAATGTAGGTCTTTAAACATGCTTAAAACCTATGTATCCAAGATCATATACAACTCTTTTAACCTTTTTACAAACCTACATTATTTCTTAAATATGATTTGAGGCTATAAGAAGATCACATATGATTTGATTATTTCAATAAATCTAGTTCAAATTTAAAATAAAATAACAAACTGTCATTTATTATTATATGTCATAAAAACTTAATAAAATTACAAATTTACAATAACACATATAGGATAATTTTTTAGAAATATTTTTGTTATATATAATAGAAATGTTTTTCTCACAGATTTTATATATAAATTTTATAGAAATGTTTTTATTAAATATAATAAATTATAAATGTTGATGGATTTAATTTGAATTATTTAGATTTAAAATATATTTAAATCCAATTGTTATCATTTTTATATTTTAATTATTTAATTATATACTATTAATATCTATTTAATGATAAAAGTCAGTTTTTATGAGTTTACAATTTGAGTTCACAATACGAGTTTACATCATTGTCACAAGTTTACTTAAAATTTGATAGCCTTGGAGGTGATACATAGTTTACAATTTTATAATGTAAATTATAATAAAAGAAAAAAAAAAACCAAGCATTCAAATCAATTGTCTTATTTGATACTTTGAAAACACAGCGGCTTATTAATGATAATAAAAGTTAAAAAAAAAAATAGGAAGCCAAATATTCAAATCAATTGTCTTATTATTTGATACTTTGAATACCCCACGGCTTATTAATTATGAAACAAAATCCTTATTTGATATCATAATCTACCGTGATATTTTCTATTAAAAATGTCATCAATTGTATACCATTTACTTATTTTCTTGGGATAATTAAGCGTTGATAGTATAAAAATGTCATCATTTGTGTTAAATATATTATTGGGATCATTGTTGTCAAACTTGCGAGTTGACACTCCGAGTTTACCGTTTTTACGCTTCTAGCTTACAAAAACGAGTCGAGTTAGTGGTAAACTCATGCTAGTTATAAACTCGGTTAAACTCACGAGCTTATACATCGAGTTTACCGTTTTTACATTTCTAGCTTACAAAACCGTGTTCACTTACTCTTAAACTCGTGTTAACTTTTTTGATTTGATCATGCTCAGCGGCTTTATATAGAAATTTTATAGAAATTTCTTTATTAAATATGATAAATGATGAATGTTGATGGATTTAATTTCAATTATTTGGATTTAAAATATATTTAAATCAAACTGTTATCATTTTTATATTTTAATTATTTAATTATACACTAGTAATACCTATTTAATAACAAAAGTAAACTCTTACGAGTTTACGATTCGAGTTCACGATACGAGTTTACGTCGTTGTCACGAGTTTGCTTAAACTCGTGAGTTTGACAACCTTGATTGGGATGATTGAGATTTGATAGTTTAAATATTATATTTGTGTTAGAGGATAGCTTATACCCGCATTAATTTCTTATTAGTAATGCATATGTTTTTATGAATCAAAGGTTCAACATTTATTTTTATATTTTTCTAAATATTATTCTTCTAATTCTTGCAATATACAAAAGAACTACTAGTATTTTATTTGATAAATGATAGCAAAAATCTTAATAAATTTATGAAAAAGATAAAAAACTAACAGCATGTGATTTAATATTATAAATAAAAAATTTAAGGGAGTTAGATATAAATCATGAAATGTCAAAGAGTTATTTGTAAAGGATCAAAGTTCGGGAGGTTTCTGTAATTGTTCAAAGTTTTGAGGTTTTATGAAATTAGTAATTTACACAAGATGTCACGTGTCGTATCATAATCCAACGTGACATTTTTCATTAAAAAGGTAACGGTCACATAACAGTAGGAGGTTAATAGCTAAAAAATAAAAGATCGGCAGGTTAAATTGAAACTTTGAAATGTCAGGGAGGTTATATGCAACTGACCAAAGTTCATGAGGGTTTTGTATAATTTAGCCTAATTATAATAATGAATTACCAATGGAATTGAATGATTCTATCGTCAAATAAATTATCCCCAATTAATTAGCGACAAAATTCATCGCACTAAGTCAATTTAGCAGCGCAATTCCGTCGCTAATTAACTTTTCTTTTGTAGTATATGGTGTTTTTCTCAATGAAATAGTTAATGATTAAATGGAAGTCATGTATATAATATAATTGTCGGTGGTGATTTTTCTTTTTCTTTTTGGGTTTGTAAACGCTTGTGTAAGCTTCTTTTTAATTAAATAAGAAAACGTGCAAACCACTGCAACGTATGTTGACTACAAAAATAGTAACTGTACTAATGTCAGATACGATATTATAACGCGAATGGGAAAGCAATTGAAACACGGAATGGAAACTACTTACAGTCAAGTTGCCAAGCTGCCTAGGTTAGGCATATCATAAGGGAAAGCAACTAATAATAATGGTCTGTTAATTTTTTATGTATTTTAAAATAATTGCTATCTCATATTTTAGTTTGGTTTTAAAATAATTTTTCCATTTTAAAATGATGATTATTTAAAAGAAAAAGAAGGGAAAATATCACTTAAACTTCAATATCCTGTTGACAACATAAATGTTTAGGCGTCCTTATTTAATAATATAATTTACAAATATGATAAAAAAATTCTTTTACTATATCATTCACAAAATATAATTTTGTGATGGATTTGCGGCAAGATATTTTGTCACAATTTTGTCGCTAATTCCATGCTTAATTTCAAATTTTATTATTTTACATTATAGTCCAACAAGTCAACAACCATTTATATAATATCATAATAATTGTCGGTGGTGATTTTTCTTTTTCTTTTTTGGTTTGTAAACGCTTGTGTAAGCTTCTTTTTAATTAAAAAAGAAATTGTGCAAACCACTGCAACCGTATGTTGTCTACAAAAATAATAACTGTATTAATGTCAGATACGATATTATAACGCGAATGGGAAACCAAATTAAACACGGAATGGAAACTACTTACAGTCAAGTCGCCAAGCCGCCTAGGTTAGGCATATCATAAGGGAAAGCAACTAATAATAATGGTCTGTTAATTTTTTAGGTATTTTAAAATAATTGTTATCTCATATTTTAATTTAGTTAGGTTTTTAAATAATATTCTATTTTAAAATGATGATTATTTAAAAGGAAAAATATCACTTAAACTTCAATATCCTGTTGAAAACATAAATGTTTAGGCGTCCTTATTTAATAATATAATTTACAAATATGATAAAAAAAATTATTTTATTATTTCATTCACAAAATATTATTTTGTGATGGATTTGCGGCAATATATTTTGTCACAATTTTGTCGCTAATTCCATGCTTAATTTCAAATTTTATTATTTTACATTATAGTCCAACAACCATTTATATAATATCATAATATTTTGTCACAATTTTGACCCGATATCTACGGGAGACTTTTAAGATTTTTGTTGAGTAGACTAATGGTCCCTTTTTGGGGAGACTTTTAAGATTTTTGTTGAGTAGACTTTTAAGATAAAGATATGGAACAAAATGTAATTGCATTCGAATATTCAAATTAAATACTAAATTGATTTTCAAATAAAAGTCGCTATTGTTGCACATGCATGTTTAATTATCAATTGTCTCATTTGATACTTTGCACATGCATGTTTAATTATCAATTGTCTCATTTGATACTTTGAATAGACGGCGGTTTATTAATTATGAAACAAAATCCTTATTTGACCACCACCACCAACAACGACAACAATGACGACGACAACAACAATAACAAGGCTAAATTATATAAAACCCCATGAATTTAGTTGCATATAAACCCCTGACATTTCAAAGTTTAAATTTACCACTCCCCCAACCTTTTATTTTTTAGCTATTAATCTCCTGTTGCTAAGTGATAGTTATCTTTAAAGTTTAGGGGGTTTTATAAAATTAATAATTTATATAGGATACCACGTAGAAGAAGAATAATATTTAAAAAATATAAAAATAAAAATGTCATCATTTATATAACATTTACTTATTTTCTTGGGATAATTAAGCATTGATAGTATAAAAATTTCATCATGTGTTAAATATATTATTGGGATGATTGAGATTTGATAGTTTAAATATTATATTTGTGTTAGAGGATAGCTTATACCCGCATTAATTTCTTATTAGTAATGCATAATTTTTTATGAATCAAAGGTTCAACATTTATTTTTATATTTTTCTAAATATTATTCTTCTAATTCTTGCTATATACAAAAGAACTACAAGTATTTTATTTGACAAATGATAGCAAAAATCTTAATAAATTTATGAAAAAGATTAAAAAAAAAACTAACGGCATGTGATTTAATATTATAAATCAAAAATTTAAGGGAGTTAGATATAAATCATGAAATGTCAATGAGTTATTTGTAAAGGATCAAAGTTAGGAGGTTTCGTAATTGTTCAAAGTTATGAGGTTTTATGAAATTAGTAATTTACACAAGATGTCACGTGTCATATCATAATCCAACGTGACATTTTTCATTAAAAAGGTACGGTCACTTAACAGTTAGGGGGGTTAATAGTTAAAAAATAAAAGATCGGCAGGTTAAATTGAAACTTTGAAATGTTAGGGAGGTTATATCTGACCAAAGTTCATGAGGGTTTTGTATAATTTAGCCTAATTATAATAATGAATTATACCAATGGAATTGAATGATTCTATCGTCAAAGAAATTATCCCCAATTAATTAGAGACAAAATTCATCACTAAGTCAATTTGAATTCCGTTGCTAATTAACTTTTCTTTTGTAGTATATGCTTTTTTTTTTCCCTCAATGAAATAGTTAATAATTAAATGGAAGTCATGTATTTAATATAATTGTTGATGGTGATTTTTCTTTTTCCTTTTGGGTTTGTAAACGGTTGTGTAAGCTTCTTTTTAATTAAATAAAAAATCGTGCAAACCACTGCAACGTATGTTGACTACAAAAATAATAACTGTATTAATGTCAGATACGATATTATAACGCGAATGGGAAACCAAATTAAACACGGAATGGAAACTACTTACAGTCAATTCGTCAAGCCGCCTAGGTTAGGCATATCATAAGGGAAAGCAACTAGTAATAATGGTCTGTTAATTTTTTTTTTTTATGTATTTTAAAATAATTGTTATCTCATATTTTAGTTTGGTTTTTAAATAATTTTTCTATTTTAAAATGATGATTATTTAAAAGGAAAAAAGGGAAAATATTACTAAAACTTCAAAATCCTGTTGACCAAAAAACAAAGGAGATTAACAAGAATAGTGAAGCAATTGACAACTCATTTTATTATTAGGAAATCATTATTTTTGATTTTGAAGTTCAAGGGTATTTTCTTAAAAATTTTCTTTATTTAAATAATGCAAACATATTAGTTAATCTTTCATATAGTTTTACTCCTTGACTCCTGAACTATTTTGTTCATATTAAAAAATATTATGTTTCAATATTCATTTATTATTTACTTAATAAAATTTGAATGATTTTTTTTTTTTTTTTTGTATTTTTTCAAATCAAGTACTTATTTTAAAAAATATATCCCATCAAGATTCTCATATGCCCCTAGCAATAAATATATAATTATATGAATTGAAGTTCCTTCGGCTAAGGTTCACACATTATCACTTTTTTTTTTTAACACATATATTTGAGACACTGTCCAGATACAAAATGTGGGTACATTTCCCAACAGAATTCAAACTTTCATTTGCTATGTTGAGAGAGACTAGTTCATTCCTCTAGACCAATCCTTGTTGGTCTTTTGTTCCGCTAAGCATAGGTATTCTCCTATTGGAGGTAATCTTATTCAAGTTATTGCCGTGCATTAAATACGGGCACACCTTCTGACGGAAATTCAAACATTGATTCATTATATTGTTAATCTAATAAACTCAACCCCGTTATCACTTGCAGTTTGAACCAAGTTGGCACTTGGAATGGGAATGTCGGGGGCGAGAAGTTGTGAGGCGGAGGCCTCAGTGTTGGGCCCATTACAATGAAAATGACACAATATAGCTAGTTTTGGTGGGAGAGTCTACCAACGGGGTTTCTGCCGAACCCGCAGAGATTTTGTTTAAGCGACACAAACCGCTTACTGAAAGTTTGTCATATGAGAAACTGATATATATAATACAGCATGAGCCACTTTCATGGTAATGGCCCCAACACTAAAGTCTCCAGCCCATTACACTTCGGCCCAAATTTCTCGGTTTTTGCGTGAACAGCCTAATTTTACTATTTCAAACATATCTGCAACAATACCACCATTTTACAAGTTACAACCAATTTTTTATTCCTCTTCTGTTTTTCGACGCACAAATGGACTTAGAAGAGAGGATGCTTTCCTATAATGGATATGAGCCCAAATTCTGAAAGATTGTAAATGAGCCTTGTGAATCTAAAACATGGGATCAATTGAAATTACGGCCATGCATGTTTTTGTTTTTGTTTTGTTTTCAAATAGTTTTATAAAAAGGAAAAGAATAAGAAAATATCATTTAAACTTCAAAATCTTAAATCAGTCTTATTGCCTACAAGAGCTGTGTATTAATTACAAGAGTATAACAATTAACAACTCATTTTAATAAGAAATTACTTATTTGAGATTTTGAAATTCAAATGATTTTTTTTTTGTATTGTTCTTTTTATTTATACTTAAATTTGTATTAATATTTTAATATATAGTAGGCTTTATTTTTATTATTTATAGTAATACATATTCTTAGAAAACATTTAGAAAATTAAAAAACAATTGGCAAGAGGAATTAATAGTTAAAAAATAAAAAGATAAAAAATGAATGGCAAGGAGAATTAAATTTAAACTTTGAAATGTTAGAGAAGTTATATGCAACTAACCCAAAGTTTATAGGAGCTTAGGGGTTCTTTGTAACTATTCAAAGTTTAAAGGGTTTTATGAAATAAGTAATTTATACAAGATGCCATGTAAGATGACACGTGTCATATAACAATTTGACATGACATTTTCTATTAAAAAGATAAAGTTCACTTAACGATAGGGGGTTGATAGTTAAAAAAAAAATGAATGGCAAGGATAATTAAATTTAAACTTTGAAATGTCAGAGAAGTTATATGCAATTGATCCAAAGTTTATGGGAATTTGGTATAACTTAGCCTAATAATAAATGGATTAACAATGGAATTGAATGATTCTATTGTCAAATAAATTATCACCAATTAATTAGCGATAAAATTCCATCACTAATAAACTTTTCTTTTGTAATACATGTATTTTTTTCTCAATGAAATATTTAATAATTAAATAGAAGTCATGTATTTAATAGGGTTAAATACCAATTTTGTTATGGAAGTATTGACTAGGGAGTATTCAGCACCCGGAAGTTTTTTTGGTATCATTTTCACTCCAAAAGTTTACAAATATAGCAATCTTGCACATCAGTTGATCTTGACCGTTGAATTGTTGCTCTTCTTTGTAAATTTGCTGGATAAATTTGCTCATAAAAAAACTTGAGGCAAATTTACTCATAAAACAAACTTCCGGGACAAAAAATGATACCAAAAAAATTTTCAGATGCTAAATGTTCCTTGGCGAATACTTCTGTGGCAAATGATATTTCACCCTATATAATATAATTGTTGATGGTGATTTTGTTTTTGTTTTTTTTTTGGTTTGTAAACTCTTGTGTCAGCTTTTTTTTAATTAAACAAGAAATTGTGCAAACCACTGCAACGTATATTGTCTACAAAAATAATAACTCTTGTTAATGTCTGATACGGTATTAAAGAGGATGGGAAAACAAATTAAACGCGGAACACATTATTACCTGCGTTTTTTTTCCCATACATTTCCCTATTTGTTATTTAAAATACTGTCAAATATTAAATGTTGGCACATTTCTCATCAGAGATTCAAACATTTATTTATCATGTTGTGAGAGACTAGCTCATTCCTCTAGACCCAATTCTTGTTATACTTCTTATTGGCAGTAAATGCCAACATTTTTTTTTTTTTTTGATACACCAAGTAAGGGAGGGGGCAGGGTTCAAACCCTGGACATGGGGGAGTGGAGCCAAGCTCCAATGCCACCGCACTACTAAGCTAGCGGCAATGCCAACATTTCTTCTAAAGCATATTCGAATTTTAGTTTGTTATCTTATGAGGAACTACCATTACCATTACCATAGACCCAACCCATTGGTCATTTTATCACTTGCTTTTTGAACGATAATGTGCCATTTTCATTGTAATGGCCCCAACACTTAGGCCTCCAGCTCACTACTCCTCGGCCAGACATTCCATTCCAAGTGCCAACTTGGTTCAAAAGGGGAATGATAATTTGAATGCAATAGATTAATTTATCAATTGTTAATTAATTTATCAATAAAGTTGGGTATAGTGGAAAATGATGGAAAACAAGTCCATTCCCAAATGTTTTTTTCTAGTCTCTTTTTATTATTTTTTTGGCAAACGTGTCTTTTTATTATTAGTTTCTTTTTATGATTTTACAAAGAAAGTGTAGTTTCTTCTTAATTTAGTTTTATTGAAAAATCATAAGAAATTGAAAACTGCATCATTCTTTATCCAACCATGATATATCAGAATTCACTCATTTTATGTATAATTTAATGATGAAAAAAAGAGAAGTTGGGAAAATTTGAGGGGCATTGGACACCCCAAATGCTCCCAACATAAATCCCCATAATTTTGATCACACTATTCCTGAGTTAATACCAACAATTTTCCCATTAGGGTGTTGGGAAGTTTTTTCTTTTTTTGGTAGTAAGAATGGCTTCAGCTTTTATATATGTGATAATCTAAAAAAGGAGATCAAGTCCCATGCAATCATTTAAAAAAATTGTCCTTATATTGTCCGGACAATCATACAAGATCTTGAAAGACCTTCTTTAGCCAAAGCATTCTGTGACCGAGGTATGTGTTGCAGCTTGACCTCCCAGTCCATTGTAAGCATATTTTTAATCTGTAAATAGACTGTGCTTCGACTTGAGTTATTCCTGCCATGCATCGGTTCATCAATCAATACCTTGGAATCATATTCAATTAGCACATTCCTAAAGCCTTCCTCCCATGCTAATTTAAGGCCCATCAGAATAGCCCATTCTTCTGCTTCATAGACCCCACGTTGTCCCAAGTTATGAGTATAACCCGTTAGCCATTTTCTTCTGGAGTCTCTGATCACCCCTCCACATCCTACTTTGCTGCTCTGAGTAACCACTGCCCCATCTGTATTAACTTTGATCCAGTTTGCTAGCGGAGGGATCCACTTGACTAGATTTATATAATGCAGATCATTTGTTCTAGATTCTGCATATGCATTTACAAAGAGGATTTCCATGTCCTTTTCATAATAGCTATAGGGTCTGTTGGTTTCTCAAATTCCACGTTGAAAATACTATTGTTTCTCCATGTCCATAGAAACCAAATAGTGACACCCCATATAAGGTTCAAACTCTGATTACCGTCAATGCTCATTTCCTCTTTTAGATTGATGGACATCCAATCCTTAAGAAAATATGAGAAGAAATTTAAGAAATGCCGTGGGCTAACAAGCTACTGCAAAATCTGCTTGGCATAGCAACAATCTCAAAAAATGTGGAGTTGATATTATACTCCAGCATTACAGAAATCACAGTATGAAGTGTTGGAAGACCACCTACTTCTCCATTCATTAGTAGCTAGTCTATTGTTGAAAGCCAGCCAAAGGAAAACTTGAATTCTCTCTACCCCTTTCCAAGACTAGATATAACCAAATGTTCTGCTATGTAGATGAGATGGAGGCTTTTCAATCAAATAATAAGCACTTTTGATTGTAAAAAGCTCGTTGTGTGATCCATTCCATACCATAATATCATCCCCTGCTCCTTCGATAAGTGGCAACAAAGCAATCAGTCTTTGGATTTATCGCCAATTACAATATTTGCAAGGCGTGTTAGGTCCCGAGTACCATAAAGCATCCAGTCAGCAACCAGACTTCCTTCCTCCTCAGTTATAGGGGTCTAATGCAGGAATCCTTTACCTTCCTATTCAGGAAGAGCAAATAATCAAGAAAGAAATGTACAGATTTTCCATTTCGAATTTGCCATTTAGTACCCACTTCAACAATATCATTCTGTTTGCACACAAATCTCCAAAGGCTTGAAACGGATGATTTTGCATTTAGTAAGGATATATCACTTCTCATCATGTATTTCTTGCTTAAAACTTCACCCCAAAGACCCTCAGCGCCTTTAACCAGAGACCATACTAATTTAGCCCCAAAGGCCTTATTAACTAAGACTAACTTCTTTAGGCCTAGACCTCCATTTTGCTTTGGCACAACAACTTTATCCCAACCCATTGGGTGATAGCCCTTTCTATTATTAGTTTTTCCCCAGATAAAATTATGTTGTAACCGTTCTACTTCTTTGCATATACTCACAGGAAGTTGTGCCACTTGCATTGGGTATATAGGGATTGAACAAATGACATATTTCGCTAAAGTGATCATCCCCCCTGTTGACAAACAGTTAACTTTCCAAGTTGAGAGTTTTTCTTCGCACGATCAACTACATACTGTAATGTTTCCCTATTCGTCCTTTTTCTAGATAAAGGAAAACCAATATATTTTCCTATTTCACATTTTATCTTCATTCCTATACTATCTTTAATCCTTCATTTCAAAGAAGCTAATATTGGAAATTATGCCCTAGGGGCAAGTCATCTCTATTTAGTTATCATTTCATTTGCATATTTATAACTGTATCCTTAGATATATCTTATAGATTATTCTAAATGTCCCTAGTCGGTCATCTACACGGGAGCGAAGATGAAATAAGACCAGTATGACTTTGATGAGGTATGAAGATACGAATCAAAGTCATAAGCACTTGTAAGAGTACAAGGTGCTAGACTGACCCACTATGAGAAAGTTTGCATGGATTAAGTCATAAGCTTTTCTCATGTATAACCGCGTCACAACGCCTTTGACTGAGATCATTATGGATTCCTACATGATGAGTCGCTGCTCTTTGACCTAGTCAAAAGTCACCTTTGACCGGGTGATGATAAAGGCTTGGATTAGGATCAGTGGTTTTCATGCAGAGGAATGTGAATGGTCAAGATGGAATTTGTCTCTCATATTTGTAGAGAGATAATACTGGGTCCATTGATGAGTGAGTTTGAGAAATGTATGGTCATACTACTATGGAAAGGAGTTTCCATTTCAATTGTTAGACTACTCAAGAATCGAGAAAGTAATGGTTAGAAATAGGAAGTTGACATTATCCATGCCTCATCCTTGACCAAATTATCGCGTGACAAAAGGGACGTGATATGGTTGTACGATAGGTTGTATCGTATCATCGATCCCCATATGAATTGGGTAGTCGCAATGTCTTGCTAGAGGCCGCTTGCGACTTGTGGGCTGATATAGTATTGGCCTGCTGACAATCTCATGTGGACCTGCAGGGTTGCATACAAGAATAGCTCAACACGAGCAATAGTGTCCAGATTCATTGAATCTTAGATATGTCTAAGATTTAATGAATACTGTATTTAATCTAGGATGAATATATATATATATATTAAATTCAAAAATAATATAATAATATTATTTAATAGAGATTATAATATTATTATATAATATATTTTTTTGTATTTAATTATTTGATAAATTAAATATCTAAAACAAATTGAGATTTGTATCTCGATTTAATTTTCGAATATAGATATCATATATCTAATTTAATTTGAATTGAGATATAGTATCTCGATTTAATTGAATATGTAGATATCATATCTCGATTTAATTTATAGAGATAAATTCTATAAATTAAATCGGAGGCTTTTAATTCGGATTAAATAAATAGATTAGATTAAATCTATTGGATAGATTTAATTAATATATTATTTTAATCCAAATTCAAATTTCAAGATTAATGAGGATTAATTTTTTATATAATACGTCTAATGGGCTTTGAAAAACCTACGGGACATTTTGTAAGACGTATTGGAAAAGCCGAGAAACCCTAGAGAGAAAAGAGAGACGTGAGAATACCGAAGGCACTAGCACGCCGTCGATGTTGGGAGGCTGTTCGTGTGGACACCGGTAGAGGGAGGAAATTCGCAGAGTCTGCTCCTGTTGATCGAGTAGGTAGCTCACCAGATCAAATCGAATGTAGGACGCTCACGAATTTCGCATAGGTATTGTTTCTAACAAACCTTAATCTAAACGCCGTTGATGGATCCTTTCAAGGGATCCACAATTTTTAAATGGATGAGAATCCTTCCGCTACGTGTATTGATCCCAACAGCTGAAACCTTTGGAGGAAAGAAAATGGAGGACTTACTTAAAACTGATTTTTTCACTAGATGCGCTACAAAATCATACATTCTGCTTGCTCCTCTGTCACTTTTCCAAAAGAGGAGTAAGTCATCAGCAAACATCAAATAAGAGATTGTTGGTCCCTCCTTTGTTATAAATACAGGCTTCTAGCATTGACAACATCACAAATGATAGGTGAAAGCCTATCCATACACATCCAGAAAAGAAATGGGAAGATTGGATCACCTTGCCGAAAGCCATGATTAGGATTGAAGTATTCTGTTTTAGCTCCATTCCACTAGTATATTAAAGGATGAACTAGAGACACTCCATAATAATGGCAATAAATTTCGCATCAAATCCTCCTTCAATTAGCACTTGTCTAATGAAACTCCATTTAATTTTGTCAAATTCTTTTTCCAAGTTTAGTTTCATAGCCATTATCCCTTGCTTAACCTTTGCCTTTTTCATTTTGTGCAAAATCTCTTAGCCCACTACAATATTATCTTGAATATGACGCCTAAGGATGAAGCTAGCCTGAAACGAGGAGATAATCTCATCCATAATGCCTCTCAATCTTTGAGCTGTGATTTTGGTAATGCATTTATCATGGACTATACACAGGGATATAAGTATGAAATGCTCCACCTTTTGAGGTTGATCTCTTTTAGGAATTAAGGAGATTAAAGTTTGGTTGGCATTAGTGATATCTACCTTTCCTTCAAATGTTCTTTTCATAAACTAGCATACTACTAAGCCCATTAAGTTCTAATTTCGTTGGAAGAATATTGGAGAAAACCCGTCCACACCAGGTACCTTATATGGTCTTATTGACCTGATAGCATCATGGACTTCTTTATTAGTTGGTATATTTGCCAAAGCATCCATACTAGCCACTCAATAACTCAAAAATTGCTCTCAGTGGAGAGAGTATGTTCCTTTAGATTCTCTTCTTGAAATAGATTCTTGAAGAAAGTCACAAGATTTTTGATTTCATATTCTCCATCCAACCAAGTACAAGATTCATTTTGCAACAGTAGAACTTGAAAGTGGAATATCACCTAGAGGGGGTGAATAGGTGATTATAAAATTCTTTCACTTACTGCTCAAGAACACTTAAAAACAAAGACAGAGAGAAGGATAGACAAACATGAGAGATCATCCTGGTTCAGTCAACTCTTCAACCTACGTCCAGTCTCCAGAGACTCTGGAATTTTCACTATCTTTCAAAAACAAATACAATTACACACTCTGTACTCGAAGTAATCCTCTCACTCTAGGATTCACTCCCCCTTACAAGTTGTAATCATATACCCACACTTAAGGTTCCACAACCTTAAGATTTAACTGATAAACAAATAATCAAATAGTGTTTAACTCCTCACTGAGTAGATAAATGATAATCACTGAAGTACACGATATATTCGAAGATATTAATGAAACAGATGAAAGAGTAGATTGTAATAAATTCGAATTGAATGCCTGAGTTTCGGTAGTTAGCGGATTCAATGCTTCTGGTATTTATAGTTGTTGCCATTGTTGACCATTGGAGAAGCTTGAAGATTATTCGTTGTGGCTAATAAATATAGCCATTAGACATATGAAGCTTGATAATCACTTTCGTCGTTAAGGATCCAAGTGGATTTGTGTCATCACGACATTCTTTCATTCCTTCTGTTTTGCCAATTTTGAAATAGCATTTATTGCGAGATAGGAATAGCAGGAATGTCTTTTGATTGCTCGGGGTATGGTTCTTTGAGATTGAGTCTCGATAAGGCAACTGCATTAAATGCATTATGACAACCAAATTGCTTTATGATAATTTTGATGTTAATCTTTTGAATAATCATCTGAAACTCATTAACAAACTGATTAAAAATAGTTAAGTACAACAATGAGTAAAGCTATAAAGAAATGAAATCACAATTAAGAAATTTGGTTTTACGAAGACGGTGATTTTGAATATCAAAGGAGTTTAACTTCTAGTTAAAATAAATTTCCTGGAGTTAAAATGACTTGAGGCAAGGTAAATGTGACTCGAAGCAAGTTTCAAAAGATATAAAGAAAGTTAACTTGATATTTTAGCGGAAGCAATTTCTTTCTTCAAGAGTTAAAAACACAATTGGAAAGAAATCAAAAACTTGACTCGAGTTAGAGAAATAATTGCCTTGAGTGAATTTGACTGGAGGCAAAAACTAAATGACTTGAGGTAAAGGATAGTCAACGCAAGTTGAGAAAGGATGTTAAGAGAAAACGTGCCTTGAGTCAAAATGACTTGAGGCATTCCTTGCCTTGAGTCAAAATGACTTGAGACATTCTTTGCCTTGAGTCAAAATGATAGCACTGATCTAAAAATTATTTGAATCAAAACAATTAACTCGAGGTAATTAATAATTGACTCGAGGTAACTTGATTATAGCGCGAAGCAAAAGATTTAACTTTTCAAGTCGTTAACTCGAGGCAAACGAACTTTTAACTCGAGGTAAAAATACTTCGGACTAATTATCTTCAAGTTAAAATCCTTTTAACTCGAGGCATATCAGAAGCAAGTAAACTTGCTGATATATTTAACTCGAGGTGAAAGTACTTTAACTCAAGGCAAACGTTCATTTCACAAACATAGCATTTATCCTTGAATCTTTACATTATAACTGTTATCATCAAAATATCAAAACATAGAGAACTAACATTCTCCCCCTTTTTGATGATGACAACATTTATAATGGGATTTGAAATTTTGAGAAGAGATTGTCTTGAAAAGAGAAATGATAGTTCACATTAAGCACATGTATATATAAACTAGCTCAGTAAAAAGAAGTAATGTAGGTACATGAACCATTGAATTAAGGCAACATATATGGAATTCATTAATCAGAAATCAGAAATACATGAACATAATGAACACCAAATACACCAGACAAAAACAAGACATACTAACTGAACCAGAACCATTTATAAACAATCATAACACTAACTGAGTTATAAATAGACATACAACTGACAAAAATGAAACCACAATCTAAATTTCAAAATAACAAAATAGCACATCTAAACTTCAAAATAACACATTTGACCACACTTGACTAGATCTCTCCCCCTTTGTCATCAGCAAACAAAGAAGATGGCTTAGTAGATAGCGAAGGTGGAGAGTGAGCAGAGGGTTGGCTATCAGAAGAAGAAGATGGAAGAGGAACTGTGGTAGGGTCAATGGGAGAATGCTGTGATGGAATGAGAACAGTAGCTGGAGTAGACTCAGCAATGGGAGTGGAAGCCATAATGGGGTTGAGGCTGAAGGAATGGGAGAAGAGGGACCAACACTAGAAGGACCAGCCTGATCAGATAAAGTCTTGAGGAGCCTATCAAACTTGGAATCCAATATCAGAAAAACATTGTTGAGACTTTCAAAGCGAGCACCAAAATCTTCCAAGTGGCCTTCAATATTCTCAAGCCTCTCTTCAATCTCAGTATCTACCAACTTTCTCACTTTAGTTTCAATCTTGACAGTAATCTCAGTTTGTTGAGTAATCAGTGAGACCTGAATAGATCCAACTGCTTCAACCAAAGCCTTCTCCATAATAGCTTGTACAGAATAATGAAGCATAGATGGTGGAGGTTGAGAGGGTTGTGACTGAGCATTAGTAGTAGCAGGTGTTGATTGAGCCTCAGTAGTAGCATGAGAATGAGAGGCCCTAGACCTAAATGGTGCCCTAGACTGACCAGATCCTTCTTTAAACATAATCCTCATATGATTTAGGTGAAATTGACTGAACAAGAGGGGTTTTATAGGTTCTTCATTTAATTCAAGAAGCCAAATCCCAACTTGAAATAGCATAAGAGAAATAAGATTCGGAAAAGGAATTGGAGCTTTTTTTGAAGAGTGAAATTTAAACCTATGCATTTCTGAATAAACCCACTCACCAATATTGTGAGGAGTTTTATCCAGAATAGAAGCAAATAAAGCATAATCTCTTTATGCAAAGTGAGTGAAATTATTGCCTTTTTGCACAAGATTCTTGGAAAAAAAAATACCAGATAGATCGGTGCAAAGGTGGCATAGCAATAGGTGTAAATTTCAGAGGCCCTATTGGCTCGTCAGGTCTGCAAATTTTAAAAATCTCCTCATCAGAATAATTAAGAGTAGGCATAGGAGGAGGATCGGTGATCCTCAACAAAGTATTGATATACTTTGCGTAATGATAAGCCTTTTTCCACAAACAAAGATTGTCATCCTAGCCTCTTGAAGACTACCATCAAAATTGAGGAGATTGGCAATCTTCATATTGAAATAATTTTTTTTGACAACGTACGAGAGAATAAGGAGTTCAAATTGAAAGCAAATTTTCAAAAAGTTTGAACCAAGGGGATAAATCTAAGTTACGAGTCCTCTTTGAGTTTTTCTAAATCCACAAAAACAAGTGGGACATAACTTATGATTTGTATAGCACTCTTGAAAAAGTTTCAAATCTTTGTCGAGATAAAATAATAGGATTTGTGATAAACCTACGCTAGTCCTAGTACCTTTTGAGGATTTAGTTAAATTAGGATCGGGTGTAGTCACGGGAGCGAAGTAGAACCGAGATACCTTAGATGATGATTCTCCTCGAAAGCGAAGTGGAGATAGAGGTATTGACTCTCTTGCTAGGTGAAGCTATGATTTCCTCTTTATTCTTTCTCTTGGCTGCTTCTAAATCAATTGCTAGTTGAGCAGGAATCACAAGGGGGTTCTTTGATTACAACAAACTTTCTCCTGGATTTGTGAGACATCCTCATCGCCAGAGACCTTGGGCTGATACTTCTTTGGAGGCTTCTTCTCCCGCTTAGGTCGAATAGAGGGTTTAGGAATATGAGAAGGTGGATTAGCTTGTAATCCTGGGAATTTTGAGATCCGATGGCTTTTCGCAAAAAAAAGCATGATGGAGGAAATTAGAGAGAATTTTGGGAGATTTTGAGAGAAAGCAATGAAATGAAAACACTTGCTCAAGTTAGGGTTTAGAACGTCGTAAGAAGGGATAAGGATGACTCGAGGGAAGATGAACAATCAAGCGGCATTTTAAAGAAAAATTAAATAGAGTTAACTCGAGGTATATATTATTCGACTCAAGGCATATATCAGAATATGTAAAGACAGATTAAGTTAACTCAAGGCAGATATTAAAAGTAACTCGAGGCACGAAGAGATACTTACTTGAAGGAGATTGACTTGAGGCAATTTTGTTTTACCTCGAGGCAATTAGTTCATAAACCCAGCCTTCTTTCTCTGACTCGAGGAAAAACATCTACTTACTTGAGGCAAATAGTCATAAAATTCGCTTATGCTTTTTGCCTTAGCCTAACTCGAGGCAAGGCATTTGTTGACTCGAGGCAACCGGGCAGATAACTTGCTTTCTGATCGACATTGACTCGAGGCGAGTTGAGACATGACTCGGCAGATAGAGTTCTCAAAATAGTTACTCTCTGTCTGACCATGACCCTGAGGCAATTAATCAACTGATTCAAGGTAGTTGACTCATGGCAGTAATTTGATTTCCATTTTTTGCACAATTTAACACACATTAGTATTAGCCTGAAGTCATTTTTCATTCACCTCGAGGCATTTTAACTAGAAGTTACAGCTTTGTAACTTGTAGTTAGTCCAAATTACACAAAGTAACTCGAGGTAGAGATATCAGCAACTAGAGTCAATCTTTACTCTGTTAGCCTCTGTTTTCTTTCTTCTTAACAAAGTCCTGAAAAAACACAATCTAGAAACTCCGAAGCTTAAGTTAGTACTTAATTATCATCAAAAACATGATTTAATAACAATTAACTAACATTATTTACAATTCATTAGGATTTACCATTCCCAATTCCTTTCAACTAAATGTGAATTGTTCTTTTGCCAAGGGTTTGGTAAAGATGTCTGCTAATTGCAAATGAGTAGGGATGAATAGCACCTTGACATCTTTCTTTTGCACATAATTTCTGATAAAATGATGTCTCACATCAATATGCTTGGTTCTCGTATGATGAATTGGATTCTTTGCCAAGCTTATTGTGCTGGTGTTGTCGCAAAGAATTGGAATCTCTTTCAGATTGATTCCCAAGTTAAAGAGTTGTTGCTTAAGCCATATGACTTAAGCACAATAACTTGAGGCGGCAATATATTCAGCTTCGGTCGAAGAGATAGAAACAATAGTCTGTTTCTTGCTGAACTAAGAAACAAGATATCCACCCAGAAATTGGCATTGACCACTTGTGCTCTTTCTATCAGTCTTGTAGCCAGCATGATTCGAGTATGAATACGCCACCAAATATTCTGGTTGACCTTTTGGAAACCATAGTCCAAGCTTCTTTGTATCGGCAAGATATCGAAAAATTCTTTTCACATGCTCAGCATGTGATTCCTTTGGAGCAGCTTGAAATCTTGCACACATACCCACACTAAATTGAATATCTGGTCTGCTTGCGGTCAAGTATAGCAATGATCCAATCATCCCTCTATACTTGGTTATATTGAAGTTCTTGCCTTCTTCATTGGCATCCAGAGAGGTAGTTGAGCTCATTGGAGTGTTGGCACCATTACAATGTTCCATCCCAAACTTCTTGAGTAAATCACAAAGATATTTTGTTTGAGAGATGAAGATCCCATCTGTCCTTTGTTTGATTTGGAGACCAAGGAAATAATTTAGCTCACCGATCATGGACATCTCGAATTCACTTTGCATTTTCTTTGAAAATTCTTCACACAAAACATCATTAGTAGCACCAAGTATATTTTCATCCACATAAATTTGAACAATTAATAGCTCATTTCTTTTATTGCCTTTGATAAATAATGTTGTGTCAACTTTTCCTCTGACAAACACTTGATCAAGAAGAAACTTACTTAATGTCTCATACTAAGCTCTAAGAGCTTGTTTAAGACCATATAGAGCCTTTTTCAGTTGAAGAACATGGTGGAGATGAGAGTCACTTTCAAAACCAGGTGGTTGTTCTACATACACTTCTTCCTTAATGAATCCATTAAGAAAAGCACTCTTGATATAGTTTAAATCCTTTGATACACGCAAAGGCTAAGAGTACTCGTATAACTTCCAATCTAGCTCTTTGGAGCATACGTTTCCTCATAATCAATACTTTCTTCTTGATTATAGCCTTTGGCAACCAGTCTAGCCTTGTTTCTGACTATGATTGTGGATTCATCACGTTTATTCTTGAATACCCATTTAGTGCCAATGACTGGATGGTCTTTAGGCCTAGGTACCAAGTCCCAAACTTGATTTCTTTCAAATTGATGTAATTCCTCTTGCATTGCTAAGACCCAATCATTGTTTGATAGGGCTTCGTCAATCTTAGAAGGTTCAATCTCAGAGATAAAGGCATAGAAAGTTACTTTGTTTAAAGTACTTCTTATGGTTCTCACGAATTCATCTACGTCGCCTATCACTTGATCCAGTAGATGACTCATACTGTATCTTCAATCACGAGGTTGAGATTGATCAGTGTTTTCATAAGCATTTTCAAGCTCAATTTCCAAAACTTTTTCAAGATTTTCAGAAGGAGATGGGTTTTAGAAATTGGTTGAGTTTGAAAAATAGGTTCATCTTCATCAAGAGATTTGTCAGGCTCAGACTCACAAAACACAACATGAATTGATTCTAAGACTCTGTAAGCCTTACTCCTATTAAAGTATCCAAGAAGTATACCTTCGTCAGACTTGGGATCAAACTTTCTCAAGTTATCCTTACCATTGTTATGGACGAAGCATTTACAGCCAAAGATATGAGGATGTGCTAGATTAGGCTTCCTTCCTTTGTAGAGTCCATATGGAGTTTTATTGAGCTTCTTTTGGAGATATGCTTAGTTTGAAATATAGCACGCCGTGCTCATTGCATCCACCCAGAAGACTTGGGAGGTCTTGTTTTCATTCAACATTGCTCAAGCCATCTCAGTGAGGACTCAGTTCTTTCTTTCAACCACACCATTCTGTTGAGGTTTCCTTAGGGTTGAGAAGTTATGATCAATACCATGAGCATCGCATAACTCCCCAAAAGCTTGATTCTTGAACTCTCATCCATGATCAGTCCGAATGCCTAAAATGCAAACACCTTTCTCGTTTTGTACTTTCTTGGCAAACACGACAAATAGATCGAATGTTTCATCCTTAAAAGATAAGAAAATAGTCTAAGTAAATCTTGAGAAATCATCGACAATGACCAAAGTATATAAATTTCCACCAAGGCTCTTTACTCTCGTTGGTCCAACCAAATCCATATGAAGTAGTTGGAGTGGTCGATTGGTCGAGGTTTTAGATTTAGTTTTGAAAGATGCTTTAGTTTGTTTTCCTTTTTGACAAGAATCACAAATCATGTCATTTTTAAAACGCATTTTAGGTAAACCAAGAACTAAATCTTTTCTTAACAACTTGTCTAGTTGGAACATGTTCACATGAGCCAAACGCTTATGCCACAACCAACTTTCTTCCAAGTTGCTAACAAAACAGTTTTCAAAATTGACTTTGGGAAGACATAAGGTATAGCAGTTACCTTCTCTTGGTGCCTTAAATAGATTTTTAAGGTTACCTTTGTTGATTGGAAGATCATCCTTGTTGACAATGAAACATTCCTTTGAATCGAAAATGATCCAGTTGTTCTTGTCTGTACTTTGGCTGAAACTTAACAAGTTGTGGCAGAGTCCTTCGACATAATATACATCTTTGATCAGGGGACCTTCTCTTTCACCAATTTCGCATATTCCAGCGATCTTTCCGGTTTGGTTTCCCGCAAAGGTCACTTTGCCACCATCTTTTGCTTTCATTGCCACGAACTTGGATTGATCTCCCGTCATGTGTTTAGAGCACCCACTATCAATGTACCACTTATTGGTTCTTGATGCTCTTAGATAAACCTACAATTGAGACAATGTCAAGCCTTAAGTACCCATTTTTTTCTTGGGTCCTTTTGGGTTAGTTTGGGTCTCAAGGGCAATATAGGTTACCTTAGGTACTCACTGATAGTTACCAACATATTTATCTCTTCTATCTTTCTTATGAAAACAAGATGAGGTACTGTTGTTGGAAATTATGCCCTAGGGGCAAGTCATTCTCCTTTTGTTATCATTTCATTTGCATGTTTATAGTGATAACTGATCCTTGGATCTATCTTATAGATTATCCTAAATGTCCCTAGTCGGTCATCTATGCTGGAGTGAAGATAAAATAAGACCAGTATGACTTTGATGAGTATGGAGATACAAATCAAAGTCATGGGCACTTGTAAGAGTACAAGGTGCGAGACTGACCCACTATGAGAAAGCTGCATGGATTAAGTCATAAGCTTTTCTCATGTATAATCACGTCACAACGACCTTTGACCTGAGATCATCATCGATTCCTACATGATGAGTTGATGGTCTTTGACCTAGTCAAAAGTCACCTTTGACCGGGTGATGATAAAGGCTTGGATTGTGATAAGTGGTTTTCATGCGGAGGAATGTGAATGGTCAAGATGAAATTTATCCCTCACATTTGTAGAGAGATAATACTGGGCCTCTCGATGAGTGAGTTTGAGAAACGTATGGGCATACTACGATGGAAAGGAGTTTCCATTTCAATTGTTAGACTACTCGAGAATCGAGAAAGTAATGGTCAAGAATAGAAAGTTGACATTACCCATGCCTCATCCTTGACCAAATTATCGCGTGACAAAAGGGACGTGACATGGTTGTACGAAAGGTAGTATCGTGTCATCGATCCCCATATGAATTGGGTAGTCACAATGTCTTGCTAGAGGCCGCTTGCGACTTGTGGGCTGGTACAGTATTGGCCCACTGCCAATCTCATGTGGGCCTGCAGGGTTGCACACAAGAATAGCCCAACACGAGCATAAGTGTCCAGATTCATTGAATCTTAGATATGTCTAAGATTTAATGAATCTTTTGTATTTAATCTAGGATGAATATATATATATATATATTATTAAATTTGAAATTAATAATGATATTATTTATAGATAATATTATTATTATTATTATATATAGTATTTAATTTATTTGATAAATTAAATAACTATAATAAATTGAGATATTGTATCTCAAATTTAATTAAATTGAGATATAGTATCTCATATTTAATTAAATAAAAAGATATCATATCTCATATTTAATTTATAAAGATAAATTACATATGTAGGCTTATAATTCGGATTAAATAAATATATTGGATTAGATCTATTTGATAGATTTAATTAATATATTATTTTAATTGAAATTTGAATTTCAAAATTGATTGAATTAATTTTGAATATTTTAATACGGCTTAGTAGGGTTTTAGAAACCCTTTAAAAGAGATTGATCTAGTCATATTAAGTAGACGGATGAATTAGAAAAGCCGTGGGAAACCCTAGAGAAAATTGAGACGCATAGTTTGAAGGCGCTAGCATGCTGCTGTCCGTGTTCAAAAGCTGTTCGTGTGGATCGGTAGAGGAGGGGATTCGCAGAGTCGCTCTGTTGATCAAGTAGGTAGCCCACGTGAGAAAATCTGAACGAGACGCTCGTAATTCCGCATAGGTATGATTTCGTTAACAAACCTTGATTTAAACGTGGTTGAGCGATCCTCGGATGGGATTTGTTAAAGTTTTTTTTTATTCCGCTGCGTGTACGGATCCCAACAGTGGTATCAGAGCCAGGTCAACCGTGTGTTTAGATTGGGTTTTATGTGATTATATATGTGATATATATGCTTAATCCGAACCTGTATATGCGTTTAAATCGATATATGTGTTTAACCGAATCATGTATGATTTGAAACGTTAATTTGCGCATTGGTCATGTTGTTCTGAAGCATTCAGATCGCATGATTTTCAGAAGTGATGGTCACGTTGGGGTTGGACGACGGTCTGAAACGTTCAGACGTTGCTCACACTCAGAAACGTCGAACATGTAGGGGTCGAACGCCGTCGGTCACGTTCAGACTTGATCGTTCTCGGACACATTCATTTGTTTCCTCAAAGATTACTCCTTTTCGAAAAATTTGGAAATAAAATAACGATTTGGAAATAATTTTCGAAAACAATATGTTTTTCCAGAATTTAAATCATGATATTATATTAATGTAATATAATATCATAACTTGAATTTAATATGACTTGGTTGACAAGTAGTGGACTCCAATCAATCAAGATATGAATGTGATTCATCATATTAAATTCAATCAATCAATCAAGATGTGAATTTAATATGACTTGGTTGACAAGTAATGGACTCCAACAATCAAGTAATGAATATGATTCATTATATTAAATTTAATCAATCAATCAACATGCGAATTTAATAAACTCGATAATTTAATCATGATATTTTCTTTCATATTGTATGAATTAATATTTGTTGTGATTAATTATTCAAATTTGTTTGGGTATGGTGAACAACATGGCTCTAGAATTTACAAGTGTTGTATTATTTAAAAATGGCCTGCGAGCCATGCGTCTCTCTCTAAATACTCTTGATGTACATTCTCTTCTCATCCTACTCCCCTCGTATGTTGAAACGAGGTTTCTCCTATGTATTTCTCTTTTCTTATTTAGAGAAGTCCTCTCATTGGCTTGAGAGGATTTTAGGTTAAGTATGAGCCATGTTGTGTCACAGTTTTAATTATGTCTTGATTTGATCACCTCATAATTAATTTATAGTTTTATTATGATTTGATTAGATCACTCATAATTAATTTAGAGTTTCAATTATGATTTGATTAGATCACTCATGGTTAATTTAGAGTTTATATGTGATACAATAGTGATTGCATTCATATAGGTCGAATTAATAGGATTAATTAGACTATATCATATATACCCTCTAAATAAAATCTTAAGTCATAATGTCATCAATAAACGAATACTTGTCAAAACCTAGATCGCCCATTTGTATGTTCCACCAAAGTGGATGCATTTGAGTTATCTTGATGAGACAAGAGTGGGTAATGGTGATACTCAACATTTATCATTATCTTGACTTAATTGAGATTATCAAAATGGTTTTGGATCTCAAGGAATTAGATGAGATTAAACATGTCGGATCATATGATGATCGAATCCCATAAAGATATAAGAGTTACATGTGATGTAATTGGCAAAGAGGTTGCCTACCTAAATAACTTGATTTTAAGTGTCCGCTAAAAAAGAGACATAAATTTAAGCCAAATATGGATCTTAGCCCACTAATTATAATGAGGGTTATTAATTCAGTGGGAGGTTATTAATTAAACTTTGCATATCTTTTATTTGTAGAATCATGTAGACTAGTAATACTACCACACCATCAATACGATCAGTCCTTGAGAAGGACCAACTCGATGAGACAAACCTTCTTGACTTGTTTGGGAACTTAAGCATTGATCCTAAACATGAAAGAAAAGAGTATCTCATCGATCAACCCATTCCTTATAAGCCTGCAGCTACTGATCTAAGAGCTCAGACTGATGCTTATACGAAGCATAATGATGACTCTCTGGATGTAGGATGCCTGATGCCTGCCACTATGATTCCAGACCTCGATGGAGATCTGGAACATATGGAGGTCTCTGAGATGATTAGTCATCTTATGGAAATGTTCCAGTAACAGGCAAGGCAAGAGACGTATGAGACCATTAAGGCCTTATAGTCCTGCAACTTGGCTGAAGGTGCATCAGTTAGTCTTCATGTGTTGAACATGAAAGGCTACATTGATCACTTTAAGAGGCTTGGATTTCCCATGTCCCATGAGTTAGCTACACATGTGATCTTGAACTCACTCCCAGGAAATTATGATAACTTTGTCATGGATTATAACATGAACAACATGGAGGAATCAATTTCTGAATTGCATGAGATGCTCAAAACTGCTGAGTTGAGCCTTAAGAAGAGGCCCAATACTGTTTTGTCCGTTCAGAAAGGAAGGGGTATGAAATGGAAAGCCAAGAAGGCAAAACCTCCGAAGGATGGGGTCTGCTTCTTCTGTAATGAAATCGGTCTTTGGAAGAGGAAATACAAACTCTATCAAGAATATCTGAAAAGAACAAAGAAGGATAGCGGGGCTATCGCTTCAGGTATCTATGTCATAGATATTCTCTTTTCTAGTTCCCTAACATGGGTATTAGATACTACATGTGGTTCTCACATTTGTATAAATGTGAAGGATCTCAAGGACAGTAAAAAATTGAATGGACACATCTATGACATAAACTACCAAAAGGATCAAGTCAAATGATTTGAATCCGACTTACCTATGGCACTGTCGTCTAGGCCATATAAATGAGAAATGCATTTTGAAACTCCACATATGGATTTCTTGACTCATTTGATTTTGAATTATTTGATACATGTAAGTCTTGTTTATTGGAAAGATGACAAAGGCACCTTTATTAGGAGTGGTAAAAGGGCCACTGATTTATTGGGCCTCATACATACAGATGTCTATGGACCAATGAATGCTTATGCCAAAGGAGGTCATTTGTACTTCATTATATTTATAGATGATTTTAGTAGATATGGGTATATCTATCTAATGAAACATAAGTCGGAATCTTTTGAAAAATTCAAAAACATTCCAAAATAGAGTGCAAAAACCAACTTGGCAAAACAATTAAGGCACTTCGATCTGATCGGGGTGGTGAATATTTGAGCCAAGAGTTCATTGACCATCTTAGGAGTTGTGGGATCATCTCATAACTAACTCCTCCAGGAACACTTCAATGGTATGGTGTTTCTGAACAGAGGAATCGAACTCTATTAGATATGGTTCGATCTATGATGAGTCAAACAGATCTTCCACCTTCTTTTTGGGACCATGCCCTAGAACAGCTGCGTTCACACTAAATTGTGTTCCGTCAAAGGCAGTTGAAAAGACACCATATGAGATATGGACTGGGAAGAAACCCAGTTTGTCATTTCTTAAAATTTGGGGATGTGAGGTTTATGTTAAACAATAAGCCTCTGATAAATTATCATCCAGATCCTCAAAATGCCTTTTTTGGGGTATCCTAGAGAGACTAAAGGATAGTATGTCTACAATCTCACCGATCACAAAGTGTTTGTAATTCGGAATGATATCTTTTTGGAAAAAGAGTTTATCTCTAAAAGAACCAGTGGGAGTAAGGTGAACCTCGAAGAAGTTTGAGAGTCACAAGACAATGTAGAACCACAGATGGAAATCGGAGAAGACTCACAACAAGTTGATAAGCCTACTCATGTAACACAAGGCCCACGAAGGTATGATAGATCACGGCTACGGCCTCGAGATATGGATTGACGATTCTCGGGAAGTCGTGATGTTTTGCTCATTGAGCAGAATGAACCAACTACCTATTAAGACGTCGTGGTGGGACCAAACTCCAAAAATTGGCTTGATGCCATGAAGTCTGAAATGCAATCCATGTACGACAATAAGGTATGGACCTTAGTCGTTCCACCTGAAGGTGTAAAAACCATTCGGTGCAAGTGGATTTTCAAGTAGAAAACTGACATGGATGGCAAAGTAAATATCTTCAAGGCACGACTGGTTGCAAAAGGATTCACTCAAACTCATGGTGTGAACTATGATGAAACCTTTTCCCCAGTTGCAATGGCCAAATCAATCAGAGTCCTTCTTGCCATTGCATCATATTACGACTATGAAATATGGCAGATGGACGTCAAAACAACCTTCCTTAACTGAATGCTCCTTGAGGATGTGTACATGACACAACCTGAAGGCTTTGTGCATCCAGAGGACTCTGGTAAAGTATGTAAGCTTCAAAGATCCATTTATGGATTGAAGTAGACATCTCGGATCTGGAATCGTCGTTTTGATGAAGTAGTCAAAGACTCTGGATTCATTCAAAACATTGATGAACCTTGTGTTTACAAGAAGGTTAGTGGGAGCACAATTGTATTTCTAGTGCTTTATGTTGATGACATCCTACTCATTGGGAATGACATTCCTACCTTGCAGAGTGTCAAGTCTTGGTTAGGAAAGTCTTTCTCAATGAAATATTTAGGCGAAGCCACTTACATCCTTGGGATTAGGATCTATAAGAGATAGATATAAGAGGCTGATAGGCCTAAGTCAAATCACATACATAGACAAGATCTCGCATAGATTCAAGATGCGGGATTCTAAAAGGGGTAACATGCCCATGTCTCATGGCATCCATCTCAGTAAGGATTTGTGTCCTAGTACACAAGATCAAAGAGACCGCATGAGTAAGATTCCATATACCTCTACCATTGGATCTATCATGTATGCCATGTTATGTACTCAACCGGATGTGTCATTTGCCTTGAGTATGACTAGCAAATATCAACAAGATCCCGTGAGTGAGGGTCACTTGATTCTTTGTCAAGAATATCCTTAAGTACTTAAGAAGCACTAAGGACTTATTCTTGGTATATGGTGGCTTGGAGGATGAGATCTGTGTGACGGTTACACAGATGCAAGTTTCCAAGCTAACCAAGATGATCTAAGATCGCAATCAGGATATGTATTCATGTTGAATGGTGGTGCGGTAAGCTGGAAGAGCTCTAAGCAGAGCACTGTAGCTGATTCTGCAATAGAAGTTGAGTATATAGCAGCATCAGATGCAGCTAAGGAGGCCTTTTGAATTAGAAAGTTCATTAATGAACTTGGGGTGGTTCCTACCATCTCAAATCCAATAGACTTGTTCTGTGACAATAGCGGCGCTATTGCGCAAACCAAGGAGCCTAGGTCACATCAAAGGACCAAGCATATACTCAGGCGATTTCATCTTATCAGAGAAATCAATGATAGAGGTGATATACAAATATGTAAAGTACTAGGAGAAGACAATGATGCTGATCCTCTTACTAAGCCGCTTGCACAAGCAAAACATGAGCGTCATGTTAAGGCAATGGGAATTAGAGTAATTAATGATTGCGCCGAGTGCAAGTGGGAGTCTGTTGGAAATTATGCCCTAGGGGCAAGTCATTCTCCTTTTGTTATCATTTCATTTGCATGTTTATAGTGATAACTGATCCTTGGATATATTTTATAGATTATCCTAAGTGTCCCTGGTCAGTCATCTATGCGGGAGTGAAGATGAAATAAGACCAGTATGACTTTGATGAGTATGGAGATACGAATCAAAGTCATGGGCACTTGTAAGAGTACAAGGTGCTGGATCGACCCACTATGAGAAAGCTGCATGGATTAAATCATAAGCTTTTCTCATGTATAATCGTGTCACAACGCCCTTTGACCTGAGGTCATCATGGATTGCTACATGATGAGTTGCTAGTCTTTGACCTAGTCAAAAGTCACCTTTGACCGGGTGATGATAAAGGCTTGGATCGGGATTAGTGGTTTTCATGCAGAGGAATGTGAATGGTCAAGATGGAATTTGTCCCTCACATTTGTAGAGAGATAATACTAGGCCCCTCGATGAGTGAGTCTGAGAAACGTATGGGCATACTACGATGGAAAGGAGTTTCCATTTCAATTGTTAGACTAATCGAGAATTGAGAAAGTAATGGTCAAGAACAAGAAGTTGACATTATCCATGCCTCATCCTTGACCAAATTATCGCGTGACAAAAGGGACGTGACATGGTTGTACGATAGGTAGTATCGTGTCATTGATCCCCATATGAATTGGGTAGTCGCAATGTCTTGCTAGAGGCCGCTTGCAACTTATGAGCTGGTACAGTATTGGCCCACTGCCAATCTCATGTGGGCCTACAGGGTTGCACACAAGAATAGCCTAACACGAGCAAAAGTGTCCAGATTCATTGAATCTTAGATATGTCTAAGATTTAATGAATATTGTATTTAATCTAGGATGAATATATATATGTGTATATATATATATATATTATTAAATTTGAAATTAATAATGATATTATTTATAGATAATATTATTATTATATATAGTATTTAATTTATTTGATAAATTAAATAACTAAAATAAATTGAGATATTGTATCTCGATTTAATTTTCGAATAAAGATATAGTATCTCAGATTTAATTAAATTGAGATATAGTATTTCATATTTAATTAAATAAAAAGATATCATATCTCATATTTAATTTATAAAGATAAATTACATATGTAGGCTTATAATTCGGATTAAATAAATATATTGGATTAGATCTATTTGATAGATTTAATTAATATATTATTTTAATTGAAATTTGAATTTCAAAATTGATTGGATTAATTTTGAATATTTTAATACGGCTTATTAGGGTTTTAGAAACCCTATAAAAGAGATTGATCTAGTCGTATTAAGTAGACGGATGAATTAGAAAAGCCGCAAGAAACCCTAGAGAAAATTGAGATGCATAGTTTGAAGGTGCTAGCACGCTGCCGTCCGTGTTTGAAAGCTATTCGTGTGGATACCGGTAGAGGGAGGGATTCGAGAGTCTCGCTCCGTTGATCAAGTAGGTAGCCCACGTGAGAAAATCGAACGAGACACTCGAGAATTTTGCATAGGTATGATTTCTTTAACGAACCTTGATTTAAACGTGGTTGAGCAATCCTAGGATGGGATTCCTAAAAGTTTTTTTTTTTATTCCGCTGCGTGTACAGATCCCAACAACTATGTCCCTTTCGGTTACAGTAATTACAATGAGCAAATGGATTTGAAGTATGAACTGATTTATGAAAATAGTTCAAATAAGATTTTTCACCAGCTTTCTTTTTGCCTTTCTTTTTGTCAAAAATAGGATTATATCCTATGCCTAATCGATCATTTGTAAATCTTTAAGCATTCAAAATAACATTGAGCATTTCACTACCATTAGTGAATTTCTCAAGTGTTTTCGTAAGATAGGATTTTTTTTCTTTATAAGATCAGGACAGTTTTTGCAAACCGAGTTTTCACAAACCGGAGGTAAATCTTTAGCTTGTTACTCAAGTAATTTGATTTTCCTCTTACAAGCAATAAATTCTTTTGCAAGCTTTTCAAATTCAAAATGTAGCTCATTATACTCGAAAGTAATTCATCATAAGAGGGTTCAGAATCATATACCTCTTTATCGTTTTCAGGTTGTTCTTCTTCCACAACTAGGCAAACATTAGCAACTTCTTCTTCCTCACTTTCTTCTTCGTCTGAGGAGCTATCTCCCCATATAGCAGACACATAGGCTTTCTTCTTGAATTGATTGAATTTCTTCTTCTTCTTCTTTTCTTTGCCCTTCAGCTAAGGACATTCTGATTTGTAATGTCCCGGCTTTTCACACTTGTAATAGATGACTTGTTCCTTATTCTTGAATTTGCGAATGTTACTTGAGCTTCCTTTCTGGAATCTATTTCTAAAGCCTTAGTCCTTCTTATAAAACTTCTTGAATCTTCGCATGAACATGCCCATATCATCATCTTCTTCTTCTTCTTCATCTTTATTTTCCTTTTCATTCACAGCATTCAGAGCAACACCTTTGCTTCTATTTGCCTTCATATTTGCCTTGAGTGCTTTTCTGTTTGCCTTTGTATTCATATAGACTTCCGAATAGAGCAGCTACAAATTGCATTGATTCTCCACGAGCTTCTTCGATTGTTGTGACTTTAGCTTCCCAATCTTTCGTCAGGACATTGAGGATTTTTCTGACTTGAAGGGCTTGCTCGTATGTTTTACCCAAGGCTGATAGTTGATTGATCAAATGGGTAAAGCAAAGTTGAAATTCTCCGATGGACTCTCTGGCCTTCATTCGAAGAAGATCATACTCGGTTGTCAAAGTATTGATACGATTCTCCTTGATGCTAGAAGTTCCTTCATATGCTATTTCCAACGCCTTCCACATCTCCTTTGCACTTGACAGATTACAAATACGAAAGTACTCTTGTTGACTAAGAGAACTTTGAAGCATTAAGATAGCTTTGCTATTAAGAGTGACAAGTCTTCTGTCATTCTCATCATACTCTTCTTCAAGCTTTGTGATTCGAACTCCATCTTCAATTGAAGTAGGTTGATAGTTTTCTCTCTTGAACACATTCCATAGGCCAAATTCAGTAGCCATAACAAAAACTCTAAATTTGGCTTTCCAAAAAGAGTTGTGTTCTCCGTTGAAACTAGGAGGGCGATTGATAGACACTCTTGAAGATGGAATATCACCTAGAGGGGGGGTGAATAGGTGATTATAAAATTATTTTGCTAATTGCTCAAGAACACTTAAACAGAGAAGGAGAGAAGAACTATGAACACAAGGGATTATACTGGTTCGGTCTAACTCTTGACCTACGTCCAATCCCCAAAAACACTCTGGGATTTCACTATCTCGAAACTTGATTACACACTCTGTAACTCTCGAGTAATCCTCTTACTAGGACTTACTCCTCTTTACAAGTTGTAACCAAATACAATTACACACTCTGTACTTGAGATGATCCTTTCACTAGGACTCACTCCCCCCTTACAAGTCGTAATTGTACACCCACACTTAATGTTCCACAACCTTAAGATTTAACGATAAACAAATATTCAAATAGTGTTTAACTCCTCACTGAGTAGATAAATGATAAACACTGAAGTATAGGAATATCCGAAGATATTAAATGAGACTAACGAAACAGATGATTATAATAAATTCTAATTGAATGTAAAGTGTTTCGGTAGTTGGCGAATTCAATGCTTCTAGCATTTATAGATGTTGTAATTAATGACCGTTGGTGAAGCTTGCAGATTAGCCATTAAGACTCTTGAATATAGCCGTTAGAAAGATGAAGCTCGCTTTCGCCGTTAATGATCCAGGTGGATTTTCCATCACGACATTCTCTCATTCCTTATGTTTTGCCCGTTGTGAAATAGCATTTAATGCTTGATTGGAATGTCGATAAATACTTTGGAGTGATCAAAGGAATGGTTTCTGTGAATATGGCTTGTTTAGGAAATAGCATTAACTGCTCTCTGACACAAATTGCTTTATTGCAATTTGTTGTTAATCCAAGATATAATTATCTGAAACTCATTAGCAAATAGGTTAAAAGCATTTAGGAATAGTAATGAGTGAAGATATGAAGTTATGAAATCACAAGCATTGATTTTCGGTTTATGCGAGACGGTGATTTTCAAATCTGATAAAGTTAACTTCAAGTTAAAAACAATGTTAACTTGAAATAAGAAGTTAACTTGATATATGACTAGAAAGTTAACTTGATGTATGGAGAGAGTTAAACTCGATAAGTGTAAAAGGAATGATACACTCAGTTGTTGACTGGAGGCAATAAGTGATTTAACTTCAAGGTATACTTTAAAAATAAAGTTAACTTGATAAGTTCAAAGACAAAGTTAACTTGATATTGGCCAAAGTCAAAAGCGATAAGTGTTTAAAGACAAACTTAACTTGAAATAAGAAGTTAACTTGATAAGTTCAAAGACAAAGTTAACTTGAAATAAGAAGTTAACTTGATATTGGCCAAAGTCAAAAGCGATAACTCCAAGTCTTTGTGTTTAAAGACAAAGTTAACTTGAAATAAGAAGTTAACTTGATATTGGCTTGGCAAGTCAAAAAAAGTGACAAAGTTAAGTTGAAATAAGAAGTTAACTTGATATTGGTTTGGCAAGTCAAAAACGATAACTTGAGCTTTAAACAAAAGTTGCGTTGAGTTATTTAGTTGTTAACTTCAAGTTAAAAACTTAAATTCCCTTGAGTCATTTAATATCTAACTTGGAGTTAAAAATGATATGCTCTTTAAACATAGCTCGAGAAAGACACATTACCTTGAGTCAATCAATTTTTAACTTCAAGTTAAAATCACAACTTGCCTTGAGTCATTTACTAATTGACTTGAAGTTAAACCCAATAGTCTCTTTGAAAAATGGAGTTCATAAAGGCATTAACTTAAGTCAAATCATTTTTAACTTCAAGTTAAAAACGCGAAACACATAATTTAAAACTTTGGGCACGAGATAACTTGAGGCAAACCATAACCGACTTGAAGTTAAGGTTTTATTCAAAAACTTATTCAAGGCTTTAACTTGAGGTTCTTTTGCAATAACTTCAAGTTAATTTAACACGAGAAAATTCACAATGAATTTTCCTTGAGATTAATTATAATTGTTATCATCAAAACAAGGGAACTAACAACTCCATAAGGCAATATTCCTTCCCTTATATTTCTCAGGATGTTAAGCCCAACTGAGAAACCTTTGCTCTTTTACCAAATGAAACTGGAATATCACCTAAAGGGTGAATAGGTGATTATAAAATTCTTTCGCTAATTGCTCAAGAACACTTTAAAATAGAGACAAAGAGGGATAGAAAAACACGAGAAATTATCCTGGTTTGGTCTAACTTTTCGACCTATATCTAGTCCCAGAACCTCTGGGATTTTCACTAACTTTTAAAAACAAATACAATTACACACTCTGTACTCGAAGTAATCCCCTCACTCTAGAATTCACTACCCCTTACAAGTTGCAATCGTACACCCACACTTAAGGTTCCAAAACCTTAAGATTTAACTGATAAACAAATAATCAAATAGTGTTTAACTCCTCACTGAGTAGATAAATGATAATCACTGAAGTACACGATATATTCGAAGATATTAATGAAATAGATGAAACAGTAGATTGTAATAAATTCAAATTGAATGCACAGAGTTTTGGTAGTTGGAGGATTCAATGCTTCTGGTATTTATAGTTATTGCCATTGTTTATCGTTGGGGAAGCTTGAAGATTATTCGTTGTGGCTCATTAATATAGTTGTTAGACAAATGAAGCTTGATAATCACTTTCGCCATTAATGATTCAGGTGGATTTGTGTCATCATGACATTCTTTCATTCCTTCTGTTTTGCCCATTATGAAATAGCATTTATTGCAAGATAGGAATAGCGGGAATGTCTTTCGATTGCTTAGAGGTATGGTTCTTTGAGATTGAGTCTCGATAAGGCAACTGCATTAAATGCATTATGACAACCAAATATCTTTATGATAATTTTGATGTTAATCTTTTGAATAATCATCTAAAACTCATTAATAAACTGATTAAAAATAGTTCAGTGCAGTAATGAGTAAAGATATAAAGAAATGAAATCACAATTAAGAAATTTGGTTTTACGAAGACGGTGATTTTGAATATCAAAGGAGTTTAACTTCTAGTTAAAATAAATTTCCTTGAGTTAAAATGACTTAAGGCAAGGTAAATGTGACTCGAGGCAAGTTTCAAAAGATATAAAGAAAGTTAACTTGATATTTTAACTGGAGGCAATTTCTTTCTTCAAGAGTTAAAAACGCAAGTGGAAAGAAATCAAAAACTTGACTCGAGTTAAAGAAATAATTGCCTTGAAATGAGTAGGATAATGATGTGGATGCAACATATCGTAGCATTATATCGGCTTTGTTATGCGCTTTCACGATAAACAATAAAGTCGCCCTTTTCTTATGCACATGAGCGGGATAATGATGTGGATGCAACAATTTATGGAATCTATCCTCTATTTCCCTATGTGCATGAATTCTTACACATTTGATCAGATAACATACAAATAAGCTCAGATTCACCATTCAAAATAGTGAGAACACATAAGAAAAACATGGCATAAATATGACTCATCAATCCTTCTCTAGCGTGAGTAGACATGAGCCCATAAACATTAGAATGAATGAGTTCCAATAACTCGTTAGCTTTGTGACTCACAAGCTACTCAAGCTTGGTCTTTGTCATCTTTCAATCCAGACAAGATTCACAAGGTCCATAGGATTTGAAATCCATGGAATCTAGATAATCATCATTATGGAGTTTAGACAATCTTGTCTCATTAATGTGTCCTAACCGACCGATCATTCAACCTCGGTTTCTTAACTTGAAGGTTAAGAAATTCACTATTTCTAGGATTCCTCAATACCAAAGGTAGAAGCATCATCATGCCTATTTCCTTTAAGGCTCTCGCAAGGTATAATGAGCAGTTCCTCCTCCAATGTCGTTCCTTCTGACAATGGAAGCATACAACAGTACTAGTGTCCTTAGAAATTTCTTTCCCCTTTCCTTTGCCCTTGTCCTTCTTCTTCTTGGGCTTGGCCTTAGGCTTAAGCTTGTCTATCGCCACAAACTTGCCCTTTTCTTTAGCCTTAGAATGCCCACCCTTCAGAGGAGGTCCTATTTTTTCCTAACAGTACTCGTAGCAGTGGTCAGCAGACTCAACAATTCTGGGAGTGTTGACTTCATCTTATTCCTATAATAATCAACCATAAAGCCATTAAACAAATGTGGCAAGGACTGCAAGACCAAGTTAATACTTGAATCATGGTATATGATAAAGCTTAGAGAAGCAAGCTTCTCCATTAGCATCTTGAGGATGTTCGGTCCAACTGCCTTGACTTCAGACATCTTGTAGCCAAACAACTCCTTGGAGATCTCGAAGTGCTCAGCCCTCCCTTCCTTGCATAAAGCTCTTGCATATGCAAGATAGTGGAGGGAGAATCCATTTGCTTATGCTAACGTTAGAGTTCTACACACATAGACACAAGTAGTATACAGACTGCCAGCTCATTGTCTACCTGGTGCTGTTTATGGGCTTCCCAGTCAAACTAATCATACCCATCTTGCCCTTGAGTAGACGCAACAGGAATCTGAAAATCTAAGATATAGGCTATCTTCTCATAATGCAAAACTAATTTTTGCATTCTAATACTAATCCTTAAATTTGGATCCAACTAACTTATTAATTACTCCTTAAATAGAGCGAGAATTAAAGTTTACGGCTATGACTCAAATGTTGAAAAGCAAAAGATGGACTTATAAGTATTTCATGAATTTAATCAACAATATACGGAGACTTTTGAAACATATGTGGCCCTCTCACTATTTTCTCTAGAATCAATGACCCTCAATTAATTGATGTAAGGTTATCTTTCATAAGGATACCTGTACTGGGCTAAGAGAACAACTAGAATCATTAGTTTCCGGCTGAGCCTGCAAAACTACCTTATCCAATAGGTTGAGTTGATCAATAATATCTCCATGTCTTCTCTTAGATCATCAGGTTGACAACTCCTTATCACTTGGTATCGCATCACTATGTGATAACCTGGTATCTTTACCCAAAATGCATAGCCCTGGCTGAGCCTACAAACTACACATCTAGTCTGGCACAAACCATTATCCTAAGTGTCATACATTTCAAATAGCATCGTTACCCAACGAAATGGTAGGTCTTAGCTGAGCTAGAGAGGACTACCATGTAAAAGGGATTTAAGTGTCACCGATGCTGGGAGGCAAAAAAACATGCTAAGTAATTTGCCCTAAATGTATAGACCCAGCTGAGCCACCTGACTATACATCTAGTCCAGCATAAACCATCATCTTAAGTGTCATACACTTTGAATGGCACCGTTACCCGATTAAACGGTAGGTCTTAGCTGAGCTAGAGAGCACTACCATGTCGAAGGGTTTTAAGCACCACCGATGATGAGAGGTAAACACGCTAGATAATTTTGTGAGGGTTCATTTCGGTCTCATCCTTATTAACTAACTAATAAGGCATTTAGTTAATGTTTATCTTGCATACATAATTAGACATACAAATAAAACAACTATCATATAGTTCAATTTTAAACGGCTTATATCTATCATGGATGCTAGTTGTATGGTGATCGCGTTTACTATTACCATGCATACGAGTCGTACTTAAGCTATGCAAAATAATAACACATTTATTTTTATGGATGATCATGGTGCCTTTCAATTTTTCTTCCAAAACATCTTCATGTCTCAGATTCTTGAGGACTTCTAATCTTCTTTATCCTCTCATCATTCCCAAATGATCTCTTGGTAAAGGTTTCTCATAAGGATCCACGAGGTCTTAAATTATACATTTTTATTCCTATTACAATCAACTATGTAATATTAAATTGGGACAAAAAAATCCCATTTACCAAAAAATAAAATAAAATTTAAAATTACAACAAAACAATCTCATTTACCAATATGAATATAATTTAAATTAAAAAATTAAACATTTATTCGAGGCCCCATGACCATCCTTTTTCTGCTATCTACAAAAAGGTTAGAAAAACACATGCAAGCACTTTTCTGTAAATCCAAAACTATCATTGAATCGAATTCAATAATAATACCCCATCTATATTAAGTAATGAGCCCGACTTTGATACCACTTGTTGGTTAATTTTGAGTCTTGCTTGATGTTCAAGGGCAAACTCAAGAGGTGAAAAAATTAATCTTCACTAATTTGAGTGGAATTTATAATTTATAATCGTAACTTTTTACGTTACTCATGAGAACCTGTAACATCTTACGGTACTCATGAGCTACTAAATAAGTTAATATATGAGAACTCGTAACTCTTACGAGAAAGTATGGATCTAAATACCATGATAAATATAAACATTATCAAACCTATGAGTTTTTATGGGCGCTTATGAGAACCCATAACTTTTATGGTTCTCATGAGTTAAAACCCATAATTAATCAAAGTTCCCATGGGTAATGATTTCAAATTATATTTTTCATATTTATAACTCATTATGGATCCCGTAACTATTTACGTGTTCTCATGAGTTATCCCAAATTAAACGACAAAGAAATACTCATAGGCTCTTTCAAGATCTACTCATTAAAATACATGATGAGTTTTAGAATTACCTTAGATCACTAAAGACCTCAAAATGTATAACGTCCTTTAATGCTTTGATCCACACGGCTATCTCCCAATTTCCTTGAGAACTCCTCTTTGATTCATTTCTTTCCTTAGATGCTTGCTAGGCGGTGGCAAGGTTGAGGATTCAAGTTCTTGGGTTTCCTTTTTCTCAAGAAGGTAATGGTTTCTTGAGATTAGGTATAGGGCAACATAGGAGGATTTACCTTTCTTGTATTGGCAACATGCCTGTGCACAAGTGGCACCTTTTTGCCTTCTTGAACCCTTCAAGAGTTGTGCCTTATTTTCAAAAACGCACACAAAAATGGGCCACCAAAATTAGCCCTAATTTTGGTGCTTACAAAAAAGGCCCAATCCAAGAATGACGTCTTCCAAGAAGCCCAATCCTTATCCAATCTTTATTGGATATTGTTTTAGATAATTCAAAATTATCTTTTATCACCTAACCTCTTGAATTTAAAATTTGAATTTAAATTACTATTTTAAATTCAATATTGAAATTACAAATTAAAATTGGCCCAAGACCCAATTCGGCCTTCTAACACATTTGGGCCTTTTAGTAGAGAAATTTATTTCCCACTAAAGCCTCAAATATGGCACAATTTCGCTAATGGGCTTAGAGTCCCACTCCAACCCAGTTACAACTTTAGTCTTGACAAAGCCCAATAACAATCATTGGCCCAAGCTTGCTAAATTTAAGCAATCAGGAATAACCTTTGTGTGTGACAAATTAAGCCCAATTAGTCACTGACATAAATAAACTTGGACCAATTAAACTCTTTTCAAGGGCCTAATTTATCTAATGACCACATAAGGCACTAGCAATGCTCTGCGGTCCCAGAACTAATTGAGTGGATACCGTCGGCATCTTCCCTCATATCGTCATTCACATTTAGTCGAGAGCAAAGATAGAGTATCATCTCTCTTGGTTGACTAAATATAGCTTTTCACGGAACTAGGAATCTTCTTCTATTGACTTTAAGATGGATCATGACTTTTCATGATCACTTACTGTTAGTTCTCTATGTGTTTTGATGATAACCGACAATTGTAAACACAAGTTGAAGTTTGTCTTTGGTAAGTTGAAAAACTTACTGTCAAAGGCAAACTCGAGTTTTTGTTTGGAAACTTGAGTTTGGACTTGACAGAGAGTAGCTCAATTTTAATGAACTAAGAAAACTCTAGTTTGCATAGGAAAACTCAAGTTTGTGACATACAGAGAGCACTCCAAGTTTATCACATTAAGCCAAACTCGAGTTTGGGTTTACAAACTCAAGTTTGTACCATACGAGACACTTCAATATTTCCTGAAGAATACAAAACTCCAGTTTTGATTTACAAACTCCAGTTTTCATCATCCAGAAAGTTTGTAAAAGTTTTCTCTTATGAGGAAACTCGAGTTTGAGTTTTGTAAACTCGAGTTTTGGTCATACAGAGAGCTTCCAAAGTTTTGAACTAAGCAAACTCCAGTTTTCATTTGGAAACTCCAGTTTGCATCAAACAAAGAGTTTTATCAAGTTTTGTAAACTTGACCAAGCGGAGTTTGTGTTTTCCAAACTCAAGTTTGGTCTTGGCGAGAAAGTCTCAATGTTTTTCATCCCAAGCAAACTCCAGTTTGTTATGACAAAATCCAATTTGCACTTGGCCAAGCTTTTTCTAAGTTTTCCAAAGACTTGAGGAAACTCAAGTTTGTATTTGGAAACTCGAGTTTGAGCTTAAACATAAAGTTATCATGTTTCATCCACTTTGTGAAAACTCCAGTTTGTCTTAGAAAACTCCAGTTTTTACTTGGCATAGATTTTCAAAGGTTTTCAAACTTAAAAGAAAACTCGAGTTAACATTTGGAAACTCGAGTTTACACCCGAAGAGCTTTGCTCATTTTAGTAATTTGAAAACTCAAATTTACATTTGGAAACTCCTATTTTGAGCTTTTAGACTTAAACATGCTTTCACTATAAAAGTCCAAAACTTGAGTTTGTCATTAATCAACTCGAGTTTTGCTCTGTGATTCAAAATGTGCTTTTAAACTCAAGACAAGACATTATTCTACGGAAGAAGGAAACTCGAGTTTGTCTTACGAGCATAGTTACAAACTCCAATTTTGATAAACAAACTCGAGTTTGTGTTCTTTGGTTTTGAAAATCAAATTGCTCGAATTTGTGAAATCTTCCCGTTTGATCTTAATACTTCTTATCATCACTCATTACTATTCCTAGCTATGTTTAATCAGTTTGCTAATGAGTTTCGGATGGGTTAGAGGATATTAAATGAAGATTTAAACAAAAGTAAAATGTGACGTCAGCACATTAAATGCAAAGTCCAAAAAACTTGCATCCTTTTGGACAATCATTCTACACATGTTGCAAAGAGATTAATGTTTCCTTTCCTCATCCAAAGTAGCTACTCTTCCAACGGATTAATATTCAAGAAGTCAACCACAAACTTACGTGCAATTTGGATTAACCAAAAGTAGTAGAGAGAAGAAGACCAAAGCTTAACCTAATCCTTCCTTAATGTTGGCAACGGTCACATTGAAGATTACAACGATCATTTAATGCTTTCTTGGTATAAATAGAGCTGCATTCAATTCTTCTTAACAACCAATCTACAAAAAAAAAAAAAAAAATCATTCAAGTTTCCAACTACTCTTTGAGTTTTTCTTGTGTAAAGTATCTTTTGATACATTTGTACTTCAGTGATTATATTTATTTACTCTTAGAAAGAGTTCATTTTATTGTAAATCATTTATTGTAAGAATCTCAAGTCAGGGGACTTGGAGATTGGGATATTGATTGCAACTTGTAAGGGGGAGTAAGTTTTAGTGAGAGAATTACTCTTGAGTTACAGAGTGTGTAATCAATTGAGATAGTGAAAATCCCAGAGAGTCTGGGGATTGGACGTAGGTCAAGAGGTTAGACCGAAGTAGTATAAATTCCTTGTGTCTTGCTTTCTCTTCTCTTACTCTGTTGTGCTCTGTTTTTGTGTTCAAGTTTCAGAGCACTAAGCAAAGAATTTTAAAATCCCCAATTCACCCCCCCTCTCGGTGATTTGCTCCACTTTCACTTACTGTGCACAGATTCCCAAGTCAACTAACTAGAAGTCATCCAAGTCCTACCGGTCCTGTGAACGATTAATTCCTTGTAGGGAACTGTGAGTCCTTTCGACATGTCCATCTACACTCATGTATTCGAGTCATACCCAAGAGTACATTGTTCTCCTCAGTCTTAGGCGGATAAAGTTGTACATTCAAAGGATAACCCTAGGACATAGTGCTTGATGACATCCTCAAGTCTAAGACGATCCGCAGTACCAAACAAAGAGAGACTTTACATATCCAATGATACTCTCTAAAATGAATCTTTATGGAGTCTCTGGTGGGTCTGTTCGGTGTCTCCAACACATCCACCCATGACATCAGCTAAGGCATCACCATGTATGTATTACATGACGTCCCTACCTTATATCTCTATACAAGTAGATGATGTCGTACTACTCTTATTGAGATCGCTAATGCCCTTTCTTGGTGATTCAAGACTAGGAACAAGTTTCAGGCAATAAACATGCAGTCTCCTCAAGTCCTCATGATTATGATCCCTATCATAGATCCTCGAGTGAACACTTGTTCTATTCCTAGGGGTTTTATCTTTAAGTGCATATTGACCTTAAAATAATGGCGAGACACAAATATGATAAAGATAAAAGGTGCTCATTTATATTAATCATGAAATACTAAACAGAAAAGGTATTCATATGTCAAAACAGATTGTCTCTAGAACACCTACTTACTAACAGAATCTTCTTTCCCTCTTATCTCCATGAAAGGTCGAATATTAATGGCTTATTGGAAAAGAATTCTAGTCTCTAATTTCCATTAAAATCAATACTTATGTGTCCATTCTAAGATCAATTTGTTTCCCATGTAGACAAGTGGCAAGTCGGAGTTTAATTGGTTGGTGAAGTGTATGGCTATAGATGAGCATAGGTGGTTTCATTTAATCCTTAATTTTCATGCTTACGTGTCAATGATTCCTTATTTCCTTTCTCCTCCACCCTTGATTGAACACATGACCCCTTAAAAACTTGTTATTTCTATCCAAAACTTGTCATCTCCCTTGCCTTACATTTGGCACAATTAATGGTCATACACATGGTAGCTCTTGGTACACCTTTTAACTTGCATTGCTGTCTTAATTTCTTGCCTTTTCTTCCTCTCTTCCCTTCTTGCTACTTGGCAGAAAATTAGGGCACTTTGGAGAGGCTTATTGATCACATCTCTTGACTTATTTTCGCACAAGATGCAAAGTTGGGAGAATTTGTCAACCAACTTTGACAATTCATATCTCTATGTACACATGTCCAATTAAAGTGATTCCAAAGGCCATGTGACCATTAGGGATTCTATTTCTAGAAAACAAATACCTCTCATAGCCAATCACACGCCAACTATTACAGAATAAATATTTTGTACATGCTGACTAGAATTATTTTCCAAATTCCAAGGCTGACTTCAAAAATTCATAACTTAGTATATACAAGTCCAATTGACCTATATTGCATATCAAATTAAAGCTTATCGTGTCTACTTCCCATCATGTGGTAACTTGTCAGGGTATAGTGTAAAAGGACATAAAGCATGTCCAGTTTGTAAAGAAGGCACATGCTACATCAACTTCGACATGGAAGAAAGATGGTTTATCTTGGCCATAAGAGATTTCTTAGACCGAGCCACCCATATTGTCGATTAAAGAAAGCTTTTTTAGGTGGCTAAGAGTATCAAGATGCTCCAGAGGAATTGACTAGGTAGAAGATTATGAAAAAGTGAAAAATATCAGGGTCATCTTTGGTAAGACTGCAAATAGTAGAAAAGGAAACAAATATATCGAAATAGACATATGTATTCTTTGATCTTCCATATTGGCACAATCTTGATGTAAGACACTGTATTGATGTCATGCATGTAGAGAAAAACGTATATGATAGTATTGTTGGCACACTTCTCAACATACAAGGTAGTTTTAAGGATGGTATGAAGACAAGATTAGATTTGCAAGCAATGGAAAAACTCGAAGACTTATATCCATAGCCATACGGTAAGAGAACTTATTGTCCCCCAACTTCTCATACTATGTCTAAGGATGAGAAAAGAAGTTTTTGTGTGTTTATATGGCAAAAAAGTTCCTTAAGGGTATTCTTCAAATTTTAAGACGCTTGTATCAATGAAGAACTTGAAATTAGTAGGCCAAAAGTCTCATGATTGTCATGTCTTAATGCAATAACTACTCCCAGTAGCAATTCGAGGCATTGTCGAATTGCTTTAGTCATATCAATATTAGCAGTTTTGGAGATGAATCTTTTATTATAGCAGACTAGGTGAAACAAGTGTTTTATATCACCAATCAAGAAAATAAAATGTGGTTTGTAGCTTTCCAAGGAAAAAGGTTCATTGATATTGATGAGGAAATTCATTCAAATTATAGTGTTCCTAAGAGTACTCCTTTTTCAAAGGGTCTACCAAAAATGAATGAAGAAAATAAAGCGGATAATGAACCCGACATAAGAAATGATCATCATGAAGGGATATGGGAGAATATGTTGGAAATTATGCCCTAGGGGAAAGTCATCTCCATTTAGTTATCATTTAATTAGCATGTTTATAGTGATAACTGTATCCCTGGATATACCTTATAGATTATCCTAAATGTCCCTGGTCGGTCATCTACGTGGGAGCGGAGATGAAATAAGACCAGTATGGCTTTCATGAGGTATGGAGATACGAATCAAAGTCATGGGCACTTGTAAGAGTACAAGGTCTTTGGGCCAGACCCACTATGAGAAAGCCGCATGGATTTAGTCATAAGCTTATCTCTTGTATAACCGCGTCACAACGTCCTTTGACCTGAGATCATCATGGATTCCTACATGAGAGTCGTTGATCTTTGACCTAGTCAAAAGTCACCTTTGACTGGGTGATGATAAAGATTTTGATCGGGATCAGTGCTTTACATGTAGAGGAATGTGAATGGTCAAGATGGAATTTGTCCCTCACATTTGTAGGGAGATAATATTGGGCCCCTCGATGAGTAAGTCTGAGAAATGTATGGCCATACTACGACGGAAAGGAGTTTCCATTCCAGTTATTAGACTACTCAAGAATTGAGAAAGTAATGGTCAAGAACAGGAAGTTGACATTATCCATGCCTCATCCTTGACCAAATTATCACGTGACAAAAGGGACGTGACATGGTTGTACGATAGGTTGTATCATATCATCGATCCCCATATGAATTGGGTAGTCACAATGTCTTGCTAGAGGCCGCTTGTGACTTTAAGGCTGGTACAATATTGGCCCGCGCCAATCTCATAATGGGCCCAGGTCACACACAAGAATAGCCCAACACGAAAAAGTGTCAGATTCATTGAATCTTAGATATGTCTAAGATTTAATGAATAAAACATTTAATCTAGGATGAATATATATATATATATAATTAAATTTAAAATTAAATAAAATAATATTATTTAATAGAGATTATAATATTATTATATAATATTTGTTTTGTATTTAATTTATTTGATAAATTAAATATCTAAAACAAATAGAGATATTGTATCTCATATATAATTTTCGAATAAAGATATAGTATCTCGATTTAATTAAATTGAGATATAGTATCTCATATTTAATTAAATAAAAAGATATCATATCTCATATTTAATTTATAAAGATAAATTAAATATGTAGGCTTATAATTCGGATTAAATAAATATATTAGATTAGATCTATTTGATAGATTTAATTAATATATTATTTTAATTGAAATTCGAATTTCAAAATTGATTGGATTCATTTTGAATATTTTAATATGGCTTATTAGGGTTTTAGAAACCCTATAAATAGATATTGATCTTGTCATATTAATTAACGGATGAATTAGAAAAGCTGCGAGAAACCCTAGAGAGAAAAAGTAGAGACGCAAGAATACTGAAGGTGCTAGCACGCTGCCATCGATGTTCGAAGGTTGTTTGTATGGATACCGGTAGAGGGAGAAGATTCGTAGAGTCTGCTCCTGGTTGATCGAGAAGGTAGCCCACCAGTTCAAAAAGAACGAGACGCGGACTAGTTTGTCGTAGGTATGATTCAGATTCTTATAACCTTGATTTAAACATGGTTGAGCGATCCTCAGAAGGGATTCGTAAAGTTTTTTTTAAATTCCGCTGCGTGTACGGATCCCAACAGGATATCCCTTTATACAAGAGACAATTCATCAGGTAATATTCATATGCATAATTCTTTGAAAACTTTAAGGTTTTAACTATATTCCTTCTTATGTTCTTAAACAATGTCATTGACTATGAAGCTTTTGTTTTTGTTTTTATTTTTATTTTTGTGGCAGGATCTTAAAGGGGAATGTTATATAAAAGAGAAATGTTATGTTGTTGGGTGAGAATCTGATGAAGACATGGTGAATTGGGCATCTATGTTCATTTCGGTGTTGTCTTTATAACTCATTGTATTTGTAACTGATCTTATTGTATATATTCATTTAGGTGATGTACTATCATAGTATATTCATTAAGAGGACATAACTCATGGTGAATAATATTTGTATTCATTTCCAATAATTCAATTTGTAATTCATAATGGATTGTTCATAGCTTGTAGCTTAAATCTTGTCTTTTAGGTCTTTGGATTGGGTGGTGGATGTGTATAATTAGGAGGAAATAGATCAGGGAAAAAATATGAAAAAAAGTTAAACTTGAGTATTACACAAGAGGGAACAAGTCCGAATGTTAAGACCAAATGTATAATGTCGACGGTCTAACAAGTCTGACTTTTAAGACCAAATGTATCTCACAATAGGTTTAAAAATTTAGACCTTCAAGACCGGTTGGGTGTGTTAAATATCGGTCTTAAAAGTCAAACTTTTAAGACTGGCTTATTTCTTAATCCGACCTTAAAATTCAGACTTTTTAGACCTACTGTTTAATACGTCTGGTCTTAAAAGTCAGTCTTTTTAGACCAGCGTATTTATTCATTCGGTCTTAAAAGCCGGGTTTTGAGAACTAACAAAAAATATATTAGGTCTATATAGTACGAATTTTATGTAACATCTCAAATTTTGGGATTCTTAAGTTTGAATAATGTATGGAGATTAATAAATGAAATTTTGGCTTAAAATAATTATGAGAATAATTATTTGGAAATTAAGGTCTATTTTTCCTTAAATTTATTCAAGAAAAGATGAAGGAATATTCATAAAGAATAATTTAGGCCTAAACATTTATAGAATTGATATTGTATGGCCAAGAGAAATTAATTCGTAAAGGAGAATCCTTATATGGAATTAAGGATTTAATTTTATCATTTTCCCAATAATTGCAAATAAAGGCTTGGAAGAGGCTCAATTAGGTATTAAAATTGGCCTCATAACATAATATTCACCATAAGCCCAATTATGTATAATACCAGCCCATTATCCCCCATTAACTCCCTCAGGTGAAGCACGTGACAGTGGAGAGCTGTCAGCAAAAAGTCATTAGCCATACTTCTTCAGTGTGATTAACTCATTCTCTGATCACGCAAGATCAGAAGTATCATACTCTTCCAACGGCTTTAACGCTCACGACAATAAACTCTCCATACATTCTTATATAAGTGTTGTTCTTGAAGTCTCATTTATTCATCTTCTTGCAACCAAAGCGAGAATAGGGGAGAGAGCGAGAGAGAGAGAGTCCATTCGTTTTCCTACGATTTCAAACAAAACGAGAGGTAAGTGTGGCTTTGAGAAGCGGCGATAACAAGGGAGTTTGAGCTTTGCACGAGGTAATATAATCTTTCAACCTTGCTTTCATGGTTTAGTTGTCGCTTATGAGACTCGTTCTTAGGAGTTTAAACGAGAGGAAGTTTTAGCATATTGAGAACAAATCTTAATGTTTATATGACGTTGAGAAGTTGGTCATATATATATATAATGAAACAGATTAGTCATTATTGAGTGTAATACCCGGATTTTAGCAAATCTGGAATTCTTGAGACAAGAGAAATTAATGAATATTTTGATGAAGCAAATTCATGAGTTTAAAACTATTATAGAAAATTGTTATAATTGTTGAGTAAATTGTCGAAAAAGTTACAGAAAAATCAGATGAACAGAATGACTAAAAATGCAATAATGGTGATAAACATAGTCTAAAAACATTATGATAAATACGAAAGATCATGAAAGATTATGAGAAAATTATGGGAGTATTATCGTTAATTATAAGAATTTAATAAATTGTTTCAAAGGAAATAACATGAAGAAATGTTTAAAAAGAATTCCATAACCATAAAGTAACTTTATGGTGTAAACATTTTTAATATTTTACATAAGATATAAAATGACAATGTCAGTATAAAGTTTGTAAGATAATAATATACTGTAAATTATAAAATTATCAACCATTGGTAAGAGAATGATTAGATAATTACTAGCTAATTGATTCAGTAAAACAAGAGAAATATAGAAAGTTAAATTTATGGTAAAATCCTTAATTAAGAGATTAAGTTTGGTAATTAGCATAAAATATATTTACTAATTATGATAAAAAGGATTAAGGAAAAAATTAGTAAAGATAAATGTATGAAGGAATCTAATCCTAAAAAGATAACTAAACGAAAGAATTTAGGCTGATTAAGCCTTAACGAAGGCAGGGGGTAAAACATGAATTTTTGGTAAAAAAATATTATATTTTTTAAAAATGGAAAACATTATGAAAAAATAATTAAAACTGAATTTTAAAATGAAGGGGCCGAAATTCTTGGTATTTTTAATTAACATGAATTGTTTAAATAATTAAAATGATAATTAGAATAAAATAATGATATAATGCGGTGAGTCGGCTTATAGGCGAGGAGGGGAAAAGTCAGAAATAAATTCTACAGGTAAACCAGAGGTAAAATTATTTTCAAACTGATCAAATTAAGAACAAGTAAATTTTTACACGATGAAAGAATTTACTAGACGTTGATTTCCGCAACCGAAAACCCTAATTCCTAATAAGACGGAAAGCGATCGGATAGAGTAGAGCCGGATAGGCAAAGTGAGAACCTATAGAAACAATTTCGTGTTTTCAAACACGGGATTAAGTTAGGCAACAAGCGGACGTTTTACGATTCGGCGAATTATTGTCCGGAAGTTGGTTCTATCGGAAGCGATTTCCGTAACCAGACGCGTTTGTCCGAATATCTTCCGACGCACCGGAGAATACCTTTATATGATCAAAAAGAGGATCAAAATAGATAATATGAAAGAGGATGAAAAGATCTTCAAAGTTACATGCCCGGACTTTTGAGTTTCTGCGAAATCGCGCGAAACGGACACCGACCGAGTAGCTTTATCGGTAGGAGGCCATAAAGCAAGAGTCATCATTGGATGACAACTCATTCTTTGACTTTTTGACCCCTTTGATGTCGGCCAAGACCCTTGGATGGCCAAGATTTCATCTCACAAAACCCTAGATCTAACGGTCCGAAACAAAGCGAGAAAATTCCCTTTACGTCCCGAATTTTCACTATAAATACCCCTCCCCTCTTCTTGAAAATTCACACCATTATTCTCTCTTCCTTGGCCGAAATCTTAGAGTGAGAAGGTCTGCAAAAATTCTGCCTAGCTCCGAGTAAGTCCTTCTGTCCTTAGCTTTTAGTTTCCGTAGTTCTTTCGGTAGTTATAGTAGAACTGTTGTTTTGATCTAGGAAGTTTCAGAATATATTCCTATACTTGTTTTTAAGCCTCATTGCATTGAAAGATGCCTGACGAGGTAAAAACCTAGTGGGGATAATTTTGAAATGGAATAAGGTCAAAGTAACGAAGTTACGCGAAATTCCGCCAAATAGGGGTAGTAGGGGCAAAATGGTCTTTTTCACCTAAAATGTCCGTTATGCTGCAAAATATTCATAAGTGTGTTATTATTATGATTAGAATACTTCGACGTCGAACCACCGTCGAAATTCCATCGTTCCGCCATTTGTTGAGCCGTTTATTTGTTTTACGTACGTGATCAAAACGTCTTGTTTTTAGCCGGAAGAGCCGGATATACGCAACTAAGGTACGGACGCATACCGTAACCCTAACTCTATGCTGCTTATATACTTTTGCGTTATAGATACGTTCATAGGCGAGGTTCGGTGAGAATCGTCGGAGATACTTACGACTTTACCCACGGATTATAGTATTGGTAATGCCGTTTGAGTTATTCCTAGCGCGAGGACACGTTAGTGGCGTGGCACCGGATACGTGCAGAACTAGTCGAGAGAGACTTTACATCTTTTGCTTTGTGCTTATGTTCTGTCCATGTTATTGATCATACATCTGTTGTTTGCTTTTGTGATGATATGTTGTATTGAAATGAATATCTGTTGTACGTATACTGTTTTATTTGAGCATAAGGTTAACCGTTACCTGAGATCCATATGTGGAATGGATCTCAGCTGTAGCATCAGTGCGGAGGACCGATGTTTGGCGATCGAGGCAAGCGGTGGAGTAGGCCAAGACGTGTCTACATTATTTATCGTTTTCTTTAGTTTCTTTAACTTTTGAGAATTCGGATATTTGTAATCCGATACATTTGCACTATGGTCCATATTTTGAATGTAATGTAAATTACTTACTCGCTCCAATGCTCTACTCTGATTACTCTGCTTGAAATATTTGGGAACGTTTTAAAAAAAATCCGTTATTTTCAAATGGGATGTTACATTGAGTTAGTTATTTATATATATAATCTCTGCATATAAGGAATAGTGAAGGGAGCTTATGGATTTTTAAAAGATATTTGTGGTTGATGTTTATAGGAAGAGAATAGGAAAAGTTGCTCAAGAAATAGCAAACATTGTTGTTACTCATATATATATATATATACATATATATATATCAGTTATGAAACTAAAACATGTTGAGATATATATACGTTGTTGTCATAGAAATATATAAGTGTAGGGAAAAACTTAGTGTGCACCCTATCTCGGATTCCAACACCCTATCTTAGATTCCAGCACCCTAACTCGAATTCCAACACCCTATCTCAGATTCCGACACCCTAACTCAAATTCCAACACCCTAACTCGGATTCCAGCACCCTATCTCAAATTCCAGCACCCTTACCCTAGCATCCCATCCCAGCACCCCCAACTCGAAACCCTTTAACCCAGAACCCAATCAACCCGAGAGAAATAATTGCAAAGAAAATAATAATAATAATAATAATAAATATTATTATTATTAGGAAAAGGAATAAATATTATTATTTATTAAAAAGAGGATTATTATTTTAGGGGTTGATAATCACTTTTACTCCTCTAAAATAATTTGCGTAGTTAGTTAGGTTGCAAGTGATTACTGACAATGATAAATGTTTGTAGGCATACCTTGACACCTCAACCGATCCCAACCCTTATCGGACAAAATTAAGGAATCAAGCTTGAGGTGAGTAACTGTTATCTTAGTAGCTTGTATGTATGTATTTCATGTATGACTTATCATGGTTGCTAGATAATTTTGCATATGTGTATCCTAGCTATGGATTGAGGCTGCGTGTCCTAAAATAGGGCTACGTGTCCTAAAGGGCTGCAATCCTTGGCCGATAACTGTGGTTACGGTGCGACTTGTTTACTATGAATTATTTTATGCTTATACATGTGTTATACTATCATTTATATTTCATACCTGCATATGAGATTAACTGTTACCCCTGGGGTTCATTCATTTGAACTCCAGACCGCATGAAAGAAATAGGAAGTGGATCGGGATCAAGAGGGAAGATGCAGCTGTAAGGGTTACAACAGATGGAACGTTTTGGAAAAATATGAGTAGATAGACTGTATTGTATCATTTATCATTTGTCTATTTTTGGATTATTGTATTAAGATTCCCTTATGGGATATATTCGAATCGCAAAAAAATTATCCTCATGTTTGGAAACTAAGTTATTTTAAGAAAGTTTTTATTCTGCAATTAAGTCGTCCAAATTATTTCAATGCCTGTGCACTTAAACTCTGATAAATATAGGCGTATTAAGTCAGGGCGTCACACTTTTAAGACCTCATATTTTGAAAGTTTGGTCTAAAAACAATTGCTTAACACTGGTCTCGCATCTGGTCTTAAACGTGATAGACTTTTAAGACCGCCTGTATCGAGACCAGTCGCAGATCCGGTCTTACGATGCATTTTTCCTTCGATCTTAAAAGCCTTTTTTATACCAGTGTCACTGCCCATGTAGTAAAAATGGGAGGTTCTAGTAAGAATATTACAATAACATAAATTAAAGTATACAATATAGTGGATTTCCTCCTATATCATAAGGATACAATAATGCTAACTGGATCTCTAAGTCAAACGAGACAAATTCCACTAATGGCTATATATTTCATTCTTGGTGGTGGTGCAATCATATGGAAATTTTGTAAACAAAATATTATTACCAAATCCTCAAGGGATTCTAAATTTGTTACTATGGAATTGGCTAAATTGAGGCTGAATGTTTGAAGAAATTCTTAGAAAATATCCCATTGGGTGACAAACCAACACCATGGTGTCATTACAACGTGATAATCAATTTGCGATAGCTATAACGCAACTAAGATAAAAAAAAATTAATGGTAAAAGTAGACATATTCAATTGAGACATAATATTGTAAGGCAGCTGCTAAATGATGGTTTAATCTTAGTCAATTATGTAATGTCGAAATGAACCTAGCAAATCTATTAACAAAACCCTTAGGCAATAAATCTATTATTGAAACATTGAGGAGAATGGGACTAAATTCAACTCAAAATTACAGGGCAACCCAACTTTTGTGATTGGTGATCCCATGAAGAAGATTCAATAGGTTAGAATAAGTCGTTCATCAATTATGACTAGCAAAATATACAATAATGGTCCCTTCTTAGCTATGGCATGGGGAAATGCTAGAATGCATTTTGACTAAGGGTGAGAAAAAGCTCTTAATGATTTCATTATCCTACTGGATGGTGTGCACATTGCAAGGGCATTTTCATGAAATCACCTCTACGAATGTGGAGTGGGGCTGCTCCTATGAGATCATGGAGAAATCTCTAGAGCATTTGTTATACACAATGCAAGCCTATCTTAATGCACACAACCACTGTTAATAATAGAAATGTGGGGATATAATCTAACCCTTAATACCTCAAATATATGGCCAACAAATGATTGGTTTTTAGTTCATAGGACCATAAACTTCTCAACCTGTGAACTAAGTGTTATTGGTTTAGGTCTAGTTTTAAGTTCAAATGACCACCAAAAACAATGGTCATACACATGTGTGTGACTCAACATGCTTCTTTTGACACATGTGCGCTATTGTTGTGAATATGTGTGGGTGTGTCAAGGAAATAAGTCTCGTATTTCATGGGAGTATGAGAGTAAAAGTATATCTATAAAACATGTTATCTTGTAATTGTAAATAGGCCTAGAGGAGTGGGGGCTCACCCACACAAGAAAGGGTCATCAAACGGCAAACATAGTATAAATTAGGTGATTTCCCCTCACCTACGCATGAGTAAATATGTAGCACTAGAACCTATTTCAAAAATAGTTTTGCTTGCCAATTTTTTTTCTGGTTTACCAAAGTAATATCTTATTAAGGCTTACTGGAAAGTCCCTATATTTTGAGTTTTAAAATTCATGACTAAAATTCCAACGGTCGATAGCTTCCTTGAATGTCATTGTTGTAAATGTATTGACCCGTCCTTGTTGGGGGTGTCTGTTTGATTTTGAGGGGGCGTGCTTTCCGGCATGTCTGTTTCCTCTTGGCTCTCTAGTATGCAACTATATAAAGGCCATGAACATAGTGGAAGGAAAACGTAGTGGAAATCAAGCGATTTTTCCCTACCTACGTATGAGTTAATACATGGTACCGGCACCTATTTTGAAAATATTTTTGCTTGCCAAAACTATTTTTATTTTGGTTTACCAAAATAATATCTTATTAAGGCTCAACAAAAAGTTTCTATATTTTGATTTATAAAATTCGTGACTCTTCTGACCAAAATTACCAACGGTCAAGAGCTTCCCGAACATGTTGTTGGAAATAATGCCCTAGGGGCAAGTCATTGTACTTTAAACGTTAATGTCATTTAAAGTATTCTCCATTTAGTTATCATTTCATTTGCATGTTTATAGTGATAACTGTATCCCTAGATATATCTTATAGATTATCCTCAATGTCCCTGGTTGATCATCTATGCGGGAGCGAAGATGAAATAAGACCAGTATGACTTTGATGAGGTATGGAGATACGAATCAAAGTCATGGGCACTTATAAGAGTACAAGGTGCTGGACCGACCCACTATGAGAAATCTGCATGGATTTAGTCATACGTTTTTCTCATATATAACTGCGTCACAACGCCCTTTGACCTGAGATCATCACGGATTCCTGCATGAGAGTTGATGGTCTTTGACCTAGTCAAAAGTCACCTTTGACCAGTGATGATAAAGGCTTCAATTGGGATCAATGGTTTTCATGCAAAGGAATGTGAATGGTCAAGATGGAATTTGTCCCTCACATTTGTAGAGAGATAATACCGGGCCCCTCGATGAGTGAGTCTGAGAAATGTATGGGCATACTACGATGGAAAGGAGTTTCCATTTCAATTGTTAGACTACTCAAGAATCGAGAAAGTAATGGTCAAGAATAGGAAGTTGACATTATCCATGCCTCATCCTTGACCAAATTATCGCATGACAAAAGGGACGTGACATGGTTGTACGATAGGTTGTATCATATTATCGATCCCCATATGAATTGGGTAGTTGCAATGTCTTGCTAGAGGCCGCTTACGACTTGTGGGCTGGTACAGTATTGGCCCTCTGCCAATCTCATGTGGGCCTGCATGGTCGCACACAAGAATAGCCTAACACGAGTAATAGTGCCCATATTCATTGAATCTTAGATATGCCTATGATTTAATGAATACAACTTTAATCTAGGATATATATATATATATATATATAATATAAATTTGAAATTAAATGATAATGATATTATTAATATAGATTATAATATTATTATTTGTTTTGTATTTAATTTATTTGATAAATTAAATATCTAAAACAAATAGAGGTATTGTATCTCGAGATCTAATTTTCGAATAAAGATATATCGATTTAATTTAAATTGAGATATAGTATCTCGATTTAATTAAATAGATAGATAGCATATCTGATTTAATTTATAGAGATAAATTAAATCGGAAGGCTTTTAATTCGGATTAAATAAATAGACTTAATTAATATATTATTTTAATCCAAATTCAAATTTCAAGATTAATAAGGATTAATTTTGAATATAATACATCAATTGAGTTTTGAAAACCTATGGAACATTTTGCAAGACGTATTAGAAAAGCCGTGAGAAACCCTAGAGAGAAAAAGAGAGAGACGCGAAAATGCGAAGGCGCTAGCACGCCGTCGGTGTTGGAGGCTATTAGTGTGGATACCAAGAGGGAGTGGATTCACAGAGTTGGCTCTTGTTGATCGAGTAGGTAGCCCACGAGATCGAATTGAACGGAAACACTCACGAGTTCGCTTAGGTATGGTTTCTAACGAACCTTGATTTAAACGCCATTGATGAATCCTCCGATGAGATTTGTAAGTTTTAAATAGATGAAAATCCTTCCGCTGCGTGTACGGATCCCAACACATGTATGTTGTCAACATACAAACCCATCTTTGTCAGGGGTGTTTGTTCGATCTTGAGGGGGCGTGCTTTCTGGCATCTTTGTTGCCTCTCGGCTCTCTAGTCTACGGCTATATAAAATCCATGAACGAAGTGCTCAGCATCAAATAATAAGTCTCTCTTCCTCTGCTAACTTGCTTATTGTTGTGTCACCTTTATCTTCCACTAGTTTTGACACCTTGCAATTCTACAGGAAGGGTCCATTTAACCCTTGGGAGCGTCGCTTCCTCTCTTTCAGTGGTCACAAAATTACTATTAAGGATAGTATCCTCAGGCATAACTTGGATTATCTGAATATTTATTCTCAGAGGTTGCTCGTTTTTTCCAACAAAAAGTGGGCCAAAATGGAAGGCTACCATCGTAAATGGTGAACATCGACAACACTTGGTCAGGACACAATAAAGCCTGAAAAAAGAAGACTCCGTAAAGAAATATTGTATTTCTACCGTCCAAGTTTGGGCAAGAGCGTAATTAAAGGTTTGATCGTGAGGGTAATTTTAGAAATTATGCTCAAAATTTCAGGAAAAATCCCTGAGACACGAAAAAGGTAGAATAATTTCTTGTCTATATTTCGAGGCTTAATTGAGATACAAATGAGAAAATTACCTCATAAATGAAGTTTTAAATAATTATTGAATTTTGTCTAAATAAAGGATTATTAGCCTAATTTAATTATGAAAGATACAAGAAGTCCTCAAAATACTCGGGCAAAACAAGGGAAATTATTTTATGAGAGGAATGAATTCTGGGAAGAATTACATTGATTTTATTGGATAAAGAGTTGCCCAAAATAATGAAGGAATTACTTCCAACTGCGTCAAGAAATTGCCAAGACTTCTACCCAAAACCAAAAGTCAATAACAGCCCAATTAGAGTCCACAAATTGAAAGAACATGGCGAAATCTGGACTAGCAAGGGATGAAGCAATTTCTGGGCATATTAATAAGGTGCGCTTATTAATTTAACATGTGGTTATGCTTTAAAGAAATCAAAATGAGGGCAAGTGGCGGTTTGTTATTGGTGGAAGGATATAATTATACAATATGATGATTTATTCCACCAACTTAAATACAACTTTTCATCCCATTCTGATGAGTTTTCGGGCAGCCACAATCAATGGAGTAGAGAGAAGATTAAGAAGCCGTTGAAGATTATGGTATTTTAGAGAAACAGAGTTTAATAGCCTTTTCAACCTCCAAAACCATATTTCTAGCTCAAAGTGCCTTCATATATCTTGTTCTTCTCATCAAGAGTAGCATCCCTATGGTTTTAGTTTCTTGAAAATAGGGGTTTGAAGGAGGATTCGAGTTGGAGAAAGTACAAGAAATCAAGAACAAAATAAAGTTAGATTGGAAGTGAGGTAAGAAAGAACTTTGTATTAAGATAAATTTTTAATGATTTGGTGAGAATTTTCTAGGACTTCATGACTGCCCTGATCGTATATGTCTATTATAAGATGCCATCTTTAGGTTTTGCTAATGGTTTGTGGGTTGAGAATTGGTTTTGAAGTGCGAGAGAATGTTGTTGTAAATTAAATGTTTGGTTTCAAGTGATTTTGAAATTTTGGGAGCTCATTTCCTAAAGGGAAATGCTGCCCAAATTTTTATAAAATCAGTGCTTGAATAAATAAGGATTTAAACAAGAGAATATGGATTTTGTTCAAGCAAGAAACTATGAAAAATTTGTTAAGGATCAAGATATAGCAAAGTTGCAATTTTTGAAGGAAATGAACACAATTCTCGGCCTTGAGGAGTTGGGGGAGAAATGAGTGAGCTTTTGAAAAATATAAGCTCATATTTGGACTACTCGTGGGGAAAGGTGATGAAAATAAATTTAGAAGCATGTCAATTGTGAAGAAAGAATATCACCTAGAGGGGGGTGAATAGAGGATTTCAAAATTCTTTTTCGGATTAAAGACGATGAGCAATTAACACAGAGAAGAGACAAAGAGAAAAGACACAGAGAATTTATCTTGGTTTGGTCTAACTCCTCGACTTACGTCCAGTCCCCAAACACTTTGGGTATTTCACTAATCCACAATCGCGGTTACAATTACACATTCAGTACTCGAGATGATCCTATCACACTAGGATTCACTCCCCCTTACAAGTTGTAATCGTACACCCACACTTAAGGTTCCTTAACCTTAAGATTTACAGATAAACAAATAATCAAATAGTGTTTAACTCCTCATGAGTAAATAAATGATAAACACTAAAGTACAAGAATAATATCCGAAGATATTAAGCGAAGTTAATGAAACAGTGAATAGTAGTTGAGTAGAATTGATTGCGCAGAGTTTCGGTAGGTGCCAAAATTGAATGTGGTGAGCATTTATAGCGATCTTCAATTAATGACGTTGTGAGACTTTGAATATAATCATTGAGTCTCTTCGTAATTTCGTTAGACACAGTTGGTTTCCGTTGAGCATAATTGACCATTGCTTCATTAAATGCGTTCGCCATCGATTTTACTTGTGCGAAGGTGACTCAAAACAATAGCCAAAATAAGTATGCCTCGAAGGAATAATTTCATTGCTATGAGTTTTAGTTCCGATTGTTGGCTCTTTTTTAGATGCATTTAATGCTTCGACATGTCGGATAACTTTTCGGCAAATCTCAATTTAAACAAGGTTAATCAACTGAATTCCACTCAAAAAGATGATTAGAAGTAGAAGAAATAAGTTTGAGAGTGATTAAGAGTAATTATATAATGACCCATAAATATTAGAACAGAGATTAAGAGCATATCAATGGTTTCTATGATTCGAAGAAAACTTACTCGGGTAGCTTAAGAAATTACTTGAGTAATATCGCATACTTTCAAAATAAAAGTTCACTGGAAAGATATTACTTGAGTAACAAGAATTGTTACTTGAGTAATATCCAAAGTGTTCAAGAAATAGAAGCGAAATAGCGAAATTACTTGCAAAGAAAAAGGCATTACTCGAGTAACCTTGGAAATTAATATCGAATGGACTAAATTACTTGCAAAGCTAAAATGTATTACTCGAGTAACCCCAGAAAGTAACATTGAATGAACTGGATTACTTGCGAAGCTGAAATGCATTACTCAAGTAACCCCGAAAAGTAATATCGAATGAACTAGATTACTTGCGGAGCTAAAATGCATTACTCAAGTAACCCCGGAAAGTAATATCGAATGAACTAGATTACTTGAGGAGCTAAAATGCATTACTCGAGTAACCCCGGAAAGTAATATCAAAATGGTTCCTTAAAAATGAGTAAATTCAACATTACTTGCGAAGCCTGTATGTGTTACTTGAGTAATGTTCGAAAGTAGTTAAATTACTTGCGAAGCAAATACTCATTACTTGAGTAATGTCTGAAAGTAATATCGAGTAACTTAGGAACCGAGTGGTCATTTCCAAATTACTTACTCATTACTCGAGTAACACCTGAAAGTAACTAAGTTACTTGTGGAGAAAATACTCATTACTTGAGTAACGCCTGAAAGTAACTAAGTTACTTGCGGAGCAATTACTTGTTACTTGAGTAACGCCAGAAAGTATTGTCGAATGATTTTGGAAAAAGAACGGCAGAGTTAGAGTTATTTGAGTAACATACTTTTATGTTACTTAAGTAACTTTGCATTGTGAAAAAAGAACTAATCTATTGGCTATATTACTTGAGTAACTAAAAAGACTTACTCGAGTAATTAATTTACTAATTCAAAAACACAGTCTTTTCAACAAAAAGGCTTGATTAATTAAGTATTGTTATCATCATAACTCAGAGAGCCAACAAATTTTCATGCTTAAAGAGAAAGTAGTGAACAAAGTAAGAAGTAAAGGGTTGTTGTTCATGCTTGATTACTCCATTAGCATGTGTATAATCTTTGGTTACACATTGTTATGTTTTAGGCTTTTATATTTGTAGGACAACCAATGGCCCTAGTGAGGCAAAGTAGAGTTCAAGGTTAAAGTGTGACCAAAATAGCAAACTATACCTTACTCTTTTATGCTTGGTTGTTGCTTGTATGAATTGACATGTTTGTTGTAATATCCCAAATTTTGGACCCTGAGAATTGAGAATAAGCCTAAAGAAGGCAGACGACTAAGCCTGGTTCGGGAAGAGTCGTGACAGAGATTTGCCGTGATCTCCCAAAATAACCAGATTAGAAAAGGATTTGCAGTATAATGTAACCTGGGTCGTTTCCCAACGAATTCACAGTCAGTTTAAATCAGCAATAGCGAAACAGAACAATAACAAATTGGGGGTTTTTGATTCAAAAGAGATTAAAAACGAAAATATGCAGAAACAGAATGAAATATGCAGAAACAAATTAACAACGATCAATCAGATTAAAAACGATTAACCCAGAATTGAGATTCCATAACCTTCATCAGACAAAAAGATAATAACTGAACTCGTGATTGATTCTAGACAAATCGAAATCTACGCATTTGTCCGAGATATTCCCTCGACTAGACGATTGTCTAGCATTTGATCGAACACGTGGCGAGCTCTTTTGTGCGATCGCATAACGCTCTCTCAGAACCTGGTCCGACCTATGTCCTTGGGATATCAATCTAGGTATTAAATCTAATACATAATCCGCAATTATAATCGGATCCGATTAAAATAAACAGAAACAAATTATGTTACCGATTGAAGTGCGTGTCCTCTGGATTTGTGGAATCCTCAATCCATGGGTCAATCACAGAAGCCTAGCCTATCATAGCTATGCAGAACAAAAATGGGAAGGAGATGAAGAAGTTCATCATGAACACGAAGAACACGATGAACAGATGAAGAACAGTTGAGAGAAAATGAAACTTTTGTATTTTTAATCCAAAACTGAGTAAAAACGTGAATGAATATCTGTTTGTGGCTGCTGCCTCACTTAACCTAAAATGGAAAAACGAAATGGGGCTCCAATCCACAATTCAGGCCCAAACAGAAAATAATAAAAAATGGGCTTTAATTACAAATTCGAACCCAAATAAAAATCCGACTTTGGCTACAAAATCGACTGCCCTCTTGTTCGAATTTGCCCTTCATGTCTTCATAACAATTGTAGCTCTTTGCATCATCTGAAATATGAAACAAAAATGAGGCAACTCCGATGTCTGGTTCAAGAGTTATGGTAGAAATAGTGAAGCAATGTAAAACTGGAATTTTATTATTTAAAATGGCTAAAATATAATCAAAGGCCCAAAGCCCAAATAAGTATAAAAGCCATTATTTATTAACTAAAGAGTCCTAAATTATTAATCAAGAGATAAAAAGAAGTGTATGAAATATTCAATTATCAAGTCGCAAGGGTATCGAGAGATAGGAAGCCTATTAGGGGCTAAGTAACTCGGCTATATGGGTCAGTAGACCCAGTATGTATAAGCCGTAGAATTAAAGTGTCAATGGAAAAATGGGCACAAAAGGCCTATACGGTGTTAATCAGTTGGTAAAAGTGCCATTTAGCTATGTCCTAAGGTATGAGACAATTACCTGAGCAAAAGTGTGCTAAAAGAAGTGTTCAGATGACATTTTCTAGTCAGGTGAGGATTTCCTGCGTTTTTTAGGAATAAGAAGAGGAAGAGACACTGAGAAAGACTCATGCCAAAAAGCAAAAGTCAGTGTAATAATTACATTGGGACACGTGTCACCACAGGGTTAAAAAAGGAAAAAAAATGTAAAGGCAAAATAGTCAAATCCTTATCCCTTAGGCATTAATTTCGTCCACCCAGGAGAGAGAAAGAAAAATCAGATGATTTTATCTGTAGTCAGACCCAAACACAAAATACGGGTCCCACAGGATGCTAACCAGTAGAAAGAGGACCTATAGGGACCAATTAGGGGATTCTTTTGGACTGAATGAAACAAATGTGGGGCCATATTGGAAAGTGAAATGGTTCCACCTAGCCCCTGTAATTATTAAAATTTACTAGGAGGAAAAGAAAAGAAAATCAATCCAAAAGTCAAAGTATGGGTCCCACTTTCTGGATAAAAAGGGATAAATTGGGAAATTAATTAAAAATCAAGGGGATTAGATTTGTGGGCTCAAGATGGCGCCACCAAGCCCTAGGAATAATCTAGAGTGCTTGGGGAAAAAGAAAAGAAAAATAAAGAAGTTTTGGGCCAAAACAGGTAATTTTCACAAAATGAAAAGTAAAAATCTGCCAAATATGGAGGGGAGGCACCACATGTCTCTATTCTAGAGATCCCTAGGATTCTCTGGAATATCTTGGGAAATAAGTCAAAAGCCAGATCCATTTGAACAGGAATAAACACCAGATATTTTGGACTGCTCAGATTCCTTTTAGCTATTATTAAAAGACATAAACTCTTCATTTTTCTACAAAAAGTGGCGTGCTCCAGCTGAAGGGAAAGAAGAGTCCAGCAAGTTTCATCCACTTGATCAAGACCCAAACCACCAAGCCAAACCTACGATTCGGGTAAACACCGAAAACTCAACTCTTTGAAATTCAAAGTTGAGATTTTCGTCCAAGGTGTTAGGGCTTGGTGTTGTGATTGGATTTTGGTGTTTTTGAGGGTCTCAAAGTGTTCAAAACATATTTTTGTATGGAGTTTGGTCACGGTTTAAGTTTCCGAACTAAGAAACACTAAAGATCAAAGAACAAAGAACAAGCTTGCCCGGTTTATGAAAAATATGGGCAGCTAAGCTTCAACCCATTTTTAAATATATTAAATGAACTCCATTTTCACTGAAATTTTACAGGCATAAAGTAAACTTCCCGAGATTCACCGTTACAAATTGGTAAAGTTTGTACAAAAAGCATCAAGGCGAATCGACCGGGGTAAAAAAATCGGCTACACGACAAAATATAAGTACTTTTGGACTCGGAAATATTTTTCTTGAAAACTATACATCTTAATGGTTCAGATGAAGTTGGTTTCGTCCAAATATGATTTTTTTTTTAAAATTTATTAAAAATCATTGAAGTTGAGCCGATGCACTGGATTTTTCTCGGAAATTAATAAAGGGCTCGGTTTTGAGAAATAATGTAAGGGTATTTTCGTCAATATTAAAATAAGGTATTTTGGTGTTGTTCAGGACAACGGCATATTTGGAAAAGTGATCGGCACATTAAAATTGTGAGACAAGTACACACCCCACCAGGTAGTAACCGCTTTACTCAGATATCTTTATGTGTTTTGTTGTATGTTTGTTTTTCCATGTGTGTATGTTTTTGTATTGGTGCCAAATATGCAATCAGAGCGTGTTGGGGTTTGAGTCCCTAACTATGTGGTTCCTAGCGCTGAGGACGATCAGTATGAGGTCAGCCTTAATTGGCGGTTGTACGGGATGATAGGTTCGGGGCTGTTTTGGAGCAGGCGGCTCTACGGGTCGTGACTCCAGTAAGTCCGGGGCTTGCCTTGGTAAGGTAGCCTGACAGCACGTGGTAGTTGATGATGTGTATATATCTATTTGCATATGTGATATATTTGGCATATTACTGTGATTTTATATCTGACATGGTTACGTACATACACTTTAGGCATTTAGTATTTCAGTATTGACGGTTACTCTGGGGTTCACTTTCGAACTCCAGACAGATCTGAGTTTTCAGGGAATCTTGCCTGAGATAGAAGGACCTTTTTGGAAAGGTATGGTGTATCGGTGCATATTGAAGAATATGGAATGCCCTATTTATTATGTATCTATATTTGGATAAATGTATCTATATTTTTGGTATTTTATCTTGGATGACTGTACCCTTAACCCATCGGGGACTTTTACTTTTGTTTAATGTACTTTTACCAGTACAGTAAGTAGTCCAAATCGATAATATGCTCTGTTGTGCGTACTCTGATGTATAATTAAATGGACTGTTATCCAAGGAAAGGTAACAATTAAAAGGGATTCCTCTAACCCGCCACTGAAAGGCGAGGCCGGTAGGGTGTAACATTTGTATGTCTATGCGACTATGTGAAATCATACATTTATATATGTGATTATATTTAAAGCATGTCATAGGCCTATGTGATTACATGTAATACATGATAGTTTTAATAAACATGTCGTTATATTATAAAGTTATTAAGTTGCAAGTATCTTATGATGTCAAGTTTTCCATGTATATTTGAGTAGTAGTGAATGTTTGCTATTGGGATTCTTTGAATGTAACCCTAATAACTAACCATGCTAACTTACAAGTTTCTAAGGAAAAGCTAAAGCAAGAGGCAAGGGTAAGTGGAAGGAGAAATGAGTTTCCTATGTCACTAGAAGTAGGAAATGTGTAATAGATTCCATGTGCTGTGTAAATTCATATTGTCGCCCTGGCATGTTTAATTGAAGTGCTAAGATGGATTGTGACTAATTGAAAGTCAGAGAATAGCCTTGAAACTATGAATTTAGCATGCATGTTGCTTTTCCCATGTTCCGGATTGGTTGCAGATTATTTGTCGAGGAATTTCGTATCGATGTTTAGAGTTTGTAAACATGTATAGATCATGTGAGTAACCCTGTAATGTAATCAAAAGCTTTATATCAATATAATGTACTATTTCTATTTTGCCTAGTGTATTGCGCATGAATACTCTGATAAATGCCCATTGAGTTGTGCATAAGTACTCTGATGAATGTCGGTATATACTGCCTTCCAGTAATTCTAGTCTCCAGCATCAAGGGAAACTCCCTTCATAATGTTTATCTTACTTCCTAAACTAGGCTTAGTCGTCTGCCTAATACAAACTTATCCTCAAGTCTCTAAGCCTAAAATTCAGGATATTACAGCTAAAACATTGAGCAAGACTAATGCCGACAAAACTATCACAATTATAAACACATACAACCCACCACACATAACTAACAAAGAGAAGACAAGAACGGTGCCACAAGAAACAAGTCAAGGCACCGAATAAAACCAAAACAACATCAAATCAATGTTGCTATAGTATAGATATTAGGGAGAATCTCATATAAAGACGGTTGAAATAAGGAAATCTTATATAATTTGGTAAACTCAACAAATCTTAAATTGAGTCAATGACCTAATCTAGGATATTTAAATGTTGGTTATTTTTCAATAATACCCTAACCCACAAAGAAAAGAGGAAAAGAAAAACCAGAGTTCGGCGTTACCATCATATCTCTCTCTCTCTCTCTCTCTCATGTGCCACAAGGAGCATGAATGACGTCATGAGAAGCCGCCGTTGTCGCCGCCGTTCTAGACAAGCAACAAATGTTTCGACATTACCTTTTGCTTTATGCTTAAATCTCAGTTTAATGCACATTTGATCATATGAAAATCACTAACAAATTGATTAAAAATAGTTAGGAATAGTAGTAATAGATTATATGAAGTATATGGATCATACATGAAGATTTCGCAAATTCGGACAAGATGATTTCAAAACAGAGCGCTTTAAAGCGGAGTTTGTTCACAAACACTAGAGTTCATAACTCGAGTTTAGCTTTCCAAACTCGAGTCCCATGAACATCTTCTTTGAAAAAGATTTGAAGTTTGAAATGAAGATGTCTCTGAAAGACTCAAACTGGAGTTTAGAATATTTTACTCAAGTGTCTAACTCGAGTTTAGATTTTCTTTCAAAATGAGCATCGCGATAGTATTTGAAAAACATTTTGAAATCGCAGAAAACTCAAGTCATTAAGTGATAAACTCGAGTTTGAGACTTTTTGAATTGACAATAAATTTAAGTCCACAAACGCAAACTTGAGTTTTAAAGAAATAGGCTTGAGTCTCTTTAAATTCAAAATTCCTTGAAAGCTCTCGGTCTGGCTTAAACTCGAGTTTACAAATACAGGCTCGAGTTTACTTTAGAAAGGAAACCATTGAGAACTCTCGACCAAGGATAAAGTCGAGTTTAACAACAACAGGCTCGAGTTTGTTTAAGAAGAAGATTATTTTAAAAGCTCTCGGCCAATGTTAAACTCAAGTTTCCATGTCCAAGCTCGAGTATGACTAAGTTCAAATAACTTGACTTACTCTCTGTCATGTTCAAACTTGAGTTTGACAACTCTAAACTCAAGTTTGTCTTTGACAGTAAGTTTTTAACTTAACAAAGACACATTTCATTTTCATTTACAATTGTCAGTTATCATCAAAACACATAGAGAACTAACATTCTCCCCCTTTTTGATGATGACAATACTTGTAAACCATTTATCGATTCTCCATGATTTGAGCATCTAAAAAAATGGAAATGGCCCGAACAAGCCTTGAAACATTAGAAGCACAGTTCATTGCATTCATTCAACAAAATAAATCCATCAAAGTTAACAACGAAGCATATACAACGATAATATCAAAATATGCCATTCATTCATTCGGTCAAAAGTATATCAAATTTTTGAAATACAACAAAATGATATAAATTTATATGATATACACTTTGAAATGCTAAACTAGCTAGTTAACTCTTCTTTTGTTCTTCTCCCCCTTTGTCATCACCAAGCAAGGGTAGACCAGAGGAAGTAGTAGGAGGAGGAACTGAGTTAGAATCCTCAAATTGAGGATCAACCAGAGGTGTGGGTGGAGGAGAGTCAGGAGATTCATATGAAAGCCTAACAGTGGAGGTGTGAGAGGGAGGAACAAAGACAGTTGCTGGGGTGGAATCAACCACTGAGGTAGTGGAAATAATGGGAGTGGTGAAAGTGAAATTAAGTGAAGAAGGTGAAGGCTCAAATTTGGGAATGCTGAAGCTAAGGCCAATAGGGGTAGAAGAGGGAGTACCAAAACCAGAAGCATCAAAACTTGGACCAGGAGCAGACTAAAACTAATTTTTCAAGATTTTGTCCATTTTATGAAGATAACGCTCTTGAAACTGAGCAGCCTATTCATTTTGAAGTTGTATAGTAGTAGTGCAAAAACCACTAGGAGCAGAAGAATGGTTATAAATGTCATAGAGAGTAGGGATTTCTTCGAATACCTTTGAGCTTGACTACTCTCTTGGTCTAGATGAAGAAGGAGCTTTAGAAGGACCTTGACCTTTATTAGAACTTCTAAACTCAGAAGATGGAACTGATCTCTTCTTCTTCTTAATCTTAGCAGCCTCAACAACTTCTTCTTTGTCCTTTCGGACATCAGCTTCAGGGTCGATTGATTTTCTTTTGGGAGTCGCAGAAGGTTCTTCTACCACAAGCTTCTTCGCTTTAATCTTGGGAGAAGGCTCTTCCAATGCCACCTTCGGTTTAAAACGTCGTGGCACATGCTTCTCTCTTCTAGGTCTTTGCAGAGGAGGAGGAGTTATTGATTTAGTCTGCTTATAGTCCAAATCAGTGTCCTGAGTCTTAGCGGAACGTTTAGGAGCCAATTTTGGTGAAGGAGGTTCGAGTTAGGTCGAGGAAGAGGAGAGGTTTCAAAGAGTTTAGGTTTATACTCAAGGGAGGAGTAAAGTGAAGAAGAACATATGAGTTTCAGATATATATAGGGTGCGACAAACTTGAGTTTAAACTTATAGACTCAAGTTACCTGCTCGAGTTTACCAAAACAAACTTGAGTCTGCAAAAATGTTGATCGATTTCCTTAATGGCAAGTGAACCAGTCGAACAAGTAATAAAGAGTAAGTAGAGTATCGTCCCACAGAGACTGAGATACCGATGATGATATTGATTCACACAAACAGTTGTGTTCAAAATTAGAAGAAAAGTATGATTGGTTTGCGATTTTTGTGTGATTATAACTAATAAGGAAGAAAACAAACAAATGATCATAGTTGCAAGAAGATATTAGTTAAAAGATAGGTTGAGCATCGGATTTCATCCTAAGCATATCAATCCCCCAGTTTGCCTTAACGCATTGCTATAGCAATTATATTGCACAACTTCCACAATGCTACAAAGATAACCGCCTTTCACAATGTTATTCAGTTAACCCACCACTATATTCTACAGAAGCTCCCGCGTCCTATACGTACAACCTTAACTATACTTCTCCCATATGCCTATGGTGATTTTCTAGTTCATATTATCTTTCCAAATCAAGGTGTTATGGTTATGAGCGGTAATCCATTCCTAAAGCCTACAATGATAGGTCAAGTCTTGCACCAGCCTGCCTAGCAAACACTGCCTATCAGATGTCTAACCCCGACTCACTTCCAGTAAGCCGAGGCCACTGATCTAGCCATTAGCTTCCGCTAACCGACAGGAGATAAAAATACTGATAAACAAACTGAATTTATTAAATTAAAGAACTAGCAAACTGGGTTCATTCTACACTCAAGAATACATCCTCACTCAGCCAAAGGAAATTTAGTTCATGATTAATGAGGGAATCACAAAACAAATAATAGCAGAATAGCCCATGACAAAAGATAAACTAAAAATCAACAGAAGTAAACAGAAAGTTTGTTGGAGGTTTCGACAGCGTGGGAGAAGCTTATCACTTGACAACTCCACGTCTTCTCATCTTCGTCTCACTATAAGGAAGGGTGCTGGGTTCTTCTAGAGTTCTCGTGCTTTGCAACTTCTCTCACTCTTCTTTCGAGCCTAGCCAAATAAGAATTTCTTTGACTCTCAACGACTCGATCCCCTTTAGGGTTGGCCGTATTTTCCTTTTATAGTCAGGTTTACTTATGATGTAAGTTCAATGAGCTGGGACTTTCCAAATTTGTCAGGTCCAACTGGTCCAACTTTCCAAATTCAGTAGAGTAATTCTACTGATACTGCGAGATTCTCCAAATCTTAATCTTCGATCCTCCACATCTTCTAATCCAATACGTCAGCAATCTAACCGTGAACTAACGTCCGTCCATTAACCAGCACTTATTTCATGAAAAATCCTCGAGGAAAAGTCAGAACATATGGCGCATAGCATTGCTTCACTTACGCTGCTATAGCATATGAGTTGCATTGTATTGCAGCGTGATATGGCTGACCCAATAGTATTGTATCCGCTATGCTATGTGCGTTCATAATAAACCCTTGAACTTGCCTTCTTCTTATGCACATATATAGGATAATTATGCATTTATCATGATTTGTAAGATATATCCTACATGCATGAATTATGACATATTTGCTCGGATTAAATGATTTTAAGCTCATATTCAATACACAAAACAGTCACACATTATAGGGAAAAATATGGCATAAATAGTACTCATCAATAAACATGTACTAACCTGGACTTCAAGTGTGTATATGTGAGCACTTGAAATATTACGTAGACTTGAGTTTAATACTTACAAACTTGAGTTTTGAAGTTTCTCTGCCCTCGGTTATTCTCTGTCTCCTGTAAACTCGAGGTTAGTATGTTGAGGCTTAAGTTTAGTTTTTGTCTTGGCAAAACAGGGTTGCTCTCCGTCTGAACGAAACTTGAGTTTCCCACTTGTAGGCTCAAGTTTGGTTTTTTCCAAAACCAGAGTTTGCTCTTCTCCAAAACCAGAGTTTGCTCTCTCCTTCTGTAAACTTGAGTTTGATGTTGACAAACTCGAGTTTGCCTCTGTTGACAACAAACTTCAGTAGATTGACAGTTTTAACAGACATCCTGCATAAACCATAACTAGACATTATGATGCTTAAGTTAGTATCTAATGATCATCAAAACATAACTAACATTAAGTAAAGGTTACTTACAACTCATTGGGATTTACCATTCTCAATTCTCTTCTAATGAATGTGAATTGCTCCTTAGGTAATGGCTTGGTGAAGATATCAGCAAGTTGAAGGTGAGTTGGGATGAACATCACTTTGACATCCTTCTTCTAAACATGGTCTCTAATGAAGTGATGTCTAACATCAATATGCGTGGTCCGAGTATTTTGCACTGGATTCTTTACCAAACTTATTGTGCTGGTGTTATCACAAAGAATTGTGATTTCTTTGAGATGAAGTCCCAAATCCAGAAGCTGTTGCTTGAGCCATAAAACTTGAGCATAGCAACTTGATGGAGCAATATATTTAGCTTTAGTTGATGACATTGAGATGGTTATTTGCTTCTTCTCGAACCAAGAGACAAGTGAGCCACCAAGAAATTGACATTGACCACTTATGCTCTTTCTATCTATCTTATATCCGGTATGATCTAAATCTGAATATGCCACCAGATGTTCAGGTTGACCTTTGGGAAACCACAATCCCAACTCCTCTATATCAGCAAGATATCTAAATATCCTCTTCACATGTTCAGCATGAGTCTCTTTGGGAGTGGATTGAAATCTAGCGCATATGCCCACACTAAACTAGATATCGGGACGACTTGCTATCAAGTAGAGCAATGATCCAATCATTCCTCTATATCTTGTGATGTTGAAATCTTTTCCCTTCTCGTGCATCCAAGGAAGCAATAGAACTCATCGGTGTGTCAGCACCATCACATTCATTCAGACCATACTTTTCAGCAAATCTCTCAGGTATTTGGTCTGAGAAATGAAGATACCATATTTGTGTTGCTTGAATTGCAAACCAAGGAAATAGTTGAGTTCTCCCATTATGGACATATCAAACTCTCCCTGCATATTCTTAACAAATACTTCACACAAAGCATCATTAGAAACACCAAATATAATATCATCAACATAAATTTGAACAATTAATATATCATTAAGCTTATTACTCTTTATGAAGAGAGTTGTGTCTGCTTTACCTCTAACAAATCCTTGATAAGAAGGAATTTGCTTAATCATTCATACCAAGCTCTAGGAGCTTGCTTAAGACCATATAAGACTTTATTGAGGCGATAAACATAATATGGATGATGATCACTTTGAAAATCAAGAGGTTGTTTAACATAAACTTCCTCCTAAATAAAACCATTTAGAAAAGCACTTTTTACATCCATTTGATATAGCTTGAATCCTTTGATACAAGCAAAGGCTAGAAGAACCCTTATAGCTTCCAATCTTGCCACTAGAACATAAGTTTCTTCATAATCAATTCCTTCTTCTTGATTATAGCCTTTTGCAACCAATCTTGCCTTGTTACAGACAATTATTGCAAATTCATCATGTTTGTTCTTGAATACTCATTTAGTGCCAATGACTGGATGATCTTTAGGCCTAGGTACTAAGTCCCAAACTTGATTTATATCAAATTGATGTAATTCCTCTTGCATTGCGATAACCCAATCATTGTCTATAAGGGCTTCATCAATCTTAGAGAGTTCAATATCAGATATGAAGTCAGAAAATGTAACTTCATTCAAAGTACTCTTTCTAGTCCTTACACCTTGATTTACATAACCTATTACTTGGTCCAAAGGATGATTCCTAATGAACTTCTAAGCTTTAGGCTGAGATTGACCAGAATTTTCATAAGAGTTTTGAGGTTTAGTTTCGAAAATATTTTCAGGATTTCCAATAAAGGCAGGAGTAGTTTTCGAAAAGAATTGATTTTTGAAAACAAGTTCTTCATCATCATCCAAGGACATATCATACTTGGTTTCACATAACACAACATGCATAGACTCTTCAACAATACAAGTACGAGTATTAAAGACTCTATAAGCTTTACTTCTATTTCAATAACCTAATAATATACCTTCATCCGACTTGGAATTGAACTTTCCCAAGTTATCCTTACCATTGTTGTGGATGAAACATTTGCAACTGAAAACATGCAGATGAGCTAGATTGGGCTTTCTTCCTTTGTAAGCCTTATAGGGAATTTTGTTCAACTTCTTCCAAAGATATGCCCGATTTGAGATGTAGCAAGCCATACTCATGGTATCAACCCAAAACACTTGGGAGGTATGATTTTCGTTCAACATAGCTCTTACCATCTCGGTGAGAACTCTATTCTTCCTCTCCACAACACCATTTTGCTGAGGAGTCCTTGGAGCTAAGAAGTTGTGATCAATGCCTATATTATCGCAAAACTCACCAAAGGCATGATTTTCAAACTCTCCACCATGATCAGTACAAATTCCTGCAATAAAGAAACCTTTCTCGTTTTGGACCTTCTTGGTAAAAACAACAAATTGATCAAATGTTTTATCTTTAGAGGATAAGAATATAGTCCATGCAAATCTAGAGAAATCATCAACTATGATCAAAGTATAAAGATTTTCACCAAGGCTTTTTACTCTAGTTCGTCAACTAAATCTATATGCGGTAGTTGAAGAGGTCTATTAGTTGAAATTTCATTTTTAGATTTGAAAGACAATTTGGTTTGTTTACCTTTTTGACATGCATCACAAATCATGTCTTTTTAAAAATAAAGTTTTGGTAAACCAATGACCAAATTCTTTTTCAGCAACTTGTCAAGTTGAAACATATTGACATGAGCTAATCGCTTGTGTTATAGCCAACTTTTATCGAAGTTACCAATAAAGCATTTTTCAGAAACAAGACCATTTCTAGAGAGATTAAGAGTATAGCAATTACCTTCTCTATGAGCCCTGAATAAGGCTTTAGATTTAATGTTGTCCAAGGAGAGCACATCCTTGCTTAGAATCAAGCATTCCTCAAAATCAAAGATAACTAAGTTACCTTTATCTGTACTTTGGCTTACACTGAGGAAGTTGTGGCATAGGCCTTCCACAACGTAGACATCTTCGATTTATGGTCCTTCGTTGTTTCTAACTTCTCCAATTCCAGCAATCCTTTCAGATTGGTTTCCACCGAAGGTCACCTTGCCACCATCCTTAGGCTTGATTGTAGCAAACTTGGATTGATCTTCCGTCATGTGTCTAGAGCATCCATTATCAATGTACCATTTGTTGTATCTTGATGCTCTTAAACAGACTTGCAAGGCACAAAAGATCAAGTCTTAGGTACCCATCTTTTCTTGGGTCCTTTTGGATTAGCTTATGTCTTAGGAACCTTATAGGAACCTTTAGGCACCCATTGATAATTACCTACAGGCTTACTCTTTCTTTCCTTTTTATGAAAACATGAAGAAGTAGTATGGCCTTTACGATTGCAATAATTGCAATGAGCAAAAGGATCGAGAAGAATGAGCAGTTTTTCGAAAATAGTTCATATAAGACTTTTCTTGATTTCTTTTTGCCTTTCTTTTTATCAAAATCGGGTTTATAACCAATTTCGATTTGTCATTTGTAAACCTTTGATGTTTTAAGATGACATTGAGCATTCACTACCTTGAGTGAACTTCTCAAGTGTTTTTGTAAGATATGCATTTCTTTTCTCTAAGATATAGCAATTGCCACAAACCTTTTCTGAAACTTTTTCACAATCGTTTTTAGAAACATTTTCGCAAGTAGAAATAGGAGAAGAAATATTTTGAACCTGTTCTTCTAAAGATTTTATTTTCCTTTTCAAAACAAGAAGTTCTTTTGTAATCTTTCAAAATTTAGTATGAAGAGAGTTATATTCAGATAACAATTCATCAAAAGATGAATCAGAATCGTTTACCTCTTCATTCTCTAATTCTTCTTCTTGAGCCACAAGACGGATGTTAGCTCTTTCTTCTTCATCAGCTTCATCTTCATCTTCATCGGATGAGATGTCTCCTCATATAGTTGAGACATAAGCTTTCTTCTTGAACTTATTGAGTTTCTTGTTTTCTTTCTCTTTGTTCTTCAGCTGGGGGCATTCTGACTTGATGTGGCCAGGCTTTTCACACTTGTAGTATATGATTGGCTTCTTAGGCTCAGTGCTGGAGCTACCCTTGTGAAACTTTCTGAAACCTTGATCCTTCTTGTAGAATTTCTTGAATCTTCAGACCATCATGCCTAGCTCTTCATCTTCATCTTCGTCCTCATCTGATTCTTTTCCCTCTTTGACAGTCTTAAGGGCAATTCCCTTGTTCTTGCCACCAATCTCATCAAGTCCCTTTCTGAACTTGATCTTTCCTTCCTACTAAGACAAACTGACAAATAAATCTGCCACTGAAGCCATCGATTCTCCACGAGCCTCTTTGATTGCAGTGACTTTAGCTTCCCATTCCTTGCTGAGGATATTCAGGATTTTTCTCACTTGGACAGGTTGATCATATTCTTTGTCCAATGCAGCAAGTTGGTTGATCAAATGAGTGAACTTAAGCTGGAATTCGCCAATGGATTTCCCAGACTTCATACGAAGTAAATCATACTCATTCATAAGGGTATTTACTCGATTCCCCTTGATTCCAATCGTTCCTTCATGAGAAATTTCAAGAGCATCCCTCATAGCTTTAGCGGATGACAAAGTGCAAATACGCAAATACTCTTTTTGACTTAGAGAACTTTGAAGCATCAGGATTGCTTTGCTGTTGAGAGTGACTTGCCTTCTATCATTTTCATCATATTCTTCTTCTAGCTTTGAAGTTCTAAGCCCATCTTCAATTGTGGCTGGAGCATAGTCTCCTCTCTTGAACACCCTCAATAGGCCATATTCGGTGGCCAATACGAAGACTTTGAACTTAGACTTCTAGAAGGAGTAATGCTCACCATTGAAACCTGGTGGTCTGTTGATTGAAGCTCCATCAGGTAATATTCCGTCCATGTTGATCCTTCTTGAGTTGTTAAGCTCTTTTGAGAAGACCTTACTCTGATACAAAATGTAAATGGAGCAAATCACCAAGAGAGGGGGTGAATTGGAGATTTTAAAAAATTCTTTTTAAACACCCAAACTGGAGATACCAAAACAGGGTAAAACAAAGATAGAGAAGAAGAGCTTGACATAGGAAGATTTATCGGTTCGATCTTAACTCTTGACCTACATCCAATCCCCAGAGACATTGATGGGATTTTCATTATCACAATAATCGATACACACTATGTACTCAAAAGTTATCCTCTCACTAGGATATACTCCCCTTACAAGTTGTAAGCGATAACCCAACCTCAAAGTACCACAACTTTGAGATTCTTACAATGATTGATAATCAAAGATAAACTCTCTTAAAGAGCGAGAAAAATAATCATCGAAGTTCAATGTATCGAAGATACTTTACGGAAGAGTAGTAAATGCAAGTAAGACTTTGAGCGTTTTTCATTTTCTATATTCTTGTGGATGATGAGAATTGAATGCTTCAGCTTATTTATGTTGGAAGCATTAAATGACCGTTGGAAACATTAATGTAACCGTTGGAGACATTAATGAAGCTGTTAGGTTGCAACTAGGTCCATTCTCTCTCATGCTTTGGTTTAATCTAGGTGCTCAGACATTCTTGTTGACTTTCCTTGAAATAAATCTGTTAAATGATGTGGCTTCTTGATAAGGAAAGAAAACATTTAACCTTTGGAATGTGCAGAGAATGATTTGCTAAAAGGGTGCTAAGTTTCCTAGACCAGCAATAAATGTTCTGACATCACCTTTTGCTTTATGCTTAAATCTCAATTTAATGCACGTTTGATCATATAAAAATCACTAACAAATTGATTAAACATAGTTAGGAATAGTAGTAACAGATGATATGAAGTATATGGATCATACATAAAGATTTTGCAAATTCGGACAAGATGATTTCAAAACGAGCGCTTTAAAGCGGAGTTTTTTCACACAAATGGAGTTCATAACTCGAGTTTAGCTTTCCAAACTCGAGTCCCATGAACATCTTCTTTGAAAAATATTTGAAGTTTAAAATGAAGATGTCTCGAAAGACTCAAGCGGAGTTTAGAATATTTTACTCAAGTGTCTAACTCGAGTTTGATTATCTAAACTCGAGTTTAGATCTTCTTTCGAAATGAGCATCACGATAGCATTTGAAAAACATTTTGAAATCGCGGAAAACTTGAGTCATTAAGTGATAAACTCGAGTTTGAGACTTTTTGAATTGACAATAAATTTAAGTCAACAAACGCAAATTTGGAGTTTTAAAGAAACAAGCTTGAGTCTCTTTAAATTCAAAATTCCTTGAAAGCTCTCGGCCCGGCTTAAACTCGAGTTTACAAATACAGGCTTGAGTTTACTTTAGAAAAGAAACCGTTGAGAACTCTCGGCCAAGGATAAACTGAGTTTAACAACAACAGGCTCGAGTTTGTTTAAGAATAAGATTCTTTGAAAAGCTCTCGGCCAATGTTAAACTCAAGTTTCCATGTCCAAGCTCGAGTTTGACTAAGTTCAAATAACTTGACTTACTTTCTGTCAAGTTCAAACTTGAGTTTGGCAACTTTAAACTCGAGTTTGTCTTTTTGAGTAAATTTTTAACTTAACAAAGACAAACTTCATTTTCATTTACAATTGTCGTTTTTCATCAAAACACATAGAGAACTAACAAATGTTTGGTTGATTAAATCCATGGAATTGATTTTGGCGGGAAAAACAAAGATTGAGGCGACCTTTGGGTCTCCATGTTTCCTAATCCTATAATGCACTTTTGGCGTTTGTCTGAGGGCTGTGATGAGCATTTTTTGTTGTTCCTAACCATGGGTTAGGGGTATTATTGGAAAACAACCAACATTTAAATATCTTAGATTGGGTCACTGACTTAATTTAAGATTCGTTAAATTTGACCTTATATAGGATTTCCTATTTCAACCATCTTTACATGGGATTCTCCCTAAATATTAATAGAAAAAATTGAATATCTAAAATATTACCTATTCCTAGATTTTAAAAAATCAAATATATATAGATTCAATTAAGAATTTTTTTCATTTAAATACCATTTGAACTTGGAAAACTTTAAAACATATGTTAAAATATGGAAATGACACATATGTCACGAGAGAAATATGAGATTTTGAAATGTTGTGTTTTTATCAAAATGCCCCTCACTTTTTTAAAAGGCAAGATCCTCGCGCTTGACTAGAGCTCATTTGGTAGGCCTCGCACCGCCGCCAACTAGAGCTCTGGTAACAACTTAAGTACAACAATTAACTACTTGGGTATAAAAATTGACAACTTGAACTCCTTAAGCTTTATCAGATGTTGTTTATAAGTTGAATAAAGGCAATGATAGCTTAAATATATCAATTCGCAACTATGGTATAGAGATTGACAACTTGGAGAGCTCAAGTTGTTAATTTCTTTACCGAAGTTGTTGATTTCTTATACTCGAGTTGTCAATGATGTCTAATAGGGGTATAGACATCGTTAACAACTTGAGTATATTAATTATCAACTTGAGGAATGCTGAGTTGTCAATCTCTATCTTGAAGTTGTCAATCTCTTTATTCAACTTGTCAATTAACGGGATTTAGGAAGCTCAAGTCGTCAATTTCTATACCCAAATAATCAATCACTTTATTTAAGTTTGTCATCGAACTCACGGCCCTTCCGGCCGTCGGTGCTTCGGTGGCAAATAGAACTTGCCTTTTTAAAAAAAAAAGTTAGGGGCATTTTAGTAAAAACATCCTTATGACCTAAATGTCCCTTCCATGCTTTAGCATACCATTTGGAATTTTCTAGGTTCAAATAGTATTTAAATGAAAATTTCCTTTCAATTAATCAATTTTAAAGATCAAATATATTTTCCTAATTGATTATATTTATAATCCAATAAGAAGACATAATTTTATATTTTTAAAATTAATTATATTATATCTAAGCTAACTTAGGGTTAATGTGCAGATTTGCCAACGAACTATTACCTAAGGAGCATCTGGCACAAAACACAATTGAGGGTACCAAAATTACCAATAAACAATTAAAAAGTGAAAAAAGTACCAAATAACTATTAAAAAAAACAACTATCACAATTACATTAAAATATGAGGCACTAGCTAGGACGGTGGCGGAGATCTTTGGAGAAAAAAGGGCGGTTAAGTCTTCTTGTTGGATAAGGCAAACACCAATAAAGATGAGACCCATGCGAACAAGCGTTGTGGCAACGGCGGCTGCTACTTGTGGCATCGAAGGGATGGAACCAGTGTGCGAGTCATCTTGGTCGAAAAAAGTTTGTGGACGGCTCGATTTAGTTTCGATGCATGATTCTTGCCCAGAAAACTGCATACGGACCTTGATGAGTTGAGAGGGTGAGTGGACACAGCCAACAATGGAAGCTTTAGAGGGCGACGTCGCGACATTTGTGACAATCAATGGAAGACGGAGACACCAAGACGATGACGGGGTAATAGTTCGTTAGCCAATTTGTACCTTAATTGTGTTTTTTTTTCCACTTTTTAATTGTTTATTGGTAATTTTGATACCCCAATTGTTTTTTTTTTGTAGGATACTCTTAGGTAATAGTTCGTTGACAAATCTGCACCTTAACCCGCTAACTTAAAACCAACAATTAACTATACATGAAAATTCAAAACTTTAGAGTTTAGATTTGGGTTAAGGTGCGAAAATAGCGTATGTCTTTTCTAGAGAGTGAAGTAGCAAATCTTTTTTAGGTGCAAAAGTGACTATGTGGTTACAAATTAGGTGCAAAATTAGCGTTTGGCCGTTAAGTTTGACTTTTTCTTGTTGGGACGATGACGTGGCATTTCAAATATTTTTTAAGTATCCTTTTGAACCTACCTGGTCAATACGTGAAATATTTTTTCAAGATCCTAAAATAATTTTTTAAGATTATGAAATAATTTTTTTGTACCAATCGAGTATCACGAAAATACTTTTTAGATAAAATTTAGACTGAAATATTTTTTTAAAATTATCCTTTTAATCTTAGTCAATACACGAAATATTTTTTTAAGATCATAAAATTATTTTCGCGCTTTGAAATGTCGCGTCATCATCCAAGGTCAAAAAAAGTCAAACTTAACGGTTAAACGCTATTTTTTCGCAATTCCAATTAGCGTAATCACATTGCTTTGGCAAAAAAGCGTTTCTTCTAAAAAAGATTTGACTCACTCGGAGAAAATCGCATACATTTTTTTCGCACCTTAACCCGTTTAGATTTTACCAAATGCCATGAAAAATTAATTATATTAGATCATATCTAAGCTAACTTAAAACCAATAGCTAAGTTAAAAACGGGAGAGAGACGAACTGCAGAATTTACTTTTATTCTTATTATTATTATTTTGTTTAAGATTTTAGATTCAGATGTTTCCATCGTATTGATCCCCAGTTCCAAGAAATTAACCAATAGGAATGGATCTTTTTTGCCGAATCCCACGGGCTTTTTGGCTCTTCCCTTTTGCTGGAAATCGTCGTCCATTCTCGTCTTCCAAAATCCAAATCTTCTGAAAGTGCCTTTTAGCAAGGAAGTCCGATCACCGCGCCCGATTCTCATCTTCCAAAATCCAAATCTTCAAGTTCAAGTCACGAAATAACTTTATAGTATTTCAGTTCTGCCCCTATCTTCTTCTTAATTTACCAATCCCTCCCCCACCTGCTCCGTCATGTATTCCCCTATGCTCGTCAACTGTTCCAACTGCCGTACGCCGCTGCAGCTGCCGTCGGGAGCCCAATCCATCCGATGTGCCCTCTGTCATGCCGTCACTCACATAGCCGATCCCCGTGCCGTCCCTCCACAGGCGCCTTCATCGGTGCCTCCTCCCCCTAGTTGGAATGCTCCGTCGCCTTACTCTGGCGCGCCGCCTGGTCCCCCGCCCAACGCCCACGGGCGGAAGAAGGCTGTGATCGTCGGTATATCGTACCGTTACTCCCGCCACGAGCTCAAGGGGTGCATCAATGATGCGAAATGCATGCGTCACCTGCTTATCAACAGGTTTAAGTTCCCCGAATCTTCTATCCTCATGCTTACAGGTATGTTATGTTTATTCTACGATCTTCTTGATTGGGCGCTGGGCTGCTGAATCTAGGAGATGCAATTATGTTTTTGGGATTTCGTTGTTTTTTTAATTTTTAAGCTCGAATTGGAAGTTCTCAAATATATTTGATTGTTTAAGTTGTTATCTCGAAGTTCAATTATTTGTTTCCAACCCTTCGATCCATCTTTATTTGTCCATAAACGGCATGCTAAATATCCTTTTCTGGAAGGTGCAAAGCCGAAGCTCTAATTTGATCAATAATAACGACTTACGAGTACCTGGAAAACAGATTGGTACAATTAAGCTGGGAAGAATTTTTTTTCTGAGTAAAGCTAGTTCACCCGGTTGGTTAAACATTTACGCTATACTGAAAGGTCAAAATTACACCTTAGAACAATTGTGAGTAGATTTATGTTTGACCAATAAACGCATTGAAGGAAAGCTTTCTAGCCAAGGTTGATGAAGCACTACTCCCAAAATCAATATTTATTCTACTTGACTTTAAACAAAAGCATAGACATGTTTTGGGGCAATGTGGACTTAAACAAAGAAATGTTTGCCTTAGAAATGTAGTGAATAATTTCAAATCACTATTTTTTTGGGAAATTGAAAATCTGTTGCTATGGTAGTATATAGGAGGCTGTTTAAATTCACATTAGCTCTGAGCATCTGAACTAAACTTGGAAGACAATTTATCATATCACACAATTTTCTATAGGGTATTGAGTGAATGTTCCATGACCCTTCCTCCAAGCAATAGGAATATCCCAATCCAAACTCTCCCAACGAGAAATTTTTTTAGTTAACTTCTATTCTTCATTATTAATAGTTTTCTGTGTATATTGGAGTTTAGTTCATGCCATAATTAGTTTATTATTGATCATCATCTGAAATTTAAATGCAGAAGAAGAAACTGATCCCCACAGAATTCCGACCAAGCACAATATGAGGATGGCAATGTTTTGGCTTGTACAAGGATGTCAACCAGGTGACTCCCTCGTTTTGCACTATTCTGGACATGGTTCACAACAACGGAACTATAACGGTGATGAAGCAGACGGATTTGATGAAACTCTGTGTCCACTTGACTTTGAAACACAGGGCATGATCGTTGATGATGAGATCAATGCTGCACTTGTCAGACCTCTGCCTCGTGGTGTTAAGCTTCATGCACTAATTGATGCTTGCCATAGTGGCACGGTGCTAGATTTGCCATACCTTTGCAGAATGAACAGGTTATAACATTTTTTATAATTTCTTATTTTCATTGTTTTAGTATTTGAATATATCCTCTTTCAAGTACAATTTTTTTATAGCATTCTAAATAATTGCTTTAACCTTGCATCAGTACTTTCTCTTTCTTATATTTCATTGAGAATATTATGGACATTTTATTTCTTGTGTGACAAATGAAATTGAGTCCAACTCTCAAATTATTCAGCATGTAAGTGCTTAATAGCCTATTCATTCACAGGATGATAATATGTGCCTTTTGTTATCAATTTTGTGTTTTCAATATTGATATCCAGTGCCCAAATAACTTTCCCCAAAGTATTAAGCTGATCAGGTATTGGGACTTTGTATTGTTTATCAATCTGGTTTTTCTGGTTTTCTGTTCCTTTCCAGTTCATTGGAGTTCCAAATTGGATTGGAGTTTGGAAGAAGGGAACAAAGATGTCTATTTGCATAATATTTGTTCATCTTTGCCAATTTCTTATGTATTTAGTTACACTAAATCAGTCCCACATCCATTGTATCTCTAGCTGAACCACCTTCATTTCATTATAAAATGGTTCACATGCCTCCTATCATTCTCTATGCAAGAAGGAGCTACCCCTTAAAGATTTCATGGCCAGAGCTTTCGTGCATCCCTGGTGGACCTCTGCTTTTGGCTTTTGACCACAATCTCTGCCTGTCATCTGTGGCTTTTCCCATGTCTGTGCAACCAGTTTCTTGCAGAACGCTGACTCATTTTTCCTGCAATTTTCCAAGTGATTCTCCCACCACCTGAGAATTTCTCCAACTACTTTGGCTGTGCATTATTCCAGCACTCTTTTGTGAATTATTCTGGTGGCACTTTTCTTAACTTGTTTGCAACTCCAGCCACTCTTCATGCTGTGTAATTGCAGCAATGTTTTTTTAAGTTGTGTTTCACTCTGATAGCTCATTTCATTGTGCAGTATACCAATGTGTTTTTGTTTTTTTCCTGCTCCTAACATTGTTGTTAATCTCAAGGATCATATGGCCTCTTTTTGTTGCAAGTTTGGCAATATGGTATCTTCCTCCACTCCTTATTATAAGGCACCTCTAACCACCTCATCAAAACCAAGGAGAGGTGGTTAAGTTTTTAACTTCGTCTGAAAATGGATTTTTTTTTTTTTTTTTTTTTTTTTTTTTTCAAATCTACCTGTATTTAATACCATGAATTATATCCAAGAAGTGATTGAAGTTGCAATTAATGAGATTTTAAATAGAGGGAAATCTTGGCACTTGGTGACTTATAATAAGGACCATCTACTTCACCCAAAAAAAGGACCATCTATTTCTTTTGGAATGTGCCTTATAATTAGGACCAAAGGAAGTATAAGCTTTCAACTGGAGGAAGGTCTTACAACAGTATCAGCTTATGTTCCTTCATTTTTTGTTTATGATATCCGAGACTTGGCTGTATCTCAAATTAAACAAATTTCACTCTGTCATAAATATTTGAAACACAAGTTCAAAGGCATTCTCCCTCAAGTTATTATATAGGGTACTTTATTCTATGAGTATAAAAAGTTTAATTGGCACTAAGTTTTGCCTCTCCCCATATAATTTATAATAGGAGTGGGCAGTATGTGTGGGAGGACCATCGCCCTAGGTCTGGCGTATGGAAAGGATCAAATGGTGGTGAAGTTATATCATTTAGTGGTTGTGATGATCATCAAACCTCTGCTGATACATCTGTAAGTTTCATAAAATTTGAGTTGAGATCTTTTATAATTCATACTAGTAATAACTAAACATTGTTCATGTCTCAGAATATATTCATCCTGATGCTTATTTGGATACAGGCACTGTCAAAAATTACATCAACTGGAGCCATGACATTTTGCTTTATCCAAGCCATCGAGCGTGGACATGGCACAACCTATGGTAGCATTCTTAATTCTATGCGTACTGCAATCAGAAATGTTGGCAGTAGTGGTGGTTCTGGTGGCGGTGATGTGGTGACAACTCTGGTCTCCATGCTTTTGACGGGTGGCAGTGTCATTGGTGGTGGCCTGAGACAGGTAAAAATACTGGTTTAATTTGAATTATGTCCATAAACCAAGTGCTACATTGTTTTTTTTACCGCCAGATTTTCCAAACCATATCTAAACTTTCTACTTGTTGATCCCAAGTGCAGAGATAATTTAGTAGTTGCCCTGACATGTTTTAATTTTCTCCCCCTTTTTACTGCTTCAACAGGAACCCCAATTGACCGCCTGCGAACCATTTGATGTGTATGCAAAACCTTTCTCCTTCTGATGCTTCATATTTTGTATAAAATACTTTGCACTATGTGTATTCATTTATTGGTGCGAAAACAAATTGAGGTACAAAAAGGAGCAGATAATGTTTTCTGATTGGATAAACAAGTTTGGATGTTAGGAGGTAAAATAATGTTTATCGTTGAACTGCATGAATGGTATAATATTATAAAAGATCAATATAATGTTTGTTCATTGTAGTTTGCTCATTTTGATTTTGGTCTTTATAGTTTCAAATTATAGGTTTTAGTTCATTAAAAAGTAAAATGGTTCAGGTCTTTACTAAAATATAGGGACAGACATTTTAAATGTATAGAAACTTAAAGAACTAAAACTTATGGTTTGAAACTATAGCAACCAAAACTAAAATGAGGGCAAACTATAAAGACCAAGCATTGTATTAAGCCAATATTGTATTTGTGTGTGTATAGAGGAATACACACACACACATACATATGTGTTTTATATCCCAAAACGAAAGGGAGGGCTTTCTTATATGCATTTCATTGTGAATCTCCTCTGTGAAGAGATAAGCAATGTAACCTTGTCTGTGACAAGTACGCACGACTGTGTAACTTAATGGTATTTGGAGTACTTTGGGCATTTTTCTTCTGAGATGCAGAAGCTGAAGTTTTATTGGGAATGTGAACTGGTGATGTGCGCGCGTAAGTAAACTGAAGCATACACATTTCTGCGTTTGGAGAGAAAGTTGCATAGGAAAATTAGGGCTGATTTGGATTAATGTTTGTGAAAGTGACATTTATTGTAACTATATTTTGGAAAGTTAAAGTTGGAGTAAAATTTAATTGAGTGTAATTTAATTTACTCATGAATATACTTTTATAAAAGTGTCAATTTGATATAAAGTTGTTTGAATAATAAATTGAAAAGTCAGTTATAAAAAAGTTCCAAATATAATGAAAAGCTGAGGGGCGTATAAGGGGAGTGGAGGGAAAATGAAATTTTATAAGTTGAATTTACAAAATTTGAAGAAGTTGGGTTATTAAATTTTAATAAAGAGAATTTATAAGATATAATAATATGTAAAATTAATTAAAAAAACTTTAACCTCACTTATCTAATTTTTATAATTTTTTCTTATAAAATTTTTCTCTCTCCTTCCCCTTCAGATCCCTTGTACCAATACAGCCCTTCACAAGCTCCAAAAACCATTTTTAATTATAAGTTGGTTTTCGGCGAAAAAGTTATTGGGCCCTCCTAACATTTCGCCTAATATAGTTTTGGGGCTCCAATGAGCTTCTTCAATTTTAAGGTAGCCCTTCCCCACCCATCGTCTTTGAGTTGATTAATAAAAGGGTTGGACACTCTTCTAAAAGGAGAAGGTTGATCATGAGTTGATCAATCGTTGGAGAAGGTATCTATACTTTCATAGTCTTTTAGGTAAATGTCTGAAGGTAACAAAGCGGCACCATTTCATTGCAACATTGATATTACCTAGAGGAAAAAACATTTCGGCTCATTAATCGCTTTGAATCGTGGGTGATCTAACCTTTTTCCTAAAATTTATATATAGAAAAAGAACATAGCCTTTCGCCTTTTGAGAGCCTGAACTTCACGTCGAACAATTAAACGATATCATAATATACCCAAGTAAAACCGTATATTCGCTAAAGTTTTTGAATTAATAGTATGATGCTGATGCTTCGAACAAAAAAATATAATTAGCATAAGTACATATGATAAATATGTTATGTTTTAATTATTTATCTTAGATTACGGTGTAGTCCACTCAATATAAATTTTATATCATATACTGATTGATTGAAATATTAATGTAAGCAAATTGTCAAAAGCAAAAAGAAAAAAGAAAAAAAAAAGATATGGAATATTTGGAAGAATGATTTTAATGATGTAGCTTTAGATTCGTTAAGAAACAAAGATATTCCGGGAGCACATAAGGTGATTCTCCTTATGTGCTCCTTATATGCACATCCCTCTAATTAGAGGGATGGGGTATTTTTTTTTTAATTTTTTTATATATAGTATTTATTTATATTTAAATTATATGCGAACTTTGCGGAATTTTTTTGCACTCAAAGTATCTCAAATTAATTATTTTACAAGATATTGGTGTTACGGGATAATATTTACGTATGCGGGATTGGAAATTAATTAATATGAGATCTTGGGTGCGAAAAATATTCGGAAAACATCATATAATTTAAATCTAAATAAATAGTATATATAAAAAATTTAAAAAAAAATAAGAAAAAATGTGCTCATCCCTCTTATAGAGGGACAAGCACATAAGGTGCACATAAGAGATGTGCACCTAATGTGAACCCCTTATGTGCTTGTCCCTCTATAAGAGGGATGATCACATTTTTTCTTATTTTATTTAAATTTTTTATATATACTATTTATTTAGATTTAAATTATATGATGTTTTTTGGAATATTTTTATGTATCTCATATTAATTAATTTCCAATCTCGCATACGTAAATATTATCTGTAACACCAATATCTGTAAAATAATTAATTTGAGATGAGTCTGTCAAAAAAATTCCGGAAAGTTCGCATATAATTTAAATATAAATAAGTCTTAAATTAAAAAAATTAAAAACAAATGCCTCATCCCTCTAATTAGGGGATGTGCGTAAGAAAGACATAAGGGAGAAGACCTTATGTGCTCCCCACATAAGGTGCACATAAGAGATGTGCACATAATGTAAACCCCAAGAAAGTCAATATCCGGCGATTCTTCTTTTTGGTTGAAAAAGAATACTCAAGGAGTCTTCTTTTGATGAATATTCTCCCTATGATTAGGGAAATCTTAACAAAGGTCGAATCATCATAATTTTAAGGAAGGGGTTTTCACTTGGTAGTCGTCATAGTGATGAGTATCAAGTGCTCATTGCTATGTTAAGAATTAAACCCTTCAAATTTAAAATTTATAGTCTATAATTTTTAAACGATAATTTTTTTTTTCCTAAAATGCTGTAAGATTATTTTTATTTTGAATCTTATATATATTAAAATAAAAAACTATTTAAATATGAAAATTAATTTAAATTAAATTTTGGCTTATCTAAATTAATCTTCTTCTTCTTTTTTTGAACAAACGTTCAAAACCAATCTAAACAGTTTAGATTGGTGATATAATCAAAGTAAACTTTTAAACCTCCAATTTAACATAGGAAGGAATATATTGCAGTTTAATTAATTGTATACTAACTAATTTTTTTTTGGTAAAATGTACATTACCTCCGGTCCTAATTATAGGAATACTTTTGTAGTGCAAATTGCACTACAAAGTGTTTTATAATTAGGAGCCGAAAAAAATACTAACTAGAGCGGCAAAAGCGGGCCGGGCCCATCGGGTTGGCCCATTTAAGCTACTGGCCCTTTAGGGCAGAGCGAAAAAATGGACGAGATATTTGAAATTAGCCCAGAGGGCGGGCTTAAACAGGCGGCCACTGGAGGCCCTCTCACTATAGTTTTTTTTTTCCTTTTTAAATTTATTAATTTATATATATATTGTATTTGTTATAGAGTTATTTATCCATTTAACTACAAATACATCATAACTATACTCTAATTTTATGATTTGATTTATTATTTGTTGCAAATAAAGATTATGGATGTATTCATGATGCGGAAGAAGAATTTCATGATATTCCTACTCATGAGCCGAGAAGGCAATCAAATGTCGTTAAAATCGATGATAGTGACGAAGATGACGACAATAATAGTCATCATAATAATGTCACTTAATAATATGCTTTTTATATTTTATGTGAGTTATTTGTGAACATAGTTTGCTTTTGATTATGAATTAGTGGTGTGCTTATTTATTGGATGATTCGTGTTGTAATTTACTAATTATATTTTTTTTAAAAAAAGTGGAGGAAAAATAATTAAAATTTGGAATAGTAATTTCGGGCCTTCCGGGCGGCCTTTGAAAAACATGTGTTTTTTACTCCGGTCTGAAGGGGCGGCTCATTAGACCACTGACCCTTCACCGGGCCGACCACGATTAGAAGCTCTAGTACTAACTATTTCAAATATGTCCATTGTACGGACATGGCATGATCAAGATGCCCACCTGTTGCCATGGGGTAAAATTTATATTTTTATCAAAAAAAACTATAGAATGATATTTTGAATGGAAAATTAATGGGAGAATGTGACTTAACAAATATAAACGAACCAATATAGTGGGGCAGTGGACTTTGGAAGGTGAACCTTATCATCTTGGAGGAAATTATTCAAATGCTTATAATCAATCACAAGCCTATGTTTTCCTCTTTTGATTTCAGACCTCTTTTCAGCATAAAAGGCTTAGCAAACCCATTCAGACGACTTTGTAGGTTCAATAAGACACTGTTTTTTTTTGGGTATATAACGGGGCAAAAACTCAATCAACTCAATCCTGTATCCCTATGCTACGTGGGTAGGCCAATAAGACACTGTTTTAATAATGCTTGATACATCCACCCTCCGAGTCATACATCCACCCTTCGTACTTTGTCGTGTCCATTACTTAGATATATGTCCTTTACTTTATTTTAGGTGTCTGCGTGTCTGTACTCTTTTATTTTGGTCCACAACTTCATTGTAGTGTGTTTTATCCTCCAACTCAAGAGGTTTGTCCTTTTGCATCTCTACTCTTCTACTCCCTCCGGTCCTAATGATAAGAGTTAGTTAACTTTTTTGGAGAGATTAAGGAAGCTAATTAAATTAACTTAAAGTATTTTTTATTTTTATTTTTTTTCTTCAAACTAAATAGTTTGACCAATAAATTAATATATAATATATAAAAACACAACATATGAAATGATTACGTAACTTATTTATTTTCCTCCAAAAAAAGTCAACTAGCTCTTATAATTAGGACCGGAGGTAGTATATAAGCAAAGCTCTTTCTCAGTTGTGAGTATAAGGCAATTACAAAATAAAATCCCACAGTGTTTCTATATGGCTTTCTTCTAAGTTTTTCTTTATGTTTCTGAAAGCCTATATGTTCTTAGTATGTTACTATTATCTGGCCCTTAGATTTCAAGTATGTTCTGCACTTACTTCTTCAAGAGGAACCTATACATTAGAACAGAATCAAGATCATCCTGATGCTTATTTGGATACAGGTACTGTCAATCCAGTTGAGAGAGTACTGCACATTGTAAGTTTCATAAAATTTGAGTTGAGATCATTCATAATTCATATTAACTGAACATTGTTCATGTCTCAGAATATATTCATCCTGATGCTTATTTGGATACAGGCACTGTCAAAAATTACATCAACTGGAGCCATGACATTTTGCTTTATCCAAGCCATCGAGCGTGGACATGGTGCAACCTATGGTAGCATTCTTAATTAATTCTTTGCTTTTGACGGGTGGCAGTGTCATTGGTGGTGGCCTAAGACAGGTAAGAATACTGGTTTAATTTGGATTATGTCCACAAACCAAGTGCTAAATTATTATTTTTTTATTTTTTTTACCGCCAGATTTTCCAAACATGTTATTTTCCAAACCTTTTCTAACCTTTCTACTTTTTGATCCCATGTGCAGAGATAATTTAATAGTTGCCCTGATATGTTTTAATTTTCTCCCCCTTTTACTGCTTCAACAGGAACCCCAATTGACCGCCTGCGAGCCGTTTGATGTGTATGCAAAACCTTTCTCCTTCTGATGCTTCATATTTTGTATAAAATACTTTGCACTATGTGTATTCATTTATTGGTGCGGAAACAAATTGAGGTACATAAAGGAGCAGATAGTGTTTTCTGATTGGATAAACAAGTTTGGATATTAGGAGGTAAAATAATGTTTATCGCCGAACTGCATGAATGGTATAATATTATAAAAGATTAATATAATGTTTGTTCCTTATAATTTACTCATTTTGGTATTGGTCACTATAGTCTCAAATCATAGGTTTTAGACTATTTATAAAAGATGAAGAATCTTATATTAATTATATAAGAGCAATATGCTCATACAAATCATAACTCATCATTTGGATTATCTCTAATCTACAAGTGAGGGAGATAACCAACAAATTAAACTCTAACTCTAGGGATCTAGGTGGACATTTCCTCTCTAGAGTGACTTATTTAGGGAGAGACTCAAATTGACCTCTCTCTAACATGGTGTGGATCTTACTATCCAAAACACAAAACCATATTAGCTAAGACCCTTTAATAACTAATCAATTAATATCACCTTAAAATCTCTAATAAAACAAGTAAACGATATCATAATTTACCCAAGAAAAACCATATATTAGCTAAAGTTTTTGAATTAATTAATAATAATAATACTAAGCATATGTACAGTACATATGATAAATATATTCTGTTTACTTATTTACATTAGCTTACGGTGGAGTTGTATTGTTTACGGCTTATAAATATGGTCCACTCAATATAAATTTTATATTTTGTTCTGGTGTAGAACACATATGTCTAGCCCGGTGGGCTAGTGCTTTGATCTTGGATCAGTGGACTCCGCCTGAATATCTATGAGGCAAATATACACTCGAGTGTGGGATCACTGTACACGGGTTAGACTTTCGCCAAAGGGGGTGTTGTGTGTGTACAGTGTGACAGTATGTAAATAGTTCAGAGTTAGAACGTGTGCATCTTAAGGGTCGACCCCTATATTTATAGAGAATACCTTCGGTCCAGTATCTGGGGCCTATCGTGATCTCAGGCCGTTATATCATATCTTAGATATGGATTCAGATATACCCGGATTATAGGTAAGATTGGATTTCCCATTATTATAGGAGGATCCTGCGATAGGGTTTATTCCTTAGTGGGCCACCACGGTATTGCGCCTGATGAGGGTCCGTAACAATTGCCCACCAGCACGGAAGTTCAAGCTTTTGAGCTACCGGGATGTATCTTGCCATCAGACCGGGTTACTCTGTCGTGGGCCCTATCCGGTTTAATGACCCGAGGTCTGGTCTCTAAGGTCCGGGCTAACACCGCGACGCTTGAGGATCCGAGGTCATGTCTCACCGATTCGGGCTAAACGTCGTGGTACTCGAGGATCCGAGTTTGTGTCTTATAGATCTAGGCTAAAACGCCAGGGTACTCAAGGATCCGAGGTAGCGCCAACTGGTCACCGGTTTTCGAGGTTAGAGTCTCTCCGTATTCGCCATCATTGCCCCCTGACACCTGTCTCCTCTGGATTGGCCTAGGGTTACAACCGCCTTGCATAGTCGTCAGTGCTTTTCGTGCGCATTTAATGCGCCTATTGCGCTTCATATGTCACGAGGTTGAATTATCTCTTTTGTCCCCGTCGCTTCAGCATCATTTCATATTTCCCTCCATTACTCTCACTTCAATATTCATTTGGTGTTTTCTTTCTCTGTTCGCAAGTCTCTGGTTTCTTCTTGCTCTCGTAGCCTCTCTACGTGGGCTGGGGGTCGCACGCATGAGAATAGCAACACGAGAAAAAGTGTCCAGATTCATTGAATCTTAGATATGTCTAATATTTAATGAATAAAACATTTAATCTAGGATGGATATATATATATATATATATATGTATATGTATATATATTATTAAATTCGAAATTAAATATAATATTATTATATAATAGAGATTATAATATTATCATATAATATTTGTTTTCTATTTAATTTATTTGATAAATTAAATATCTAAAACAAATAGAGATATTGTATCTCAGATTTAATTTTCAAATAAAGATATCATACATCGATTTAATTTAAATTGAGATATAATATCTCATATTTAATTAAATAGATAGATATCATATCTCGGATTTAATTTATAGAGATAAATTAAATCGAGAAGACTTTAATTCAGATTGAATAAATAGATTCAATTAGATCTATTAGATAGATTTAATTAATATATTTTTTTAATCCAAATTCAAAATTCAAAATTAATGAGGATTAATTTTGAATATAATACGTCTAATGGTTTTTGAAAAACGGACGGGACTTTTAGTCAGATGTATTAGAAAAGCCGCGAAAAACCCTAGAGAGAAAAAGGAGAGACGCGAGAATTTTTAAGCGCGCGCAGCCTACCGTTTGTGTTCGAGTGCTATTCGTGTGGATACCGTAGAGGAGGCGATTCGTAGAGTCGACTTCGTTGATCGAGAAGGTAGCCCGCGTGTTCAAATCGAACGAAACACACAACAGTTCGTATAGGTACGTTTCGATTCTTTTTCTTAACTTTGATTTAAACGCAGTTGAGCAATCCTCTTTTGGGATTCATAAATATTTTTAATTCCGCTGTGTGTACGAATTCCAACAGGTGGCAAGTATGAAATAAAGTATGAAAGATACTCGCCTCTCAATGTTCCAAAGTCTCAAATTCGGAGGGAGGTAGCGTTGACCAAAATGAAAAAAGTGGACCGACCTTGACTACTTTACAATAAGGCAGGTGTAGATCAATCTCGTTTCTGTGAATTCCATAATGGATCGGGACACACTACTGATCAATGCTGGGATCTTAGAGATGCTGTGGAGAAATTTGTCCGAGAGGGTAAATTATGGCAATATGTAATAAAAACCCAGGGACGGAAGAATAATAAGCGCAAACAAGGAAGTCGCTGTAAGAGTCCAGCTCCTGAAAATAAAAGGAAAGATGAAAAATAGAAGAAACCAGATGGTGACAATGACGAATTTGCTAAACACGAGTTTGACTGTAATGTTACCAACAAAGCTCTTGGAGGTGGGGAGATACGGTAAGCCAGAGGAAGAAATACTTAAGGGAGGTCCTTTCAATAAGGGGCCAGCCGATGTACAAAGAAGATTCTAGTAAATCGGAACCTCCCTTATTGTGTTTTACTAAAGAAGATATGAAAGACGTAGTCCTAGGGCATGAAGATGGTTTGGTGGTTACGGGAACCCTAGTAAACTGCTGGGTTAAGAAGATTTTCATAGATGCAGGAAGCTCGGCAGACATCATCCTCTAGGATACCTTCAAAAGGATGAATCTCGATCAAGAAGATTTGAAGCCGTATAAGACAACCCTCATAGGCAAGGTAGTTAAAATTGAGATTTTACATAAAATCTGAAGAGGGATAAAAAATCGTAAAACATAATATCGTAACGTAAAAAATCATAAAAACATAAAAGCGTTTGGAAAATTAGTAAAATCGTTTTAATGAAAAAAAACCGTAAAAACGTAAAATCGCAGTGATAAATCGAGATTTTAACCACCACGCTCATAGGTTTTAATAGGGAACATACTCGTCCTAAGGGGTACATTGAACTTAGATTAACGTTGGGAAAAAAAGGAAGCATTCAAGTTAGAATGGGTAAGGTTCATTGTTGCTGATTTTTCGTCCACTTACAACATAATCTTGGGGAGGCAACTATCCACAATTGTGATATGTTGGTTTCCACCAAACATCAGAAGTTGAAGATGGTGAGTAATAAGAATAAAGTTGTTACTATTAATGGAGACCAGAAAGAATCCCGGAAGTGTTACTTTGAAACAATTAAAGAAGGTGAAGTCGGCCCTTCCTCTCTACCCCGGATTCGTGGAGGAGATAGGAGCGTGAGTAAGGGTAAAGAGAGTCAGCAAAGTAAACCAGTGAATATGGTGGAGTTAGACATGCGAGAAGAAACCGAGATTCTGAGACCAGAGCCAGAGGTCGTGTTGGAGAATTTTGTGTTAGGTGATGAGCCTGGGTGAGTCACGAAAGTGGGCAAAATATTGAACTTGGATGTTAGAACCAGGTTAGAAGAGTTCTTAAAAAAGAACCGAGATGTATTTGCCTAAAGGTCATCAGAGATACCCGGAATTGATCCTAAGTTTTGTTGTCACAAATTGGCAATTCATCCGGGATCAACTCCGGTGGCACAAAAGAAAAGGAAACTCGGCCTAGAAAGGAGGCATGCCTTGGAAGAGCATGTGAAAGAACTGTTGGATGCCAAATTCATACAAGAGATACAGTATACCACATGGTTATCCAATGTGGTTATGGTGAAGACACCAAGTGTAAAATGGAAAGTGTGTAGGATTACACAGATTTGAATAAAGTATGTCCTAAGGATACGTATCCGATGCCCAATATTGATCAGTTGGTTGACAACTCGTCCAGTTTCCAATTTCTCTCTTTCATGGACGCGTATTTTGGGTATAATCAAATAGCCATGTACCCAGAGGACCAAGAGAAGACGACTTTCATCACTGAGAAGGCTAACTACTGTTACAATGTGATGTCGTTCGACCTGAAGAATGCGGGGGCTACCTATCAGAGGATGATGAATAAAGTGTTTGAAGACCAACTCGACAAGAACATATAAGTTTATATTGATGATATGATCGTCAAGTCGGCTGACCCTGCAAGTCATGTTCGAGATCTAGAGCAAAAGTTTGAGAAGCTGAAAGCTTATAGAATCCGGTTAAATCCTACCAAATGCGCATTTGGAGTCCTGGCTGAGAAGGTTTTAGGATTCTTGTAAACAAACGAGGGATTGAGGCTAATCCAGACAAGTGCGAAGCCGTGTTGGATATGAAGGCTCCTAAAAACAAGAAAGAAGTTTAGTAGTTGACAGGTAGATTGGCTGCATTGACAAGGTTTTTGCTGAAGTCAGCAGAAAATTCTTTTCCCTTCTTCAAGTTGTTAAAGAAGGAGGCTCAAGGAGAATGGACTTCGGATTGTGAAGCCGCATTCACAAAAATAAAAGTGTTTAGCTGCCCCACCGGTGTTGTCTAAGCCAGACCCGGGAGAAGTCTTGATTTTATACCTGTCTGTGGGAGAAGAAGCGCTAAGTGCAATTTTGGTTAGGGAAACAGAAAAAGGCCAAGTACCAGTTTCTTTCATAAGCCGGGCTCTACAAGGTTCGGAGTTGAAGTATCATAATCTTGAAAAAATGGCATTTGGCTTACTCACCACCGTAAGGAGACTACGTCCTTATTTCCAAGGACATCAAATCGTTGTGAGAACTAGTTAACCAATCCGGTAAGTGCTCTATAAGCTGAATTTGGCTGGAATGAGTTTGATATCACCTATGAAGCTTGGCACGTGATTAAGTCTCAAGCATTGGCTGATTTTTCATGGAGTTAACCCCAGCGAACAAAAGGGAACACGACGACGTGGATACTTGGAAAGTCTACGTAGATGGCTCTTTCAATGTTAAAGGAAGTGGAGCTGGAATTACCATTGAAAGCCTGGAAGGAGTTTCAGTTAAGCATTCTCTTTAATTGAATTTTCTGACATCAAATAATCGAGAAGAATATGAAGCGCTACTAGCCGGGTTAGTGCAAGCAAAGAAACATGGAGCTACAAAAGTTAGAGTTTCAACCGATTCTCAACTTGTGGCCACACAAATATAAGAGACATACCAAGCCAAAGGTCCTTTTCTGGTGAAGTACTTGAGTAAGGAGAAAGAAGCTATGTCTGAATTTGAAGAGTGACCGTTACCCACATTCCTAAAGGAGAAAACACCAGGGCTGATGTTTTGTCAAAGTTGGCAAGTACAAAGAGCTCGGGTAACCAGAACCGTGATTCACCAAAGTCTGTCGGAGCCGAGTTGTGTCATGGTGATCTCGATAGCCAACGATTAGAGAAGACTGATCATAGAGTACTTGGAGAAAGGAGTCGTTCCCAATGACTCAATTGAAGCAAAGAAATTGATATGAGAAGCAACCATGCACACCGTCATGGAAGATCAATTGTACCATAAGGGCTTGCACTTTCCGATGCTGAAATGTTTGAACTCGGAAGAGGCCAAGTATGTTTTGGCCGAGATTCATGAAGGAATCAATGGCCAACATATAAGTTCTAAGGCTTTGGCCAGGAAAGCTCTATGGGCGGGTTACTATTGGTCAACAATGGAGATAGACTCAAAAGATCATGTTAAAAAAATATGGCGGCTGTCGAAACACGCCAAAATAATATGGTCTCTGCCTACCGAATTGAAATCTATCTCAACTCCATGGCCCTTTTTCAGATGGGTCATGGATTTGTTGGGACCATTTAAAGCGGCTCCAAGGAAGTTACGATGGCTCATCATAGCTGTTAATTATTTTACTAAGTGGATAGAGGCTGAACCAGTAACAACAATTACCTCAGCCCGGGTACAATGGTTCTTCGGAAGGAGTATAATTTACAGATTTGGAATCTCGACTGAGGTAGTGACAAATAATGGGACCCAGTTTATTGATAAGGGGTTTCAAGAAATGATGTCTGGTGATGCGTTGCTTTTGTCGCTAAGGCAATTAATTAAACTAGGTCCTAATTTATTATGTAGTTTAGGGTCAACCTATGTCATTCTCCCAAGGAGCAAGCTGTGGGTTTTCTTTCGGTTGAATTTAGGTGATGAAAAATGCAATGGAATGGAATTGGACCTAAACTAGAATGCAAGACACCACTATCTATATGCAATTAATTAACTAAATGCAAGATGAAAATTGAGTCTAAAACCTAAAATGAAAATGAAATTAATCTATATGAATTTGAATGCAATTTTTGGGGGGTTTTTGTTATGAGAGAATAATTAAAATCCTAATCTTGATTAAAAGCAAGTTAGATAACAAAGATTTAGTTCAGTTATGATGATGAAGGGGACAACTTAGGATTCACATGGAGTTCTTAGCCCAAATCAATTAATTAGACTAAAAGGAGATTAATTAATGAGTATAATTAACTAATTCAAACATGGGAAACCCTCAAGTTCAATAACACTTAATTCACTAGAAAACTAATGAGGCTAGTTAATTGAACTTATTAAAACCCAATGAAATTTAATTTCAAAATAATTTTAGAAATCTTGTTTACAATTATCCAATTGAACAACTAGATAATTTATCAACCTAATTAAACAATTAAGACGATAAGCCAAATTGTCAATTAAATTAATAACGAAAACTCAATTAATAATTCAATTTACAATCCAAAGGTTGCAAACAACACTCTAGCAATTGTCTCAAGCATAAAAACTTCAAATTATCAATCTAATCCAAAAGAAATATGTTAACAATCTAAAACTAGATTGTTCTCAATTAAAAAAAATTGATACCTTTTAAAACTAAACATCTCAAGTCTTGAATTAAAAAGATAAAAAGAACAACACTCCCTTGTGATCTTCAAGTGTAAGTTCCTAGGCCTTAGCTTTCTCCATGCTCCTCCCAAGTTGTTGTTGGAAATTATGCCATAGGGGCAAGTCATTGTACTTTAAATGTTTATGTTATTTAAAGTATTCTCCTTTAGTTATCATTTCATTTGCATGTTTATAGTGATAACTGATCCATGGATATATCTTATAGATTATCCTAAATGTCCCTGGTCGGTCATCTACGCAGGAGCGAAGATGAAGTAAGACCAGTATGACTTTGATGAGATATGGAGATACGAATCAAAGTCATGGGCACTTGTAGGAGTACAAGGTGCTGGACCGACCCACTATGAGAAAGCTGCATGGATTAAGTCATAAGCTTTTCTCATGTATAACCGCATCACAACGCCCTTTGACCTGAGATCATCATGTATTCCTATATGATGAGTCGCTGCTCTTTGACCTAGTCAAAAGTCACCTTTGACCGGGTGATGATAAAGGCTTGGATCGGGATCAGTGGTTTTCATACAGAGGAATGTGAATGGTCAAGATGGAAATTGTCCCTCACATTTGTAGAGAGATAATACTGGGCCCCTCGATGAGTGAGTCTGAGAAATGTATGGCCATACTACGGTGGAAAGGAGTTTTCATTTCAATTATTAGACTACTTGAGAATCAAGAAAGTAATGGTCAAGAACAAGAAGTTGACATTATCCATGCCTCATCCTTGACCAAATTATCGTGTGACAAAAGGGACGTGACATGGTTGTACGATAGGTAGTATCGTGTCATCGATCCCCATATGAATTGGGTAGTCGCAATGTTTTGTTAGAGGCCGCTTGCAACCTGTGGGCTGGTACAGTATTGGCCCACTGCCAATCTCATATGGGCCTGCAGGGTCGCACACAAGAATAGCCCAACACGAGAAAAAGTGTCCAGATTCATTGAATTTTAGATATGTCTAAGATTTAATGAATAAAATATTTAATCTAGGATGGATATATATATATGTATGTATGTATGTATATATGTATGTATGTATGTATGTATATTATTAAATTCAAAATTAAATATAATATTATTATTTAATAGAGATTATAATATTATTATATAATATTTGTTTTGTATTTAATTCATTTGATAAAGTAAATATCTAAAACAAATAGAGATATTGTATCTCAGATTTAATTTTCGAATAAAGATATCATATATCTGATTTAATTTAAATTGAGATATAGTATCTCATATTTAATTAAATAGATAGATATCATATCTCAGATTTAATTTATAGAGATAAATTAAATCGAAGGCTTTAATTTGGATTAAATAAATAGATTAGATTAGATCTATTAGATAGATTTAATTAATATATTTTTTAATCCAAATTCAAAATTCAAAATTAATGAGGATTTATTTTGAATATAATACACCTATGAGGTTTAAGAAAACCTACGGGACATTTGGTCAGTCGTATTAGAAAAGGACGCGAGAAACCCTAGAGAGAAAGAGGAGAGACGCAAGGTTTGAAAGCGCTAGCACGCTACCGTTTGTGTTCGAGTGCTATTCGTGTGGATACCGGTATAGGGAGGTGATTCGTAGAGTCGACTTCTGTTGATCGAGAATGTAGCCCATGTGTTCAAATCGTACGAAACGCACAGCAGTTCGTATAGGTACGTTTCGGTTCCTTTTATTAACCTTGGTTTAAACGCGGTGTAGCGATCCTCTTTTGGGATTCGTAAATTATTTTAATTCCGCTGCTTGTACAAATCCCAACAGTTGTCTCCCAAAATAGCTTAAGCTTCCATGGAATTTCTTCCTACACGTGTGAAACAGCAAGTCACAGCCATGAGAACAAGTTGATAGAGAAAAGTTGATGATTGATTAATGACCGTGGGGCTCGTATGAAGAAATAACAATATTTGAATAATCCCAAATCTCCAATACGGTAGTGGGGGTTGGTGGGTATGTGAAGGTAAGGAAATCAAAGAAGTATGATCCCTTTCTTGTGCGGTTACGTCTCCAAGAAATATTCAGAACGAAGCTGATTCTCAACCTGTTCCGGGATCTTTGGCTGCATCTCAATCTAAGCCGGTGGCTAAGTTAATTTAATGAGAGGAGGAAAGGGCTTTTGGGTACTAACTTGAGCCCATTAAAATTTAAGTAGCCTAATAAAATTCCACCATTAGATTTATTTTTAGCTTCCTGAAAAATTCTACACCATAGGATCTTCAAACATGATGAAATTGTGATCTATCATATATTTAAAAATATTATTTAATCATAAGATATCAATCAGAATATTAATAATTTAAGACCGATAATCTCATAATTAATTCAGATTTATATTATTTCCTACAATTGGCTAACAATCCAAATATTATCTAATAATTCCAAATTAACCTAAAATAGTCCTCAAAATAAATGAATAAGGTGAGATAAAATATATAAAATTAGGGTTTATCAATTGGGTTCCACATCAAGCACCATTTTGCTTCGGTGGAACACCCTCAGTCAAATGGCAAGTTGAGGCAGCGAATAAAGTAATTGTCGATGGATTAAAGAAGCAGATGGAGGATGCTAAGTCCGGCTTGGTTGACTTGTTGTACTTTTTCTGGTAGGGCTACCGGACCAGTATTCAAACATCAACCAAGGAGACTCCATTTAGATTAACTTATGGATGTGAGGCTATGGTACCGATTGAGATAGGTCAGCTATCGTGGAGGAGAATGAAGGCTCTTCAAGAGAAAGAGGAAGAGAACGATGAAGCTTTGGCAATAGAGTTGGATTTAATAGATGTAGGCAGAGTCACTGCACACTATCGTGATATGGCCATGAAACAACTCATCGCGGCTAAATATAATAGAAGAGTGAAGCCTTGGTCATTTGAAAAAGGTGACTTGGTGCTTCAAAGAGCCAACATCAGAAATGAAAATGACAAAAATGGAAATCTCACTACAAACTAGGAAGGCCCCTACTGGGTTAAAGAAAATCTTGATAAGGGAGTCTATGTCTTAAAGACGTTGGAGAAGAAGTTAATTAAAAGAACATGGAACGTGGATAAACTGAAAGTATATTACAGCAAATCCGAGTTCCATGTTAAGTTTGTTTTGCTTGCAGTTTAATTTTCTTTTTCAGAATTGTTTAAAGTCGGTTATGTCAGCAAGTTCATTTGATTAAGTTTATTTTCGAATAAATGAAGAAATTCTCAATTGATAATCGTGTTTCAAATTGTTCTAGCCGTGAAGGAATGAATAAAGCTTGGGTAGTTGAACCCGATTTTAGAAAAAGCGTGGAGGAACGAATAATGAACCGTGGGAAGTTGAACCCAGTTTCAGATAAGCGAAGGTATAACAATAAGCCTTCGTAGTCGTGACGCATTAAAATCGTTTTCTGGGGTAATGAAGTGAACCGTCATGCTGACCCTGATCAGGTTGAAATGTTTAAAACGTTGGTTAAAAAATGAGTTTAAACATGTGACAGATTGCCATTACTCCGGATTGAATTCTAGTTGAGTATACCGGAATGTAGTGTGAAGATTTAATTAAAACTTCTCACAAACATGATACCTGATTTTTAATAATGGATGAGTATTTAAACAAATTCTACGTAATATATTTTTGACCTTGGCCCGATCATTGAATAGAACTCTAAGCATATGTTTGAGTTCATATAATTAACTTATGGTTGAAACGAAGATAAAGCTTGAAAGTAGACCTGGGATGGTCATGAAATGAGTAAAGTTTCTTCGATATTCATGTTAATTGAGTACAATAAAGTGCAGACAAATAAACCGGGTTATAAATCTGGGAAAATTAGTGAACAAATGAAACCGGCATCCCAGCTCTTCAGTTGCGAGGGGTTTCAGCCTCTGGCTGAACCTCAGACTCCAGTCGAACCTCAGACTTTGGTCGACCCTCTCCCCCAGTAGGGTCCGGGATGTTGACCTCTTCGCCTTCGTCCTCCTCCTGATCGGGCGAGATCAATTTCCCGTCGTTAATATAAGCCTGGTAGTGCATGCCGAAGGTGTTCAACTCAACATCGAGGTTCAAAAACCAGATTTCCTCCAAGGCATTGTTAAAGGAATCCATCGCAACCTTCTCTAACGTGCCTATATACGCAGCGATGTCAACGTTGACAGTTTTTAGCGCATCCTCGTTTCCCTTTAGCCTGACTTCAAGCTCATCATGCATCATCTGAACTACCTTCAGTGCTTGTACATCAGACACATGAGTCTCTTGAAGATGAAGAAGATCTGAGTTTGCATTTTCAAGCTCCTCCTTGGTCATCAGAAGCTCTTCATAAGTCTTCTCCTTCTCCACCTTGGCCACGCGAAGCTCTGTTAGTTCTCTATGTGTTTTGATGATAACTGACAATTGTAAACGCAAGATGAAGTTTGTCTTTGGTAATTTGAAAAACTTACTGTCAAAGACAAACTCGAGTTTTGAAAGTAAAACTCGAGTTTGTACTTGATAGAGAGTAGCTCAATTTTAGTGAATTAAGAAAACTCTAGTTTGAATAGGCAAACTCGAGTTTGTCACATACAAAGAGCACTCCAAGTTTTTCACTTTAAGATAAACTCGAGTTTAGGTTTACAAACTCAAGTTTGAACCATACGAGAGACTCTTCAATATTTTCAAAAGTAAACAAAACTCCAGTTTGCGAGAGTAAACTCGAGTTTTGGACATACAGAGAGCTCCCAAAGTTTTGAACTTAAGCAAACTCCAGTTTTCATATGAAAACTCCAGTTTGCGTTAAATGAAAAAGAGAAATCAAGTTTTGTGAACTTGACCAAACTCGAGTTTGTGTTTTCAAAACTCGAGTTTGGGCTTGACAGAAGAGTCTCAATATTTTTCATCCTAAGCAAACTCCAGTTTGTTATGACAAACTATAGTTTGCACTTGGCCAAAAGTTTTCTAAGCTTTCCAAAGTTTTGAGAAAACTCGAGTTTGTGTTGATAAACTGAGTTTGCATTTGACAGAGTTTTCATGTTTTACCCACTTTGAGAAAACTCCAGTTTGTTTGGAAAACTCCAGTTTCCATTTGGCAAACATTTTCAAAGGTTTTCAAATTTAAAAGGAAACTCGAGTTTGTGCCTTACAGAGAGCTTTGGTATCTTTCAGAGATTTTGAAAACTCTAGTTAAGATTGGAAACTCCAGTTTTAAGCCTTTGGACTTAAACTCATTATTCATCTCTAGAGTCCAAAACTCGAGTTAGTCATTTAATGACTTGAGTTTGGCTACTATTCAAAAATATGTTCAAAAGCTCAATTCGCGACAATCTCTATGGAAGAAGGAAACTCGAGTTAGGATTTGGAAACTCGAGTTTGCCCTCTGAAGCAAAGTTACAAACTCCAATTTGGATAAACAAACTCGAGTTTGTGTCGCTGAGTTTGAAAATCAAATTGCACGAATTTGTGAAATCTTCATGTTTAATCTTAATACTTCTTATCATCACTCATTACTATTCCTAACTATATTTAATCAGTTTGTTAGTGAGTTTAAGATGATTTAGAAGACATTAAATGAGGATTAGAACAAAAGTAAAAAGCGACGTCAGCACATTAAATGCAATGTCCAGAAAGCTTGCACTCTTTTGGACAATCATTCTACACACGTTGCAAAGGGATTAATGTTTCCTTTCCTCGTCCAGTAGCTGCTCTTCCAACGGACCAATTTTAAGAGAAGTCAACCCTAATCCTCTGAGCAACTGGATTAAGCAAAGAGTAGAGAGAGAAGAAGACCAAAGCTCAACATAATCCTTCCTTAATGCGGCAACGGTCACATTGAAGATTACAACGGTTATTTAATGCTCCTTCCATATAAATAGAGCTGCATCCAATTCTTCTCAACAACCAATCTGCAGAAAACGAAAATCATTCAAGTTTCCAACTACTCTTTGAGTTTTCTTGTGTAAAGTATCTTTTGATACATTTGTACTTCAGTGCTTATCATTATCCACCCTTAGAGAGAGTATCATTTATTGAAATCATTCATTGTAAGAATCTCAAGTTGTGGGACTTGTAGATTGGGCTACTTGATTACAACTTGTAAGTGTTAGTTATAGTTTTGATGATGTCTTATATAGGTGTCATTCTTAAGAGCAAAAAGGTTGCACACTACATTTACATTATACTTTGACTAATTCTTATATTTAATGTAGATGCAAAGTTTAATAATGGAGAATGATCAAGAAAGTAGATTGAAGAAAGAAGTTCTTGCACACAATATAATGGGAATATCGAATGTCAAGGAAGCAAGAAGCTCTCAAAGGATTATGGGAATAATCAAGAAGAGAAGATATTGAGGAACTTTCTTGAGAATGATGAGTTCAAGTTGAATGACGGAGAACGTTCAACAAGAAGAAAAGTACGAATCGAGAAAGAAATTGAATCAAGAAGATGTGAAGTTTAATGATGGAGAATGATCAAGAAAAGAGAAGGAAGAAAGGAAGAACTTGCTTAATGGAATGATAAAATCATTATACAAGTTCTTAGATTGATTTTAGAAGTCCCCACAATGATATGGAAGTTGGAATTGCTCAAATCGAAGTTAAAATAAGCAAAATCAAGTTTTGGGATGAGTTAACTCGAGCCAGGAAACTTACCTCGAGTTAACATGATTGCTACAGTGATTTTTGCCTCTAGAACGATTTACCTCGAGGCAAGACACCATCCACCTCGAGTTAGCAGCCTCGAGTCAAGAAATCAACTGCCTCGAGTCAGGTGCTCCTTCAGCGATACTGTTTCACGTTCAGCTTGGGCGACCTTTAGTAATTCGATGATATCTCTCAAACCAGAGATAGGATTGCGATGAAATTAGTGGAATATGAAACTAGACTCCCATTGCGTCATTTGGATATATAATCCAAGTCCAAAGGAGTTCCGATGAGAGAGATATGAATTCTACAAGTTGGCACAACAATCACCGTCACAGTCCAGACCAAGCTTCAGTGTTTTGGGTATAACTCACAAACTACAAATCCGATTGAGTTGAAATCAGTGGAATATGAAAGTAGACTCACAGAGAGTTCCAACAAGAGTTGAACCAGCCAAAAATAAGTTCATACCAATGAGATATGGCCTTCGAAAGTGGACACATGTGATTCTGGAACCAGTTCAGCATAGCTTCAGTTTTTCTATCAATACAGAACCAAATGAAATGAAACCAATTCCATATGATTCTAGACACAACAAGGGTTTCATAGAATTTGTATGAAACCAATTTTGATGAGTGCCTCCTCAAGTCAAAGAAGTCAGAAAGCAACGTGACTCGAGCCAACCAGAAAGTCACCTCGAGTCTAGATCAGCTAACATATTAAAATAACTCAAAGAGGAAGCAAAATGACTCGAGCCAGCTGAAGAACCTCGAGTCTGATGGCAAACAGAAAGATAGACCTTTTGAGAAGGGTTTTTGCCTCGAGTCAGCATATTCACCTTGAGTCAAATGCAAATAGAAAGATAGAAGAATGGGGAGCAGTTTTTACCTCGAGTCAGTAAGTGTGCCTCGAGTCAAATTGGTTCTTGAAATACTTTATCACAATGAATTCACTCGAGCCTCTCCAAATGCAACCTCGAGTCGGCGACCTCGAGCCAAGAATTTGTTTAACTCAAGCCAAGTGAAGCCAGAGCAATTGATGAAGAACAAATCTGTCATGAAACCTCGAGTCAGTAAGTGGTGCCTCGAGTCAATTACACAGCTGGAATACTCTGCCTACATTTGACGATGGTTTAACTCGAGCCAAGGAAGTATGTGCCTCGAGTTGGTTAACTCGAGCAGGACCTTAAGTGCCTCGAGTCAGATAGCATTCTCAAACATACATATTGTCTTTAACGATGTGCAAACTCGAGCCAAGCTTTTCTATGCCTCGAGTCAGTATGACAGCAACTCAGTAGCAGTAACGTCTCTGAGAATCCCGAAATGATTCTTATCAATTGATTTCTGCTTGCTATACTTCTCAATGCTATTAATCATGTTTGTTAGCAAGTTTCAGATGATCAAACAAAGGATTAACATCAGATTATCTAAAAGCATATGATTACGTCAGAAGCTTCAACGGTAATATTTCTCCAACGGTCGAATAGTTCCAACGGTCATATATGCTCACAACGATCATATTCAAACCTGGAAGAATTGCTCAATGTTCTTCACTGACTATAAAAGGAGAACCATTCAAAATAGAGAAGACGACGATACGAGCTTGCTTTGTCGAAATCGATATTTCGAATCCAACACCTATCTCATATACTCTGTTTCACAATGTCTATATAGCTTTCAGTAGAGAGTGTGAATCGATTATGTACCTCAGTGATTATTATTCATCTTCTCTGTGAGAGAGTCTAAACACTTATTTGATTATCTGTTTAGTGATCAAATCTCAAGGTTGTGGAACCTTTGAGTGTGGGTGTATCAATTACAACTTGTAAGGGGGAGTGAGAGAGGATCATCCTTCGTTTACAGAGTGTGTAATTGTATCCTTACAGTGTGTAAGGGGGAGTATCTCAGTAAGAGATTGTAAAGGCTGCACAAGGGCCCGACTAAACTTGTGAGGTTGTAAAGGCTTTTCTATTGTGCCCGGTTAAACAAGGAGATATTGAATTGAAAATCTCAAGTGGAGCTTGGGGACTGGACGTAGGTCAAGGATTGGACCGAACCAAAGTATAAATCTTGGTTTGCATATTCTCTTCCCTAAACTCTTACATTTCCAAAGATATATGTTTGAATGATTGACTATTGCTTTATCAACTATTTCCATCATTCGAACTGCTTTCAGTAAGTTGTAAAAAGATTCTCAAAATAATCTAAAGTTTTATCAGACACCCAATTCACCCCCCCTCTTGGGTGATAGCCGAGTATAACAGTAAGGGGGAGTAAGTTCTAGTGAGAGAATTACTCTAAGAGTTACAGATTGATAATCATTTGAGTTAGTGAAATCCCAGAGTGTCTGGGGACTGGACGGAGGTCAAGAGGTTAGACCGAACCAGTATAAATTCCTTATGTCTTGCTCTTTCTCCTACTGCTCTGTTATACTCTGTTTTAATATTTAAAAACAGAGTTCTTTGAAAAGAATTTTAAAATCCCCAATTCACCCTCCCCCCTCTTGGTGATTTTCTCCATTTTCAAGCTCCTCGAGAGCCTGGCCCCTTTATTCGTCAGCTTTCCCCTTTTGTTCAAGAGCTTTGTCTTTCTCCGTTCTAACCCGTTTTAGCTTGGCAAAGGATCTGGCATATTTTTTTTTCACCGAATTCAAAAGCTAGGTTAGTCCGGAGGTGTTCAGGGCATTTAGCTCGATTTCTTGAAGCTCTCGCAGCTCGACATCAGAAAAAGCCCTTGGCTCGTAAAAGTCCCTGGGGGGACGAACAGCGGCGCTAAGCCCATTCGTTACCCCGCTAGCCCAGACGATCCCGTGGGAGTGCCTAGACGATGGAGGATGAGGAGGAAGAGCCTGTGTTGAAGATGAAATATCACCTAGAGGGGGTGAATAGGTGATCTCAAAAACTTGTCGCAAATTAAACACGAGCACAAATAAGATGGAGACAGAGTAAGAGAATGACACAGAGCAATTTATACTGATTCGGTTTAACACTTCGACCTACGTTCAGTCCCCAAGCACCCTTGGGATTTCAACTAACTTTTCAAATACGAATACACACACTGTAACTTAGGATGATCCTTTCACTCGGACTCACTCCCCCTTACAAGCTGTAATCGTACACCCACACTTAAGGTTCCACAACCTTAAGATTTAACAACTAAACAGATAATCAAATGGTGTTTAAACTCCTCATGAGTAGATAAATATAAACATTGAATTACAAGATATCCTAAGATATTAATGAAACAGATGAAACATCAAATTGCAATAAGTTCGAATTAAATGCACAGCGTTTCGGTAGTTGGTGAATTCAATGCTTTAGCTATTTATAGATGATGCAATAAATGACCATTGGTGAAGCTTGAGGATTAACCATTAAGAGTCTTGAATATATCCGTTAGACAGATGAAGCTCGGTTAATATTTTTGCCGTTTAAATAATCCAGGTGGATTTGCAGTCTCGACATTCTCTTCATTCCGTTTGTTTTGCCTGTTGTGAAACATCATTGAAAGCGCAGTTGGAATGTAAGAAAAAAACTTTTCATTGATCAGAGTATTGGTTACGGAGGTTATCACCGGTTTTGGTAACTACATTTAATGCTCTTCTGACACACAAATTGCTTTAAGAAAATTTGTTGTTAATCCATGATAAACTCATCTAAAACTCATTAACAAACTGATTAAAAGCAATTAGGATTAGTAATGAGTAATGTAATGAAGAGATAAGATTCAACACAATGATTTATGAATTATGAAGACGGTGATTTGAAAACAGAGGTGATCATGCTCGAGCATCAGTTGGAAAAACACTTTGAAAGATTTTGAGATCACCCAATGCTCAAGCAAGGATCTCAGCTTGCTCGGGCAAGCTTCTCTGGGAGCATTTAAAGAAAATGATTTCTATTGCTGATGCTCAAGCAAGACATGCTTCATGCTCGGGTATCATTTCTCAATGCTCGAGCAAGGCGCAAACAGAGGCGAAGACAATTAGACGTAGTGCTGCTGCTCAAGCATGACATATTCATGCTCAGGAAGGAGTCATCCAGAGGCTAAGAATGAAGAATAAATAGACGCTGCTCGAGCATCCTTTTACCTCTGCTCGAGCATGGTGCTCGAGCAAGCCTTCTTCACTACTCGGGCATGACTCTTTAATTTGCAAATTATCGTTTTTGTCTCGATGATGCTCAAGCATGCCAAATGTCCTGCTCGGGCATGATTGTCCAACTTGCAAATCTCTGTTCTGAGCTCGATGATGCTCGGGCATCCCAAATAGGCTGCTCGAGCATGGATCTCTGAAACACTTGAACAAGATATTATATCGTCTATGCTCGGGCATGAGCTAACCCTTGCTCGAGCAAACCATAGCTTCGAAACATTTTACTTAATTCAATAACTTAGGATTTGTGATCATCAAAACACCAAGAACTAACATATGTAACTGGAGGAGGAGAAGGCGGAATGACTTCCTGAGTAGAGGCTTCAAGAATAGCGGCTGAAGCGTCTTGGGATTTCTTGGCTAGGGTATCTTGCCTGGCTTTTGACCGCTTGGCTTGGGCTTCTTCAGCGCCCATCTCGACCCCAGGACTCTCAGATTCAGGAACAGGTCGTTTCTTGACCTTCTCCACACCTGAAGCCGCCTTGCCGCGTTTCAACATGGAAATGTATTCAGGTCGTTTCCCCATCCCTGAAGCTGCAGGTCAAGAAAACAAAGGTTATTTATTAATCCCGTAGAAAATAAAAACACACAATGCAAACACAAAAAGGAAGTTCCGTACTCACTGCCAAAGCAAACCTGACCTGAGGCTATGAATGAATTTGGCCACGCTAATAAAGTCGTGTTTGTCGGCATGGGCAAGTATAAAGGCTATTGAGTTGGCCTGGGAGTCAGAGAAACCCATTTTAGGAAAGCGGTAGGAGAAAGGAGTAAAGTTGTGATGGTCCTGAATCTAGTACAACAGGAATTTCCACTCCACATCTCTGGACTCGGGGGCCCTAAGGAACCAAGGCTACTGTCCGAACTCGGAAACAACCTTGAAAAAGCTAGTTTTAAATTTTTTGAAGGATTTAGAAAAAAACTGTAAAAAGTTTCTAGTTGGAAGCACCCCGGAGCGTGGTCCAACGATTTCTAGTTAGGGGCTCTCTACCAGTACGGGCTACATGGACGGTAAAAAAGTAAGAGAAAAGAGGAATTGTACAAGTCATATCTAAAGACCTACAAAAACACTCAAAAGCGATAACAAAAGCCCAACTATTGGGGTGAAGTTGGGAAGGAGCAAGGTGCAAATGATTTAAAAGGTCAATTTGGAAATCGGTAAACGGAAATCGAATACTGAGCTGGGTAATGAAGTCCCGTTAGAAGAAGAAGAAAGACGTGTTATTCCCTTCCCGGTGGGAGCAAACTGGCTCATCTCTACTGGGTGTACAAAGGGTGTAGTTTTCTCCATTGCCGATGGGGAGCCCGGCAACCTCAGCTGTGGTCATCTCGGATATAGTATTTAGCACTTCATGGGTAACCCATGGGTACTTGTCCTTTAAAGCTCTCGGGGGACATGCGGAACTTGACTCCCCAAACATAGGTTCTTCAGCATGGTGTAAAGAAGGTGAACCCATGTATACTTAGAACAAAGAAATAAAAATCAGAAAACGAAAGGCATACCTGAAATAAGGGAGCTACTATATGAAGAAGAGGGATTTGGTAAATCGGAAGGTTCGTCTGAAATGACATGACCCATGTTGCCAGAAGCCGGGACGGATTGGTAAACTAAGTTATGGCGGCAGGAGGCTAAAGTAGACTCGACTAAAGAGTCACGACCACTTGTGATGAGTTGGAAGCTCAAATAGACACAATCCAAACACGGATCGATGAATCTCTCCGTGTGAGATCCCGAACTAGATTGGTGTATACCCTCTAGCTGGGAAGCATGTGATGCCAAATAGATTTGCTCTTATCCCGGCTCTTAATTTTTGGTGGTTGGGTATAGGATCCCGAACTAGCAATTCTCTCACCCCGACTCCCAGTTTCACCTTGACTTTTAGTTTCTAGAGGTGGGGATCTCTTCCTACTCCCCCACTACGTTTTCCCCGAAGCAATGTCGCTTGCTTCTCTTCTTCAGAAGGGGGAATACCCCAAAACCAAAATTGAGCTCCAGGTGGGACTGTTCGGCGTAACTCTTCTTCTTCTTCTAGAGTTATCTTATCCTTCTCCATTGATAAAGGAAGTTACACCTAATGCTAATGTGTTTGGCTAAAAGGGGGGAGAAGGAGATATAGCAAGGTGATTATCTAAAGATTTAGTGCAAGACACTGGAAACTAAGTAACAAGAACCAAGAACAAAGGTTCACATTAAGAGATGAACCCAAAAACTTTTATCGAAGTCTACCTAGAAACCCAAAAATCAACTTCTTAGAAAACACAGGTGAAGAATCAAAGAACGAAAGCAAAAGCAAAAGGAATAGGGAAAAATGGTGAGAATACTTGGTGTTATGAAGGTTAAAAGAAACCTAAAATGTGTGAACTAGAAGAACGCAAGAAGGCAGGTCTGCGAAGAAAGTGAGAGGTTTCTTGGAGGAAAGAGGAAGCAATGAATGTGAAGTAGTAAAAATGGGGGAAATGAGTGTATATAAATGTAATCGTTCAGTTTTTGAATCAAAAGAGGCAGGGGAAAAAGAGACAATTCACTCTAAAAAGAAATGATTATACATGTGAAACGACGTGCATTAAATGCATGCAAATGCGAAGAAGGCAAAAAGTGGTGGTTTTACGCAATGGCAATGGCAGGTGTCCAGCTGTAAAGTTATCATCCGCAAATTGTGCCTGTTCCTCTTCATCATAATCTGGATGGGGGAGAACCCATTGCTAAAGCAGATGAACTCAAAAACCTGGATGATTGATGAAGAGGTCCCGGCAATCATGAAAAGGAATAAAGCAATCTATTGAATCAACCCGAATTGGGGGGAATTCGCAACTAGAACGCGAGTAAATCTGGAGTTCATTGAAACTCGGATAAAAGTTGAATGAAAATTCAAGAGACCTATAACGACTCAGATGTGAGATCCAAGTTAAATAACAAATGCACCTTGGCAGCCCAGAGTCCTTGACTACAGGGCTGGGGGCAACTGTTACGGACCCGTACGAGACCCACTTATTGTAAGGCCCAACAAGGGAAAATCTATATTAGAATCCACCTACAATCAAGGAGAATATTAATCCTATAATCAAGAAGGATATTAACTGAAGATTCTGACCTAGATATGGCGGCATAACACATGGGCTTGGAGGCACAAAAGCCCACGAGTCTAAACCCTAGAGGTAAACCCTATAAATAAGAAGTAAAGCCTAAAGGTACGCACATTCAATCTCATTTACTATTCTGCCGTTACTGTGCACACACACCACCCCTTTTGACTAACGTCTATTTGTGCATAGTGATCTATTATTCTCTTGGATATCTGATTCATAGATATCTAGGAGAGTTATCTGATTCAATATCAATATACTAGTCCATCGGGCTAGACATCTCTATCAACCTAGACAGAACAGGTCCTTATAGTTTCAATCATAAGTTTAGTTCATCAAAGGGCAAAATGGTTCAAGTCTTTATTAAAATATAGGGATAGACATTTTAAATGGATAGAAACTTACAGAATTAAAACTTATAGTTTGAAACTATAGCAACCAAAACCAAAATGAGGGTAAACAATAAAAATTAAAGAATATTAATTGTATTTGTGACACACACATGTGTTTTATGTCCCAAAATGAAGGGAGGGCTTTCTTATAAGCATTTCATTGTGAATCTCCTCTGAAGACGATTGTGTAACTAAATGGTATTTGGAGTACTTTGGGCATTTTTCTTTTGAGACAGAGGCTGAAGTTTTATTTGGAATGTGAAGTGGTGATGTGTGCGCGTAAGTGAAGCGAAGCATTCACGTACATTTCTGCATTTGTTGGGAAAGTTACATAGGAACATTGTTTTTTTCTCAATATCTCTCATCACCAAGGTTATTAAAAGCGGGACCGGTCACTGAACCGGTCGGATACTGGGTCAAGGGTCGTGGGTCGACCGACAGTCAAACCGGAGTTAAACCGAGAATAAACCGGTGAGAAAATAAAAATGTTAGGATTATAATATGAATTTATATAAAAAAAAAATTGATTTTAATTTCCAATAAGATAATAGTTTGGGAAGTGAAATTTGTGATGTGACTTATCAGCTGAGCACCATTAAATTATTAGTCTTTAGGCTTCATCGTAAGACGAGAAACAGGCTGGACATCGGTGGAAGAGGACTACACTATAGTAATTCCATCTTTTTTGTTTGAAAAAAAAAACACTTATATTTGAGAGGAAGGATCAACTGAGAATCGAGTTTCTATAAGTTCATTCCTAAAGCTCTCTCAAAGCTCGATTTTCGGTCCAAACTCATCGTCCTTCCGTCCGTGCTCTTGCGTCTTTCGGTCGTACGGATCTCGTCAACGATCACTCTTCTTCCTCACCCCGTAGTTTCTTTGAGATCTTGCCACCGATCCGTCCAGCTCTCGCCGCAAGAAGATTTCGGCACCGACTCCCTGTGTTTCTTGCTTTCCGATTATCTGGCCGAGCTTCCAGCACCGATGTTTCCCTCTCTCTACTCCTTCTTCTTCTATTTCTTGCAAGTTTCCGGTTTGAATCAGCCGGTCCGGTCCGGGTCTAATAACCATGCTCATCACTCTCATCCGGATTGTTGATTGAGAATATGAAAGAAAAGTTAAAGTAATAATGTGACTTTTTAAATTGATTAGATATATATGATTTAGAGATTATGAGGATAATGAAAAAAAAACGATGAAAGAAATTCAACCTGAGGAGATGCAAGGAGTTGTGGGAATAAAGTCAATAACCGGCGATTCTGTGAAAGCCCTTCTTTATGGTTGAAAAGAAAGCTAAAAGATTCTTCTTTTGATGAATATTCTGCCTATGATTAGGGAAATCTTAACAAAGGCCGAATCATCACAGTGATGAGCATCAAGTGCCCATTGTTATGTTAAGAATTAAACCGTTCCAATCTAATGCAATCCGTTTAAATGTGAAATTCATAGTCTATAATTTTTAAGTGATAATTTTTTTTTTTATTTATAAAATGCTATAAGATTATCTTTATTTTGAATCTTCCATACATTAAAACAAAAAACTATTTAAAATATGAAAATTAATTTAAATTAAATTTGAAACATTCGAAATCAATCTTTTTCTTTTGAACAAACGTTCAAAATCGATCTTGAATATATTTCCGTTTAATTAATTGTATATTAACTACTCCCTTCGATTCTAATTATATGTGTATACAAAAACACTCACACCCATATATCTATACACACTAAGATATATATATATATATATATATATATGTGTGTGTATGTGTTTTGTACATACATATATATATCTATACACATATATATTGACACACACAAACACAGATATATATATATATATATATATACACACACACACATATACATACATACATATATACACACCCACATATATATAGACACACATATACGTACATACATACATATATATGTTTATAGACACACACACGTGTGTGCATGCATGTGCGTATGTGTATTGCAACTTACATATATATACTCACCAAAAACAAAACATACTTGAGAGAATAAAATATGGGTATTTTAGAAGAAAAAAAAATTGACCAAAAACTAAATTTTTTTCTTATAATTAGGACCAAAACCAACCCCCAAATATTATCTAGGACCGTAAGAAATTTTTTTTTATTAATGATAATTTGGTTAATATCATATGAATTATCTCTCACAACCCCCCGCCCCCCACAAACCACACACCTTTAATCACAATCAAGTTCAAGTCAACTATCGCGTCCGACACCGTACCTTCAAGGCTGCCCCTATCTTCTTCTTAATTTACCAATCCCTCCCCCACCTGCTCCGCCATGTATTCGCCTTTTCTCGTCAACTGTTCCTACTGCCGTACGCCGCTGCAGCTCCCGCCAGGAGCTCAATCCATCCGATGTGTCCTCTGTCATGCCATCACTCACATAGCCGATCCCCGTGCCATCGCTCCACAGCCGCCTTCATCGGTGCCTCCTCCCCCTAGTTGGAATGCTCCGTCGCCTTACTCTGGCGCGCTGCCTGGTCCTACGCCCAACGCTCACGGGCGGAAGAAGGCTGTGATCGTGCATATATTGTACCGGTGCTCCCGCCACGAGCTCAAGGGGTGCATCAATAATGCGAAATGCATGCGTCACCTTCTTATCAACAAGTTTAGTTTTCCCGAATCTTCTATCCTCATGCTTACAGGTGTGTTATGCTTATTTTACGATCTTCTTGATTGGGCGCTGGGCTGCTGAATCTAGGAGATGCAATTATGTTATTGGGATTTCGTTGTCTTTTTATTTTTTTATTTTTAAGCTCGATGTGGAAGTTCTCAATTATAACTTGTTTAAGTTGTTATCTCGAAGTTCAATTATGTGTTTCCAACCCTTCGATCCATCTTTATTTATCCATAAACGGCATGCTAAATATCCTTTTCTGGAAGGTGCAAAGCCGAAGCTCTAATTTGATCAATAACAACGAGAACCTGGGAAACAGATTGTTACAATTAAGCTGGGGAGTTTTTTTTCTATCTGAGTAAAGCTAGTTGGTTAAACATTTACGCTATACTGAAAGGTAAAAATTACACCTTAGAACAATTGTGAGTACATTTATGTTTCACCTATAAACGCATTGAAGGAAAGCTTTCTAGCCAAGGTTGATGAAGCACTACTCCCAAAATCAATCTTTATTCTACTTGACTTTGATTAAACAAAAGAATAGACATGTTTTAAACTTTCTCAATATCCTCATCCTATGTTCCAAATTGGGGCAATGTGGACTTAAACAAAGAAATGTTTGCCTTAGAACTTTAGTGAATAATTTCAAATCACTATCTTTTTGGGAAATCAAAAATGTATTGCTATGGCAGTATATAGGAATATAGGAGGCTGTTTAAATTCACATCAGCTCTAAGCATCTGAACTAAACTTGGAAGACTATTTATCATATCACTCAATTTTCTATAGGGTGTTGAGTGAATGTTCCAGGACTCTTCCTCCAAGCAATAGGAACATCCAAATCCAAACTCTCCCAACGAGAAATTTTTCTTAGTTAACTTCTATTCTTCATTATTAATAGTTTTCTGTTTATATTGGAGTTTAGTTCATGCCATAATTAGTTTATTATTGATCATCATCTGAAATTTAAATGCAGAAGAAGAAACTGATCCCTACAGAAGACCGACCAAGCACAATATGAAGATGGCAATGTTTTGGCTTGTACAAGGATGTCAACCAGGCGACTCCCTCGTTTTCCACTATTCTGGACATGGTTCCCAACAACGGAACTATAACGGTGATGAAGTAGACGGATATGATGAAACTCTGTGTCCACTTGACTTTGAAAAAAATGGTGTGATCGTTGATGATGAGATCAATACTGCACTTGTCAGACCTCTACCTCGTGGTGTTAAGCTTCATGCTCTAATTGATGCTAGCCACAGTGGCACTATGCTAGATTTGCCATACCTTTGCAGAATGAAAAGGTTATAATATTTTTTATAATTTCCTATTTTCACTGTTTTAATATTTTGAATATATCCTCTTTCAAGTACAATTATTTTATAGCATTCTAAATAATTGCTTTAACCTTGCTTCAGTACTTTTTATGTCTTACATTTTATGAAGAACATTATTTGTTAGTGCCAACGTTTCACCCAAGAGGGGGATGAATTGGGTGCTATTAAAAATTTAAATTGAAGATGACAAAAATCAAAGAGAAAGAGTTAGAAGAATATCACCGAAGTGTGCACGTCAAATTATACTGGTTCGTCCTTAACTTTTTGACCTGCGTTCAGTCCCCAAAGCATCTCTAAGATTTTCACTATTGTTCCAAGATTCCACGAGTTCTTAGTACTACAGTACAGAGAAATCGATCCTCAACAGAACTCACTCCCCCTGTAAGTTGTAATCTAACAACCACACATCCTTCTAGTTGGAGTCTCAGGGGACTCCTTAATGACTACTCCTTTGGCTCTTGGGTTAGGCTCTGAAGATTGAACCTTGGGTCTGAACTTAAGACTCTTTGGAGTTTCTTTAGTCTTCGCCTTCTTCGACGGAGGAGGCGAATTTTCCTTCTCTACCAATGGTCACTTGGTTCTTGCCATTGATGATGAAGATTTACAAGTGAGTTTAGGGTTTTAGGTTTCAGAGGTTTTGACGAGGGTCAAATGAGGGAATGAGATCTAGCTTGGTTCTTGCCATTGATGATGAAGATTTACAAGTGAGTTTAGGGTTTTAGGTTCCAGAGGTTTTGATGAGGGTCAAATGAGGGAATGAGATCTAGAGAGGAGATTTATGGTGATAGTCATAGAAATGGAGGGGAATGGAAGTTGAGAAGTCCGATGAAGATAAGCAAGTTGTAATGGCTTAATGGTTACGGATTCGAGTGGGAAATTTTAAAATTTGGGAGGTTTTTGAGAAGGATGGGTCTTGATAACCGACAGAGTGAGGAAGGATGAGACACGATTATCTGATATAATATGACCTTTTTAACAGTTTCACTCGAGTGGACTAAATTCTCACTCGAGTGAACACGCGTCACTCTAGTAGTTTGTGTCACTCGAGTGATGTTTTAGAAAATCAAAGCAATAAATGTACCTCACTCGAGTATGTTCTATGAACACTCAATCCCATTTGAGAGTTGGTTTTGATTATCACTCAAATGATGTCTTCTCCACTCAAGTGGAGGTCTTTGCTTGTCATTCTGACTTCCTTCACTCTTGATTGTTCAGCTTCTCACCACTTGAGTGCTCAATGCCTCAATCAAGTTGGCCACTTGAGTGCTTGCTCTACCAGCAACTAGCTTTCCTTCATTTGTTCAACACACAAGTCACCTGAGTCTCCACTCGAGTGTTTGCTCTACCCAGCAACTGGCTTTCATTCATTTTCTCAACACACGAGTCACTTGAGTCTCAACTCGAGTGCTTCACTCTAGTGACCTCTTTCTTCACTTGAGTGTCTGCTTTTGTTGAAGTTTTGATTTTGCTTCAATCTCTTATCACTCAAGTGATCAATTACTTAACTCGAGTGCTCAGTAATTCACTTGAGTGATGTCTGATTTGTTCAAGTTATTCTGGGCAGGTTCTTTGATATTACTTGAGTGCCTTGAGTTTCACTCAAGTGAAAGCCTTCAACTTCCACTATCACTCGAGTTCCCTTGCAAGTGATCCCTTATCTGTTTGACTCTGTTTTTCAGTGTAAGGATAGGGGATCATGCAAAACAAAATACTAGGAACTCTGATGCTTAAGTTAGTAATTAAATCATCAAAACATACTTAAAATATACAAATGAAGGAAATTACTCACAATTCATTTGGATTTACCATTCTCAGTTCTCTTCTTATAATGAGAAATTAGATCTTTCCCTAACGGTTTTGTGAAGATATCAGCTAGTTGGAGATGAGTGGGAATGAACATCACTTTAACATCTTTCTTTTTGAACATGATCTTTGATGAAGTGATGTTTGACATCAATATGCTTAGTTCTTGTATGTTGAACTGAATTTTTCGCCAAGCTTATTATGCTTATATTGTCACAGAGTATTGGAATTTCCTTCAGTTGGATACCCAAATCATTAAGTTGTTTAAGCCGTAGCACTTAAGCATAACAACTTGAGATTCTTTGAGATTGGGGGGTTGTGGTTGGAGCAATCGGGGTGTCTAAGGTTTGCTTGCCCTTGGATTTCTTGGGTACACCGTCTTTACTCCCCGCTCCATCCTTTGGCGCGTAGCGCTTGCGCGAGGTCCCGGTGGCGGCAGCTTCTTTTGAAGGAGCTTGTTGAGCGGTTCCAGTAGTGGGACCACCCGAGGCCGGAGCAGTGGGATTAGCCTCGGCACTCTCAGGAAGCGCCGCAAAGACACCCATAAATTTTAGTCTCCCCATACCTCGGTCTGCGAGATAAGACAAAAGATGTCAGTATTATGGTCGACAAAAGAAAAAAGAAAAAATAAAGATTGCACAATATGCAGATCAACATATATATGTGTAGTTCCATACTCGTCGCCGGTTGTCGTCTAACCAGAGGTGTGGAAATGTAAGCGGCTAGGTCCATGGGATTTGTCAAAGAGCCGGCAAGTGTCACAAGCCTTAGTTGGGCTATTTCTTTGGCGTCAGAGAAACTTTTAGGTTTCAGGATAAAGTCTTCGGGTTTAAGAGTATGGTGGCGTATTGACCAATACAAGGGAAATCTCTCCTCAGTCTCCCCAAATTCGGTCCTCTGCACAATCCAGGGTGATTGCCCAGTTTGGGCTACAACCTTAACAAAGGCGGGTTTGAAATGTTTCCACGATTCCATAAAAGGTTTGAAAAGTTTGCGATCGCGGATACTTCGAAGTGATGTCCAACTGAACCATTTCGCGGATACTTCGAAGTGATGTCCAACAGGACATTGGTTTCTAATGGTGAGAAAAAAGTCATGAAAACCGGAACGGTACAAACAATGCCTTGTTCTTCACATAAACTCTCAAAGGCAATGGCAAATGCCCAGCCGTTAGGGTGAAGTTGTGAGGGGGCAAGGTGTAAATGGTTCAGAAGTTGGACTTGAAAGTCAGTCAAGGGAAATCTCACACCAAGCAGGGTGATAACATCCTGGTAAAGGAAGAAGAAATGAGGATCGTTGTCTCTTTGTCGACAAGAATGAACCTGTAATACCCGGATAATTATTTATCTGGAATATTATATTTTAGTACATATTACCTATTGGAAATAGGTGAATATGTGGTCTTAAATAATAAGTTATAATTACCTTATTTTCTAAGGTAATTTCTATTGAAATTAGGGTGAATAAAAAGCTAAAATCCCTAAAATGCATTTATTAGGCATAAAATGGCACGAAAATATTATGATAAATATCATATGGCAACAAATACTTGACAAAAACTTAGGAAGTATGTTGTCTCTAATTTTAGGAATTTTTGGGATTATTTCCTTGAAAAATAGAGAAGCATAAATATAATATTATTAAAAGCACTTTTTGGCCCCATGATTTTTAATATTTTACATGGGACATAAAATACCAATGTCGATAAAATAGTTGTGAGATAATAATTAATCCTAATTATGAAAATTATCAACAATTAGTAAGTGGCTAATTAAGTAATTAGTGGCTACTTGTTTAGATTAAGATATAAGTAAATTAATTAGTAAATAATTAATTTAAGGGAGAAATTCGAAATTAATAATTAAATAAATAATAAATATTAATAAAATATTTTATGCTTCGAAAAATAAATGAAAAATAAAAGAAAAATAAATAAATATCTAGATGTTTTGAATAAAATAATAATATAATCGGTAAAGAGCCAACGGGAGATATGAGAACATATAGAAATGAAATTCTACCTTAAGATATAGAAATTTAGTCTTTTACCACTAGACCTTTTATGAACCAGGTGAAATTCTATCTCGGATTGAGCGGTCTCGGAAGTTGTTTAAAAACCAACAGCGTAATTAGAGTCTTGGATAATTAAGATAAGGCGAGATAGTGCTAAAAGTGACTTATAGAAAACGCACCGTGTTTTTCAAACCAAGGATATGGTTACTTAGATCAGATTATATTGCGAACCGGTGATTTTACGCAGAAGGCTGGTTCTATCGGAAGTGATTTCGTAACAGTTGGTGTATGTCGAAAATCTTCGGCGAGATAACGGAATACCCTTAATAGGATCAAAAATATAATGAAACCCAGTAGTTTTAAAGAGAAAGAATGGAACTACAAAACCTAGTTCTCGGATTTTGAGATTCGTCAAGATTACGCGATTCGGACACCGTCGGGGAACTTTATCGGTAAGTCAGCAAAGATGACATCATCCTCTTCTAGAAGGATGACATAAGCGGGACATGTGGAAGGTCAAGATGGTGCCACATGGCGAAGTGCGATCCGACGGTTGAAATCCGATCTGAAAACAATTGAAGAAATTCCCACCTTGTCCCTCCTTTCTTCTATAAATAGCAAGCCCTCCTCTTCTCATTTCTTCACCCCAAAAACGCAGCCTAGAGAGAGGTTTTAGAGAGAAGCTCGGAGAAATTCCGAGCAAAGTCGGGGTAAGTTCTTCGGTCTACGGTCTTTAGTTTCGGTAGTTTCTTTCGGTAGATATAGTAGGAATGCTAGATTTATCTTTAATTTTTCAAGGTAGTCTAGATATCATATTTAGGGGTAAATATGATATATATTTGAAAATGTGATGAGGAAAAGATCATCAAAATTCGGAGAGATAGAGCGAAAACAAGGAAGCTGGCGAAATTCCGCCGATTAGGGGTTCGGGGGCAAAATGGTAATTTGTACCTAAAATGCCTGTTATCTTTGCTAGATATTGATAAATATTATCCTTATAGGATATCTAAGATAATCGGACCGCTGTTGTTACCGCCGTCGTACATTTGTTTCACCATTGTCCAAAAAGTACCGTTTTAAAGTAAAAGTATCGTTTTAAATCAATGAAGATACGTTCGCGTACGGTAACACTAACTCGATATTTATTGTATGTGTATATGTGCTAGGTGTATGTTATGTTTATGTGAAGTAGTTGATAGCACTTGTGGTATGCTCATTTATCTTTGTTATGATGCTTCTTTGGGTGTCGGGATACGGTTGCTAGGTGTGAAATGCTTGGTGTGAAACGACGCTAGGTGTGAAACGTTTGCTAAGTGTGACATATCTGCCGGGGGGCTTATATGATGTTGGGATATGCTTGTTTGTATGCTAATATCTTGTATATGTAAATATGAGGTTAACCGTTACCTGGGGTCCGTATGCATTGGACCTCAGCTCTTAATATAGCGTCAGGTTCAGGAGGACCGAGAATCGAGGAGAGAGGGAAGCAGCACGCTTAAGGACTCGACTGAAGACTTTCCTCCGTTGTTATGTACTTTTGATAACTCTCGGTCGTTGTACCGCTTTTGTAATCAGCCAAACCTACGGCATTTTAAATATACGTATCAGTTACTCAATCGCTCCGATGCTCTAATCTGATGAAAAAAATATATACTGCTTTTGAAAATGGGATGTTACAGAACCGATTCACCTTCCAAGGGTAATCGGATGGTATATCCCTCTCCATCCCCGATTCCCAATGATGAAACGTCATTCGGGGTTAAGGTGTTTTTAATGCGTGTCACACAAATGTTGACTGTTGGGTTTGACCCGATTTGGACTTGGGAGGAGGCGGATGCGTTGGACTCCTCTGTTGTGGATATGACGGGATGGTGTGATGACGAAGCCATCTATACCTAAAAATAAAATAAGAAAGGGAGAAAATCAGAAAATGATATATACCTGAGATAATAGGGCTATCTCGGTGAGAAGTTAAAGACGCTCGACCAGGATGTCTAAATCTGGCAGAAGCCGGAATGGCTTGAGGAATGATGTTACATCGACATTTATCCAACAGTAAGTCGGCCTCCCGGTAACGTTCTTGCCGAGCGAGTTCAATACTTTTGTGACAACACTCATCACATGGCGTTAGGCCCCGAGTTGGTAATACCGAAGTAGGGAGGTTTTGCTTTAAGTCCGGGTTCGGAACTCGGGAAGAAATGTTGGGAGGAATAGCTACTGGCCTAAGGGATGAAGGCGATGAAACTTCAACGTTCCTCCTACACTTACTCTTATTTGCAAGGGACCGATGGGATTCATTTCTACTTGTTTTTTCTTTAGTGGAAGATGTTTCCCAGAATGAGAACTTTGTTGACCCAGGAGTGTCCCTAGAGGTCCTCATACTTTTTGGTAACAGGGACTTGCTATCTGTATCTAAGGGAGTGTCATTGGTGCGAGTCTCTGGTTGTTTGAAGGGTGAAAGGTTCTTTGGGTTTGAAGATATGCAGTGAGGTACGGGCCATTCTGGGTACCTAGAAAAGGCAACAAATGCTAAGAACCCACCCGAAAACCCAGAAAACCCAGAAATGCACTCAAAGAGGATTAAACACTCATGAAAGGGCTACCCAGAGAATTAAGAAAGAAATGAATAAAATTAGAGATGATTGCCAGAATAGTGCGAAAACAAAGAAATGAGAGAAACAGTGACAATACCTGTTGAAATTGAAGAAGTGCAAGTAGGCCTTTGAAAGAAGAGAGCGTTTCGGGTAGGAGACGAATTCTTTAAGAAAACAAGGATATGTGTGAGTGTAAAGTGGTACGTTGAAGGAGTAGGTGGCAATATATAGACGTTGCGGATTTGAAAAGTCAGGGGTCGTGACGTCATTACACCCCAAGAGTGGAGTTAAAAACCCTAAAAAGTCGCTGACGGTTCAAATGAAACGATGTGAGCATTAAATGCGCACGAATATCAAAGGTTGCAGGGATGGCCAATCCGCATAAGCGACGGTTCAGCGCCATGACATGTCTGGACACGTGGCTGTCAATTATAACTTTATTGAAGACCGTTCGGATTTTTCTTTTTAATATCAACCCGGATTGGTGGGCGGTTAGCTTTAAGGCCAACCCGGATTGGTGGGCGGTTTCTTTTTAAGGCTAACCCGGATTGAAGGCGGTTTCTTTTAAAGATCAACTCGGATTGGTAGCGGTCAGCTTTAAAGCCAACCCGTATTAGTGGGCGGTTTCTTATCAATCCGGATTGGTGGGCGGATTAGTTTAATATCAATCTGGATTAGCGGCAATGTGCGGAAGAGATGCTCTCCGTGCAAAGGTGCTTACAAAGGTTCCAACTTATTTACCATTAAAGTCGTGCAGATTGGATTCAATTCGATATGCGTACTGATGAAATGGAAGAAAGTTCAAAAGACGCATCGAGCAGTTTAGATATAAAGATTTAGTAAGGTGCAAAGTGAACAATGAGAAGCCAACACAAGACAGAAAGCATTTTTCCATTAGTAAATGAATGGTTTACATGACATTCTTACAGGAAAAAAAGCTGAGTTCTTGACTCTAATAGGAAAATACAAAGCCAAAATACAACCGAATGCCGGATTAGCAAATTCCTAGTGGGAACTTCTCAACTTGCCATAGATACTGGACACCCAAAGTCATTAGCAATGATTGGCAAATTCGTATGAACAACTCTCTGCTGCTGAGTGAACTTGCAGATGCTCATCATGTGGTGCAGATCCCTTGTAGCCACGGTTAACCCTTTGCTGTGGAACAAGTTTCACACCAAAGAGTCATCGTATGGTGAAGATCTCTGAGTAGTCAACGAGCCTCGACTGAGATCCCTGTTGAAGTTGAGCCAGGTGCATGAAGACTGGCAAATATATCTGGGCTCCCAGATGCTCGTTGAGGTAAAGGATTGAAGACTAGCAAATATATCTGGAGTGTGCCATGGGCCAGGATAAGCCTCGCCGTTATGACCAAAACTTGTTCCTTTCATTTTTACGTTGCACCCACTCTTGCGGAAAACCTTGAAGGAGGGGACAAATGGGTAGAACCGATTCTCCCGACATGTGCGATTCGGCAATTGTGTGAAACAGCAGTTCATCTATAAGACTGAAGAAATAGCAGAGGGAACAGAAGTTTGAGAAGTTTGTGTGGAGCAAATAAGGTGAAGAAACAAGAGTATATATGGACATTCTGATATTGAAAACGCCAGGGGTAGCCAATGCCTTTTCAATTGAGAAATGTAAGCGCCAGGGGTAATCAATGCCTTTTCAATTGAGAAATGTAAGCGCCAGGGGTAGTCAATGCCCTTTTAATTGGGAAGTGTAAGCGCCGGGGGCAATCAATGCCTCTCCAATTGGAAAATAAATCTTTTTCGAGAAAATGCAATGATGACTGGATCGAAAAGGGTGCGGACATTAAATGCGCACGAAAACCAAGAAATATTATTGCGAGAAGGCGGCGATTGCATACCTCAAGATGGGTAGGTGAACAGCTACCGCTATCCTTGCAGAATCACACTTGTGTATGTATTGGCCACTTTTCATAAGAACCTAGATTGGGGGCTACACATGGTAGGAGTTCGTAACGTCGATTATGGCTGAGTTTCAGAACTAGCGACGTAAATCTCGGTCATCACAAAAAGTGAATGGATGGTTGAAGAAAATCAACCTGTCACTCAGAACGTGGGATAAATAGGCAAAATTGGATTCAAGGAGTATCGAACAACGCACGTGACAGAAGCTCATAGCCGGTTATGACCGAGTTCATAACGTCGGTTATGACCAAAGATCACTTGTCGGTACAAATTTTGGTCATCATAAAGGCTGAGTAAGTACTTAAAAGCGAGCCCGTCATTTATGACAGAGGGCAATAAGGCATAACGTGGAAGAAAAGAATCCCGGAGAATTTGGTTAAACTTGAACTCAGATACATGAAGTCGGGGTTAGTTGATAAGCTAATCTCGGCACGTCAGAGACCTGAAATACCGAACTTGGGGGCAACTGTTATGGACTCATATATTGGGCCTAGCAGTTATGCGGCCCAATGAGAGGACTCACAGCAGAACACCCGTTTAGCCAGGTAAATTGTTCACCACTACTTCATCGTGTTTGTGATACAGGATCGTACAGGTAGTGGAGCAGGCATTGGTAGAACGTGGGAGGCACATAAGGCCTGAGCAATGGATTCATCTGTATGGGAGCGAAACCCTAGGTAATCCCTATAAATAGGAGATTACTTACCAGGTGCACTCTCTACATTCTCTATTCCATTATTTATCATTCAGTCACACTGTGCAAACACCCCACCCTCAGGCAAATCGCCACCTCTGTGTTGTACGGTGATCTGAGTACGCTCGTTGATATCTCCTTCATAGATATCACCGAGCCATCGTCTTCTCATCGGTGTTTAACCCACGAACATCCTTGAGGAGCCTATGGATCCAATATTAACATTCCCTAACTTATTGAAGCTAGACATCTGTGTTCTACACTAGAACAGTATCTTCCTCCACTCCTTATTATAAGGCACCTCTAATCACCTCATCAAAACCAAGGAGAGGTGGTTAAGTTTTTAACTTTGTCTGAAAATGGGAAAAAATTTCAAATCTACCTATATTTAATACCATGAATTATATCGAAAGAAGTGATAGAAGTTGCAATTAATGAGATTTTAAATAGGGGGCAATCTTGGCACTTAGTGACTTATGATAAGGACCATCTATTTCTTTTGAAATGTGCCTAATAATTAGGATAAAGGAAGTAATGCTTTCAACTGGAGGAAGGTCTTATAACAGTATCAGCTTATGTTCCTTCTTTTTTTTTGTTTATGATATCCGAGACTTGGCTGTATCTCAAATTTCACTCTATTATAAATATATGTAACACAAGTTCAAAGGCAATTCTCCCTCAAGTTATTATATAGGGTACTGAGTATAAAAGCTTATTTGGAACTAAGTTTTACCTCTCCTCGTGTAATTTATAATAGGAGTGGGCAGTATGTGTGGGACGACCATCGCCCTAGGTCTGGCGCATGGAAGGGATCAAATGGTGGTGAAGTTATATCATTTAGTGCTTGTGATGATCATCAAACCTGTGCTGATAAATCTGTAAGTTTCATAAAATTTGAGTTGAGATCTTTCATAATTCATATTAACTAAACATCGTTCATGTTTCAGAATATATTCATCCTGGTGCTTATTTGGATATAGGCACTGTCAAAAATTACATCGACTGGAGCCATGACATTTTTCTTTATCCAAGCCATCGAGCGTGGACATGGCGCAACCTATGGTAGCATTCTTAATTCTATGCGTACTGCAATCAGAAATGTTGGCAATAATGGTGGTTCTGTTGGCGATGATGTGGTGAAAACTCTTGTCTCCATTCTAAAGGCTGGTGGCGTTGATTTAGCGAAAAATCTTGCCTTCATGCTTTTGACGGGTGGCATTGACATTGGTGGTGTTGACAGTGAAGTGGTGAACACTCTTGTCTCCTTGCTTTTGAATGGTGGCGTTCATGTGGTGAAAAAGCTTGTCTCCATGCTCTTGACGGGTGGCAGTGTCATTGGTGGTGGCCTGAAACAGGTACAAATACTCGTTTAATTTGAAAATTTAGTAGTTGCCCGGACATGTTTTAATTTTATGCCCCTTTTACTGCTTCAACAGGAACCCCAATTGACCGCCTGGGAACCGCTTGATGTGTATGCAAAACCTTTCTCCTTCTGATGCTTCATATTTTCAGAAAATGAGTAAAATTAACTAATTTAACTCCTCTTCTTAATCTCTTCAAAATCGGTTAAATATGTCTTATAATTAGGACCAGAGGGAGTATTTGGAGTACTTTGGGCATTTTTTCTTCAGAGATGCAGAGGCTGAAGTTTTATTTGGAATGTGAAGTGGTGATGTGCACGCGCATAAGTAAACTGAAGCATTCACATTTTTGCGTTAGGAGAGAAGGTTACATAGGAAATTAGGGCTTATTTTTTTTTTTTTGGCAAAAGACAGGCAAAAATTTGAAATTGAAAAGAAAGAAAAAGGACCGGATCATGAAGATTGATCCAAAATACATCCAACATGACAGAGAACTAACAATGACAGAGAAATTAGGGCTTATTTGGATTAGTGTAACGTAATTTATTCTTGAATAAATTTTTATAAAAAAGTTAATTTGATAGAAACTTGTTTTAATAATAAATTGAAAAGTTAGTTATAGAAGTTCCAAATATAACAAAAAACTGAGGGGTGCATGGAGTGGAGGGAAAATGAAATCTTTATAAGTTGAATTTACAAAATTTAAAGAAGTTGGGTCATAAAATTTTAATAAAGATAATATATCAGATATAATAATATGTAAAATTAAATAAAAAAATTTAACCTCACTTATCTAATTTTTATAAATTTAACTTATAACGGTCCAAGCCATTTAATGATGAAGTTTTTGAACTTATGACGGTAGAGTATATTAGGGAAATCTTAACAAAGGTCGAATCATCATAAATTTAAGGAAGGGTTTTTACTTGGTAGTCGTCACGGTGATGAGCATCAAGTGCTCATTGCTATGTAAAGAATTAAACCGTTCAAATTTAAAAAATTTAGTCTATAATTTTTAAATGATAAATTCAATTTTTTCTAAAGTGCTATAAGATTATCTTTATTTTGAATCTTACCTATATTAAAATAAAAAAATATTTAAAATATGAAAATTAAATTTAAACCGTTCAAAATCAATCTTTTTCTTTGGAACAAACGTGCAACGGTTCAGATTGGTTATATAATCAAAGTAAACATTTAACCCTTATATTTAGCAGAGGAAGGAATATATTGCAGTTTAAATAATTGTATTCTAACTTTTTTTTTTTCCGTAAAATGTATACGAACTATTTCAAACATGCTGGGAATCCATTGTACGGACATGGCATAATCAAGAATTCAAGATGCCCACCTGCTACCGTGGGGTAAATATATTTTATAAAAATAAAATAAAAAACTATAAAATGGTCTTTTGAATGGAAAACTAAGGGGAGAATTTGACTTAATAATTATAAACGAACCCATATAATCTAAGTTTTGTTTTTTATTATAATATATATTATTAAAAAGGAAATCAACCATAAAATTTATGGGGAAAATCCTATAAAAAGCCATTTGAAAAACCTAAAATCTAGTTTGGGTTGTTAAACTTGACAAATGAATAATTAGGCCACAGGGATCAACATGAGATTTAGAAATTGGGTGAAATGACCTCCATGCCATGAGTTATTAATAAAGGAAAATTGAACATACATGTTGGCGTGTTGCGTTATTTCATAAAAAATAATGATCCTATCACTGCCATTAATAGAGTCAGTTCAGAGGTTGGATATTATCAATTCATTGAAGAATGGAAACAATCAACAGTAATAACCATTTGAACTGACAGAGAAACCAAAATATGTTTTGAATTCTCATGAATTTCAATGGCACACATTTATTCAGATTTTGAGGAAGGATACAACAACAACTCATCATAAATATCTTACGTTAGTGATCTCCTATCAGGATGATACCTTTCAGATTATTCAAGTACACCTCCACAGACTTTGTTGTTGAAAGCAAAAATTGTAGAGAAGAATGGCTTGGCGGCTTCAATTGCTTGGTTAAATGAATCGGAAGGTAAATCAATGAACTATTAGAGGAGAATGGAAATAAACCGCCTGAATTGGAGATCCAGAGATATCCAAATGGAACTTAAAGGGAAGCACAGGAGATAGAAACGGGAAGGGAGAGAGAAGGAGCAAGAGGACATGTAATTAAAATCACTTAATTCCAAAATCCTGAATTGGACCACCGGACTCAATTTTGAATTTGTTAAATTTAAAGGCTTAATTCAATATTTGATTATTTCAAAAGGTTTTTAATAAGATTTTCCCAAATTTAATGCTGAAATTCACTCAATATCTAGTCATGATACTGGGGGAAATTAAATTTTTTGATAGGTCTAATTTCTTTCTAACTAGATGAACTCCCAATTTTTAACCGAAGAAATATATCTTCATTGCAAAGTATACTACTAATTAATCTACAAACCCGTTGATTCAATCAAAACCATCCATGAATAATCAAAGCAATAGCAGTGGATGAAAAATAAGAAAAATTACTTGCATCCGGCCACTTCCTCCTCCTATGCTAAGAAGATCTGAAAAGTAACCAACTCTACATCCAAACAAAACGAACAAATTACCCAACTAATCAAAATTGACTGGTCTTACTCTTATTTATAGCAAATATGTACATACAACTAAATGGGCCAGGTCCAAATCTATAAGCCAAAACCATACACAAGGAATACATGATACAACAATACCAAATATACATATTTTGACACCCCCCCCCTCTTTTCAAGTGGGGACTACACAAATTTGTAATACCTAACTTGTGAACACAATTATCATGACTTTCTCTACCAAGTAGCTTCCTTAACACATCTGCCAACTGATTCTTAGAAGCTACATACAATAAATCAACAATACCTTGTTGTAGTTTTTCACACATGAAGTGACAAACGATCTCAATGTGTTTCATACGTCCATGAAATACAAGGTACGTAGCAATATAGATGGCTGCCTTATTATCACAATGAACCTTTAGCCAGTCCCAATCCTTTTACACCAAGATCCTTCAATAACCTAGTAACCCAACTGTTTCGACACCGCTATTCCAAGTGCTCTATACTCAGCTTCGGTGATGACTTGGAGATGGTATCTTTGTTTCTTTTATTTCCAATACATCAATGACTCTCCCAACTTAATGGTGTATCATATGACTTATCTCCTAGTATCATGACATGCCGCCTTGTCTGAATCTACATAGCATTCCATACTAAACTGATTTGCCAAAGAGAGAAGAATCCCAAGTCCCATATAGCTCTTGAGGTATCTCACAATGCGAACAACCGCTACCATATGTGACTTTCTTGGAGCACTCATATATTGACTCAAAGTCTGCACAACATAGCTAATATCAGATCTAGTATTAGTAAGATAACACAACCTACTAAACAAACGACGATAAACTCTTTGGATCCAATAAGAATTTTCCCTTTCGCTTTTCTTTCTTATGAGCATACTTGCTTGTATCATGTCTCACATGTTCTTCTAGACTCAATCATGTGCTCCTTTCCATGGGAATGCATAGCGGCTTTACCCCACTCAACCCAATATCACTTATAAGATCAAGTATGTATTTTCTGCAGCTAAGCACTATTCCTTTGTCTGAACGGGCCAACTCCAACCCAAGGAAATATCTCAAATGCCCTAAATCCTTAATTTTGAATTGACAGTGCAGATAAGCTTTAACATAATCTATTCCTTGCATATTGTCTCCTGTAATAACCAAATCATCTACATATGCCAAAACAAGGGTTATTCCATAATCATCCTATTTAATGAACAAACAATAGTCATACTTGCTCTGCCTAAACCACCCTTGAATCAGTGCATTAATAAGTTTCACATTTCATTTCCTAGATGCTTGCTTCATCCTATACAAGGATTTGTGAAGTTTACAAACTTTATTTTCACCAAAAGTATTAAATCCTTGTGGGATACACATGCAAACCTCCTCATCTAAATCCCCTTACAAAAACGCATTGTTGACATCTATTTGAAAGATATGCTAACAATGTATTGATGCAAGAGTGAGGATGGTCGTATTATTACCATTTTAACGACCAAGGAGAAGGTTTCAAAATAATCAATCCCCTCTTGTTGACTGTATTCCTTAGCCACTAACCTTGCTTCATACCTCTCAATGTTACCGGAAGAATCATCTTTAAATTCCCCATTTTCAACCAATGGCTCGTTTGCGTTTAGGAAGGGACATAATTTCCCATGTCGAAATATTTTCTAAGGCTGCCATTTTCTCATGCAAGGCCTTCATCCACTTGGAATCCTTAGATGCCTTTTGAAAAGTAGAAGGCTCAATGAGTTTATCAGTACTTAACAAATAATCCATGTAATCCTTTGTAACATCGGCATAGGAGATATATTCATGAATAAGATACTTACAACATGTTTTAAGTGTTCCACCATTTTGAACTTCTCCAAGACAAGTGTATTCATTCAACCATGTTGAAGCTCATTTATCTCTTGCTAGTCTAGGCTCCCTATGTAAGAGTTATTCTACATCAATAGATGACTCATTCCCAGTGGATCACGATCGAGCGTAAGGTTCCCATGTTCCTCATGAACAGAATCGGACCTTGAAAGAGCTTGCAAATCATGAGGATCATATAGAAAAGGATTTAAATCAGATGGAAAAGAACTTTGCTATACCATAGGTGCATTATCTTCAAAAGGAAAGCGAGTTTCATTAAATGTAATGTGTCGACTAACCATGATAGTTCATTTAAGAAAATTATACAGCAAGTAACCCTTTCGATTTGGTGGATATCCCATAAAAATGCAAGGATTATAACGAGGCAGATTCATCAGTATTTGTTTGGAGTGTCATAAAAGATAAACAACCAAAAACTTTAAGATGAGAAAGATCAAGTTATTCATTGTACAACATTGAGTTTGCCTAGTGGGCCTAGAAATGGAGACCAAATTGAAACAACATTGAGCGAGAAAAATATACATCATGCAACACAACATTATCAAATAATCATATTGTGCCTATATGTGTAATAGTTATGTTATCTCTATTAGGAATTTTAAGTTTTCTATGTGGACCAAGATAAGGTGTAATAATGTCAAAAGGAAACATTACTAACAACATGACATGTGGCACCTAAATCTAGTATCCAGTGAGATTTAGTTAAGTTATGAGGCAATGCATTAATAAAACTGGGACGATTTCCTCAACATATCTTGCCGCCTTAACCACTTCATTTGAATCTTTCTTGAGAAGTTGAAGAATCGATTTGTTTTGCTCGTGGGTCAAAGTTGGAGGAGAAGATGTGGATTGTTATGCATTTTCTTTCGGATGGATGTGATTAGCTTGGTTTCTTTGGTTGAGGTTAGGCGGTACCTAACAAGGCGATAACAAGTGTCTTGCTTGTGACCTTTCTTGTTGCAATGGCTACATATATCTTGAGAACATCCTCTGTCCCTACCATGACCTTGCCTACCACCTCTAGTTGTCAAAGTACTCCTACCAAGAGAAGGAAGCGAATGAAGTGGGAATAGAAAGGTTTCTTGGTCTTCTTCTTGGACAATCATATAATAGTCTTGGTTCCTTTGTCAAGAGTGGGGGCATATGCAAAATCGCGAGACCTAGCATCTTTGAAATGTCTCATTAAGCCCTATAAAAAAATTGAAATAAGTGTTGTTGTTGACTTATGTGTTGGGATTCGTACACGCGGCGGAAGGAATTTCATCCAATAAAATTATGAATCCTATCGAAGAGGATCTATCAACGGCGTTTAAATCAAGTTAGTAACCAGTACCTTTCAAACTCATGTGCATCTTGCTCGATCGCAGAAGCCGACTCAACAAACCAACTCCCTCTATCGGTATCCACATCGTAACCGAGACTCCAACACGCAGGCAATGACATGCTAGCGACTTTAACCTTTTGTCTCTTCTCTAGGGTTTTCTTTTCGCGGCTCGTCGCTTATGTTAATACGACTGATCATTCTATTATATGGTTTTTCAAACCCTAATGAGTCGTATTAAAATATTCAAAATTAATCTTAATTAATCTTGAAATTAGAATTGTTGGATATGATTAGTTTTGATGATGTCTTATATAGATGCCATTATTAAGAGCAAAAAGCTTGTATACTATATTTATCTCCTACATTGACTAACTACTATATATTTAATGTAGATTAGTCCAAGTTGAATTATAAAGATTAATCAAGAAGGAGATAAGAGCGAGAGAATGTCAAGGAAGCAAGAAGTTATGAAAATATTTTGGGAATAATCAAGAGGAAGAGGAGATATTGAAGAAGGTAGAATTTGCGAGAGAATGATGAGTCTAAGAAGAAAGAGTTGAGTTTTGGAAAATGATTAAAAGAAAAGAAGAAAGAGATAAGAACTTGCTCAATGGAATGAGAAAATGATTATACAAGTTCTTAGATTGATTCTAGAAGTCTCCACGATGATATGGAAGTTGGAATAGCTCAAATCGAGTTAAAATAAGCAAAAACAAGCTTCGGGATGAGCTAACTCGAGCCAGAGGTTCAAACTCGAGTTAGAACGTTTATCTGAGTGTTTTGGGCATCTAGGATGACTACCTCGAGTCAAGAACATCACTACCTCGAGTCTGGGTCAAAACTCGAGGCAGACATTCTTCTGACTCGAGCCAATTGTGATTTCCAAGTGATTTTTGCCTCTGGAACGAGTTGCCTCGAGGTACACCACTAATTACCTCGAATTAAGGTGTATTTCAAAGCAACTGTTCAACTCTGTTTCATGTTCAGCTCGGGCGATGTCTGGTAATTTGATGATATCTCCCAAACCTGAGATCGGATTGAGGTGAAACCAGTGGCATATGAAACTAGACTCCAAATGAGTCATTTGGATATAAACTTCAAGCCCAAAAGGAGTTCATATGAGAGAGATATGAATCTCACAAGTTGGAGGATCAATTCACGCCACACATCAGAACAAGCTTTGGTATTTCAGGTATATCTCACAATCTACAAATCAAATTGAGCTGAAACTAGTGCCATTTGAAAGAAGACTCAAAATGCGTTCCATCACGATTTGAACCAGACAAAATGGAGTTATGACCAGGGAGTTATGTCCTCCCAAAGTTGACACTCGAAATTCTGGATTCATTTCAGCGGAGGCTTGGTTTTCTGGACATAGCTCACACTATACACAACTAAATGAAGTGAAACCAATTCCATATGAATCTAGACTTAACAAGTGTTTTATATAATTTGGAAGCAACAATGTTCAAATAAAAGAAAACGAAAAAGAGCAAGTTGCCTCGAGCCAGACGTTCCACCTCGAGTCTCTGATGGAAGACAGAAAGATAGACACTTTGAGAGAGGTTTTTACCTCGAGCCAACAAGTGTACCTCGAGTCTAAGTGAAGACAGAAAGATAGACACTTTGAGAGAGCTTTTTACCTCGAGCGAAAGTGTGTGCCTCGAGTCAAATGGGCAACCGAGAGAGTTAGAAGAATGGAGAGGTTTTTTGCCTCGAGTCGTAAGTGGTGCCTCGAGTCAATGTCGCATCCATGCTATCCGGTACATGTTCTTCGTTACCTCGAGCCGTAAGTGACGACTCGAGCCAAAGCAACTTTGATGCACCACGAATGTGAAGAACTAACTCGAACCTCTTCAAATGCAACCTCGAGTTTGGGCATAGACTCGAGCCAAGGATATTTATGCCTCGAGTCAATATTCTTCATACTTCATTTCTGCATCTTCAAAGTACTCCAGACTCGAGCCGAGGACTTTGCTGCCTCGAGTCAGATAGTGTTGTGATCAGTCTTCTCAGTTTTAAACGATGGATTGACTCGAGCCAGAATCTGAGTTAACTCGAGCCAATGTTTCTCTGATTGTAAATCACCGTGTCCGAAAAGCTTAAATCATTGATAGTGATTTCATTAATCCTTATCATCACTCATTACTATTCCTAACTATGTTTAATCAGTTTGTTAATGAGTTTGATGATTATATGAAGGATTAACATCATATCATCAAAAGGTGAATGATTACGTCGAGCTTCCAACGGTAACTTTGAGCAAGTCACAACAAGTCATATTCCAACGGGAAGAATTACTCGTAAGACGAATCCTCACAACAATTAAATGATCTTCATTACCTATAAATAGCAAAGTCTTCAAACCGAAAGAAGTGACGACGATTGATGAATGAATTGACGAAGCCAACGAAATGATTTTACTACTTCACCGTCGATATTTCATACACTTTGTTTCTCAATGCTTACATAGTTTATAGTAGAGAGTGAGATGATCGATTATGTACTTCAGTGATTATTATTCATCTACTCTGTGAGAGAGTCCAAACACTTATTTTTATCTTATTAGTGATCAAATCTCAAGGTTGTGAAACCTTTAAGTGTGGGTGTACAATTACAACTTGTAAGGGAGTGAGTCCAGAGTGAAAGGATCATTCTTTGTTTACAGAGTGTGTAATTGTATCTTACGAGGTGTGTAAGGGAGTATCTCGATAAAAGATTGTAAAGTTTAGCACAAGTGCCCGACTAAACTTGTGAGGTTGTAAAGGCTTTTCTCTTGTGCGGTTAAACAAGCGGATAGTGGATTGAAAATCTCAAGTGAAGCTCGGGGATTTGGAAGTAGGTCAAGAATTGGGCGAACAGGTATAAATCTCGGTTTGCATATTCTCTTCCCTAAACTCTTATATTCCCGACATATATGTTTGAATGATTGTTTATTGTTTTATAAATCATTTTGTCATACAAACTACTTTCACCAAATTGCAAAAAGATTTTCAAAGTTCCAAAAGTTTTTATTGAACACCCAATTATTTATCTCAAGGTGATAGCCTAGTCTAACAAGAATTTGGATTAAAATAATATTAATTAAATTTTTCCAACAGATCTAATCTAATCTATTTATTTAATCCGAATTAAAGCGCTTTGATTTAATTTATCTTTATAAATTAAATCGAGAAATGATATCTATCTATTTAATTAAATCGAGATATAATATCTCTATTTGTTTTAAATATTTAATTTATCAAATAAATTAAATAATAATAATATTATTTTCGAAATTACATTATATATATATATATATATATATCCATCCTAGATTAAATGTTGTATTTATTAAATCTTAGACATATCTAAGATTCAATGAATCGGACATTATTATTCGTGTTGGGCTATTCTTGTGTGCGACCTGCGGTACGTGAGATTGGCGAAGTCAATCTTGTACTCAGTCCACAAGTTGCAAGCGGCCTCTAGCAAGACATTACAACTACCCAACTCATATGAGGATCGATGTACAACACAACCTATCATACAACCATGCCACGTCCCTTTTGTCACGCGATAATTTGGTCAAGGATGAAGCATGAATAATGTCAACCTCTTATTCTTGACCATTACTTTCTCGATTCTTGAGTAGTCTAACAATTGAAATGGAAGCTCCTATCCGTCATAGTATGGTCATACATTTCTCGACTCACTCATCGAGGGCCCAAAGATTATCTCTTTACAAATGTGAGGACAAATTCCATCTTAACCGTTTACATTCCTTTACATGAAACCCACTAATCCCGATCGAAACCTTTATCATCACCCGGTTAAAGGTGACTTTTGACTAGGTCAAAGATCAACGACTCTCATGTAGAAATCCATGACGATCTCAGGTCAAAGGGCATTGTGATGCGGTTATACATTAGATAAGCTTATGACTTAATCCATGCAGCTTTCTCATAGTGTGTCGGTCCAGCACCTTGTACTCTTACAAGTGCCTAAGACTTTGATTCGTATCTCCATACCTCATCAAAGTCATACTGATCTTATTTCATCTTTGCTCCCACATAGATGACCGACCCAGGACATTTAGGACAATCTTTATGATACGTCGATGAGTGCGGATTATGCGATGTTTTCCCTATATTTCATGGCGAGGGATGGAAACCATTTACATCCTAAACATGTGCTAAGGAAAGAGCAAGTTACATTGTTTTTAGGGAAGAACGTATATAAAGCGATACTATGCTATAGCATTCTTTGACAACTCGAAGTGCACTAAAAGGCATAAAGAAAGCTATAGCAAAGTAAAGGACGTGAATGCTATGCGACATATTTTCTCACCTTTTATCTAGCCGATTTCGGGGATAGAAATAAAAGATCGAGATCAACATGTAGATTGTTGACATAATGAAATAGAAGATGCGGAGGATTGAAACGGAAAGATTTGAAGAATCTGTGAGACGTGAGAATCAATCTACAAACGAGAAGATGCGATAGATCTCGAGATTTGGAAAGCCCGGCTAGCCTAACTTGCGTCACACGGAAGTGCGAATATAAAAGAAAACAACGAGTCAACCACGAGGGAGAGTCGCGAGAAGAGCCAACACGAGACTTCACATTGGGCCGACTCAAAAGAAGAGTGAAAGACTTTACTAGCACGAGAATTACGGGATAACCTAGCATCCTTCCTCACGGTAAGACGGAGGGAAGAAGACGTGGAGTGGTGACGTGGTAGGGCTTCATCCACGACATCGGAATGCGTCAAGCTTTCTATTTTCAGTTGTTTGATTTCGTAGTTAGATCATGGGTCATTCGTTATTATCTGTTTTGTGTTTCCTTCGTCGTCATGAACTAACTTTACGATGGTGAACGAGGATGAATCATAGCGTGTATGAACCCAGTTGCAAGTTCTTAATTTAATAGATTCGATTTGCTTATCAGTAAATTAATTACTAGTCGATTAGAGGAATCTAAGGGCTAGATATGTGGTCTCGGCTTACTGGCAAGGAGTCGAGGCTAGACCTTTGAGAAACAGTGTTTGCTAGGCAGCCGATGCAAGGCTTGACCTATTTATTGTAGGCTTCAGGAATGGGTCTACCTCTCATAACATTGATTACACCCGAGTATAATGCGAGATAAAAACTAGAAAGTTGCCATAGGAATATGGAATGAGTATAGTTAATATCATATGTATCGGATACGGAAGCTCCGATAGATTATAGCGGTGGGTTAATCGAATAGCTTTGTAGCTAGTATTTATCGTAGCAATTGCGGAAGCGTATGCGATATAGATGCTATAGCAATGAGTAGAAACTGGGGGAATTATGCACTTAAGGAGGAGTCCGAGTTCAGCCTTATTCTCACGATATCTTCTTCGATTTCCTTTGTTTATTTCTGTTATTAGCGTAATCACCCAAAACCTTCCAACCAACTACATTTACTTTCGATTGCAACTATCATAGCAATTGAGCGTCGCTCTTTGGTATCTCGGTCCGTGGGACGATACTCTACTTTCTCTTTATTACTTGTTGTTGGTTCACTTGCCATCAAGGAAATCAACCAACAACGTCCAAGGATACGGTTATCATAATAAACATGCAAATTATATGATAACTAAATGGAGAAATACTTTAAAATAATAATAACGTTTAAAGTACAATGATCTACCCCTATGGCATATTTTCCAACATTATGTTAACAAACTCTTGAGAGGTATTGCATTTATGGTAAAATATGCAACAATCGACAGAACTATTTTGAGTGGTGGATGCAATAAAACAATGTAATGAATAAATTTGTGCATCATCTACCTTGTTAAAGCGCTCCCGTAGGTCTTACCATACACGGTGGGAGGATTCTACAAAGACAATCTTGTTTGCAATATCTTTGTCAACGATTGAATGAGCCATGATAATACAAGCGCATCACGGTATTCCCACAAATCATTGTGTGCAGAAGCATGTGTATTGGTGAATGTTCCATCTATGAATCCAATTTTGTTATTGCCTCAAAGTGCTAGGCACATGGCTCTACTCCATACTACATAATTGTTGGAACTAGTGAGTACCTAGGGTACCAAGGAGGTTATGTGAGTGTCTGAAGGATGCGAGATAGAGGGGATGATGAACATCAATTGAATTCTTGGCTAGTTCCATGAGTGACAAACGAGTTAATGAAAGAAATTGACTCCACTTATTCAAAAAATTGGTGCTAGTAGCTGGAATAAGGGGAAGAAACCCTTAGCTTAACTCGAGATAAATTCAAAGATGGCTATAAGCCTATAAGCGGAAGGAGGCAAGAGAGCTTATCGGGAAGGCGGAGGAAAACATTCAAGGCTTCTTACAAGACCTCAAGAGGTGGACGTAGTGAAGAGTACGCGAGTCAGCGACGATGACAACTTCTCGAAACGGTTCGTCGACGGTGACTCGGGGAATCTCGAAACAACCTAGTGATGCCCAAACAAAGTTTGAAAAAGAAAGGACGGAGTATATAACTAGCAACTTTTGAACCGGAACAAAAGATAACCTCGGATCGGTGCGAAACCTCAGATCAACATACAAATTGCGCCTTCAAACCAAGAAATATTTTTTCAAACCTCCCGGGACAAATGATTGGCGACAACCTCAAGAACGATCCATCGAGACTAAGATTCGGCAACAAGCGAAGCTACGAGACTTATCCACGGGAAAGAAACAAAGTCTAGAGATCTCACCGACGGAACCAAAAAAACCTAAGCGTAGGCTTGCCAAGGCATAAACTTAGATAATCATCCGCAAAAACCTATCTTGCGCCATGGCCCGGCGCCTCCCATCTCCTCCGTCTTGTGTAAGACAATGACGATAGGATTGGATGGAAGAAGAAAAATGTTGCCGACGTGAGCAATAAGCTGGACAAGCGGAGGAGGGATACCATGATGAAGATCGTGAATTAGAGGATAGTACGTCGAGTCCAAGAACGACCGACAACTCACCGTCGAGTCCAAGAACATGGTGGCGACATGATCAAGAGTGTGAGAAAAGCGAAGCTCAACCAAGTATAGAAATGGGAAAGAACCAGAAGAGAAAAAAAAATATCTTGGTACGCAAGAACTTGCGATCATACGATGAAAAATCAAGATCACGCACTATTCAATGTCAAGATTCAACCTAACGGTGGTGATTAAATCTGAGACTTCAAGAAGTATTCAATAGTTCATTTAGGCTTCAATGGGCATGGGCTCTTATGGTGAACAACATGTGCTCCGATACCATGAAAAGTAACCAACTCTACACCAAAGTCAAGTGAACAAATTACCCAAACCAACCGGAATTGACTAGTCTTACTCTTATTTATAGCAAATATGTACATATTACTAAATGGGCCAGGTCCAAACCTATAAACCTAAGCCACACACAAGTAATACAAAATACAACAATACCAAGTATACATATTCTAAAAAGATCATTATGTTGCTTTGTGTTTCTTTGGAGGGGCTCTCTTCATTAGGATGGCTTGCTTTGCCGAGATCAACGATGACGGAGGAAGCATCTGATCGCATCCTCTTCTTTGCCTCCTCACTTCTAGTGTCGAATGAAAACGAACAATGAGAAGGGATTAAGAGATTATGGGGCCCAAGGGATTAGAAAGGGTGAAATGAAAAAGAGAAGAGAGAAGGGTTTTGGGGAAAAAAAAAAGGAAATGGGAAAGAGGGTTCACATTCATGCTCATCATGTTCATCCCTCTAATTTTGGGGTGAGACCATTTTTTTTTATTTCGATTGAATTATATGATGCGTCTTAAAATATTTTTTTGCATCTAATATATATCTCAAATTAATTAATTTATAGTCATGCATTCAAAAATATTTTCCCTATAATATCAATATCTTGAAATATTTTTTTCAAGAGTAGGAACTAATATCTGAAATATTTTTGTCAACATCCAATTTCTTAAGTTAATTTATTTTTAGTACATAGAGTATTTTTAGAAAATATTTTTAAAAAAACATTTTATTTAGGATGAGCATGGGATGTGGATTCGGGAAGGAGTGAGGAAACGCCTAGGGCGGGGGTGAAAGGTGATTAAACACCTAGGGCATGGTCAATAGGACAGTGTAAATAGCTTTTTTTTTTAAAGGCGGGGTCGCTTTGAATGAAGGTCAAAATCGTAAGCAAGTTTTATTCAAAATGGCGGCCATTTTGCGAAAATTGAGGGCTGTTTTTAGGAAGAAGATTGGAGAAAGGAATGGAAGATTCCAATCTTCCCTTTGGTTTTGGGTGTTTTACACGAAATTCATTTTTCAATGAGGCACCATCTTCCTTCACCCATGGGAAGATTCCTTCCCTAATCTTCCCTCACATATTGGATGGAAGATGAAATCTTCCTGGAAGATTGTGAGCAAATTCCCATTAGGTCCCTTTCTTCTTCCTCTTTTCTCACCATCTCCGACTTCACCTTCTTCCTCTCACTTTCGGCTCTCTTCGTTGCCGGCGAAGACTTCCTCCTTCACCGTCGGAATCCACGGACGACCACCACCGGGTCGGAACTCGTATGGATCTGATTTTTTCGGCTATCGTGGGGACGTGGGATGAAGAAGGAGGGATTTTTTTTTCGATGTAAAGGGTATTTTGGGAATTTCAAGTTTTATATTGTAATTTAAATTTTTTAAAATTATCATCTTCCATCCCACTTTCCATATCTACCAAAAGTTCAACTTTTTAAAGTTCCCTCTTAATATTTCTTTCCATTCTTTTCCTCCATAAGTTCATTTCCTCCTTAAATCTTCTCCGTAATAAGCGGGGCCTGAAAATCAAATTTGAACGAAGCCACATGCGTCACTATACTATCCGAGCTAGGAGCTTGGATCAGAGCCCGAGGAATTCTTATTTTATGGTGAAGCTGGATCCCTGGATCATTGTTGTGTGAACAGTGAATTGAGTTTGTTACCCGTCGGCTTGGGTGGAGTTATACTAGGTGATATATATTGATTATGCTAAGATATTAAAATATCAATTTACATTGTATCTTTTGTATAGATAATAAATTTGCCAACTGAGTTTCTGGTTGCCAAACCTCAATTTTTCTATAACACCAATTACGCAAATATGAATTTTCCAATATATGTAGAATATTGTTTTTGCCTAATGATTGAGTTTTTTCAACGATATTTTTTTTCCAGAACTAACGGTTCTTCTCTAAGTATAAAGTGAATTATCACGCATGATAATCAAAATCAACTTTTGTTGTTTATATATAATATATACACAATAAGTCAATAATGCACAGAAAAATTAGGGAGAATAACTGAGGAGAAGAAATATTTATTAATAGAAATCTTAAAAATTGTAATTATTTTTTAAGACCAAAAATATAAATATAAATTTTCAATTATAAAATTAACCTTGACCAAACTTTTACATTCTCACTAACACCCTCTTAACTATTTAACGGTTAGTTATCAAATTTTATGATATCTTAATATATATTATGATACACATTAGATTATCTTTAAAATTTACTTAAATTAAAATAGCCTCTAAAATCTAAAAATAATTAGAAATCTAAAAGTAATATTGAATAAGTTCCAAGAACATAAAAATAGTAACAAATGATATACAAAGAGGAACGAGGGAATATTAATTGATAAATAATCAGTTAAATAATTGAGATAGGTTAAAGAAAATATAGGAGTTTAGTCCGGGTTAATCTCGTAATTGAAAATTTATATTTTAATCTTTAGTTATTCAAAATAATTACAATTTTAAGATATTTGTTAATATATTTTTTCCTTGGTCCTTCCCCCTGATTCTCCTATAATCCTCTTTATCAAAAAAAATACCCTTGAAAATTATTCACTTATTAAAAAATTATAGCGTTGAATTGATTTCAAACAAAAAGAATTGAAATCCAAATGTAAATTAAATCTCTTAAATCAAATTGTGGTCACCCAGCAATAAAATTCCTAATTCTCAGAAATCAAAATTGAATAATCCTATCAATATAGAGAGAGAGAGAGAGAGCCATTATAGAAAAATCACTAACAAACTATTGAAACACAAAAAATCCATATAAACTAACTATAACTGCCTCCAAAACAGCGGGAAAAGATCACTCGATCAAGAAATCCAATCAAAAAAAAGAAAGAAAGAGCCATATAATGAATCGAATCATCAAGAACTCGAAATCTCTCTACAGCAAAACCCAGTGGCCACCAATCCACTCTTGATGAACCCTAAGCTCACTGGAATGGAACACAACGTCACGGTCAACAGGATTCCAGTAACAGTATACCAAATAGCTATCCGGGTCGGACTCTTTTCTTCCGGTGATCTCAGTGAGCCACCACCCTTCCTCGTCTTGAACGTCCACCATTTGGTTCAGAGAAAACCCACCACCAGTGGTCGAAACATCCTCAATGGATTGCCGCGGCGGTAGAGGGCGGAGATCGTTAGGGCCAACGCTTTTTCTGAGAAAGCTGAAATCTTCGTCGTTCAACAGTGTGTTGTACTCGACTATATAGGAGCCATCGGGGACGTGAGAGATCACGGTGGCTTCATAATAAGAACCTTGAGGCAGGTTTATGACTTCGACGACTTGGCCAATGAAGAATCTGTGGATTCCGATCGAAGATGGAGATGAAGAAGGAGGAAAAGGAAGATAGTAAATCGCCATTGATTCAGAGAGACGTACTCGGTGAAGGTTTTTGAGTGACGAGGAAGACTTTAAACTGATTAAACAATTGATTGAGATAGAACAAAAGTAAAAAATATATTATGTATTTATTTATTTTGGGGAGAATGTAGCCAGAGAGGCAGAGAGAGTGTGGATGGCTGTATCAATATAAAACAAGATATATATCGAATCTATATATATTCTAAATTTAAAGTATACATTTGATCGGCTTTATGTTTTTCCCAGTATCATTTAGTCACTTAAGTTTGTAAAGTGCGCGTTTGGCCCCTAATCTAATGTTAACAGTTAGTCGACTTAAGCGGAAAATACTGGCTCAAGAATTTTAAGCGATGATTGTGCGATTAAATCGTGAAGCGTCTTTATATGTTAGTATTTTAATAAATTAATATTTTAAATTTTATTAATTGAAAAAAAATATTTATAGACTGTTTTGTGGTTTTTCACAATTTGTGAAGATTAAATATATTTTTTTGGTAGAAGAAAATTAAATATTTTTCAATTAATAGGATATCAAAATTTATTAAAAAGATAAAAGATTAATATGTAAAAAATAAGTAAAAAGTTTATTTATTTATGGAGGAGGGATATCAAAATTTTAACAAACTGAATAGGAAAGTTATATAGGTAAAAATAGGAAAGTAAACACTTTACCAAAAATTTAGGAAAGTAAACAGATTTTTCAAATCTTTGCTAAAAGAATAATGTTCTTTTTCAAATCAATTAACGAATCTACTGTTGACTCCAGGAAATTTTAAACCGATATGTGTCAACCACGATAAACAATCAAGTTACGACGTGTTGAACTTGATTTAAATGAATTATAAACTTACAATGGGATCATTGGGGAGGGATTTATTCGTAACTAACCTTTTCATCTGAGAATGTGAATACCTTCAAAATATTTTCATATATAGAGAAGTGGGGAAAACTAGAGAAGGGAAATCGGTAGGAGCTTTGTTTAAGTCACGACTCTTTAAGAGTCGAGCTTAAAAATTAGAAAAGTTAAATGAAATTGGTTAGGTAGGGCGGCCGCATATTTCCTTGGGCGAGCTAAAAAGGAGCCAACCACGAAGGCCTCGGCCGAGCCCGTTAGGCCATTTTGTTAATTTTAAAAATAATAATAATAATAATAAATTTGGAAGAGATAGATGTCTCCACATTTAAATATTTATTGAAAATAAAAGTGTTTCTTTCCTTATATTCGTAACACTACCGAGTTCTCATCACAAGTCATTGGATCAATCTTGCCATAGAAATATTGTTTAATTGTTTAAATTTAAAACCTAAGGGCTAGTTTGGTTTGAGGGGGGGGGAGGGAGATCTTTTACCTCTTCTTTCTAAAAAACCCATGGAAACTTTTCAATATTAGAAAATATATTCTCAAAAAAAAGAATATTCCCTTCATTAATGGCAATTTGGTCAATTCCCTACTTTCCACTCTCTTCCTCCTCCCTCCCTCAAACCAAACACACCCTAAGTATGCTTCTTATGTTTTATGTGAGTTATTTGTGACAATAGTTTCTTTTGATTACGAATTATTAAATGTGTTTATTTCTTAGATGATTCATGTTGTTTGGATAATAATATTGACAACATTTATTTGATAAATTATAACTTTAATTGTTGTAATTTACTAATTATATTTTTTCGAAAAAAAACGGAGGAAAAATAGTTAAAATTTAGAACGGTAATTTAGGGCCCCTGGAAATTTGGCCACCCACGATGCTTTTGAGCCCGAATTTGAAAAACAATTGTTTTTCTTACCCTGGATCTTGTATTGGTCTTTCGGGCGGCTTTGAAAAAGCATTATTTTAACTTACCTTGGATCCCCTCTGGGGCCGGCACAATTAGGCCTTGACCTTTCAAAGTAGGCTCTAATTCCTAGTTCTAGGCAAATCTATACTTCTACTTGATAAGCGCAAACCTGTTTGAATGTCCACTACTTTGATGAAAACCCAAACTTTATCAAATCTAGACCATCTGAGTCTAATCTAGAGGTTTCATATTTACTATTTTTATAATTATTAGTCCCTAAAGTTTGAAAAAGACCTGAAGCTGCATCTATCGATGTTAATTTATTTTGTATGACACTAATTCCATTAAATTAGCTTATGCGGCATGCTGATGAAGAAAGATGATTTAATAAAGGGTGAAGGGTCAATTTTGGCATGACCTTTGCCTAGGATCACTTGACAAAGACCACGACCTTTTTAGGGATCAAAAATACACACGACGTTACGTTTTGGGTGCAAAAATACCACGGCCGTTAGTTGGCCGTTAACGATGACGTAGAATAAAAAAATTTAAAAAAAACCAAAAAAAATAAAATACTTAGAAAAAATTCGAAAATAATTAAAATATTCGAAAATAATTAAAATAATTAAAAAAAAATTCAAAAAATTAGGGAAAAAAAAAGTAATTAGAAAAAAAAATCAAAAATAGGGAAAAATTGAAATAATTATAAACAATTAGGGAAAAATTCAAATAATTAGGAAAAAAAATTCAAATAATTAGAAAAAAAGTTCAAATAATTAGGGAAAATTTCAAATAATTAGAAAAAAATTTAAATACCTCTGCGGTGGGCCCCACCACCGTGCGGCGGCCGGATAACCAAAAATACTAGGGTAAAGCTGTTGAAGATGCAACGGGGTAAGCTATTAGAGGAGAAGTTGTATATACACGGTAGAGTGCAATTTGTTGTAGATCTAGGGTAAGTTATTCATTGAAAAAAATATTAATTAATTAATTAAAATAAAGGCGGCGGCCGACGGTTTCGGTGGTGGGGCCCCTTTGGCGGAGGTATTTTATTTTTTTTTTCTCATTATTTTTATTTTTCCCTAATTATTTGAATTTTTTCCTAATTTTTTGAACTTTTTTCTAATTTTTTGTTCTAATTGTTTTTGTTTTGTTTCTAATTATTTTAATTTTTCCCTAATTATTTGATTTTTTTCCTAATTTTTTAAACTTTTTCTAATTTTTTTTCTAATTATTTGAATTTTTCCCTAATTTTTGAATTTTTTTGCTAATTATTTCAATTTTTTTCCCCTAATTTTTTTCTAATTTTTTTATTATTTTTAAATTTTTTAAATTTTTTAAATAATTTTTTAAATTTTTTAAATTTTTTTATTCCACGTAGGCGTTTGGTCCAATCATCTACACGTCATCGTTAACGGTCAACTAGCAGTAGTAGTATTTTTTGCGCTTTGGCGTCGTCGTGTGTATTTTTTATCCCAAAAAAGGTCGTGGTCTTTGGGTGATCGAGGCAGCGAAAGGTAATTGTATAAAATTGATCATTCAGCCCTTTAATAAATAAAGTATAAAATTTATGAGTTGTTATTTAAATTAAAAAAAACACACAAAAAAGGCTATACACGTGGATTATAACGGAAGTACTGCATAAGATGAGAGCAGTCTCTACCGCCATGACTTTCTTCTTCAAAATCGGAGAGACGGAGAAGAACTTGAAACTCTGTTCCGGCGACGACTCCGAGAAGCTTAACTCCTCTCTCTTGAAGGCTGCTGAGATGGACTTTCTCAAGAACAAGAGCCCGATTCATCATCTTCTTCAATGACCCTGATTCCGATTGGGGGTCACTTGGCTGTCAGTTGAAGAAGGAAAATGGAAAAGCTATATTAAAAAATCGAAGAAGGGGAAAACTAACGTTAGGAAAAATAAAATCGTGGTTTTCAACCCTGTCTACTGCCATACCTCTCGAACCTTCTCAGATCCTAAGGCAATAATTTAAAAATAGGAAGAAAAAACTCTTAAAACTTACTAATGATGAAGAATGAAGAAGAAGCAATTAATTAATTATAATATATTGATCTTCCAAGTTCCAACCTCTAATACGAAAGTGCCCAGGATTTTTGCATTTTCAAATGAACAAGTAGTTCTTTGAGCCTGAATATTTAGAGTTTTGTTGCTTAAAATGCATTCCAATAGATGTTGTTTATGTGTTTGCTTTTGAGATGAAGCAGGCTCTTGTTCTTGAGACTGGTTACTTTTGCCTATTATATGACTTTCATGCAAAGTTTCATGAGGTTGAAAACAAAAATTTTGTTTAATCGTTGCGGAAACCCTAACTCCTTACGGTCTTCATGAATTATTGACCCTAACTCATTACGTTAATTAGTTATTAATTATTAATCCGTAACTCTTTACGGTGCTCATGAGAATTCATAACGATTTATAATATTCATGAGCCGGGATTACTCATTAAAATAACTATTGGGGATTAGGATAACTTAATAACACGACTATTGGAGATTATGATTACCTTAGATCACTTGAAGACCTCAATGTTGTTGATGTCTCTAACGTTGATCCACACGGCTATTCCTAATTGCAATGAGAACTCCTTCTCTTGAAACCTCCGCGCTTGCTAGGCAAAGACAAGGTTGATGTTTGGTTTCCTTGGGTTTTTCTTTTTTTCAAGAAGATGGTGATTTCTTAGGATTAGGTTAAAGATAGGAGGAGCAAGATCATTGGAACCTTTCCCTTATGGATGGCGTTCTTTTCTCTCTAAAACTTGGTGAGGACTGAAATTTAGAGAGTACAAAAGCCTGTTGTTTTTCTCCTAGAAAAACGTGCAAGGGAGAGGTACACAAAAAATTAGCACTTTATAAGAGTCTAACCCTAATTTAAGTGCTTATAAGAAAGGCCCAATCCAAGCTTGAATTAGAAAATCTAAATCATAATGAATTAAATTCATATCTTGATTGATTGATTGATTGATTGAATTTAAGATAATAAATCACATTCATATCTTAATTGATTGATTGATTGAATCGATCATTTAAGATGATGGATCACATTTATTTCTTGATTGATTGATTGATTGAGTCAACCACTTAAGATGATAGATCACATTTATATCTTAATTGATTAATTGAATAATAATTTAAGATGATGGATCACATTCATCTCTTAAACTAAAATTCAAAAATCATTTTTAATTCAATCATCATTTATTATTTCTCCTATCTTCATCCAATTATTATTGGATCTTTATATATATATATATTAGATAATTCATAATTATCTTTTATAACCTAACTTTTTTTAATTAAAATTCAAATTCCAAATTCAACTTAGCCTAAGACCCGTTGGGTCTTCCAACACATTTAGACCCTTTTGTGGAGAAATTGATTTCCACTCGGGATCATATATGTGCCATTTTGCTTCTTATTGGACTTGGAGTCGCACTCCAACCCAATTACACTTTTACTCTTGATAAAGCTCAATAACAATTATTAGCCCAAGTTTGCTAATTTAAAGCAATCGGTGATAACCTTTGTGTGTGACCCATTAGGCCCTATTAGTCATTGACATAAATAAACTTGGACCAATTAAAACTCTTTTAATAGACCCAATTTATTTAATGACCTCATAAGACACTAGCAATCTGCAAAATTTGACCCAGGAACTACTTGAGTTGATCAAGTGATCTACCTTTCATATTTGGATACCGTACGGGATCATTCCTCACAATGTCATTCACATTTAGTCGAGAGCAAAGATAGAGTATCATTTCTCTTGATTGACTAAATGTAGCTAATTCACATAACTAAGAATCTTCTTATATTAACTCTATAACGGATTATGACTCTTTATCATCACTTGCTATGCGCATAGACTCTAGAGTTAATTAGAAGCTATCAAGCTCTACTAGTCTTGTGAATGACTAATCTTTTGTAGGGGACTATGAGTCCTCTCAGCATGTTCATCTAGACTCATGTATTTGAGTTACACCCAAGAGTACATTGTTCTCCCCATTTTCAAGTGGATAGAGTTGTACAGTCAAAGTATAACCCTAGGACATAGTGTTCGATGACATCCTTAAGTCCGGGACGATTTGTAATACCAAACGATGAGAGACTTTACATATCCACGATACTCTCTACAATGAATCTTTGTGAAGTCTCTCGGCGTAGTACATTCGGTACTATCTGTTTTCTAACAAATCTACTCACGACATCGGCTAAGACATCTCCATGTCTAAATCCCATGAGGTCCTACCTTGTATCTCTATACAAGTAGATGATGTGGTACTAGTCTTATTAAGATCATTAATGCCCTTTCTTAATGATTCAAGATGTGGAACAAGTTTTAGGTAATAGATATACAATGTTCTCGAGTCCTGATGATCATGATCTCTATCATTGATCCTTGAGATTAACACATATTATATTCCTAGAGATTTTATCTTCAAACACATATTTACTTTAAAATAAAGGTGAGACATAAATATGATAAAGATAAAATATGCTCATTTATTAATAATGAAATCTACAACGTAGAAATGGTGTTGATCTGTCCTTACAAATTATCTCTAAGACATCTAAATACTAACAACTATTAATCTCAACAGACTTCAAGGGAGGGAGTGAAGGTGCTTGGAGTCGTCGGAACAGAGTTTCAAGTGCTTCTCCGCCTGCGATTTGACGAAGAAAGTGATGACGGTAGAGACTGCTCTCATCTTATGCAGTACTTCCTTTATAATCCATGTGTATAACCTTTCTTTGTGTTTAATTTAAATAACAACTCATAATTTTTATACTGTATTTATTAAATCATCTTTCTTCATCAGCATGCCACAATCCACATAAGCTAATTTAATGAAATTAGTGTTACGTTCGATAAATTAACACAATTAAATACCATTGCAAGTCCGTTTAAAATTTCAGAGTCGAATAGTTATAAGCGAAGTAAACTTGAGGGATCAAAACCAACTTAAGTTGAAACTTTAAAAGACCAATATTAATCCTTTATGATATCAACATGTACAACATTTATAATTGTTCTTGTTCTTTTATCTTACATCTATTTATTAAAATTTTATAAGTCTATTCTCCAATTTTTTAGAATTAGTTAAAGCATACCTTCAATTATTTAAGTTTATATGAGGTTTAAATATAATTCCTTCAATTTTAAAAGATATTTTTAGTCCCTCAATCTTAATACTAAGTAATTAGAATATAAAAATAATTATATGAGTAAACCAATCAAAATACAACCCTTAATAATTTTAAGGGTTAAGGTGCAGATTGGCCAACAAAGTGTTACGATAGGAGCTTCTGGCACAAAAATATTTTGAAGGTATCAAAAATACCAATGAACAATTGCAAGGAAGCAAAAATACAATGAAGAAATAAATTGATGAAAGTAGCATAATCCTTGTTTTAGTCATTATTTGAAGTTTTAAATTCTTCGTTTTTGGTATTTTTGTTCCCTTTCAATTGTTCATTGGTTTTTTTGATACCTTTCAAAACATTTTTTGTACCAGGATCTTCAAAGCGTAGCACTTCGTTGTAATCTGCCTTAACCCTAATTTTAGTCCACCTTCTTTTTTTTTTTGAGATATCGTTCCTCCCCCTTCTATGACACCAGACACCTCTTGTTCCCTCTCACCACCGCATCGACACCCTTTTCTCTGCAACTCCCAACCACCCCCGAGAACCTTTGGCTTTATTTCGGTGCACTTTAAGTTATTTCTCGATAAGTGATTATGCTTATCAATCTTTCAGAAGATCAACCATCATGAAGTCACTCTTAAGGTGTCATTTACAAGGCTCTTCATTCTATACTATTTTCCCTTTTCTATTCATAGCTGTGAAGAAATATTAAGATAAAGCTTCAAACTTTTTCTCTCATTCTCTATCTTTTTTCTTATTTTTTATGGAGGTGATTAATTTCCACTGTTTCTGGAAAAAAAACTAAAAAAAACCTACTGTGCTTACCCTAATCTTTATCTCTCTCATCTTTGGTTGAGTCTGGACCGTCTACTAGTGTGTCGTGTCTTGTGGTTAATAATCGCAATTGTGCCTAGTTTTTACCAAAAATAAAAAATAAATAAAGCGAAAGAGTGCAAAAAATGTACATGGGTTTTTTCTTAGAAAGGGACCCAACACCAAATTTTTTTAGAGGTGCAAAAGTACCCTAAAGTCTCAAAATAAAAGCAAAAATACTCGTGCCGTTAAGTGACATTACTTTTTAAGGTGGGCCCCACACAATTTGTTTTAGAAAAAAAATACCTAACTTTTTGTAATTTCCTCACTTGCCCTTCCTTCTTATCTTCTTGTCAGATCGTGTTATTCCGCTTTCTTTTCCATCACCCTTCTTCTCTTCATTTTCTTTTCAGACGTTGGTGACGGCAGCGAACAATAGCAGGGGCGTTTCACCACTCTACTTTGCAGATCTCAATCATCGAAGTCATCCCCCAACAAGGTGTCTTTCTAGATCTACCGAATCATCCTCCACCTCATCATTATCGACTTTCTCTCTTCTTCCTTAATCTAGTGGTCGGTCTCTCTTCTTCTTTCATCTGGTGGTGGGTTCTCTCTTCTTCTTCGTCTTCATCTTATCTCATCTGGTGGTGGTTTACTTTTAAATATTATGCTCAGGACTTCACTCTGCCTCGCCTTTATTTTTGTTATTTGTCTCTTTTCCATAATGTCGACCCTTGTCTGTGCTGTGTCGGTCATCTTCTTTGCTCACTCTGCGTCTTCAACTCGCAAGCCGCAACCCATCACCCACCATCGATTGTTCTTCGAATTGAGGACTTTTTTCTTAACATTCATTTTGAAAACAATTTTTCTGGGCGAATTTGGTTAAAGTAGCTTTAGAGTAATGCTTATTTCTTTACAAATGTATTTTCTGAGATTTCTTCATTTAAACTCAGTAGGTTATAATTTAGGTGATGTTGTTTGTTTATATTGAGCCTCTGGAAGTTGAGGATCTGTCACCCAGTGAAGAGGATGAATTGAGGGTTTGGGAGGGAGGTTTTTTTTTTAAAAAAAAAAAAGTATAGAGGTATTTTGTTATTTTCATATTGTGTGTAACATCTATTAAGGCAATTTAATGGTTATGTTATTTTTTGCGCCCAATTTTCGAGTTCATAGGTACTTTTGAACCTCTAAAAAAACGTTGGTGTTGGGTGCGCTTTTGAATCGAAAGTCATGTCGTTTTTGCACCTTTACCTTAAAATAAAATAATAATTGCCGTTGTGAGGAGAAATTGAAACATATGAGAGAGTAGGTGGAAGATTTTGTGTGAATATCAAAATAGCCAAAGAGTTACTCCATCCAATTAGTCTTTATTATAAGTAGCAAAACTAACAATTCGCATAAACTAATAAAAACAGGTTAAAGTCAATAAAGTTTTTAAAATTTAAGTAACTTTTAATATTATCCTACTAATTGCCCAAAACTCTAATATTATATTAATTATTACTCTCACCCACTACTCTTATTATTAATTATGGGTATACATGAAAAAAAAATTAACGTCTTTAGAAAACAGTAAGTATCTTATAAAAAATACGAAATATGATTCTTAGTTGAGTGCCTTATAATAAAAGTAGAAAAAATACTAAAAAAAGTTATCACATAGAGTTACAGTGGCTTCTGCCTTAAAAATGGTGAAATACAGTTAAAATAAATCAATGAGAGTACTAATTTTTCGATAGGTGGATTAAAATAAAATTAGAGGTTGCATTTTGATTGGTTTACTCGATAATTATTTTTATATTTTAAGATTTAAATATGTATTGTCAGCTATTAATTGATAAATTAGTGTTTTTGGTTAAATATTGGCGAGCGAAATTAAGATTAAAGGACTAAAAATATCTTTTTAAAATTTAAGGGACTAAACTTAGACCTTGGATAAATTTAAAGGATCAAGAAAATATTTTAACCTTTAAAATTAAACCAAAAATCCCTCATACCAAACTAATCAAAAACTTATCATCCCTCTTATCTAATTTTTTCTAAATCCTCCCAAATAATTATCTGCACTCCCCCCTTAGCTTGTGTCCGCTGTCGTCCTATACTTAAAACTGCGTCGTTATAGCACAATTTTAAGTGAACCTTTGCTTTAAAAAGAAAAAAATCAGGATACTGACGGATACTAGATACTTTAGGCTCTTTTTGATCTTGAAAAAATATTTAATGATCTTAAAAAATTATTTTAGAATCTTAAAAAAATGTCATAAAGTATATTTTTAGTACTAATCGGTACTTAGAAATTTTTTTTTAGTAGTCGGTACCAAAAATATTTTTGAAGATCCTAAAATAATTTTTCAAGATCATGAAGTATTTTTTTTTAGTACCTTGGCCGGTAGTCTAAAATATCTTTTAGTACTCCTCAATACCCTGAAACTTTTTTTAAAAGAAAAAAGCGCAAGGTTCGCTGCGAGTTTTAAGTGTAGAGTGGCGTGACATTTGCCCGCTGTGACGCAAGCCAAGTCCTCTAAAATCATGGGGATGTTTGGACCGATGGCGTATTTTGACTTGTCTTGACTACTTTACCCATGCTATTTTTCAATATTCCCAAAAAGCCCAAATCTCTTTTCTTCTTCCTCTGATGCGGATTGCTCCTTCCGTTCCCCCAGAACTCGTCGTCCTGCGTCCACCGCCCCAAAGCTCACCATCATTGCTGTTGTGTCTTGTTCTACGTTGATCACTAGTGAGAATGACGACGATGGTGAGACCTCTGTTGGTTAGTTTTGCCTATTACATGACTTTCATGCAAAGTTTCATGAGGTTGAAAACAAAAATTTTCTTTAACGATTTGAAACCCGTAACTCCTTATGGTCCTCATGAATTATTAACCTTAACTCATTACACTAATTAGTTATTAATTATTAATCCGTAACTCTTTACGGTACTCGTGAAAATTCATAACAATTTATAATATTCATGAGTTTCGGGATTACTCGTTAAAACAACTATTTAGGTTTAGGATAATTTGATAAAACGATTATTGGAGATTAGAATTACCTTAGATCACTCGAAGACTTCAAGGTTGTTGATGTCCTCTAACGTTGTTCCACGCTATCCCCAGGTGCAATGAGAACTCTTTCTCTTGAAACCTCCCACTCCTTGGATGCTTGCTAGGCAAAGACAAGGTTGAGTTTTGGTTTCCTTGGGTTTTTATCTTTTCAAGAAGGTGGTGATGGTTTTTTGGAATTAGGTTAAAGATAGGATAAACAAAGTTGGAACCTTACCCTTTTATGGATGGTGCATTTTCCTCTCTAAACCTTGGGTAAAGACCGAAATTTAGAGAGTATAATAATAATAATAATAATAATAATAATAATAATAATAATAATAAAAGTCCAACCCTCCCCTTTTATAGCCTTGGTGAGCCAAAAATTCCTAGTCCTAATTGCCTTAGTAATTTTCAGCTTATGCACTAAGAAAGGGGTTTTAGGTAATAAGTCCACTACTTGTCAACCAAGTTACATTAAATTCACATCTTGATTGATTGATTGAATTTAATATGATGAATCATATTCATATATTGATTGTTGGATTGCATTTAAGATGGTGGATCACATTTATTTCCTTTTCTTTCTTCAAAAAACGTACATAAAAAGGGCACATAAAAAATTATCACTTTATAAAGTCTAACCCTAATTTAAATGCTCACAAGAAAGGTCCAATCAAACTTGAATTGGAAAATCCAAATCATAATGAATTAAATTCATATGTTGAATATTGAATAATAATTTAAGATGATGAATCACATTCATCTCTTAAACTAAAATTCAAAAATCATTTTAAATCAATCCTCATTTATTATTTCTCCTATCTTCATCCAATCACTATTGGATATATGCATATATATATATATATTAGACAATTCGAGAATTATTTTTTATAACCTAACCTTTTGAATTAAAATTCAATTTTAAATTTTAAATTTTAATTTCAAATTTCAAATTTAAATTCCAAATTCAACTTGGCCTAAGACCCTATTGGGTCTTCCAACACATTGAGACCTTTTGTGGAGAAATTGATTTCCCACTCAGGACCATATATGTGACACCATTTTCCTCATAATTGGGCTTGGAGTCTACTCCAAACCAATTACATTTACTCTTGATAAAGCTCAATAACAATTATTGGCCCAAGTTTGCTAATTTTAAATAATCGGGAATAACCTTTGTGTGTGACCCATTAGGCCCGATTAGTCACGACATAAATAAACTTGGACCAATTAAATCCCTTTAATGGGCGAATTTATTTAATGACCTCATAAGACACTAGCAATGCTTTCTGCTGGCCCCAGAACTAATTGAGTTGATCAAGTGATCTACCTTTCATATTTGGATACCGATGCGGACATCATCCCTCACATCGTCATTCACATTTAGTCGAGAGCAAAGATAGAGTATCATCTCTCTTAATTGACTAAATGTAGCTAATTCATAGAACTATGAATCTTCTTATATTAACTCTATAATAGATCATGACTCTTCATGATCACTTGTTGTCTCCACGAGACTCGAGTTAATTGGAAGCTTTCCAAGCTCTACCGGTCTTGTGAATAACTAATCCCTTGTAGGGGACTATTGAAGATGGAATATCACCTAGAGGGGGGTGAATAGTGAAAGTGGAGCTTAATCACCAAGAGGGGGTGAATTGGGGATTTTAAAAATTCTTTTTTAAAGCTCTGTTTTTTAACACTAAAAACAGGGTATAACAGAGAAGAGAAAGGAGAAGCAAGACACAAGGAATTTATGCGGTTCGGTCAATCTCTTGACCTACGTCCGGTCCCGGACACTACGGGATTTCACTATCTCAATTGATTACACACTCTGTAACTCTAGAGTAATTCTCTCACTAGAACTTACTCCCCCACAAGTTGCAATCAATATCCCAATCTCTAAGTCCCACGACTTGAGATACTTACAATAAATGAATTTCAATAAATGAACTCTCTCTAAGAGTGGATAAATATAATCTTGAAGATCAATGTATCAAAAGATACTTTACAAGTGGCTGGAAGAGTAGTTGGTAAACTTGAATGCAATTCGTTTTCAGCAGATTGGTTGTTGAGAAGAATTGAATGCAACTCTATTTATACAAAGAGAGCATTAAATGACCGTTGCAATCTCCATTATAACCATTGGTGCATTAATCTAGCTGTTGGAGGCACTTTGGTGTCTTCTCTCTCTCTACTCTTCAATTAATTCATTTTGTCCAGAGGATTAGTGTTGACTTTCCTTGTAATAGATCCGTTGGAAGAGCAGCTACTACATAGGGAAAGCGAGACATTAATCCCTTTGCAAGCGTGTGTAGAATGATTGTCCAAAAGGGTGCAAGTTTTCTGAACTTTGCATTTAATGTGCTGACGTCACTTTTTGCTTTTGTTCAAATATTCATTTAACATCCTTTAAATCATCTGAAACTCACTAACAAACTAATAAACATTGTTAGGAATAGTAATGAGTGATGATAAGAAGTATTAAGATCAAACAAGAAAGTTTTAAAAATTCGTGATTTGATTTTCAAACTGCGACACAAACTCGAGTTTGTTCACCAAAAGCGGGAGTTTGTCCTTTGTGCACTAATAGCAAAACTCGAGTTTCCATATTCTAACTCGAGCTTCCTTCTTCCAGAGAGGAACGTCGTTATTTGAGCTTTGGACCATATTTTTAAATGGGAGTAAAACTCGAGTTTCCAAATACAAACTCGAGTTTTGGACTCTTAACATGAAAGATATATGTAAGTCAAAACCTCAAACTGGAGTTTTCATTTCTCAAGCTGGAGTTTTCAAAATCATTGAAAAGAGCAAAGCTCTGCTTGCCCAAAACTCGAGTTTTCCAAACTAAACTCGAGTTTTCATTTAAGTATGAAAACCAGCGAAATTTATGCCAAAGTCAAAACTGAAGTTTTCAATGGCGGAGTTTTCAAAAATTGAGTAAAACTTGAAAACCCTCGACAAGCTCAAACTCGAGTTTCCAAAGTAAAACTCGAGTTTGCCCACTAATTTTGAAAAACTTAGAAAACTCATGGCAAACTGAAAACTTGAGTTTCCATATCAAAGCTGGAGTTTGCATAAGCCTAAAATGTTGGAGACTCTCTGTATGACAAAAAATCGAGTTTCCAAATGGAAAGCTGGAGTTTGTCTTCTTTAGAAAATTTTGAAGTGTCTACGTATGATGCAAGCTGGAGTTTTCTATGGCGGAGTTTGTCTAAATGTGAAAAACTTGGAGTGTTCTCATGTAAGACCAAAACTCAAGTTTTCCTATGAAAAACTGGAGTTTTGCTTAGTTCATCAAAATTGAGCTCCTCTGTCAAGTCAAAACTCGAGTTTTGAAACTAAAACTCGAGTTTGCCTTTGACGATAAGTTTTTCAACTTACCAAAGACAAACTTCAACTTGTTTTTACAATTGTCGGTTATCATCAAAACCCATAGAGAATTAACAAATAGGTGATCTTAAAAACTTTTTCGTGAGATACACACAAAGCGCAAGTAAAACGAGACGAGAGAGGAAGATAGACACGAGCAATTTATCTTGGTTCGGTCTAACACTTTTCGACTTACGTCTAGTCCCAAGTACACCTTGGGATTTCCACTAACTCTTTAAGTACGAATACAATTACACACTCTATAACTTAGGATGATCTTTTCACGCTCGGACTCACTCCTCTTACAAGTTGTAATCGTACACCCACACTTAAGGTTCCACAACCTTAAGATTTAAACCGAAAATGAAAAAAATGTTTAATAACTCCTCACAAGTAGATAAAATATGAACAACTGAAGTACAAGCAATATCGAAGATATTAAGTGAATTTAATGAAATAGTTGATCGCAATAATCGAGAATTGAATGCGCGAGTTTCGGTTGGTGGCGAAATTGAATGTGGTGAGCTTTTATAGCGTTAGCCATTAATGCCGTTGTGAAGCTTCGCAAACTAGCCGTTGAGACTCTTCTTATTTTCCGTTAGGCACGAGATGCGCTCCGTTTGTGAATAGTCATTGTTGCTTCATTAAATGTGTTCGCCGCCGATGTACTTATGCATAGAGTGATTGAGTAATAGGCTGGAATAGGTATGCCTCGAAGGAATGTCTTTGAGCTGCAATGAAAATCTTATTCCGATTGTAGCTGCTTTTGAGATCGAGCATTTAATGCATCTACCACGTTGGATTGCCTTTTGTTCAAAAACTAAGATTAACACGGTTAATCAAGCTGAAACTCATTCAAAAAGATGATTAAATATGATAAGAATAAGTTCAGATATGATTAAGAGAGAATAAATAATGGCCCATTAATTTTATGAAATCGATTAGCGTCACAGGAAATGATTGAAATGTGAAGAACAATTTCTCGAGAATTGTTTGTATGATTCTCAAGAATTCCTTGTCGGAAATCTTTGTAAATGTAGCTATTCAATAATACTAGAGAGCAATACATATATTCTCGAGAATGTTGTGTCCAATGAACTACTTAAATGAATTGAAATGACCATACTCGAGAATCATGTTGTTATTCTCGAGAATCAACAAAGTGAACTATTGAGAATAGTAAGATCGTGAAGCTGCATTCTAGAATTGACTTAGCATTCTCGAGAATTTCTTTGATGAGGAATGGTTATATGTAAGTGAATGACATTCTGAGTACCATTTTCCATTCTCGAGAATTGACTTAGCATTCTCAAGAATTTTAGGCATATACTCGAGATTCATAACCATGTGAGTCATTCTCGAGAACCATTCTCCCATTCTCGAGAATCATTCCGGACACTTGATTGAAAGAATTAGTTAGCACATTCGAGAACCTCTTTATAATACTCAAGTACCATTAATTCAAAACCTTAAAATCTTTCGGGTCTTGTTATCATCAAAACTCTTGGAGCTAACAACTGTGAGTCCTCTTGACATGTCCATCTACACTCATGTATTTGAGTTACACCCAAGAGTACACTGTTCTCCCCATTTTCAGGTAGATAGAGTTGTACAGTCAAAGTATAACCCTAGGACATAGTGTTCGATGATATCCTTAAGTCTAGGACAATCCGTACTACCAAACGATGAGAGACTTTACATATCCAACGATACTCTCTACAATGAATCTTTGTGGAGTCTCTCAGCGGTCTATTCGGTACTATCTGTTCTCAAACAGATCTACCCACGACATCAGCTAAGGCATCTCCAAGCTTGTATTCCATAAGGTCCCTACCTTGTATCTCTATACAAATAGATGATGTCGTACTAGTCTTATTGAGATCATCAATGCCCTTTCTTGGTGATTTAAGACTAGGAACAAGTTTTAGGTAATAGATATACGGTGTTCTCGAGTCCTCATGATCATGATCATGATCTCATCATTGATCCTCGAGATTAACACATAATCTATTCCTAGGGCTTTTTATCTTCAAACACATATTTATTTTAAAATAAAGGTGAGACATAAATATGATAAAGATAAAATATGCTCATTTATTAATAATGAAAAACTACAATGTAGAAAAAGGTGTTGATTTGTCTTCTGATTGTCTCTAGGAGACCTAAATACTAACGCCTCTACGGAGGCAAAATCAAAATACGGATCTCGACTCGAAGCCAAAATGCCTACTTCACGGGTGTAAATTCTGCAAAGAAATTTGTTGAATATGATGATCTTTGAGGTGTTGCAAGTCCACATTAAACGCATATATTTTATGTGCTTCTTATGTGCTCATATCTCTATTAGAGGTATGAGCATTTTTTTAAATATTATATTTATTTAGATTTAAATTATATCTTTGCTTTTCGACATGTTTTTTATACATAGTTTCTCAAATTAATTAGTTTCCATGATACTAGTGTTACAAACAAATATTTCTGAATGCAAAACTGGAAACTAATTTATTTGAGATATTGGGTGCAAAAAAACATGTCAAAAAGCAACATATAATTTAATTCTAAATAAATACAATATATAAAATAATTAAAAAAAAAAATATGTTCATACCTCTAATAGAGAGGTATGTAGAAGTATGAGTACATAAAAAGTACATAAAATATATGCATATAATGTGGACTCGGTATTGCTCAAGGCTTGGCTCATCACTCTTGCCATGCTCTCGCTTCGCGTATCTTCTCGTGGCTTACTTCAATACTCACATATTCTCTTTCTCCTCTCTTGACCGTGATCTTAGGTGGGAATCGGGGCGCCCCAGTCCTGCGGGCCCGCATGATAAACCGGGGCCTAACATGGCCGACCCTCTAGGGCTCAGGGTAAGAAAAACATATGTCTTTCAAAGCCCGGCCCAAGAGCACCGGGGGTGGCCGACCCTCAAGCACGGAAGTTCTTATTCAAATTTTAACTATTTTTCCTCATTTTTTTTAAGAAATATAATTAGTAAATTGCAACAATTAAAGTTTTGATTTATCAAATAAATGTTGTCACCATTAATATCAAAACAACATGAATCATCCAACAAATAAGCACAGTCACTAATTCATAATCAAAAGCAAACTATGTTCACAAATAACTCACATAAAACATAAGAAGCATAACACTAAGCGACATTAGTACGATAACTATTATTGTCGTCATCTTTGCCACTATCATCAATTTCAACGACGTTTGATTGTCTTGCTTTGAGTAGGCTCAGTTAATGAGTAAGAATATCATGAATTTCTTTTCCCGCATCGTGAACACATCCATAATCTTTATACGTAACAAATCATAAACTTAGAGTATAGTTATTATGTATTTGTACTTAAATGGATAAATAAGTCTATAACAAATACAAAATACATATAAATTAGTAAATTATTACCATCGTATGTGAATCCATACATCCAAAGAATAATAATAATAGATTAAAAGGAGCCGGCCAGTAGAGCCCTCAGGGGCGACCCTTTTAAGCGAGGCCTCTGAGGCGGCCTGCAGAACTTATTTCATTAAACTCCTCTAATTTTTAAATCAAGCCCTTGAAAGGCCAAAGCTTAAAAGGCCCAGGTAATGCTTCGGGCCATTTCCGACTCTAGGCGATCGCTCCTCTTTATTATCTTTTTTTCTTTGCTCCACTTTGTTATATAATTTTAATATTTATAGTTTTTTATTATATATATAATTTAAAAGTATAATCATAAAATATAATTTTAGATATATAAAAAGTATAATTATAATCATTGGATATATCTTAGCTCTTAATTATTTATTAAAACTATACTTATTTAATTTTGATAACTATATAATTATACTATTAAGTATCATTTACAATTTATAATTATATTTCATTAATTATTCCACAAGAAATTAAAATTTAACCCCAAAAAAAAAATTATCCGTCGCATTCACTCATAACAAACAGCCTCTTAAGGAAGGAATGGTTTGCCCATTGAGCTACAAGCTCTTGGCATTATATTAAATTTTATTATTTAATGGACTAAGGGGTAAAAATATATATTAATTTTTTTTTTTTAAAAAAAATATGTACCCAAAAATAAAATCTTTTTAAGGAGTAAAGGTAATAATAAACTTCTAAAATATGTAAAAATACACATTGAGTTTTTTTTTTGAATTTTTTAATGGTTATGGTGCAAAAGTACATCGAGATTTCCCTAAAAGCTTGCTCGGTAAAAATATTTTCTTAGGGGTAAAAGTAATTATGAACTTTCAAAATAAATGCAAAAGTATATATTGACCATTGGTTGATCGTTTGTTTGAAATTTTTTGAGTGAAAATGGTGATATAGAGGGTGGATGATTAAGAAACAACTTGAAATTTCTTTCTTGGGTAAAAGAAATTGATTTCCACTTAACCTTTTATCTCTACTTCTTTACTTTATCTCCACTTAACCCTTCCTCTCCTCTCCCTCTCTACCCAAAAAGTGATGAGGTGGAGAAAAATGGTTAGGTGAAAATTAATTTGCCTTGCCTAATCGGAAATTATTATTCTAAATTGGAGAAATACATATATATTTCAAAAGCACCACGTCATCTGAACACTATCTAATGAAAACATACTATTTGGTTGATGACTGATCTAAAAAAACTCAAATTTTATCTTATTTTTAAGAAAAAAGTCTTAATTTGAAAAAATAAACTAAAATAAAATGATCAACCAATATTTTTTGTAAAAATAAGATAAAATTCAAAATTTTCGGATGAGTCATTAGCGAACTAGGATTAAGATGATGAGTTGTTATGTTTTTATTTGATAGAGTTTAGATAACATAGTACTTTTAGAATATGTAAGTAATTTTCAAAAAGTTGTTTCTTAATTATCCATGCGTCATCCTCCATGTCACCATTTTTAATCAAAGAAATTCAAACAAATAGTGACTAATGGTCAATATATATTTTTACCCATATTTTGAAAACTCATAGTTACTTTTGCCTAAAAAAAAAACATGTGTCTGATGTACTTTTGAAACAATTTTGTGTATTTTTGAATTTTATAGTTACTTTTGTCCCAAAAAAATCATCCAATGTTTTCTGCACTCTCGAAAAAATCTAATGTGAAATCCTTATTTAATGTTGAGATTATATTTGGATACTCAATGTAAATTATATCTTGATTTGAATAAAATAAATCTTAGGCTAAAATAAATCTTAAGTGGAGCCTATCCGCAAGTCATTATGAAATTAGCTTTGCAGACTCTCTTGCGAGTTATTAAACCGGAAAAACAAGATACTGAATCAAAAGTTAAATTTGAGTCAAACCGAACCGAAGCTAATCAAGACAAAAACCGGTAAGAAAATGAAAATTTCAGAATTACTAATAAGACATTCTGATTACTTTATTTTTAAAATTAATTTATTTTTTAATATTGAAAAGGTTGAACCATTAAAATCGGTCTAACCTATCCGATTGGACCACCTGTTGGCCTATTTGGACCCAGTTCTAATAACAATGTTCTCTTGCCGTTAAACATTATCTAAAAAAAAAAAAAAAAAAGCCTAAAACCACCCGTTATCTTTCAAACATAACCCCAATCGATAATTAAATATTCAACTATAACTATTACTAAGGTAGATCAATATCAATTTAATAACAAATAAAGTCAGAAAAAATCAAACCAAATTAGATACCTTTTTCCTGAAAAGACAATCAAGTTATATTCTAAAATAATAGAAACATACTAACTCAAGCAAAAACATACAGATATATATTAAATAATTGTTATTCATCAGCACCTCAATTTATTCCGAACAGAAATCAGTTTTCCAAACTCACTTTCTAAACAAAATCAAATTCAAAATATTCATTCAAAATCACTTGTTCTACTCCAATCCAAACAGCCGCCCAGCCAGTACTCTGCCTACTGAAATAGCAGAACTTCTCAGATATAACCAAAACCAGAAACAGCAAACTAATTAATCAAGTATTGACACAACTAAGTTAACCAAGAATTGGTGATAAACTTGATATGGCAAAAAACTCCACAAACCTCAAAGTTCAGAAGAGTATCTGCTTTAAGGATTAACAAAAAAAAAACTTGATATGCCTAAAAAATTGTATGATTGCATTCAGTTTTAACCCTCAGTTTGCTCTCTCAACCTCCGAATGGTGCTCCGAACTGTGACAGCACTTGCAGTACTGTCAAAATAAACATTTATTAATCGATACGATCAATTACAGAATAACTGTCATGGAAAATGATGAACGTCACGCAACTCAAGAAAACAAGCAACTAAAAATGCAGAAAAAGGTAGAAAAAATCTTACTTCAGTGTGTAAGCACCCCTGCCTTCACTTTCCCACAATCTTTGCAGCCCCATATGCCCACAGCCTTTCTCTTAACAGCATACTGTAAGGGGAAAGAGTTAGATTCGGCATCACTCCAAAAAAAAAAAACCATAACTAGGGGTATGTAAGGATACCTTTCCACAGAACTCACAGAAGTACTTGCTGTGCTGACTCACTTCCATCTTCTTAATTTGCTTCCTGAGACTAGCACCATAACGGGTGCCTGAAATTAAGGAGAAAAGGTTAAACCACCTAACCCATCAACTAGATGACAATAGCATACATAGACCAGACACAAACCAGATCAAGAACCCAAAAGTGGAAAAGGATGAATTAGTAAAAGAAGAAATTATGACTAAAAGAAATTGCTGAGACATCATAGTTGAAGCATTTTGCACTGAATAAAAATGTATATATGGAAAATCCAGTCAGCAAGTTAAGCTTCCTCAAAAAATCAGTCTCCCAAGATTATCCATTAAATATTCCGTCAACTTCACAAGATAATAAGACTGGACAAACTTTTGCACTAATACAAAAGAATAGAAGAATAAATGCCAGGAAAAAAAGTGACAACTACTAAAATCCATTAGTGCCACCTGACAGTTAGAAAATGCTTTGTTGATCCCTAACCATGAGCTAAGATAAGCATGTTAGCCATTAGTGGGTTTGAGCTATCTGTACTTAACGGAATTAACAATTACATACATAGGGTCACTGACGACATTAGCCATTCCCAGTCCCATTAAGACTTTTACACAGGAAGTGAAGATATTCTAAAATCTCATTTACCCCTCCAAGTAGTAACTTCAACCATATTAACTCCCATTTATGACATGTTCTTTCTCCTATATCCTCCCTTCCATCATCTATTACTGACAAACCTCTTTTCAATAAAAATAAAATAACTCCAAATATTCATAATCAAATCGACAAAAGGAATTCCGACATACCATATTTCCCAACAATACCAGCCTTCTTGGTTCTCTTGGTCTACACAAGACGAGAAAACAGATAAGCAAAACATTGGCATACCCAACAAGAGAAAGCCCCAAAAAAGGGATTTCATAAAAGCAAATACAAATACAATACTCTTACAAGTTTGATTTCAATTGAGAGTCAAGAAAACAGATGTTGTAGTTGGAGACAAATACAAATCTCTCATGTTAGAAAGCAAATCCGAAGCATTAAATAGCCATTCACATGGAAATCCGATGGGTCGGCATTCCAACAAATTAAGATATAGCAATGACATTAAACAGACACTGGTTGATCCCCGGATAAGTAATAAACCTACAACAAACAATAATCTACCCACGATAGCAAGGACCACTAGTAAACGAAATTCGTTGCTTTCTTAGACTCGAATCAACCCAAAAAAAAAGAACAAAAAAGTATACGACCCCTAGCAGATCACATCAAGCAAGAAACACGAGAAGAATCAATAGTCTCAGAAACTCAAAGAATACAGTAATTGAAACAGAATAATAGAAGATGCTATATTCCAAATATTCTCAGATGGTTTACCATTTTTGCTAGCTGCGGCGGAGGTCAAGAGGAGTGGCAGAGAGTATCTCCGTATTAAGGCCCTCGAACGCCGCTCGCACCATTATATATGCGTATCCCTGCAACCCTCGAAATTTTCAGGCTAGGGTTTATTGGAGACTACGTCGTTTTGATCGCAAACAGCCCAACCCATTAAGTTATTTTTGGGGCTATAAGCCCAAAGAAGGTTGGTTCTCTCCTCCTCTTCTTTTTTTTTTTTTGATAAGAAAATTTTAGGAAAGGGCCGGCCACCTGTGATCAAGGCGAGGTGACTTGGGCCCGATCCATGAAGGCATCTTGAGGCCAGAAATGACTGCATCTCCACCTCTAAAGCGTTTCCACTTCTTCCAGGACCCATGGATAGCTGCTGAGCCAAGCGTAGGATCGAACCTCCTCCCTTAAGGTGAGGAAGTCCGCCCTTGGGAAGAGCGAGGACGGGGTTCTCCTCTTCTTTGTTTAACAGCACAAAAGAAGGTTCCCTCTGTTTTATATTCAGAATACCAAAATAAGGCCCAGATATGTTCTTTTTCTCCTTTTTTTTTTTGTTGATAAGGCCTAGATATGTTTTCTTCTTAAGAGCTTGATATGCCCATATTTATTTTGTAAGGAAATAAATAAATAAATAAATAAATAAATAAATAAATATATATATATATATATATATATATATATATATATATATATATATATATATATATATATATATATATATATATATATATATATATATATAAGTTTATCGTTTAGCGGCATAAAGTTATGTCAAGTCATCCCAAAACGACGTAGTTTTGGGATTAGGAGAATTAATGAAGCGTCTTTTGGTAAAATTAATGTAATAAATACGTATAATAAATACAAAAACAAAAATCTTAGAAAACACCCGTTAATTAATTATTTAACAAAAAACGACGTAGTTTTGAGGTTAAAGGAATTAATGAAGGGTCTTTTCGTAAAATTCGTATAATAAATACCAAAACACCTTTCATCAATTCTCTTAACTCACAAAACGACGTAGTTTTGGGTGAGCGATATAAGGTTATGTCGAATGACAAACGATAAACCCATATGTGTGTGTATATATATTTGTCCAAACCCATGTCAAATGAGATTCAAATCAAAGGGTATGTTTGATTAGCGGTGGTAAAATTAGCTTTTATTTTACCGACTTTTATAATCTTAAGTTTGAGCAAAAGTCAAATAGTGTAAAATGATTTAGATTTGAATTAACCTTTGTAAAAAAAAATTATTTAATAAATTGAAACTTATTCTGATGATTAATAGAATGTAAAATATTTGAAAATAGCGTGAATTTAATAAATAAATATGTATGTGATAATTTTAAGAGAAATATTTTTTTTTTCAAATCTTATTAATTAATTTTTTCTTTCTTAGACCATTTTGCAAATGTTAAACTAAATTATTGACTTTTTAAAGTAATCTTAATTTTTTTATTAAAGGATGGTGGAAATTTTTTCTTTTTCCATTTTACTCTCATTATTGTCGCCTCCCCCATGTCTTTTCTTCTATTATGAGACCATATTTTTGTCATTTTCCTTAGATGCTTTCCTCTCTCTTGCTTCCTGTTTTAAGCAACCTCAAAGTTGCTTCGCTTTTATCGCGCGCTATTGAGTTCAAAAGTCAGATTGTAGCAACATTGTTACGGAGATGCATTAATGACCCAATTTGGCTTTTTTATTTTTCACAACACGTTTTGGGGTAAAAACGTGAATCCAAATGTGTAACACTATATTAATTTGGGAAAATATCGGTGAGTACCAAAGTAGATAAAAAATATCGAAAAAAGTCTCGGCCTCAAATCCCTCTCAAGGACTTTTTTTTTTTTTTTTTTCTATTAATTACGGAATTCTCTCTCAAAAAAATCTTGTTGTCAAAATGGCTTTATTAATTGTTAAAATGTCCTATGAAAATCTCGTAATGAAAATGGTTTTTCGATGTTGTCCGAAATAAACTTTTCCTATTGCAAAAAAATTTTCCGGGTTTCTAAAATTCTATACGGGAGGAAAAACTCGGAGAATTTTTTACAACGGAAAAGTCATTTTGACAACATGAAAAACCATTTTGACAACAAGATTTTCATATGGACATTTTAACAACTAATAAAATCGTTTTAATGACGTGAAAAGTTATTTTGATAACGGGACTTTTTTGTGAGAGGAATCGTAATTAATATCAAAAAAGTCTGTGAGGGAATTAGAGGTTGAGACTTTTTAAATATTTTTTATCTATGTTGGTACCTCACTAATATTATCACTATTAATTTTGTATCAAAAATATCATAAGAGAGTATAAGACAAAGAAAAAATTGAAAGACCTTCACGGCCACTTGCTTACCCTTACGTTCACCTCATCCGCCATTATTTTCTAATCAACAATGAACAAATTGTTCCTTCCCAATGTTATATTAGAAACATATACTTATATGAGTTGCGGCTACATAATGGTCCGTAATTTCTCTAGTTTTCTCATTATAATGAGTCTTCTTGAATAATTCAAATGTTAAAGGGTCTCTTCCCAACTTTACCGCGAGTGGGTATTTATAAAGATGTACTTCTTCCGGTCCTTTTTATAAGAATTCAAAGTTTGAATTGTCTTGAGTCCGTTTTATAAGTCAGACAAGAGTTGTTTGAACATTTAATGAGTCTTTTTTCCATTATGCCCCTCATTAATTATATGTATTGCATTAATTAAAAAGTTGGTGATACTTACATTTATCTTATCTCTTTCTCTTATTTACCCCTTATAAATAAGGGCATACTTGGATTTTATTTATTTATTTTAGACATACTTATTTGTTCTAATAATTTCAGCGGCTTTCTTAAACCGCATAATTTGGTTATTCACTTTTTGTGTAATCCATTTTGAGGCCTAACTTACTTGTGAGGCAGCTCTACGATAGTATGCATTATACCTCTTAAGATCAGATCTCGAACACTTTGCATTCCATATTCTCTTTACATCATCTTCATATTATAGTAGCCATTTATATTTTCTTTGCATAAATGAAAAAGATAAAAGATAAAAATAGTGTGGATAATGCTTATAGGAAAAGTGAGCAAGTTTTGAACATCCATGCATCCTTCCTGCAATACATTGCACTTTGTTTGTTTCAACATCAATGACTTTCTAACACAGTCAGGCTGAAGACTATAAAACAAGAACTTGTTAGGAGGCAACCCAATGATTTGATTTTCATTTATTATTTTTCTGTTTTGTTTTTCTCATTTTTATTCAGCTTTTAAGGTTATCACTTCTCTCGTGGCTACAAGTTCCTGCTTGTGCGCTCTTTCCTCGTTCAAAATTTGAAACATCATTGAAGTTACAGAGGAATAACTAAACATCATAATCATATATATAAACTAGGGGAATACTAGTTTCCTTTCCCTCTTTTTGATTTTGCAATATTGAGAACAATGTTTGATTTAAGTGCGGGGGAGGGATATGATTTGTTTTTTGTTAGTTGTGCTTGTCCTTGTGCAATTGAAAATAATTTTTTTTTGGCAAGACTTTCAAAAGTTGAAATTTTCGCGTTGCTTAGGATTGACATTAACTTTGAACCTTCCATCTTAGAGAGTGTTATTGAAAAAATTAAAATAGAAAAGAATGTTTCAATTAAGCGTCTAAGCCTTGCTTTTTTGTCTAAATCTTGAGATGAAATATGAGAATAGGGAATAGTTTGCAATATGATCAACAAATTATTAGTTTATGAATATTTTGCTAGCTGATTTCTTTAGGAAATTAGATGATGACATTTCTTTGGCTAAGTAAGTTTTTTATTATAACGAGATGACTCGGGTGGGAAAAAAAGAAAAAAAAGCAAGGAAAAAATAAAGAATAAGAAACACGACTCAATGGTTTCGCTAGACCTAACTTAAGTAACTGGTGGCATTTCATCATCAATGTTGGCACTCAAGTCAAATGATAAAGTCAAATAGGGCCATGAGTTGGGGCTAAAAGCCCCTTGAGGTATCTGTGGGAGTAACTAAAGTAAGGTGATGCATCACATATATGTAGGGTTGCGTCAAAAGGGACCTGACAACAACTCAAGATTAAAAAAACAAAAAACAAAGAAAAAAATGAAGCAATTTTCTACACGAGGATATCCTTATTAAATTAATAAAAAGCTTGGTTAAATGGAGGCATTTGAATTTTTTGGAGAAGTTGAGTAGAGTAATATTCTTTTACTAATCTTATTGTTGCACTTATTACTTGCCGATCCTTTGATCATGGGAAGTTAAGAGAAAATTACTTGCCGATCCTTTATATAAATTTAAGATATATTTTAATATATTTGAGAGTCATATATACTAATTGAGATTTTGGTAAGATATCAATTTGGAGCATGATTTAAAGGATTTAATTATAAATATCAAAGTTTACATAAGAATAATGATTTTAATGATAAAAATAATAATTTATGATTTTTTTTAAAAAAACCAAAAGTATTTTAGTATCTATTATTATTATTATTCACCTACTTATCTTATCGCTTTATTATTTTGATTCTATCTTTCTCTAGATATGATAGCTACAAACAGCACATTGAAGCACGATTTAGGAATCTATGTTTCACAATAAAAGAAGAGTGGGTGGTAGCTTCACGGGTGCTTCCCCCCCACCCCCCGCGGGGGCTGGTGACAGCAACCAAGCGATCAAGGAGAGAGGTGGTCGAGTCTTTATCATCATCTTCATGAGAGGATGATAGGACCGATGCGGATCAGAAATTAATTGAAGGGGCACTAGTGGTAGGGGATTCGGGGGTTTGGGGGCAACGTTTGCGATTTTTTTTTAAGAAAAGTTTTAAATGCATTAAAAAACAAAAGAATATAAACAAGAAAAAAAAAGAATATCAAAAAAAAAATCATGAAATCAAGTGAATACTGATGATGTAATAAGAGAGGCAATTATTTTACAAACCTGTCATTTAGAAAAGCAAGGCTGAGTGATGTTAGAAATGCATCTACATAAATTACATTGAAGGGTGGGCACTTAATAAGTTCAAGTACATATATTTTAATAACAAAAGTATATTACAATAAAAATAATTATAATGCCATCCTTCTATGCCTTATTTTTTGGAATTCTATCATAATTGTCTTATTATCAATGATATAAAATACATCTTTTTCAATATAAGACACTAAACAATCATGAAGGCGCATTGAACTCACCAACATGTAGCTACCTTAGTTTTCCTTTCAATAAACATGTATTAACTTAAAAATAAAATAAAATCCAAATCCCAATCACCAAGGTAGATCCGGCCTCTGGATAGGAATGTGGAGGCCACTAATTTGAAGATAAAAAATGTTGTAGAAAATAGAACCGGAGGAAAGGAAGATGCGGAGCATAGATGGCAAGTTAGGGCTTGAAGATTCAAAGAGATTTGAGCTTCAAACTTGCTTTTCCATTGATTTTCTTCTCTTTTCTCCTCTAGTTATTATCTATGGTTTTGGTTTGATGATGACCATGAGTAGCTAATTTTCTCATTCTAGGATTATCTTGAGCCTACTAAAGGATTGAACTCTTTATTTACTCTCATTTTGCAACAAATGAAGTTTTTGTGTTGATTTTATCTTGCTCTTTTGTCTCTAAGGGCTTGATCACCACTTAGTTGTCTTGTTTATTTAAATTACTATTGAAAAAGATAATTTAAGTGTTGAATTTGGGTAAAATCATGTTAGACTTGAAGTTTAGGTATTGAATGGATGGTTTGTTGGTATCATAGAGGTATATTATTAACCTAGCATTGTCAGATTAAGATTGGTGTATAAAGTTAGTCCTTAATAATTGCTACAAGAGATTGATCAGTTTATTAGGATAAACATTTGGTTTTGACTCGAGAGAGTGCCATCAAATGTCTTTGAATCTTAGAAAAACACACGTCTTTGTTTAATTGCTTATTGAGGGTGAATTAACTTAGTTCATGAAATAAAAAGAGGGTAGATAATTTTAGGTCTTTTATACTCATGAAGTTAAATCTAGTTTGATTTCCTTTATTCCCTTTTAATTATTAAAATTAAAACAAAAAATGAATTTGTTCAACCTAATTAATAATATAATTGTGATAACTAACACTACAAAGAGAAAGAAAGAGATATATATATATATATATATATATATATATATATATATATATATATATATTGTAGTGGTTAATATTGCGTATTTGTGTGAGTTTTAACCACTACAAACGACATTAGTAAGCGATTCTTACAAAATACACCGTTGCAAGCCATTTTGTACCGATTCATATGAACCTCTACTCATGTAAATAAACCTTTACCGTTATTATAGAGTTTCATATCTATTCATACGGGATGACATTGAAATGCCATATTGTGTTAATATTTTGTAGCGGTTATGAAAGAGGAGCTTAATCACCAAGAGGGGTGAATTAGGGATTTTAAAAATCTTTCCTAAGTGCTCTGTTTTTTAACACTAAAACAAAGCTAAGCGAGTATAGGGGAAGAAGAGCAAGACACAAGAATTTATCTTGGTTCGGTCAACCTTTTTGACCTACGTGAGGTCCCCGGACTCTCTAGGATTTTCACTATCTTAATTGATTACACCCTCGTAACTCAAGAGTAATTCTCTCACTAGAACTTACTCCCCTACAAGTTGCAATCAATATCCCCAATCTCCAAGTCCCCGACTTGAGATTCTTACAATGAAATGATATTCAATAAATGAACTCTCTCTAAGAGTGGATAAATATAATCACTAAGATCAATGTATCAAAAGATACTTAACAAGTGAAAACTAAAAGAGTAGTTGGTAAACTTGAATGTAATTCGTTTTTTGATTGGTTGTTGAGAAGAATTGAATGCATTTTCTATTTATACCAAGAGAGCACTAAATGACCATTGTAATCTTCAATGTGACCGTTGCCTTCATTAAGTAAGGATTAGGTTAAGCTTTGGTATTCTTTCTCTCTATTCTTTGGTTAATCGAGTTGCACAAATATTTGTGTTTGACTTCTTGACTTTTAATCTGTTGGAAGAGCGACTCTTGGATGTGGAAAGGAAACATTAATCCCTTTGCAACGTGTGTAGAATGATTGTCCAAAAGGATGCAAGTTTTCTAGACTTTGCATTTAATGTGCTGACATCACTTTTTGCTTTTGTTCAAATCTTCATTTAATATCCTCTGAACCATCTGTAGCTCATTAGAAAAGTGATTAAACATAGCTAGGAATAGTAATGAGTGATGATAAAAAGTATTAAGATAAATCATGAAGGTTTCTGATTAAAATTGATTTGAATTTCAAACTTAATGACACAAACTCGAGTTTGTTTACCAAAGCGGAGTTTGTCCTTTGTCTGTTAGAAGCTAAACTCGAGTTTCCAAATCGACTGAAGTTTCCTTCTTCCGAGAGGAACGTCACGATTTGAGCTTTGGACCATATTGTTGAATGGGAGCAAAACTCGAGTTTCAAAATATAAACTTGAGTTTTGGACTCTTGACTTGAAAAATGAATGTTAGTCCAAAACCTCAAAACTTGAGTTTTCATTCTCAACTGGAGTTTATAAAATCCTTGAAAAGAGCAAAGCTCTTTGCTTAGCCAAAACTCGAGTTTCCAAAACCAAACTAGAGTTTTCTTTTAAATATGGAAACTTTGAGAAATCTTGCAAGTCAAAGTTTTCAAACACCGAGTAAAACTTGATAACTCTCATCAAGCGCAAACTCGAGTTTCCAAACCAAAACTCGAGTTTTCTCAAAACTTAGAAAACTCTTGACAAATGAAAAAGCTGGAGTTTCCATATCAAAACCGAAGTTTGCATAAGTTGAAAACATTGGAGACTCTGCAGTATGATCAAAACTCGAGTTTACAAATGGAAACTGGAGTTTTGTATTCTTCAGAAAATATTGAAGAGTCTCTGTATGGTGCAAACTGGAGTTTTCTGTGAAAACTAGAGTTTGTCTAAATGTGAAAAAGTTGGAGTGCTCTCTCGCAAGACCAAAACTCAAGTTTTCAAATGGAAAACTGGAGTTTTTTCTTAGTTCATTAAAATTGAGCTATTCTTTGTCAAGGTCAAAACTCGAGTTTTGGAAACCAAAACTAAAGTTTTCTTTATTGATAAGTTTTCAACTTACCAAAGACAAACTACAACTTATGTTTACAATTGTGGGTTATCATCAAAACAAATAGAGAACTAATGAGGTTAAACAAACCGCTTAAAGTTAAAATTGGCCAACTTTGTAGCGATTATTAAACCGCTACTATCTACAAGAATTTTTTTAGCGGTTGTAAAATGCTACAATGTTAGATGAAATTTCAAAAATGACATGACAAGTTTTAAAAATCGACAAAAATTTGTAGCAGTCCTAACGACTCAATGTTGGACGAAATTGCAAAAATAACGCTAAAAAATTGACATAAAATTTGTAGCGGTTAAAAAACCATTACAGAATATTATGTGAAATTTTAAAAATTGGGTCTTGTTTTTTTTAAAAAATGTAGCGGTTAAAAATCCGTAATTTGAGTCATTTTATTATTATTCAATTGATAATTTTAATGATAAATTTTAATTTTACAAAAAATGATAGATAGATAATATTTGATTTTGGATATTATATATACTTATAATACTGAGAAAGTGTAGATAATAAGAACTTATTATGTTTTCGAGTTGATAATATTTGATTATGAAATGAGTATTGATAATTATAATAGGAATGTTGAGGAAGGTCCTTAATGTTCTAACTAAAAAATAAATAAGTATTATCATAAAATTAGAAGAAAGGAAAAAAAATTGAAATCAAAGATTTTTTAATTTTTTTACCATATTTGATTAGCTAGCTCAACACTTAACATCTCCAAAACATGTTGTGGTGAGAGAAAATGAAAGAGAAGGTAGGGGAAGAAATGAAGAAGTATGTGAAATGAGGTGTCGTGGGGATATTTAGAGGGATATCGTGTAACACTTGTAGCCATTCATATGATGGTTTTTTAATGGTTTTCATTTTTAGTGGTTTATGTGACGCTTTTTGTAGCGGTTTTGATGTTTTAGCGATTGAGTTTTACTTTGTAGTAGTTCTAAACCGCTACGAACAATCCAATTTTTTTAACAATAAGATAAGCATAATTTTTAAATCAATCTTCATAGTAATCCATACAAAAATGTGTAGAGAAAATGTTAGTGTGAATTTAATATGTTTGAACATAAATTAAACTTAAATTAAATTATAATAAAGCATAACTTAAAAAAACGCACCGAACTATGAGTAAATTGTCATGAAGTTTTGAAATAACGACTCGCTCTCATAGGCGATATTATCACCTTCACCCACGTGTTTGTAAAGGTCCCAAGGCTTTAATTGAACCACCATATTCCAATCCTTGTCTCTCGTCCTCGACAAAATAAACCTGGTGTGCCTTTGGGCAATAATATATGGCTCATCATCTTACGATTGACCGAGTGTGAATTAAGCAGGAAAAATTCGAAGTAATGTCAAAGTCATCGATTTTGAGTCCCCGGGAAGTTGTTATATTTTCCCACAAACACTTCAACAACATCGGTGTTGAAACGGCCTTGGTAATTTACTTGGACGACATCAAGAAGCTTTCCATAATACACGATGTCTCCGTGCGCATGTTCTCGTCATTGTTGCTCGCATAACTCCTTGTCCCAAAGCGCCATAAATACCCAAGTTTTGGATTAGCAATCCTTGATCTTATGAAACCTTCAAAACTTAAACTATCAACATTATATGTCGTAAACTTGATGGCGTGGCCAAGAGGGTTGAGTGCGAGAGCTCTGAATTATTTTGGTGAGTGTGGGTTGTGGTCATTTAGTATTCTTCGCGTAAACCAACATATGAATTCTCTATGGACCTACATCAATTACGAAAGATGGTTGTGTACGGATCCTATTGCGCGGACGAAAAACTTATGTTGTATCATAATTGAATTAATAATTAATAAATTAAAAATCCATAAATTATATAATATTAATTAAATAAAATTACTTACTTGCATAGCCTTATCAAATGCTTTGTCCTTTGGCTCCTTCAGAACTTACTTCCAACTCCCAGGGTGTATGGGGAACCTGACCAATTCTCGCCTAGGTCGTTCGGTAGCGGTTGAAGAGATGACCATTATTCCGTCCCGTTGGTCCGTGGCCTCATTGCACGGAACTATGACACGTGGCTCCTCATCGCATTCACATTGGCCACATTCAGCTTCCTCATGGTGATGTTCTCTTGCGGATCTACACAATTTACCACATTTTCTATTATATTAGAATACACTTTTAATAAACCATATGGAATTTAAATATTAAATTTATTAGAAAATAATTAAATTTACCTTGACTTCCATGTCAAACCCGGTCGCCGTGAAGACGACAATCGGGGAGTTCCCTAGCCCTAGACCTCCTCTAATCTAGGAACTACTCCAAATCGCGCATGGGAATGTTGAACTCAACTCGTCGGCTTGCTCAAAGTCGCTCGTATTGAGCTCAACCTCCTAAATCCCACGAATATGAGGCGGTAGGGTCACCTCCATGTACATGTAGGATTGCCTCTTATTGCGGGGGTGTCTCCCGGGAACGATTCTTTGAAGGCTGGCTCTCCTCACGTGATGGCAAGAGAACATTTCTACCCCATGCCCCACCCCACGTTGGCGCGCTCGGCATGTATCACCTCCTTTCTCTTCGTAAATCTCTCCCTAAAGCCATAAATTGTAAATACTTTACTTAAATGCCGCAAGACAATGCATAAGAATGAAATTTGCATGGTGAGAATTAAGTGGTTCTTTGTTTGATTTAAATACTTCAACATTTATAGCGGTTCTACAATAAAACCGCTATAAAGTGTAAACTTAATGCGAGTTTATGAAAAACCGCTACAAAATACGAAACCCTACCTCGTTTCTCATGACACTTTGTAGCGATCATATCAAACCGCTACAAATATGAGCGTTTTTGTAGCGGTTTCTATGGATAACCGCTATAAATGTGAAGACTGCATTTTTTAGTGGTTTATAGTAAATGACTACAAATTCTTAAGACTTTTTTGCTTTTTGTAGCGGGTTTTTGTTATAACCGCTACAATGTTTTAAGACATTTTGCATTCTATAGTTGTTTTTTCTTATAATCACTACAAACTTTCGGTTATTAGAATGAAGAATTTGCAGCATGAAGCTAAACATTGGTTTGAAAGTAGCTTCCCACATGCAAAAGTGTAAATGTGGTGCTTGGTATGATACGTATAACATGATACCAAGCACGGCCCATTTGCATATTTTCATGGGCGGTATGACAATTACTTTCAAACCAATGTTTGGCTTACGCTTCAAATTCTTCATAGAATAATTTGCGTGAAAAATTGTTTATATAGGCTTCAGGTGTAGCGTTTTATAAGAAATCACCACAAATTTGCAAACTATTTACATTTTGTTGCGGTTTTAAGTCCTAACTACTACAAATGTGCAAAACGCTTTGCATTCTATAACGGTTTTACATAAAACCGTTACAAAAATTTAAACTTTTTACATTCTGTAGCGGTTTTTCCCTTTAAACCAACACAACTTTTGAGCCATAAAGTACCTAGTTTGTGCCACGTTTGTGGCGGTTTCTTAAGAAAATTGCTACAAAATATCCGCTGCAAAATTGGTGCCAATTTACGCCATATTTTATAGCGGTTTTTTAGTAATCCTTTGCTAAACTTTGTCCTCTAACCAAGGCGCGGCTTGGCATAAGGGGTCTCGTTGCAAATTTGTAGCGGTTTGGGCTTAAGCTTGCTTTACAAAATCTTACATTTGTAAACGTTTTTTGTAACCACAAAATTAACTCTACAAATCGTGATTTTTTGTAGTGTAATTCAATTTTGCCTTACTCTCCTCGTGGGAATGGTATTTTTATACTACTTGCGATCTATACACTTGTAGTAAAGCTAGAAGGCTAACATTGGGCAAATATTGCTAAAACATCTGCAATGTGAAGATAAGACTAGATATTGAACCATGGGCACTAAATAGTTAATCTTAGTGTAAATGTTGACCAACAATAGCGACTCGAGGGACTTTTGGGCCATAACAATAATCTTGTTAGATTACAAACCAATTTTGACCAGAAAAACATTATCGACAAGATATGTAACATTTCAGCATCTTGCTCTCAAAATTGCCTTTGAGGGCCATTCCCTTCATTGTTTTAAAGCACGAGGGAAGTATTCAAATTCTTATAAGGCATTTTTTTATTTCTATCCTGAACTGATGTGGGATTTCATAGTCACTCATCTAATAAACATGATTTAGCAAAAACAATCCTTTGCCAAGGCATCTGTAAGACGATTCTATTCTATGGGTGGTATATGTCGCAATTGTAGATTACAAGTTTTCTTTATGAATCTTTATATCAGCATATAGATAAAACTATTGATTACATTGTTTGTATTGGCTGTCAACATATCAACAAGAGATTTGGTGTCTGATTCAAGAATCATCTTCAATCCCAACTCCCAAATTGAATTGAGTTCCTTAATATCTCAATTCCTTAGCATATCAATACTGTTTTCTCATAAAAATACTAACCAAAATATATTTTTTGGACTATAAGCCTATATATTTTTGAGGTTCTCTCTTAGTTTAATATTTAAATTATTTATAAAATGATGAGATAAATTTTCATTTTCTTACATTCAAGAGGATAGAGGTTCAAATTTATTCTTTGTGCCAAATCATGAGCAACACTATTTTCTGATTTGCTTATATTCAATACTCCGTACTTTATAGTTTTAGTGAAACCAAGAAATATAAGAGAGGTGGAGTTACGGGAATGAAATACATAATGATTTTCTTAAAAAACGAATTAAGTAAAGGAGAACATATTTAACGGTTTATACTACAACCATAATATATTAGTTTGGTTTTTTTGGAATAAAATGGTATAATTTATTTAATGGTTATTTGTGAATAACCGTCAAATATAGATCATATATATTTGATGGTTGTTCAAATATAGCGTAAACTATAATATATTTAATGGTTGTTTAATAATAACCGTTAAGTATACTCTTTAAAAACTCTTCCCAAACTCATTTTGTTCGACATTTGAAACTTACAAGTTCGTGAAAGCTCGCTCCTAACACCTCTAACGACTTGATTTTGGCTCCTTCAACACCATTTGGTTCTCATCCGTCCCTCCTTAGGTGGTTTTACTCATATCTCCTCTGTAGATCTTCTTTGTATGTTGTCACGTTCTTTGGGTTTAGTGGTTTATGGAGTGATTATAGGTTCATGGTGCTCCTACTAGTGGCATATGGGTTGATTTCTTCTTATGAGATTCATGGAGAGGGACTTTGAGCTCGTCTCTTCTTCCTACGGTGTGAGTTCAAGTCAATTTCTCATACTAGTGATTTTTATCTCGTTTTTTTCGATATTGATTTGGGTAAAGAGTATATAAAGATTTTTTTGAGTGATTTTGTATGAGGATAAGGTTTTGCCCCAATGATTTTAAGTGTTTATTCTTACTAAATTTGTTTGTTGTTAGTATTGATTTGGGTAAAAAGTATTTAAAAATTGTTTTTTAGTAATTTTGTATGTGCATAGGGTTTTATACTGATTTTAAGTGCTTGCTGCCATTAAAATTGTTATTTGTTAGTGAAAGTGGAGCAAATCACGCCAAGGGGAGTGAATTGGAGATTTTAAAAATTCTTTTCTAAAGCTCTATTTTATTCTGTAAAACCGAATTATAATGAGAGAAGAAAGGAAAGCAAGACACAAGGAATTTATCTTTGGTTCGGTCTAACCTCTTGACCTCGTCCAGTCCCGAGACTCTATGGGATTTTCACTATCTCGATTGATTATACACTTTTGTAACTCAGAGTAATTCTCACTAGAACTTACTCCCACTTACAAATTGCAACCAATATCTCAATCTCCAGTCCCCAGAGATTTAGCACAATAAATGGATTTCAATAAATGAACTCTCTCTAAGAGTGGATAAATATAATCTTGAAATGCAAATGTATCAAAGATACTTTACACAAGAAAACTCAAAAAGAGTAGTTGGAAACTTGAATGATTTCATTTCTACGCAGATTGGTTGTTGAAGAATTGAATGCGGCTCTATTTATGCCAAGAGAGCATTAAATGACCGTTGTAATCTTCAATGTAACCGTTAGAGACATTCGGGAAGACTTGGTTAAAAGCTTTAGTCTTCTTACTCTCTACTCTTGGTTGAAAATCCAGTTTACCTGAAGTTTATGGTTGACTTCTTGATATTAATCCGTTGGAAGAGCAGCTACTAGATGTGGGAAAGGAAACATTAATCCTTTGCAGCGTGTGCAGAATGATTGTCCAAAGATGAAGTTTTTTACGGACTTTGCATTTAATGTCTTCTTGACGTCACTTTTTACTTTTTGTTCAAATCTTCATTTAATATCCTCTTAAATCATCTGAAACTCTTTCTATATTTGATTAAACATAGTTAGGAATAATAATGAGTGATGATAGAAGTATTAGATCAAACATGAAGGTTTCACAAATTCATCATATTTGAATTTCAAAATTCGAGAGACACAAACTCAGGTTTGTTTATCAGCGGAGTTTGTCACTATACACCCGAGAAGCTAAAGCTGAGGTTTCCAAATCTAACTCGAGTTTCCTTCTTCGAGAGAATGTCGCGATTTGAGCTTTACTCATTTTGAATAAAAACTCGAGTTTCCTTACAAGCTCGAGTTTTGGACTCTTGATATGAAAAATGAATTTAAGTCCAAAACCTCAAGCTGGAGTTTTCATTCTCATTGGAGTTTTCAAAATCGTTGAAAAAGAGAAAAGCTCTTTGGTTGGCCAAAACTCGAGTTTTCTTTCAAAATATGAAAACCTTAGAAAAACTATGCCAAGACAAAAGCTGAGTTTTCTATCCAAATTGGAGTTTTACCATTGAGTAAAACATGAACTCTCTGTCAAGTACAAAACTCAATTTCCAAATCTAAGCTCAGTTTTTTTAAAAAACTTGGAAAACTTAGAAAACTCTTGAAATTTGGCCCAGGTTTCCGCGTCAAAGCGGAGTTTTTCTCGCTGACTAAAACAACTCTATCCAGAAAATTTAGAAAACTCGAGGTTTCAAATCTAAACTCAAGTTTTCTAAGAAACTTGGAAAAATTAGAAAACTATGACAAACTGAAAACTTGAGTTTCCATATCAAAACTGGAGTTTGCGCAAAGTTGAAAACATTGGAGACTCTCTGTATAACCAAAACTCGGTTTCGGTGGAAGCTGGAGTTTTGTTTTCTTCGAGAAAATATTGAAGAGTCTGCTATGGTGCAAACTGAAGTTTAACTAAATGTGAAAAACTTGGAGTGCTCTATGTAAGACCAAAACTCAAGTTTTCTATGAAAAGCTGGAGTTTTCCTTAGTTCATTAAAATTGAGCTACTCTTTGTCAAGTCAAAACTTTCGAGTTTTTGAAACCAAAATTTGAGTTTGCCAGCTGTGATAAGTTTTCAACTTTCCAAACTACAACTTATGTTACAATTGTCGGTTATCATCAAAACACATAGAGAACTAACATTACTCCCCCTTTTTGATGATGACAACATATAAACCAAATTCGAGAAAAGTTTGACAAATTTTACATTTTTGAAATGAATTTGCACCTTGAGCTTCAAAATACTTAGTTCATTTTGAATTTTTTTTTTTGCATACCTAACAAGATTAAAAAATCAACGCATTCGGTCATAAGTTTAATGATCGGATAGGCAACGAAGCAAATAATCATTTATGGCCAGTGAAATTCCAAAAACATTTCATTTACGCAATATGCGGATTACATCGTGCAAGTTAAATTGAAACCAAATGCATGGCTTTTCAGAAATTCTCTACACAATTCAAACACTCAGGCTCTATTCTCTACTCTTGGCTTTTCTCTCCTTTGTGCATCTTCAGGTGGAAGGGGCTGAGGAAAAGAGGGGTTCAGGAAAGAAGAGTAGGAGGAGGAGTCTAGGCGAAATAGTGGATGTGTGAGGCGTGGGGAGGACCTCGATGTGGGGTATGAGAGGAGTGAATGACCTCGGTGGCACAGGGTAAATGGAGATGAGGAGGTATAATCTGTGGTAGGTGGGAAAGTAGGGATAGAAGATGAGGTGATTATGGGGTGGATTCTTCAGGTGAGGAGGTAGGAACTGAGGAATGGTGAAGGTAAAAAATGATGGAGAGAGGTTCGGGGTCGGGTTTGAAGCTAGAAGAGGGACCAAATTTAGAATCATAGGTACTTGGACCATATAAGGAACCAGGATGAAAATGCTTGATATCTTATCTAATTTATCACAAAACACATTTGTTGGCCATAAGAGTTGAGCTTGGCATCATGATCCATCACGTGTCAGTCGGGTCCTCAAATTTTCCTTTACGGTTATTTGTTGCCGTCATTGCATCTTGTGCATCAACCGTCTCGCTGATTACCCCTAGTCACTTGACTATCAATAGCCTTCTACTTCAAATTCCATTCGATAGACAAAAGGCGATAACGGCATCGATAATGCTTTCACTCTTGTCAAAATCAGATGGCAGAGATGTCTGAGAGCCTGACTGAGCCTCTTGAGCTTTGGCTTGAGATTCTCGGCATGTGATCTGGCCGAGATTGTCAGGTGTAGGAATCTCAAAGTTTATCCTCATGAGATTCAACTAAGCCTTGCCAAAGAATGGAGGATGCTGTTGGAAATTATGCCTAGGGGCAAGTCATTCTCTACTTAGTTATCATTTCATTTGCATGTTTATAGTGATAGGCGATCACTTGGATATATCTTACAGTTATCTAAATGTCCACAGATCGATCATCTGCGGGAGCGGATGAAATAAGACCGATATGACTTTGATGATTTATGGAATGCGAGTCAAAGTCATAGGCACTGTAAAAGTACAAAGGTGCTAGACCATTGTATGAGAAAGCTGCATGGATTTTGTCATGAAAGCTTATCGTGTATAAGCTTATCCTGGCATACTATGACTGGTCGTCATGGATTCCACTACATGATGGTCTGGCATTTGGTCTTTGATCTAGTCAAAGTAACCTTTGGCTAGGGTGATGATAAAGGCTATGATGGATCGTGGTTTTCATGCAGAGAATGTGAATGGTCAAGATGGAATTTGTCCCTCATTTGTAGAGAGATATCTTGAGGCTCCTCGATGAGTGGTCGTAAGAAATGTATGGCCATACTAATGGAAAAGAGTTTCCATTTAATTATTAAGACTGCTGAAATCGAGGAGTAATGGTCAGAGCAGGAAGTTGGCATTATCCATTACTCGTCCTTGACCAAATTATGTGACAAAGGGGCGTGACATGGTTATGCAATAGGTTGCGTCGTATCATCGATCCCCGTATGAATTGGTAGTGGCAATGTCTTGCTGGGGCTGCTTGCGACTTGTGGTACAGTACGGTATTGGGCTTTACTTGATCCGTCTCATGTGGTCACTGAGTCACAGAATAGTCCAACAGTATTAGTGTCCCTGATTCATTGAATCTTAGATATGTCTAGATTTAATGGAATGCAGCCGTTTAATCTAGGAAGGATATATATCTATATATAATTCAAAATCAAATGTGATTTGTTTTGTATTTAATTTATTTTGATAAATTAAATGCCTAAAATGAATAGAGATATAGTATCTCATTTAATTTTCGAAGAGATATTATATCTTAGATTTAATTTAATTGAGATATTTAATATCTCGAGGATTTAATTAAATAGATATATCATATCTTAGATTTAATTGCATAATGATAAATTAAATCACAGGAGCTTTTTAATTCGGATTAAATGAATAGATTAGATTAGATCTGTTGGATGATTTAATTGATATATTATAATCAAGTCAATTCAACAATTAGGTAAGATTAATTTTGAATATTTTATCTGGCTCATTAGGGTTTTGAAACTCTATAAAAAAGGATCGTGATCTAGTTGTATTAAATAGCTTAAAAGCAGGTAAGACAAAGCAAAAGAAAAATCCAAGAGAGAAAACGTGAGGCACAAAGGAAGGCGCTAGCCAACATATCGTCACGTGTTGTTGTTTGGTGTGGATACCGTAGAGGGGAGGAGACTTCGAAAAAGGCTGCTTGTTTGATCGGAGCAGATGGCACCACGTTTAAGACGTACGGACGGTTGAGGGCGCACGAATAAGGAGATGCGCAAACGGGATCGAACGAAACTCTCAATCCCTCGCATAGGGTACGGTTTGCTAGCGAGACGCTTGATTTAAACACGGTTGATAGATCTTCTTCTTGGGATTCGTAATTTTTTATTCCCTGGACGTGTACGGATCACGAGATACTTCCAAGGTCTCGCGAGCCAACATGCCAAATCTTGTGTGGTGAAAGAGAATGGCTGAGATAAGTGAGGAAATGGTATGTGGGAAGTCATCTAGATGAGAATTTGAATTTGACCATCTCTGGAAAATCCAATAGCCAAGGTTAAGAGGAATCTGTTTGACTAGAGCTGACAAAGTGGATAATCTTTTGAGCAAAATGGGTGAAGTTGCCATACTTTTGAATAAAATTTATGGAATGATATACCAAAGGCTCGATTTGATGGGAGGCATTTGCCGGGATTGAACGAAAGGGAATGCAATTGATTTTAGAGAATAGGTTCATTGGGCCAAAGAATTGCAAGATTTCCCTATTGTTGGTGGATTGTTGGAACAAGAGGAGGGTTGTCATTTTGAAATTGAGTTTTATGATAGGCGGAGACAAATTCAACTTGACACCACTTTGTGAGATAAAGAACTCGTTCTAAACAAACTCCTTTCTCAGAATCGACAAGATTGTCATACTCCATAGAAATAAGAAAATCAGCAAGGTTTGGAATATATGGAGGAGACTGAATATATGAATGATTCATGTGATTTTAGCCAAGGGTGAGATCAAGATTACAATGCTCGGTTTAGCAAGATTATTTGAGACCTCTTTGGAAAAAAAAATCTTTTTAAAGGAAATATTCCTTGAACTTATGTATTTAACAAAAGATTCTGTGAGGAGGATCGGGATGATTGTAGATGTCCTCAGCGTCGGCTGGCCATAATGAAGGCACTTCGGGTTCCCGGGTTGCGGTTCGTAGGCTTCGATGAAGCTTGGCCCTTCTCGTAATCCCTTGAGATGCATAAGTGGCTTTGGACCTCTTTGCTTTAGGAGGCTTAGAAGGTTCGGCTACCTTCTTCTTTCCCTTTCCCTCTCGGATTTCCGGCTCACTCCTTTTTCTTCGATAGAGTCACGGTAGGTTCTTTGAACAGAAACCCCCTTTGATTTGGGAGATGATTCGGAGTTGAAAGAAAGGAACCCCCCGGAATGTTCTTGTCGATTCCATAGTGAAAGCGTCGGGGTCGCACTTCATCCTCCTAGGTCGGCGAGAGGAGGAGGCGGAGAGACCAAGATTTTGACCCTTCTTGGTCGAATCTTATTTGTGGAGTCGCTTGGGTAGATGATTTGGAGACCGTTTAGGGCTTACGAGAGAGAGGGTTTGGTCGAGAATGGCAAGAGATAGAGGATTGAGAGAGAGAGAGCTAGGGCAAAACTTGAGTTTTGAGTAGAGTGTAGACGAACTTTAACACGGTAACACATATATATAAAGACGTGCCAAACTCGAGTTTTCACTACAAAACTCGAGTTTTGATGAAGGTTTACTAACCTGGACTTCAAAGGTGTATGGTGAACCTTTGAACTTCGCGACAAAACTAGAGTTTTTACTTACCAACTCGAGTTTTCACAACCCTTCAATAACGTAGTTGCTCATTCGATGGAAACTCGAGTTGTCACTGCACTCGAGTTTTGAACTTCTCCAAATTCGAGGTTGTTCTCGAACCCGTAAAAACTCAAGTTTTCTTCCTTTGACAAAGAAACATCGTATTTTAAACATCCCACATAAACCACAACTAGACGCTCCGATGCTTAAGTTAGTTCCTAACAATCATCAAAACCATAACTAACATTGAGAGAGATACTTACAACTCATTTGGGTTTTACCATTCCCAATTCTCTCTTATGAAATTGAATTGTTCTTTGGCCAATGGTTTGGTGAGAGATCTCGACAAGTTGAAGATGAGTTGGGATGAACATGACCTTGACATCCTTCTTGCAGAATGTAATCCCTTATGAAGTGATGTCTCACATCAATATGTTTGTCTGTATGTCAGACCTTTGGATTCTTAGCCAAGCTTATTGTGCTAGTGTTGTCACACAATATTGGGATTTCCTTCAAGTTGATTCCCAAGTCGGATATTTGTTGCTTGAGCCATAGGACTTGTGCACAACAACTTGAGGCGGCTACATATTAAACAGGTAGAACACACGGCCTACGCTTGTTTAATAATGACAATTAGGGATCCTAAAAATCACAACTCCTCCTAAGAACCATTATAGGACAATCTCAGTTGACTTGCAATGATAACAATACATTCACTTATATTATAATTTGTAACTAAAATCTTGAGAAAGTGTATCTTTCCCTCTAATCCTAAATATAAAAATTGATAGAGGATTACTTTTTTATATTAAATGTAAGATCTCAATTCATTTTGTCTCCTAAATTTTAGTATTTCCACTAGTACAAAAGAGAGCTTTAAAGCGATGCCATTTAGATCGGATTATAGAGAATCAAGGTCTAAAAAGTATGAGGTGGTAGTTAGTAAATATAAAGAACTTTTTGAATGGGATTATAGAGATCAAGTTAAAAAGTATGACCCAGTGGTAATTTTGTAAATATAAAAACACTTTTAAGACCGGATTATAGAGGATCAGTCTAAAAATATAGACATTAATGATTTAAATAAATATATAAAACACTTTTAAGACTTAGGATTATAAAGGATCCGATCTTAAAAGTATGGCCGATGGCAATTTCATAAATATATAGAACACTTTTAGATCGGATTATAAAGGATCCAGGATTAAAAGTATGACCAGAACAATTTCAGTAAATATATAGAACACTTTTAAGGCAGATTGTAAAGGATCAGTCTTAAAAGTATGATCCATTGGCAATTTCATAACTATATATAACACTTTTAAGACCGGATTATAAAGGATCCTGAATCCAAAAATATACTTTTAAAATAGGTTTTACAAACAATCGTCTTAAAAGTGTACAAAAAAGAGTAAATACTGCTTTTAGGTCTACGACAAAAAACACGGACCCCATTTTCGTCCCTAGAGACTAAAATAGGACTTTTTTATGAACTAAAAAAGGGCTTTTTGGAAAATTTGCGAGGACAAAATGTTCACAAATCGGCCATATTCGTCCTTTTCGGGGACTAAAAGAGGCATTTCTTTGTTGAGGACCAAATGGGGTCCATGTTTTTTCGAGGGGACCCAAAAGGGTATTTACTCAAAAAAAGGAAGGTAAATTCGCTAAACTTGTTAAGTCTCAGGAGTGTGCTTGTCTTCTTGGTGATATAACATTTGTAGTTATAGATTCAACGAGTGTCCCAAGAGCCTAATGGGTCAAATCCCTCGGCAAGAATGTCATCCTCTTCCTCTAACCTACTCGCATGATCTTCTGAAAGTCGTCCCAAGAGCCACACAATCAAATCCTTAGCAACGTTGGCGGTTAGATGCTTGAGGTTTTGCGATGATGCGTCGACTTGATCAATCCTTGGCAGAACGCGCGGTTGCTTCAGGATTACGACGGCAGCCGGCTTCCTTCTCTTTGATCTATGGCTCCTCGCCGTAACCGTACAGATCCGGCTTAAATCAATCCTTGAGATCTCTTCTTGGTTAAGTCTTGTTTATTCTACCTTGACCCTCCCCTTTCAAATCACGGACTTCGATTTTGGTTGCTTGAAGCTTTGCCCGGCCAAACAAGAGGATCCCGCCAGATTTGGTTGCTTTAAGCTTGTGATTTTTGTAGATACGGACTTCAATTTCACCTCCTAATTTTATATTGATTCAAATTCGATTTCCATGGTGAATGATTTTTTCTTGTTATTTTTTCTTATTTCTAGACTTTGTAATCAACTTTTTTTGTTTTTCTTGTTGGTGTTGCTTTCAATCTTCTCTTCTTTTTTGTTTTTATTGTTGGTGTTGCTTCCAATCTTTTCTTGGTTCTCCGTTGTTGATGACGGAGGGACATTCAAATATTGCCGATTCGGTGATTTGGGACCCAATTGTTTCATTTGAGTTTTTTTATTATTATTTTGAAACACTTTTTTAAGATAGGATATTTCAAAAATTCAGTCTAAAAATGATTTTTTTTAAGGTCGTTCATTCGGTCTTAAAAGTAACATCTTTTTAAGGCCTTTGAATCAAGACCGGTTAAGGATCGGTCTTACGAGGTATTTTCGTTCGGTCTTAAAAGGCTTTTTTTGTTAGTGTTATTTCTTAAACTTTCTTTATTAATGTCACATATTGATGGTTTTTCATCAAGACATCATTATTCAGTCATAAATAAACAAGCGTGTTTCATGGAATTCGAACTTATATTCTCCTCCTTATAAGGTATGACATCTTACCACCTCAACCATTGATTTATTGGTTACAAATTGTTATCTAATTCTACATTTGACTGGAGGGTACATAATTTTTAATAACTTCAAAATTGTCACTAACTGTTTTGGTTCAAAGGGATTTGGGAGGGAGGGAGAGAGAATTTTATAAGTTGAATTCAAGAAAAATTGAGGAGTGGGGTTTAGATTTTAATAAAGAGCATATGTATGAAAACAAAAAAAAACAAAAACTAATTAAAACTTTTAACCCTTTTCTAATTTTTTAAAATCCTACTCAAAATAATTTTCTTTCTCCTCCTCCCTCCCCTCACCCAAACAAGCCTAATTCCGAAGTTAATAAGCAATCCTCCAATGCATTAGTTTTAGTTATTACTTGTGCTTCTTTATATTACATATATTTTTTCTTGTAGGTTATAACGTATCTTAGGATACTTTTGTCTTAAATATCAAATAAATCCTTTAAATTTTGAAATGCCAAGGAAGAAAAATTACATGGTATTTGCTCAAAAGAAAATTGCCCTTATTTTTCATGCACAATAAATTATTTTTAGTACAATTTTAAATTTAAATATTATTATATCTAAATAGATAGAGTAATTCTTCTGCATGATTTTTTTCGAGTTGAGAGAAGCTGGACACCCTTGACTTGATTTCAATTGGGAATTGACTAATATGCGATATGTTATAACAAATTGACCTCCAATAGCGCCATATGTTTTACAAAATTACTAATTCATATTCCCACTCCTGTAACACCCTAATTCAATACTACCCATTATGTACTTTAATAAGCGAGTATATAAGAATATCATCGAGTGGAGCGATTGAGCGTATTAAGTTGGGTTGGCGGAGAGTGGCGATGCGTGGCTATAACTGTGGCGTATCCGGTGGGGAATATCAATATAGTTATCCAAATATACGAGATACAAGTATCTAACAATATAAATACTGGCCCAAAATATTAAAACTCCAGTGAGTCCTAGCGCGTCTTCTTACCTTTTCACTAAAATCTGATCCTCCGGATCGTGAAGCTAGGGTCAATTACGAGATTCAATACCCATTGAATCTCAAGTAACAGTTAACCTCATACTTTCGAGTAATAATAGTATATATGACGGATATGTTAGTTCTCAATGTGTTTTGATGATTAATAACAATTGTAAACAGAAGAATGATTTTTGTTAGAAATTGGTAAAACATGTTGTTTGCAATTCAAAAACATTTACCTTCGACTCAAACTCTGAGCTTGAGTCTCCAAAGCTAAGGCCTTTACGAAAAGCAAACCAAGCTATTTTGCATTTTTTCTAAACTTGAGCTTGGTCCACCAAACTTTGGGCTCGAAAGTTTTCTGAGATTTCTGCTCATATCTTGAGTAGCTCGAGGCTTTGCCACTGGCTTGAGCTTACGAAAGTTTGAAAGTTTTATCAGATTCAAATTGCAAACTCAAGCAAACCAGCTATGAAGAAGCTCCAAGCTTGCCCTCTTCCATGATCTTTTCTCCTTTGGTTCCAAATATGTATTTCAGGCTGTGGTCCCAAGCTCGAGCTTACCTCGGCGAATCCTTTAAACTTGAGCTTATCATTTCTTGTAGAGTTTGTGAGTTTACAAAAGTTGTAAACTCGAGCTTGCATACCAAGCTCGAGCTTGCACCGAGCGAGAAAGTTTTCAAGTTTTTCCTTCAAAGAGTAAACTCAAGTTTAAGGTTGTAAACTCAAGCTTGTGTCGACAAAAATCTTTCAAAGTTTTTAAAACCATTGCCAAACTCGAGCTTGCCCTTGCAAGCTCAAGCTTGAGTCGACGAGAGAGCATTGTCATATTTTGAGCTTAGCAAACTCAAGCTTACTCCTCTAAGCTCAAGCTTGCATTTTGTGAACTAAAATTATTTTTGACATGAATAGTGGCCAAACTCGAGCTTACTCACTAATAAGCTCAAGCTTGCGTTTTTCCACTTTGGCTCTCAAAATGAATTCAAACATGTTTCCCGACAAATTCTAAACTCGAGCTTACTCGTTTACAAGCTCGAGCTTGAGGCTTCGAGGCAAAACTCAAGTTTTAAATGAAGACCAAACTCGAGCTTGGTATATTAAACTCGAGCTTGGAACTTGAAACGAGATGAACGTCTGGGTGTATTTTGTTGGTTTGATTTATGCTTTAGCTTGATTCTGCGAATGGTTGTATATGATTTATATGATTCATATCAATATTTCCTAACCAGATTTAACCGGTTGCTTATGAGATTACGAAGATCTAGGTTTGTTTTAAAGAAGACTTTAAGACAAACAACTTGACAACTTGCAATATAATATTATATCTTCTTCTCCAAAAGCAATGGGTTACAACCTGGATAGCAAACATTCTCCAAGAAAGAAAGCTAGCCTCCAAACATTTGGACAACATTATACAACTACCTCCACTAAACATATAGCATGGGAACACATTCTTGAGGAGCCAAATTTCAAATATTCAAATGCAAGCAACCATATTCAAACAGATTTGTTCACAATTCTAGATTCATGGAGACACACTCCAACTATATTTTCGAATTAGATCAAGTCTCAACGGATCTACAACGTTCCAAGCTTCAAATCTGTATAAATACATGAGGATTTGAAGTGAAAGTAGAGAAGACATACAGAAAATGCACACAAGAACATCGGTCTTTCTGCTTATATTTCTCATTTGTATCTTTGATACGGTGTGTGATTGCTTATCTTTATTCACTCTTTGAGAGAGTTCATTTCTGTAAATCATTCTTTGTAGAATCTCAAAGTTGTGGGACTTTGAGGTTGGGTTATCGATTACAACTTGTAAGGGGTATCCTAGAGAGAGGATAACTTTCGAGTACGAGTGTGTATCGATTTGAGTGATAGTAGAAAAACCCAGGAGATCACGGGGAATTTGGACGTAGGTCAAAGTTAAGGCCGAACAGTATAAATCTTACGTGTCAAGCTCTTCTTCCACTAACTCATTACCTTGGTTAAGCATTTGTGGTGATATCTGAAAAGTATTTTTAAA